>CM053626.1:93449725-93509165 GCA_028646595.1 Phalanger gymnotis
TTTTAAAAAAATAGATGTTCAAAAGTAAAAAAGTTTTTTTTTTCATGCAACTAGAAAATAAGATGCACAGGCAATGGGGCATAGAGGTTTCTCTTGCCCTACAAGTAAGCAAGGGAAAGGGGGATGGGAGGGGAATGGGGTGACGGAGGGGAGGGCAGACTGGGGAACAGGGCAACCAGAGTGTACGCCATCTTGGAGTGGGGGGGTGGAAATGGGGAGGAAAAAAAGAATGAAAGATAGTTAAACTCAGTTTCCCTCATGAATATTCCTTAGCATGTCTTCTCCAAAGAATATATTCCCCATACATTATCCTCTCCATAGTCAGTAAACTTGTTCTGAAGAAGAGCATCTAGGTCCCTATACTCTTAAGTGCCTCAAAGAGACTCTTTCTAGCCCATTCCAGTTAGCTGTCAGTCCCCAAGTTTCTTTTCATCCAAAAGGTACTGTAATAGTATCTACAGTGTGAGAGAAGTCATGAAAGCTGTGGTACACAGGTAAACTTTTTTTGTATTTTTTTTTTGGAGGAGTGAAGGCAGAGAAATTGGGGTTAAGTGACTTGCCCAAAGTCACACAGCTAGTAAGTATGTCAAGTGTCTGAGATTGAATTTGACCTCAGGTCCTCCTGACTCCAGGGCCGGTACTCTACTCACTATACCACCTAGCTGCCCCAACAAGTCAACTTTTTTAAGAAGAAAGACAGTGGCATCTAGGACAACAAAGAAAATCCTTTTGCAGAAGGTGGCACTTGAACTGATTCATGAAGGTTCAGAGAAAACCAGGGATTGAAAGGTGAAGGTGAGGAGTGACTGCATTGAACCATAGTTTGTGCAAATGGAGATGGGATATACAGCATTGTAATGGAGCAGCAAAACATCTTTGTTGACAGAACCATAGAGTTTTGGGAGTGGAATTAATATGCAATAAGCCTGGAAAGTTAGGTGGGGGCTAGCTTGTGGAAAGCTCTAAATGCCAAGTGATGTAGTTTTTATTTTAATCTCAAGGTGATAGGGAGCCCCTGGAAAATACTGAATAGAGGGGGTGAAATAGGTCAGACTTCTGCTTTAGGTAAATCACTTTGGCATCTATATAAAGGATAGATTGGAGTGGGGGAGAAATTCACTTTACATCAGAATCTTTCCATGCTTCTCTGTGTTCTTTATATTTATTATTTCTCAAAATGTTATAATATTGCATTATATTTATGTACTGCAGTTTATTTAGTCATTCCACAATCGATGGGCATCTACTTTGTTTCCAGTTCTTTGCAAAACAGCACAAAAAGTATTCCTACAAACATTTTGATGTAGATGGATTATTTCATGTCAACAATAACCATATTGCAGTATAAGCCTAGTGGTGGAATTCTGCATCAAAGGATATGGAAATTTTAGTCACTTTATTTGCATAATTCCAGCTTGCTTTCCAGAATGATTATATTGATTCACAACTGAACCAACAATGCACTAGTGTGCCTATTTTTCCACAACCCCTCCAACTTTGACTCTTTTTTTTGTCATCCTTTCCAATTTCCTGGATATGAGTTGAAATTATGATTGTTTTGATTTGAATTTCTCTTGTTATTAATGATTGGAACATTCTTTCAATGTTTGTTAATAGTTTGCCTTCTTTTGAGAACTCTTCATTTGAGTTCTGTGACCTCTTATCTCCTGGGAAATGGTATTTGGATACATCTATATCTCTAGATATCCCTTAATTGTCTATATATCTTGTCTACCAAACCCTTGTCTGAGATATTTGTTATAATAAGTTTTTTTTTCCTATTTAACTGCTTCCCTTATTAACCTAGACCCTTTAGTTTTGTTGGCGTGGATGCCTTTCAATTTCGTGTGATCATAGTGAACCGTGCTATCTTTTCCAACTGCCTCTACCCTTGTAGTTAAGAATTCATATTCTGCATATAGCCGTGAAAGTTATAGGATCTGTTTCTCTTCTAATTCTTTTGTGGTATGATCTTTAATATTAAGGTTATGTAGCTTTTTAAAATTTATTGTGAAACATGGAGTAAGAGACTGTTCTAATCCTAATTTCTGCCAGTCAGCTTTCCAGTTTTCCAGTAGTTTTTTTTAAATCAGATAAGAAGTTCTTTCTTAAATAATTTATATTTTTGGATTTAATGAACATTTGTTATTGAATTCCATTGCTTCTGATTCTCCCTTGTCTAGACTGTTCCATGGATTGACTGCTCTATTTTTTTAACCAATACCAAAAGGTTTTCATGCCTACTGCTTTTTAATTATAGTTTGATGTCTAGAAGTACCAATCCCTTTCATTCCTATCTTTTTTTTTTCATTATTTCCCTTGGTTATTCTAGATCTTGTTTTCCTCCAAATGAATTGTATTATTTTATTGAATTCTGTATGGTGTTCTTGTGATAGTTTGATTTGCCTCATCTATTTTTGACAAAAAAAATTGTAATGACTCAGAACAAAGAAATTCTATAATAGACTTGCTCAACTAAATTTAAAATGTGATGGCAAATGTCATAGTCATTCTATTATTAGGGAAAATTTTGTAGGTCAGAGTTTTTAAATTATGGGCAAAATAGAATTTGTATATATTTCATCTTAATCTCTCTTCCTTAGGCAGCAAGGTGGCACAGTGGGTAGATGCCAGGCTTAAAGTCAGGAAGAGTTTGAATCTGGCCTCAGATACTTCCTAGCTGTGTGATCCTGAGCAAGTCACTTAACCCTGTTTGCCTCAGTTCCTCATCTGTAAAAATGAGCTGGAGAAGGAAATGGTGAACTACTCCAGTATCTTTGCCAAGAAAACCCCAAATGGAGTCACGAAGAGTTGGACACTACTGTAGAGCAGCAGCCTCTTTTCCTTAAAAGATATCTGCTTATTAACTTTTTTTTTAAATTGGACTTTCGATTTCACTGCCATAGTAGAACTCTGGGTGAGGAACTTTATCATTTCAGGTCAGCAACTTTCTATAATGTAAGATGGTTGTGTGTGGCATTGAGACCTTAAATAACTTGTCGTTGGATAGGTGGGTCTTCCTTCCTGAACCTTGGTCTTCCTGACTCAGCTCTACATGCCCTTCTTGAATATGCATCTCTGGTTAGCTTTTCTTAACTAATCTAGTCACTTTACATCAAATGATACCATCACTGGTCAATCTTTATCTGTTTCTCAGTAGTGGTTTCTCTGAATACACCTTGTACTGTGTTGATTTTACTCCTTTGCTAATACAGTGCTAATACATATTTTTCCTATCTGCAAGACTTCCTCTCTTTCCCACCTTGCCCATTATGCCTAATTCCAACCCATACTTAAGAATTCAGCTTAAGTGACACCTCATTTATTCATTCATTCAACAAATCTTTATTGAACATAGTCATTGCTCTTGAGGAGCATAGAAGGGTGAGGGGAATAAAGCATGTACATAAATGATCAATACAAATTAGAATAAAATATGTGCAGACATTAGAGCTTAGTAGAAAGAAGAAAACTCCTAGCTTGATGGATCATGGAAGATTTCATGAGAAGGTGGTACCTGAACTGGATCTTGAAAAAAAGATAAGATTTCAACAGGAGGAGATGGAGGAATTCTTTTCATGTAGGCATGAATCCATTTTAGCCAGAAGTGGGGGTGGCGAGAGCTCTCTGTGTTTGGAGAAGGGTTAGAAGTGAAGTATGGCTGGAACATAGTGTTAATGATGGGGAAAAGTATGAAGTAAGATGAAAGAGTAGAGTGAAAGGTTTTGAATTCCAGGCTAAGAAATCTGTATTTTATCTTATTAGAAAGGAGCCACTGATAATTTTTGAGTGGGAAAATGGTGGAATTGGATATATTAGGAAGGTATTTTTTTGCTTTTGTTTTTTGGTAGCTGTGGAAGTATCTGTTGGAGAATGAAGTATCCTTTTCACAATCTTCCAAGAAAAGTCATTTTCGTATATACTTATTATTGAAAACCACTCTTTTTTACTCCTTTGCTGATTATGGTGATGACCAGCATGCTTTCTTTCAGGACTAGGGATAATATGTATTTAAGTACAGACAATTTTCACTTATGTAAGTGGACCATTCTGTACATCTGTATGTAAAGCAATTTTTATGTAATGTGAATTTACTCCCATCTGCCCATTTCACTTAACTTACATAACAAAGGTATACACAAAATAATACTTTTACACAAGTCATAAAGTGTGGACAAATTAAATACTATACCATGATAATAAACAGAATTTTGAAATGAAAGGCAAAGTTGATGATAAAGTACTGTACAATAAAGTTAACAAAGGTGTGCAGTATATTACCCTTTCCCTACCCACTGTACCTAGCTTATCACTGGCTAGCTTCACAGCTCTTTTTATGATGCTATTGAGAGATGTTTACACAGTGGATCTCCCCCCCCCCCCATCTATCTGATAATAGCCAGCAATATTATCTTCAACCAGTCTTTGCATTTTTAAAAATCTTGAAGTATTTAAATCTATCTTTTCAATGTAAGAAAAAAAATTCACTCAAATGATGAAATGCTTCTGCCACCTATTTCATCGTCAATTCTTTTTGGTTTGACCTTGAATTCTGAAGCTTCCCTTTCTTCTTCTGCAGTCTTTGCAGCTAGCATCCCAGTCAAGTCCTCCTTTTACAGTTCTTCTCTGTGAGTCTCAGTCAACTCCTTCACATCATTCTCACACTTTTTCCTCCAGTTCTTGTGCTAATTTTACAAGTTTGTTACTCTCTTCTTTGAATGTTTCTTCTTCATCAAATACATGAAAATTGGGAACAAATTGCGAACACACTTTTTTTTTCCAGACTCTTTTCGTACACGTTTCTGTTGCATCTTCCCACACCTTTCAGAATTCTTTACATAAAGTCAAATTTGTGTAATACAAATTTACATAAAGTGAGAACTGTCTGTATTCAACAGAGAAGCTCACCGCTGCCCAGGGTATTGATGATGATTATGATAAAGAGAAACTAGTGAAGGCATTGAAGAAGGAATTTGCCTGCCAGTGGTATAGTGATGGAATATCTAGGACATGGAGAAATAATTTAGCTATAGATTGTGTTTGTTCTTCATTTTCAAAGTGGATTATGACATCAGGGAAATGATGACATGACTTGCAGTTGACTTTGATTTGAGTGAGGGAGGGCTGACCTCAAATACATACATGAGTTCCGAGATGAGGTAAAACTAATTATGGTCCACTAGCTAAATGTTCTTGAGTTTTAAACGCTTCCTAACCCAGTGAAGATTGTGTGAGTAATGAATAGGCAAAAATTCTTTCTGCCCTTTGTAATGTGTTGAAAAAACCTCATAGCTTATTTAATGTATCCATTGCGTAGGGAGGAGTTGGACTTGAATAACTCACTCATACAATAAATGGAAAAGGTCCATGTAAAAAAGAAAAGAAAAGAGAAAAGCAGAGTGGTAGAAGTGGGAAACAGTGCTAATTATGGAATCACAGGATCTATTCTGAACTGCCACTTGTTACCTGTGTGATCTTGGATAAGTTATTCTTTTGTTCAGTGGTCTCAAATATGGATCTAGGTTAACCCTACATATGTCATGGGATGGCTGAATATGCCTTCCCGTAGCCCTTTTTGCACTTGACATGTAAATCTCTGAAATCTTATTTTAGTCACAGTTATGAAATTTAGATGAACGTGAAGGTTCATGAGAAGTAGAAGGAGGAAACATAAGGATCTTAAGAGCAAAGACTATATCCAGCAGAAATTGCCCACCCTGCTTTATGAATAGTTTCATCAGTAGCATCTCTCAAAGAGCTTTGGCATCAGGTGTGACTAGATTGCCATTAGCAAGATTCTAGAGTAGGAGTTCTTAGCCTGAGGTTCATGAACTTGTTTTTAAAACAATATTATAATAGACATTTCAACATAATTGGTTTCCTTCATAACCTTATGAATTTTATTTTATTAATTTAAAAACATTATTCTGGGAAGAGATTTTATATCTTTTGCCAGGTTGTCAAAGGGATCCATGACTCCGAAAAGGTGACTCTTCTAGGGCATAGCTTTATGAACAGCACACCAGCTCTATTAGAATGGACAGGTCCATTGGCTGGGAAGTAGGTTTAAAAAAGAAAGAAAAATACCCAGCGCAGAAATATGTATGTGTAAAACTCGAGGACTGATGAGTGGCGTGAAAGATCCTGAATCATACTGAGTGATCAGTTCCTTTTTTGTTGTGACTTTCATTGGACCAATAATGCATGATATAATTTGTAGATCTAGAATTGAAGTGTAGCCTTGGAGAAGCTTTGAGGAGGTTGGAGTAGGATAAGTTAATGGGGATGGTAGGCAGCGTAGCAGACAGATTACTGGCTCTGGGATAAGAGGACATAGGCTTCAGGCCCAACTTCGACCTCAGCTAAGTCACTTCATTTCATTTCATTTCAACAAGCATTTATTAAGCGTCTACTGTATGTATGTTAGGCACTGGAAACTATAAAGACAAAGACAAAATAGTCTCTACCCTCAAGAAGCTTACTTTTTTTTGGAGGAAAAGAACATTTACATAGATGAGTATGTACCAAGTTTAATACCTAATAATTTTATTATTTTTTTAAGGAGGTGATGAGGGAAGAGCACAAACAATTATGGGATTTGGACAGGTCACATGTTGGTGGTACAGTAGACAGTAGATAATGGCGTTGGGCCTGGAATTAGGAAGACTTGAGTTCAAATCCAGCCTCACACATTTACTAGCTGGGTGAGCCTGGGCAAGTCACTTAACTTTGCCTCAGTTTCCTCATCTGTATAATGGAGATAATGATAGCATCTGCCTCCTAGGGTTGTTGTAAGGCTCAATTAGCACATTGCCCGGCGTATAGTAAATTAATGTTAGGTATAATAATGATGATGATGATTAGGTATGATTATGTGACACTTGAGCTGGCTTTCCTCCAATGAAGACATTACACTAAATGATCTTTATAGACCTTTGCAGATCCAGCTTTATGGTCAATATTCTTACCAATACCATGTTAATGGGAATACCCAATGGACCACATTGAGATAAATGCTTCCACTGATTGATTTTATTTTCTGCTGGAAATAAGGACTTGGAAAATAATGGTAATGATTACATTGTATCTTAAGGTTTATAAAGCACTTTATATGTATTATCTCACTTGAGCCTTAAAACAACCCTATGGGGGTAGGCTACAGTATTATCCCTATTTTATAGATGAATGTACTAATAGTTGGCTTGTGTGCAGTCAAAAAGTCCAGTTAATGTTCAGAATAGAAAGGTATCCACTATGTTTTGCTCCCTCTCATCTTCTAACTTGAGTGGTTATCATTTCAAGTCATAATAGGATCATAGAACTAGATCTTAGGGGGACTTCAGAGGCCATCTAGTCTAGCCCCCCCCCCCCCCCATTTAAAAGATGAGCAAACTGAAGCCTAGTTAAGTGACTTGGCGAAGGTAGAACCAGATCTCCCATCTCTAGAGCCTGTTTTCTTTATTATGCCATGCTGACACCTTTTGTGACCTCAACTTTTTCTTAATGGGATACTAATTACATATAAAAAGTCCTTTATGCTTTACCAGTCACTCGACATACCTGATCTCCCTGTATCCTAGCAAGAACCTCGTGAGGCAGGTTTTTGTTGTTGTCAGTTGTTTCAGTTGTGTCTGACTCTTTTGATCCCATTTGGGAGTTTCTTGGCAAAGATACTGCAGTGATTTGCCATTTCCTTCTCCGGCTCATTTTATGGATGAAGAAAGTGAGGCAAACAGGGTTAAGTAACTTGTCCCGGGTAACATAGCTACTAAGTGTTTGAGGTCACATTCGAACTCAGGAAGATGAATCTCTCTGACTCCAGGCCTGGGCACTCCATCCACTGAGCCACCTAGCTGCCCTGTGAGGCAGATAGTCCAATTTCCTCTTCAGAGGTGAACAAACAGAAGCTCAGAGAAGAGTTGCAATTTATAAAAAGATTCTACAGCTAGCTACGGTGGGGACGCTACTTGAACTGAAGAATCTTTCTGATTTCAAGTCTTAATTATCTTTCTATTCCATCATATTGTCAATGGACGATTAGTAGGAATTTAGTAGGAACTAAAATTTAATTAAAAAGACTGAAAATATTTGATGTATATATCTAGGTTTCAGTTAGTGAAAATAATGAGTCCTCCTGAAGTGGTTGCATGATTTGAATATGCATGTCATCATTTTGTTGGGCTGGAACCAATGACTGTGTTTTACATATTTGTAACTTTGAACAGTGTGAATTTGAAACTATGCAACACTTCACGGGATTCACTCTTTGTACCAGTTGAGATCCAGCTGTATTCACAGATATGTATTATATATTACATCTATTAAAATCATAAAATGCATCAGAATAATGGTAGCATATCTTATCTCTATAGACAGCTTATAATTTAGGAATCTTATATAGAGGAGTCTTGAGTTCCCAGCCTCTCTCATGGTACATTGGAAAGATCCCTGGATTTGGGCAGAAATCAGCAGTATTGGTCTAGTTGAAAAAGCATTGTATCTATAGTCTGAGGACCTTGGTTCAAATTCTACGTCCAATACTTTCTGTTCCAATAAACATATATTAAGCACCTGCTGCATGCCCGGCACTGTGCTAAGTGCCAGGGATACAACTGATAAAAAGATAGTCCCTGCCCTTAAGGAGCTTACAGTCTAAAGAGGGAGACAATACACCAAAGGAGTCAGGAAAGCAGGGAAGGAGAAGCCAAGGGTAGCTGGTGCAGGGGCATCTTATGGTTGAAAGTAGGCAGAGCAACAGATAAACAGTGGAGTGAACTGAGAGTCCAGTTTCTGCTCTCTATAAAGGAAGGCATTGGCAGTTGTTTGGTACTCCACCCTCCAGTCCTGCAATCAAAAGGGAGTGGAGGAGGGAAGTAGTGTCAATCAAGGAGGGGAATCTTGCTCCTGGAGTTGAAACCAGGCAGAGCAGCAGACGCAGCAAACATCTCAGTGTTCTTATCTGTAAAAGGAGGGGATTGGACCTTTGAGGTTCCTTTAAGCTTGAATTTGATGGTTCTGTTATATTTAGTACCTGTGTGATCCTAGGCAAATCCCTTCAACTTCCTAGTTGTCAGTTTTTTCCCATGATGAATAAAGTGTTAGAACTAGGGAGTTCTTAGATTTCATTCAGCTCTAAATTAAAATATAAGATCCTGTGATTCTGACCTACAAAAATAACTGCTGCCAACAAGCTCACTTAGACCCTTAAATCTAGAAACAGTTCTGTTTACCCAAATCAGTTCTTAGGAGAAATAGCCCAAGGACTCTTCCCATAATTATATGTATACTGCTCCCGCTGCCCAAGTTGACGACTTATGTTTCATTTGCCAAAGTTGTGTTGGCGTTTTCTCCGAAGTTCAGTGCCCAGAATTGACAACTAAGCACTGACCATATATTGAAATAATGCAGAGTTTTTCCTTAATGCAAGTTTTTGTTTTTAAGGAGTAATTTCAGGAATGTTTTTAGCCTTGTTTCTATCTTCTTCGTTTTTGCTGTTTTGCTGGTCACTGTGAGCTCTTATACTAGAGGGTTCATGAGAGAAAGGAAGGGAAATGCTATTCCCCCTTAGGTTGCAGCTGCCTTAGGACTAGTCTAGTCAAGTTGTATCAAGGAAGGGTAAAACAAAACAAAACCAAAGCAAAACAAACACCTTAACTTCTTGTTATCTAAGGCCTTGCTTATGTTACCTCTATCTTTCTTTTCCCTACTTCAAGCCCTCATATGCACCTTCTCTTGGGCTGGTCATTGAGAGTTAGCTATACTAATATCTATTTCCAGAAGTGACGCTATGAAAAATTCTCTTGGCATTACTAAGCCTGCAATATAAATGAGATAACTGAAGTACATGGGTAAATTGAATAACTTGTCCAAGGTCAACCATGACTCAAGTGGGTGGGACTGGAATTTATATAACTCTCTCTTCCTCTAGCAAAGTTAAAAATGGAGGCAAATTTCCTTGAATTCCATGCTATTGCCCTGGCTTTTGACTTCTGGCCCTAACTGGTGTGTCACTGAAATATCGCTCTTCTAGGGCATAAGTCAACCCATAAGAGACACTCATAAGATATCAGTCAGGGAGACTAACTAATTTTTCTGGTCTATGTGGTGCTTGAAGTGATTCTTCCCTAATTTTGTTTTTTCCTCTGCACTGTAGAACAAATGCTTTGTTTTCTAGAATTAAGTGCAGATCTAGTGAACAGTGACATACTTTGCAGTTGGTGCCATTTTTTGAATTACAAATTTTCTCCCCATTTCCTTCCCCCCCCCCCACTCCAAGATGGCGTACACTCTGGTTGCCCTGTTCCCCAGTCTGCCCTCCCTGGTGCCATTTTTTTGGTAAATAATCAACTTTCCTTGTCACTTTGGAGGGTGACAAGATGCCTTTTGGAGCCAAGGCCTTCCCAACTTGGATTATGGAGACTTAGCCTTTGAGCATATGGGTCAAAGGATCAAGCTTGTCATAACAGGTATAGAATGTGCTTAACTTAATGAGGGTAGGTGTGTTATCATTTAAATTACTGTGTTCTCTAAATATGTTCAGGTGTGAGAATACTTTGAAAATATTCATTTAAGAAAGTCCTGGTAAATTTTCCACTTATAAAAGCTACTGCTCTCTCTCTCTCTCTTCCCATCCCTCTTTTCCTCTTTCTTCCTTTCCCTCTCTCCAGTAAAGGCCCACATTTCTTTCCTTGGACTGGTCAACAGGTTAAGTAACTTGCCTAATGTCATATAGCTAGTATTGTTGTTGTGTTTGTCCTTTGTTTTCGAAGAGGACTCTGACATCAGGGAAATGGTGACATGACTTGCAGTTGACTTTGATTTGAGTGTTGGAGGCCAGTATATATCAGTGTTCTGACTCTGAGGCAGGCTGTCCTGGAGTTTCTGGACATTAAAGGCATGTCTGATTGAAAAAATAAATTAAACACATTCTTACTCAAGGTTCCCATCCTCTTTTTTGCCAGATGCTTTTTTTCTTATGCCGAACATACTAGTGATTTTAAAAATATTTGATCTCTTTTCTTTCATATTTTCTTCTTCTTTGGAGTAAGGGAGTGCTCCTTATGAAGTCTTCAATGGAAAGGTCATTATTTCAGGACACTCTTTTGGTAGGTGTTAAATTGTACTTAATAAATTCCAGTGTTAGTATTATCGTAGATCTGGCTCTGTAAGGAACCTTAGAGGCTATCAAATATAACTCCTTCATTTCATAAACAAGGAAATTGAGGCTAGGGAGGTTAAGTGAAAATAAGAGTTAGAGGCAGGAGTTGAACCCAGGTCCTCTGATTGAAGGAGTCAACGTTTTTCTCTTGTACTATAATTAGATTTTTCCTACAAGGTAAGGTAGAGTTTACTAATAATTTCAGCCTAATATTCTATCTTGTCTTCTCCCTTTCCATTATAATCAACATCTAGTATTTGCTAGGCCAGTAAACAAAATATAGTTCCTATTTTCTAGAAGTTTATAGGCTTCTATCAGTGCTGAAAAGTGTTTTGCTCTCTCTGTAGTGTTAAAATACATTTTCATTATGTGTCAAAGTAACGAGAATCTTAGTATAATAATAGACTCTACTGTAATTATATTAGGCCTTCTGGCCCCTTGTGGAGGAGTTTTAGGATCTGAAGCTGAAAATTGCATTCAGGCTATATAGTATCAGAGTTTTCAAGCACAGGCTTGAATGAGTTAATAGTAGGGGGAGGGGGAGCTATGTGCCCCTCTATTGTATCTTTTAAATTTTTCTGCACACTTTGGGGAGTAGCATTCCACTTAATGAGGTTCCCATTGAGAAACAGTATTATTAGTATGCATAGAACCTACCAAGAGAAACATAAATTATATCATTATTTTTTACATCATCATTTAATTTTCTTTTCTTGTGCTTTGGACAAGTACCAATTGGATTGACCTAAGTTGAAATGATCCTGAAGTCATTTCCTGGCTGTTTTAAATGGAGCTAATTTTAACCATTCCCTAATAAATATGAAACTAAAAGACATAGCTATACAATTTGCTGTGGGTAGAAGTTTTCATCTCTTTCAAAGATTCTCTTTATGAAGAACCTAGAAGGGAATACTAAATATTAATCATAATATTGTTTCTTTTAATTTGGGCAATAAACCATTTTCCTACATAGTTGTTTCCTTTTTATGAGAAAATTGGGCCTGGATGGCAGAGTATATTATAGTCTTAAACGAGGATGTCCTGTGTGAGTAAACGTTTCTAGAATTTTCTTTCTCCTTATTTTAGATTCTTCATGAAAGAACCCTGAGCAGATGTTGATAGCTTGTAATTTTTTTTTTTTTTTGCAGATCAAAACATACATGTTTTACTTTATTTTTCTTGGGTGATAGCTTGTAATTCTAATGCATTTTTTTCTACATTCTCTTTCAGTTTGATTAATAAGCTTAAGCCTGGAGTCATTAAGAAGATCAATCGTTTATCTACACCAATAGCAGGTTTGGTAAGTAAATTGTCTTCAGACCTAGCTTTCTTAGTATCTGAAATGCAATCGGTCGCAGGCAGGCTCTTTCATCTGGATCTGTCACAAAAGTAAGGAGTTCAGGTCATATCTCTTATTTTTCTTGAGTACCTTTCTTTTATCTTTTCCTCCCTCTTTTCTGAGAGTTCTTCCTTTTCTTTTGATTTCTCATCTCTATTTGGTTTCCTTCCTCCCTTTAATTCTTTTCTTTGTTGTTACCGTTTGTGGGGGATCTGAAGATTTCATCAGAGGGGGAAGGCTCCCTGACCGGAAAACTTTTCCCAACCGATATGTCCAGATGACTCCCTTTAACTCAAAGTCTGAGAGTTGCTTTGGGCGTTGATTTGTTCCTATATATCAGAGGGGTAGGACCTGAACTCAGGTCCTCTTGACTGCCAAAGCTGACCAAGTCATTATATCTCACTACCTTTATCTGTTTATATTTTTACTTTTAACCCATTTTATTTGAAGCGACATTTGCAGTGTTGGTGGTCATTGACTCTAGCAATCTGATACCATTAGCTGTATATGCTGCTTAACTCCTATATAATAATATGTAATAATAATACTAGCAATATTCCATATTTATCTGGTGTTTTAAGGTTGCTCCTATGTAATAGCATATAATAATAGTAGCAATATTCCATATTTATCTGGTGTTTTAATATATAATAGCATATAATAATAGTAGCAATATTCCATGTTTATCTGGTGTTTTAATATATAATAGCATATAATAATAGTAGCAATATTCCATATTTATCTGGCATTTTAAGGTTGCTCAAGTGCTTTTCTTGTAACAACCCCTGGTTGTTAACTCTGATAGAGCGTATAACTTTCTTACCATTTTACAGATGAGGAAAATGAAGTTCATTGAATTTAAATGACTTAAGTATTAGTACTGTAGAAGACACACAGAGGTAACCCTGAAGTGGCAGAGTGTATCATAGGAGCTGCTGTTTCTTCTTTCTTTCTTTCTTTCTTTTTTTTTTTTTTTTGCATTACAGGGCTCTTTAGATAATTTCTGACATGGCCTAGCTGTAATGTTTAGTACCTTTTCCTTTCAGAGCCTTGATTCCTTATCTGTGGAATGAAGGAATTTGACTAGAATCAGAGTTCTTAGGCTGAGGTCAGTGAACTTGTTTGAAAAAAAAATTTATTTCTCTGTATTTCAGTACACTGCTAAGTGATACAGTGGGTAGAGTGCCAGGCCTAGAGTCAGGAAGACTCATTTTCCTTAGTTCCAACCCAGCCCCAGACACTTAGTAGCTGTGTGACCCTGGGCAAGTCACTTAACTCTGTTTGCCTCATCTGTAAAATGAGCTGGAGAAGGAGATGGCAAACTACTCCAGTATCTTTGCCAAGAAAACCCCAAAAGAGATCATGAAGAGTTGAACATGACTGAAATGATTCAACAACATTTCAGTAAAATTGGTTTTCTTGTAATTCTGTGTATTCTGCTTAGACATCACCAGACTTCCAAAGAGGTCCATGACATAAAAAAGGTTAAGAATCCCTGGGATCAATAAAGTTTTTCCTGTTTTAAATTTTAAGTTCTACATGTAAATGATTCAACACAAACTCTTTTCAGGGTACATGTGTGCCAAGAGGATATTAACATAGTAAATAATGTCTTCGTAAATGAAAGAGCATTTGTAATTAAAGGTAGAAGGCTGACCAGTTTCAATAAGCCATGAATCCTTTAAGAATAAATGTTCACCTCTTTTATTTCTGTTAACAAATGGTGAATTACAATAGTGGAAAGTGATAGGTAATATCATGTTGAATCACCATTTTGCTTAACCATTTTTAAGGTATGCCCTTTGTAGGGAGTTGGATTTAATGTTTCCTTGGAAGGATCTGTTGTCCAAAGACAAAAAAAAAATCGGGCATCCAGGGTTTAGGTGGGAGGGAAGTTAAAAAAAAATTAGCTTACCCCAATATTAATTTTCAAGCTAATAAAATGGATACAAAAAATAAACTTTTTATGCCTCTTCTTGGAAAATCCAGACAACTTGTAATAAAATTCAGGCATATTACTCTTTGCTGTCAAAGTACTTACAGATGCTATGTGCAGGCTCATTTATAGGTAAAAGTGCCAATGCTACTGAAGCTCACAGGTGGTCTGGAAACCTCACTGTGGTCAGGAGTTAGTTTGGCTCAGGGGGCCTGTTACTGAGGAGAACTTTGCTTAATACGGTAGAAATGGAGATGGAAGTCTTGGGATTCCACATGTCTCCTCGAGGAGTTTTAACAGTCTGCTTCTATTCTGGCCTTGGCTATCAAGATGCTGCTAAGTTTTAATATGCTTTGCTAAAAAAGAACCTAGAAATAAATATTACACATTAAACACAGCACCATTTCTCTTAATCTGGGTAACTGAGCTATTTCATAGATTCAATGAAAGCCAAACATTTTGGTGGTTTAAAAATCGACAGAACCCAAGTAAGTTAGTTGTGTGTAGTTACTATGCTTTTAAAGTCACCATGCAGAATAATGTTAATTTGACTAGCTAAAAGTTAAAAGAATTTGAGGTTTGGATTAGGGAATCTTGCTTGCCATGAAGGAATGACAATCTAAGTTTTATTTAGAATCACTCAAATAGGTGAACCACTTTTTAATAATTGGATTCATTTCCTGTATTTTGAATTATGGCATGATGCTCAGTAATTTCAAGTGTGGATTACATGCATTTTAATAAAATTAATCTCTGACCACAAACTTTGCTATTTCTTCGCAATGTAGACTGTTAAGAGGAAACATCCTACAGATTTTAAGACAATTGAAAGTTTGGGTAGCTTATTATTTTTTGGCCACTAGAGGTTTAAATTATAATGTTACCATTCTCTGATTAGATGGAAGCATGACATTGGGAAATATTTGGATTATAAAAATAAGATAGTATGTGTTCATATTTAGAGCTGTGTACTGAACATGCTATCTAAATCTTGATTTCTATCTAGAAATTTAGAACAAATGTTTTCCTAAGTAATTTACTAAGTATCCATCAACAAAGAGTGTTCTCTAGAGTTCACAATACAGAACTTTTCAAACAGGGGCTGGCAACCTGCAGCCTTGAAACCACGTGTTGCCTTCTAGGTCCTCAGGTACAGCCTTTTGACTGAGTGCAAGTTTTATAGAACAAATCCTTTTATTAAGGAGATGTGTTCTGTGAAGTTTAGATTCAGTCAAAGGGCCACACTTGAGGACCTAGAGAGCCACATGTGGCCTTGAAGCTGCAGGTTCCCAAGAATGCATGTAACGAGCTATGAAGTCATCCTAGGACGTCAGCTTTTAGAAGCCTAGCCTTTAAGGCACAGCTCAAATGCTACCTTCTCTGTGAAGGCTTCTGTGGTTTATCCTCATCCATCCAAGGTGGATTCTAAATATAGTCTTGCCAAAACAGATAGCAGGACTGTCACCTTTCTAGTTAAGGACACCATGCCTTTCTTAGTGCACTATTTTTGGCTCCTTTGTTACATTTTTGATCCATGTTGACTTTGTATTCAACTAAAACCTCCATGTTTTTTCACATTAACTCCTTCTTTGCCATCCTTCCCCTATCTTTGTACATGTGACATTGATTTTTTTGAACCCAAGTATGAAAGTTTGCATTTACACCTATTAAGTTTCATCTTACAAGGTTTGGTCCAACATTTCAGCCTCCCAGTCTTGGATCCTAACTTAATCATTCAGTGTGTTGGCTCTTCTTCCTAATATTGTGTCTCCTGAAAATTTGATTAGAGAAAGAATAGTTTGGTTAGGAACCGGTGCTGTAAAAGGCCAGGTTCGTATTGGTACCAGCAGTCCATATGTATCCTTCCATAGGCCATCACAAAAGCAGGAATTTAGGGGTTTTATCATTGTCTCCACTACCCTTTCACCCCTTCTCTTTCTTTTTCCTTATTGTTGTTGTTCAGATGTTTTAGTCATTCCAACTTTTTGTGACCCTATTTCGGGTTTTCTTGGCAAAGACACTGGAGTGATTTACCATTTCCTTCTTCAGCTCATTTTTCAGGTGCAGAACTGAGGCAAACAGGGTTAAGTGACTTGCCCAGGGTCACACAGCTAGGAAGTGTCTTAGGCTGGATTTAAACTCAAGTCTTCCTGACTCTAGGCCTGGCACTCTATCCGATGGACCACCTAGTTGTTTTTTTTTTTCCTTAGGTTTCTCTTTTGTATTTACTCATTCTCTCTACCCCCCTTTCCACTCTTTTTCCTTCTCTATCCTTAATTTCTCTTCTCTTTCAAGGCTGGCCATTGTTATTTATTTTAACCTGATTTATTCTGTATTCCACCATGGTGGGTAAGGAGTCTAAATTGTTGCTTAAATGGATGGCTTGATGGAGACATAATTTTGGAATTAGGGAGAGCAGTTCTAGCTTCCTTCCCTTCATTGTGTGTATTTGTGGAAGAGAAGATATTACAACTTACCAGAGAGTATTCTCACCGAAATGATTCAGAGCTCTGAAGTTCTTTTGGCCCATGCACCACTACTTAGTAGTTGCCCCTGGCTGTAATCTTTACTTAGCTTCTTATAGCCCTTTAAAAAAAAAGAAAAGGATTTTTTTTTTATTATCATCTCTTGACACTTTCAGAGGAGTTCTATGAGATTCTCATTCAAAATACGTAGGCATATACTGCATGGGAACTAGTGTCAACCACTTATGTGTTTCAGACGATAGACAATTTAGGTGAGACAGTGCTTTCTTTCATGGGACATCCTACTACAAGGATATGACAAGAGACAAATTACTATAATCTAAAATGATGTATGACATATAATAATGATGATGATGATGATGATAATGATAGCGAACGTTTTTATGGTGCTTACTATGTGCCAGGTATTACACCAAGTACTTTACATTTATTATCTCATTTGATCATTACAACAGCATTGAGAGGTAGGGACTATTATCATTCCCATCTTACAGTTTGAAAAGCTAAGGCAGACAGAGGTACATAGCTTGTCCTGGGTCACACAGCTAACAAGTGTCCGAGGCTGGATTTGAACGTAGTTTTTCCTGACTCTAGACCCTGCACTCTGCCTGTTGCACTGCCAAGCTGCCCCATGTTGGTGTTTGAAAATGAAGTGGGGTTTTTTGTTTTTTAATTCAGGGAGGAAATTGTCATTACATGCTTCCTGCAGTCAGGAAAGCCTGAGTTCAAATCCAGTCTCAGGGACTTGTGGGCAGTTTGACACTGGGGAGGTCAGTTTGCCTGTCTCAGGGCTGTATGAGGACAAAATGAGATTGTGTTTTTGAAAGTGCTTTGCAAACTGTAAACCACTACATAAATGTCAGCTCTTCCTTTTCCTTCTTCTCCTTCATCCTCCTCCTGCTTTCTCTTTTTCCTTCTTCCTTTCTGCTCTTTCTTCTTCCTTCTTATTTTATGGGGAGACACTGAAGAGTTTTAACCCTAGTGCCTTATGTACATCTCCTCCCTGCCATTAGAATGTGAGCTTCGCAAGGGCAGGAACTGTTTTTGCCTTTATTTGTATCCCCAGTGCTTAGCAAAGTACTTGGGACATAGTAAGTGCTTAATAAATGCTTTTTGACTTACTGACTGAAGAGGGATGTTACTAAATTTGTGCAAAAAGTAAGCTAAATCTGGAATAGCTTCATGAAGGGCTATTGCAACAGACCAGACCAAATGGGTGGTAATGATAGCCTTTACTAGGATAGTGCTAATGGGAATACAAAGGAAAGTACATTCATAAAAGCTATTGTGATAGAGGTAGTCGGTTTTGATAATTGATAGTCTACAAAAGGGGAGAAAGAAGGAAGAATCAAATATATTACCATGATTTTGATTGTGGGATCCTGGGTGAGTGGTAGTTTTAAAGACACAGAAATATTTAAGGAAGAAGAAAGAATAGGCTTTGATAGAGACATAAAATGTTCAGGTTTGGGCATGTTGAGTTTGAGGTGCTGCTGGGACATTTAAGTGGCGATGTACTCTAAGCAGTTGGAGATATGGGTGTAGATTTATAGAGAGGGCATGAGTAGAGATATGGATATAAGAATCATCTGCATGGAGGTGAAGGATGAAGCTGTGCAAGTTAATGAAACTATGAAGGGAAGATGTCCATCTTGGAGAGGAGAGGGCTGAAAACAGAGCTTTTGAGAACATCTATCTACATTAAGAGATTGGAGCTGATGACTGAATATTCAGGGAAGGAGACATATAAAATGTATAGCCAGAGAGGCAGGGGAACTAAGAGTATGGCATTTCAAATGTCAAGGAATGAGAAAGTAAGCTGAAGAGGGACAAAGCTGCAGAAAGGTCAAGGATTATGAGCCCTGACCCAACACCAAATGCTAATTGGATTTGGCGATATCAAGGTCACTGATAATTGAGAGATTGGTGGGGTTGGAAGTAAAATTATAGATTCACAGAATCATAGCTTGAGTGCTGGAAGAGATCAATGGGGCCATTTATTCCAAGGTCCAGAGATGTATGTTGACTTCTTCCTAATGTCATACAGGTAGTAAATGGTAGAGCTAAGATTCAAGCCAAGTTCCTTTACAAATGGTTGAAGAGAGAGTAGGGATGGTGAGAAAGCAGAGGCAAAGGGTAAAGCCTACTTTTTAAAAATTAAATTTTATTTTTTCTGTCAATGAAAATTTACCTTCATTCCCTCCTCCTTTCTCATTCCCCCAAGAAAGAAAGGAAAATAAGTCCCATTACAAATATGCATAATCAAGCAAGACAAATTCCTGCCTTGGCTATGTCCACAAAAAATATATCTCAATCTTCATTCTGAACCTGTCAGGTAGGTAAGATGTTTGAATTAGAGTCCTTAGGAATTGTGATTGTTATTGCATTGATCCGATTTCCTATGTCCTTCAAAATTATCTTTATAATTTTGTTGTTGTATAAATTATTCTTCTAGTTCTCAATTTCACTTCCTGTTTAAAAAATGCTTTTGAAAAAAATTCTTTGTTTACATTATTGTTAGTTCTGCTGATCCTTCTAAGTCCCTCCAAAAGAAAAACAAAACCCTTGTAGCAAATAAGCTTAGACAAGTAAGAAAAAGTGACATATTTGCCACATCCCAAAGTGTCTGTCTCATTTTGTACCTTGAGTCCATCACTCCTCTGTCAAGGGATGAGTAATGTGCTTCATCTTCAGAATAATAAATAGTATTTATTGATCAGAGTTCTTAAATATTTCAAGGTTGTTTTTTCTTTTCAATGTTATTATTGTATAATTTTTTCTCCTGCTTCTACTTCATTCTGCATCAATTTATACTTATCTTTCCAGGTTTCTCTGAATCTGTCTTTTTTGTCATTTCTTAACATACGAGAATATTCCATTAATTTAATATGCTATTCTTTGTTCAGCTCTTCCATAGTTTGTGGGCACCCACTTCTTTGCTATAACAAATCACCGATATAAATTTTTTTGTACATGAGTACTTTCCTTTTTTTTCTAATCTCTTTCAAGGTGTAGGCCTGGTAGTATCCTTATGTCAGAAGGCATGCATGGTTTACTGACTTTTGGGGCATGGTTTCAAACTTCGTTCCATCCTATATGCTACTTCCTGTATAGGAACCTCTGTATTCTTGCATGGACTATGCATGTTTCATGCTTTGGGTGTTCTATTTTCTTCAGTACTTGTAAACCTCAGCTCAAGGGTTATCTCCTACATGTCCTGAAAGTCCTGAGACTTCTAATAGGTAAATGCTGTGCTAGCAGCACTATTATTTTGTTTTATTTATTATGTTCTTATTGTATACCTGTTGTTTTTTTCCAGTAAAATGTAAGTTCCTTGAGGACAGATATAGTTTTGTTTTTGTGTTTGGCATGTTAATAAATGCTTGTTCAATTGAGATAGAAGTATTAGCCTTAGCCAAAGAATAGGAATACCTCTCTCCCCCTCTGAGATAGGAGAGGAGAGTTTGGGCTCTAAGGAAGACAGTAAGAGTAGGGTAGGTTGTTGGGTAGTGTAAAAGGTGAAGGTCCAGCTGAGTTTATGAAATTAGTTTGCTTTCCATGACTTTGTCTACTGATAACAGTAGTCTGGGGCCAGAATTGGGCATATTGAGTTGTTGTGGATTTCTGCAACTGGGGAGAATGAAAGATCCAGATGGCCCAAACGTCTCAGGCTGTTGCTAACTCACCCATTGAGTTATAACTCCAATGAAAACAGTAAAAAACTTAGTTATTTTAAAAAATCTGTTGGCCTGAAGGGGAAACTAAAAAGTCATGCTTCAGGATTATTAGTTTTCCATGGAAAGCTATGAAATAGATTTGTTTTTATATAGCAATTTTCCTTAATTTGAAAGAACGGAAACATGTTCACCTACCTTGAAATTATTTTGTGTACAAATGAATATCTATTTGACTATCCATTATGGTGCTTTTATGTCTGAATAGAAACTTAATAGGAATAATAAGCTGAATGCAACTGAGTAGGAATAGTTCTTACTTCCTGTAATTTACTTAGTAGCGCCTCTATAATTTATATGCTTTCTTTAGAAAATTAAATAAAGCATTGGCTCTGAGGTTAGTATGCAAAAGAGAAGTCCAGCAACTCTCTTTAACCTTCTGCCAGCACCAGTAGTTGTAGGAGGTCCCTGAGGAGTGCCAGGGTGGGCTAGTTGATAGCAAATAATGAAGACAGACAATTTTATAAGTTCTTGGTTTCTGAAGACCGATTGAAGAAAGAATCTATTCTGTAGCATAAGCCATCTGTGGAAAAAAATAAGTTTGTTAATTTATATAGTGGATTGAAATCAAACTTCTTTTTAAAATAAAATTTAATTTTCCCACTCAGTTACATGTAAAAACAATTTTTAACTTTTTTGAAAAAGTTTTGACTTTCAAATACTATCTCTCCCTCCTTCTCTTTGCCCCTCCCTGATGTGGTAAGCAAGTTTATATAGATTATACATATCAAGCTTCCTTTTTAATTTCAAAGATATTGCTTTCCTTTCCTTTCCTTTCCTTTCCTGTCCTGTCCTGTCCTGTCCTGTCCTCTTGTCTTACCCCATTTACATTGTCAGGTTAGTCTATACCACTAGCCATTTACCAGCCAATGCATATCTACTTTGTATCTAGTTCTTTGCTATCACAAAAAGTGCTACTATCAATGTTTTGGTGTATATGTGATTTCTGACATTGACCTCTTTGGGATTTATGCATATCAGTGGAATCTCTGGGTCACATGATACAGACATTTTAATCACTTTACTTGCATGGGTCAGAATGGTTTGCAGAATGATTGGACCAATTCACCAAGCCATTGACAATTTATTAATGTTCCCTCTTCCTACTCTCCCTCCACATTGATTATTCTATCTTTTGCCATTTTTGCCAATTTTTTCTGGGTCAGAGGTGAAACCACAGAATTTTTTTTGACTTGTATTTCTCTTATTAGTAATTCGAGTTTTATTGGAGCTTTCTTTCTTATGGATGCTAATTTATAATTTTTTTTGAGAAATCTGTGTTCATAACCTTGGACAGCTTTTTTATTGGAGAGTGCTTTTAGTTTGGCAAAGATGTGATCACTGGTAGGACAAAGAGGTAAACGATTTGAGAGTAGAGGATCATATAGAATTGAGTTGTTGACCAAAAGTTTGAGTTAGGGAAGGCTGGATCATGTAGCCAGAGCAGGGGAGGTGACCTGGGAAAGAATTGAGGGGCAGTGGTAATGGAGGTCACAGTGATGACGAAGAGCATGGTTAGGGTTATAAGGCTTAGGGAGAAATGCAATAATAAAATACTATTACCACATAAAGGAATTTGGGAATTTGTGAAGATGGAAGTGGAATACTTGTGATTGATGGCAAGGTCAAAGGAATGATCATTTCTGTGAGTGGCTAAGGTGAAATGCAAGGATAGGTTGTGGGAATTGAGTAAATTGAGAGACTCAAAAATTTGCACATTTCAGGGACCCTCAGTACGTGTGTTGTAGTCCCCTAGTATGAGAGCAGGAATTAGAAGAGAAAGTCTGTGATTCTCTTATTGAGAAAGTCAATGTGATTTGTGACTTATATGACTTGGCCAGGGGTGTCTCAGAGCCAGTTTGTGTCAGCAAAGAGTCTTGAATTTGGCCCAGAGGTCAGTTCTTTATCCACTAAGCCATAGTGGCTTACAAAGCAAACACAAGATAATGTTCAGGGCAGGAATAGGTACTAGTAGCTTGAGGGATCAGGCACCTATGTTGAGTTTTGAAGAAAGCTAGATGGTAAGGTGAGGAAGGAGTGTATTTTGGGCATGAAAAATAACCTGTTCAAAGGCTGGAGGCAAGAAACAGAATGTCTTCTATGAGGAACGGCAAGTAGGCATTTAAGCTGCATTATAGATTTTGTGACTTAAAAAGTCTGGAAAGGGAGCCTTGAGTGAGATTATGAATGATTTTAAAAGCATAATAGATTATTTTGTTTTTGATCCTGTGCTATCAGTGGTTCTCCTTGAGTGTAGAAATGATATGATCACATCTGTTTTAGGAAAAGCCTTTCACGGAGTGGATTGGAGAGGCACGGAGTTTGGCATAGAAGGATCTCTTAGACTATTGTAATAGTCTAGACAGTTGACGAGGTCCTGAATTAGGGGGCAGAGCAAAAGGGAGGGATGATTATGAGATATTGTGGAGGGAGACTTGACAAGACCTGGAAACTGAGTGGATATAGGTATGTAGGAAGTTTAGAGTCATAAATGACTGAGATTGTGAACTTGGGTGACTGGAATAATGGTCATACCACTCTTCCCCCCGCCCCCAAAAAAGGAAAAGATAAAAAAGAGTGGGTTTTGCAGGAGAAAGTTCTATTCTGTTGTTTTCATTCAATTTTATTGTATTTTCATTTCCTTATTCTTTCCCTCCCCTCCCCTTCCCTACTCATTGAGAAGGCAAGAAATACAAAAACCATTAGAAATTTGAAGTCATGCAAAACAAATTTCCACATTAGCTAATTTCCTCCCCCTCCTAAAAAAAAAAAGCAAGAGAAAGAAACAGAAAAAACGTGCTTCTGTCTATACTCTGAGTCCATCAGTTCTCTTCTGTCTAGAAGTGGACAGCATTTTTCATCATGAGTCCTTTGGAACTGTGGTGGATTATTGTGTTGACCAGAGTTAATGTTTTTCACAGTTGATTATCTTTATAACATTGCTGTTTGTTCCTCTGGTTCTGCATACTTCACTTTGCATCAGTTTATATGTCTTCCCAGTTTTTTTAATCATCCCCTTTATCATTTCTTACAGCACAGTAGTATTCCATAACATTCATGTGCCATAACTTGTTTAGCCATTTTCCTATTGATGGACATCCCCTCAGTTTCCAGTTCTTTGCCATCACAAAAAGAGCTGCTATAAATATTTTTGTACACATGCATCTTTTCCCTTGAATCTCTTTTGGGTAGCAATTTTCCTAGGTCAAAGGTATTTTGGAAATGTTGAGTTGGAGAACTTTATATGTTATGGGGGGATAAACTCTAATGGAATGTATTTTTAAAAAGCCTAATAATTTATTTTTAAATTAGCCAGAAGATTATGAAAATGACCCTAAATCCTCTGGATTCATTCATAATTGTTTTTTTAAATTTGAAATTCCTTAATGTGTGTGCAGTGGTATTCTTTTGAAGATGATGGTTCAAACTCTGGTTTTGCTTGTCCCTTATTTGCAGTTCTATTTTGGAACTACCTGTTCTAATCATAACATCAGCAAATGATTTATAAGGTCATAGACCTAGAACTGGTAAGGACCTAAAACACCATCTTGTCCAACCCACAGATGAGAAAACTGAGACCTGCAGAGGTTAAGTGATTTGCACGAGGTCACACAAGAAATAAATATCAGAGTTGGAATTTGAACCCGTTTTTGACAGTGAGTTAGTGCTCTCCCATACTTCCACACTATTTACTAATTACTTTTAATTCATCAAGCATTATTTAGTGTTTGTAGTGTGCCAGGCTCTGTGCTAGGAATAAAAAAAAAATAACAAAATAGCTTCTTTCCTCAAGGAGGTTATGTTCTATTGGGGGAGGGAGTATGTGAAGGTAACACATCCACATATGAAAATAAGTACGAAATACATACAGCGATTTATTGGGTGATAAATCTTAACATGACCTGGGATCAGATTACCACAAGACATGTGTTGTTTTATTTTTTTTTCATAAAATAAGATAGTATAGTGTCCTGTTTATATGTTTACCATATAAAAGGGTTAATCTCTATTTAGGATTACTATCATAGATGTGGAATGTGGGAGGTGAGGCTGGGAAGGTATCTCCCCATTCAGGTATGCTGTAGAATTCAGGAAATGTGAAAAGATGCCAACTAACTTAATCTGTTTAAAAGCATTGGTTTTCTTTATCTGCATATTATTGCTACTTAAAGAATTAACAAAATGGCACTATACCATCTGCCACTGCCAAATTACTGTTTTTGAAGGTTATTTCTGTGGTTAACACTCTGGTTGCCACACTGTATTCTATCCTGCTTTCTTATTCATTCTCCACCCATGTACTGATAACAAATTCATGAATAGATATCAGAGTACTTAATATGTTCTAGGCCCTGTGTTGATATTTGGCTCTTGTGCTTCTGTTGGCAACGGAAAATTAAATTCACCTAAAGAAGCTACCATTCACATTTAAAATCTATTTTCCCAGAATACTGTCATATATTTATGTCATCTTTTAGGGAGGAGTGTTGTAAGCAGTTAGAATGTCACCCTAGAGAAGGCTGAGAACTTGACCATGATGTGAATCCTCCCCACAGCATTTCCAAGAGCTAACATGCTTCCTCTGTCTTCTCCCTCTGCCCTGGGATAGTATAACAAGTAGAGGTGTAAGTGCCTGTTTTCCTTCTTGGGAGTGTCCATCTCTAGGGTAGTGAACAGCCATAATATTGCAGAGTTTAGGCCAAAGGGAAGCTTTTCAGTGAGTAACTCAGTATCTGTTAGCTGGTGGTGTCAGACTCAAATAGAAATGCATCCCTCTGGTTTACTGACTTAGAAAACCACAAATTGACATTTTCTATGTTGCATTGTATTTTTATCTATTTTGTTAAACATTTCCCAATTATATTTTTGTGGTTCTGGCTATATTCAGGAGTTCCGAGGGCTTTGAGCTTGACCCCTCTGTTCTCAGCTATACTACCAGGATGAGCAAACAAATATATGCTATACCCTTTTGAAAGAAGGCACTTTAGGTCAAACCCTGGGTGTTTGTTCCAGAGAAAACTTCCATCTGCTTTGGTGGCTGGTAATGATGAAAATGAATACTTATAATCTGTCTGCCTATTAGAGTAGGCCTGAATCTAGTACTAATACTGATAGCTTTTACAAATTGAGTTAGTACTGCTATAAAAATGCAATATTAGGAAAGTGCACCACTGTTTTAAGGGGTGGACTATCTTTGGTGTAGACCTATAATTTTGTCGATATAGAGAACTCCTGTGTAGCAACTCCCTTCCCCAATGCATCTCTCTGACTCTTCATGACCCCACTTGGGGTTTTCTTGGCAAAGATACTGAGTGGTTTGCCATTTCCTTCTCCAGCTCATTTTACAGATGAGGAAACAGAGGCAAACAGGGTTAAGTGACTTATTTGGGGTCTCGCAACAGCTAGCAAATGTCTGAGTTTAGATTTGAACTCAGGTCTTCCTGACTCCAGGCCCGGTTCTCTATCTACCTAGCTGCCCAGTGCACCCTTCCTACTTGCCCTACAACTTACAGTCCTAGAGAATTGCCTAAAACACTGAAAGGTTAGGCAACTTCCCCAGGGTCACATAGCTTATGTGTGTCTCAAACTCAGGCCTCCTGCTACATTATGTTGCTTCTCAGTGCTATTGTTACTCATAATTTTATAGACTTATCACTGAATGGGTGCCTAAAATAGTTCATTGGGAACTTAGTTGTACATATTCTCCTTTATATTATCTATCTATCTGTGGCCTCATAGGTGCATAAAATCTACGCTGAGCTAGTCTAATTATATTTGAAACAGAAATCCCTGAGCATTGTTCATTTCTCCTATGATGGAAAACCTCCAGATGTGCAGAACTCACTACTTCAAGAGGCAAGTACATTCTACTTTGGGGCAACTCTAAGAAAAATGTATTTTTTTTTTAATGCTAAGCCTCAATCTTGCCTTCATGTAACTTCTGCTCTTAGCTCAACCCTCTAAGAAAGAGAAATTAAGTTCCTTTTTCAGTTGCCAGCCCTGCAGCTATTGAAAGCTGTCACATCCATGCTGTCTCTCAACTTCTCCAAAGTAAACATCCTTGGTTCCTTAAAAGAATCTTCCAGTGGCATGGTTTCAAGCCACTTGTGCTTAATTGTCCCTGTACCTCAACCCTCTTGAAGTTTAGAAACATTTTTTAGATCTGACTTTTGTTTAGAGCGTGAGATTTGTCAAATCAACCATGCTGCTATGGATTTTCAGAACTAATTTGATGATCTTGAAAGAAACCAGCAGAAAAGGAATGCAGTTACCACACCCTTTCCCTTCAATAGATTTTTAAATCTTTTTTATTCAAGCCTAGCCAGTGGCCTGTTTTTCTCTGTAACTTATCTTAATTTGTAGTAATGGTCTGAGAGGGAGCAGAGCTTTTTAGTATATAATATTCATATTTTATTTCAAGTAGGATTGGATTGCATGACTTTATTTCCTTCTATTCCCATGATGACATATACACACTGTAAATTAAATATATGAACATAGGACGTATCTTAATTTGACAGTCTCTCAATGTGGTATATAGGATGGCATAAAGGCTTGGAAAATATTCTTTTAAAGTCATAACTTGTAACATGATTATGGCTTAACCCAGGGCACTGAGATTTTGACAGTGGCAGCCCTCATACTCTTTCAGGAAATAGAGGCGTCTGGTTGTTTGGATAGCTGATGTCCAGAAGGTACGTACTCTCTTTATCTGCTCTCTGTTCTTTGGGTTGCCAAACCCATAGCTCTTATGCCATAGGTTCATTCCTTAATTGGACATTTCGCAGACTACCTTCTTCTGTGGCTCTCCTTTTCTTCTGGGGTTGTAGACAGGGTGAACCAATGGTTTCAATGTAAGCACGCAGTCAACTCCCTCTTAACCTAGTGTGACTGCATTCAACCAGAGCAGCTGGCCCACTTGCCTCTCCCCCACTTAAATTGTCCTGGGTGTCAAAATGCTTATTTATGACTCTGTTGCTTAATTATTAGGATAATTTTTTTAATCCATAAAAGACCTACCGAAATAGAATATAGGCATAGTTGAACACCCTTTACTTCTAAGTTATTTGCTATTGTCTTTAATTCATAGAATCATAGTTCTAAAGCTCGAAGGAATTTTAGGGGCTATATAGTCAAGCATCTTCATTTTACAGATGGAGAAACTGAGGTCTAGTGAGGTTATATGACTAAGTTCATACAGCAATTAAGTTGGCACAACTATGATTAAAACTCAGATCTTGTAAATTCAAGGCTAGTGCTCTTTCCATTGTACCATATTTTGACCTAATTATTGTTGTTAAATAGTAGTTTATTTTGGTTTTGAGTTTCTTTGCTCAATTTTCTTATCTGTAGATTATGTTAAGATAGTGGATACTGTGCCCTCAAACTTGAGTATATTTTATAAAGTTAGAGAGGCTAAGAAAGAAAATAGTGAGTAAAAATAAAACAGAGGGAAATTCATAAATAGTAATTATAACTTTGAATGTGAATGGGATGTTCATAAAATTAGCAAACAGAACTTATGGTTTTTTCCCCCTTTCTCCATCCATCCTTCTTGTTGGATAAGTTTCATAAGTACTTACCCTTTTTCAACAGAACCAAAGTAAAAGAATGTCTTTGGATTCCAGAAATTCCTTGGATTCAAATCTAGAGACCTAAACTTTGTTTACTTCTGCCAATCTTAAATGGAATCTCAAAGGGGTAGAGGGATGCTAGCAGGCATATATAATGCTGATACTTTGGAATCTCATGCTTACATTAGAAGAATGTGTATTGACACACAAAGCAAGGAATCGATAGTTGAGCCATTTAAGTTATGTGTGTACATCCCTCAAAACAGTGGAATTGAACTGATTCTCACTTTACTAATCTGCTAACCTTATTATTCTCACAGAAGTCAGGTGAAACTAAAGATGTACAATTTGAGAGGTTTCCCACTACTAAGATATCCATTAGTTTGAAAAAGGAGTTGTAGCACTGAAGTATTAACCTCACTTAAAGTCTAGTTTCCTTTAAGTATAACTTGAAATACCATTTCTTTTCAGCCTTCGTATATTTCATAACTTGGATTCCAACTACTTTTACCTTTTTGATGAGAAATTCCGTGGATGACCGACCACCCGGACTAAAATTGTATCTACTTTTGAACACTTGGTGTGATGGATGGTGAAAGAAACTTGGAGTCACAGAATTCCTGGGTTCAAAATCTAGCTCTGTTAGTTAATATCTTTGTGATCTCAGGCAACGTTTGGGGCGTCCGTTTCATCATCTGTAAAAAGAAGACGGTTGCCCAAGATGACTTCTAAGGAACCTTTGTTCTGTAGATCTATGACCTAATAACCTTATTCTAGAATGGGGGTCTTTAATCTGGGGTCCGTGAAAATTTCAGGAGTCCATTCATTTGGATGGGGAAATTTACATCTTTTATTTTAATATAGTTGGTTTCCTTTATAACTTATTTATGGGGCAGCTAAGTGGTGAAGGGGATCAAGTTATGGTCCTGGAGTCAGGAAGACCAGAGTTTCAAATCTAGTCTCAGACACTTGCTGTGTGACCTTGTGCGAATCATTTAACCACTGCCTGCCTCAGTTTTCTGAACAGTAAAATGGGGATAATAATAGTATCTACCTCCCAGGGTTGTTATGAGGATCAAATGTGTAAAGTGTCTGGCACAGTGACTGACACATAGTAGGTACTTAATAAATGACTGCTTATTCCCTTATTTCCCTTTTGTGTTTAAAACAATTATTTTGAGAGGAATCAATAGCTTTACCAGTCTGCTAAAGGGATCCATGACACAAAAAAGGTTAGGGATCTCTGCCCTAGAAGAATTAATGCAATAAGGTTATTGCCAGCTACTAAACTGTGTTCGTGAAATTAGAGATATTGTGATCTAAGTGACAAAGTGTACATGTTTGAGACACCAAATGTGTGTACATTACAAGGGATCTAGATTTTTCATGGAATGTCTGGGTGGTGCAGTGGATAAAGTGCCAACCATGTGATCAGCAAGACCTGAGTTCAAATGTGGCCTCAGACACTTACTAGCTGTGTGACCGTGGACAAGTCTCTTAACCCCATTTGCCTCAGTTTCCTCTTCTGTAAAATGAGTTGGAGAAGGAAATGGCAAACGATTTTACTATCTTTGCCAAAAACTGAAATCAAGATTTTTCAGTATTTGGTATTTCCCTGAAGAATGTTGTTCCATGGCCAACTAAAACTTTGTTCCTTTCTATGATGCACCTTTGGCCTTGAATATCTATTGCATTTTTCATTTTTTCATCAGTTAAAGAGGTAGTTTTTGCAACCTTTCTACTTTTTGCATACAGGTCTCTCATAAAGGGTAGAGGTAATTCCTTGTTTCCTGAAGGTTCCATAAGCCAAGCTTAAGCTCCAGAAAGCCTTAAGAAGTTGGAAAGATTTTTTGGTCTCTCCCTTGCCTAACAATGGATGTATGTCTGTGATCTAAGGACCAGCTAAGTTTGATAACAAGAACCTCCAGGTTGGTTGGGAGAATAATGGTAATAGCAACTCACAGAGACTTTCTAAAAATGTAGAGGGATCATGATTGGTGTCAATGATTTCACTCACAAAATTCCGGGTCTTTGAAATATTGAAATATAAGTTATGTTGTTCTGTGGAAGTTAGAAGATCTCTGATTTAGGAGCTGAGAGGGACCTCAAAGGCCATGTAGTTCAACTTCCTCATTTTATAGACGAGGAAACTGAGGATCAGAAATGTTAAGTGGAGATAATAGTTGTATAGAACTATAAGATTTGTAAGAGGTATGTAAAAATTTATAGAGATTATCTTATTTGATCTTTACAACAACCCTATGAGGTGAATCCTATCATTGTCTTAGGAAATCGAGGCTGAAAGAGGTTGAATGAAGGTCACACAGCTAGTAAGGAGCAGAGTAGAATTTAAACTCTTGTCTTTCAGACTCCAGTCTTTCCACTATGATATCACAACTCTCAAAAAGACTTTCCTTGATTGGGAATTCAAACCAGGTTGCAGCAGTGAAAGCAATGAATCCCAGCCACTCAGAAATGATAGTTTTAGTCAGCTTTTCAGCCTTTCCTCTCCTTTTCCCACTCTACTTGCCCAAGCCTCCCAAAAAGAATGTGTCACAAAATGTACTCAAAGACAACATGATTTGTTAGCTTAAAATTACTTTTGTAGTGCTGGTAATGATTGAGTGCTACTATTCAGGAAACAAAACTTTGAGTTTTATTCTCAGCTCTCATCTCTTACTCATGGCATTGGCACAAGCTTAGGAGTTTCTCTTTAAGCTTTGCAAACTCCCCACTAGCTCCCCCCCTTTTAAAAACTGGGATGAGCATTTATATGCCAAGTTTCAGCCTCAAGGGGATTTTTTTTGAAGTGCTAACATTAACTTTAGTATTGCTAAAGCAATACTATAATTAACTTCAGTTAGAGTTTTTAAAATTGTGGTTCAGGTGCCCTGGTAGGATTGCATTATACCCGACAGTTAATTCAGAAACATGAAAATTATTGGAGAGATTTTAAAGTACATTTCTATTCTATGGAAACTGGAAAGAATAAACATTCCTGAGAAAGAATTATATGGTAATGAAATGGAAAGAGGACATAATTTACAGTTGGGATTTGGGTTCAAGTCTTGACTCACTAACTGATTTATTTAATGACACTGATCTTTTAACAGAGGAGTTTCCTTATCTGTTAAAAGAAGTTGGAATTATGCCTCCAAAGCTGTACCCTTTGAATGATGCTACTACTAAGTTTATAGTCCTCCTCCTCCTCTTTCTCTCTTTTCTCTTTTTTTTCTCCTCTTCCTCCTCTTTTTTTTTTTTTAGGGGAGCGTACATGGCTATGCAAGGATTTATTTTGCATGATCGTACATATTTGTAGTAGGCTTTGTTTTTCTTACCTTCTCAGTGAGTGGGGGAAGGGAAAGGAACTGGAAAAAAAAAAAAGGAACCAGACTATAGATAATCTCCAAGGTACCTTCCACCTCTAATTCCTATAATGCTATAAGCAAGTACCATAGTCATTTTAAATGTGATACTCAACAGGCCCAGACAAACTACATCTTAGGGTATTAAAAGGACTTGAGAACTTGATTGTTGAATGATTGTCAGTAATCTTTGAGAAATCAGAGAACAGGAGAGGTGACAGAAAACTGGAGATAGACGATTGTTTCTATTTCTGTAAAGAAAATTACTAAACAGATGGCTTACAAATACTACAAAAAGAAAAAAAAGTAAATACGGAACACTAGAAACATAGGGAAAGCCTTAGAAAAGAAAGAAATGATTCCTAGAAGCTAGCTTTGTTGTGCCAGATCAACCATTTCTTTGTTTGATAGGGTTACTAGACTGGTAGCTAAGAAATTGCCATAGATATTGTTTATCTTGCTTGCAACAAAGCATTTGATAGTCTTTCAAGTTATTCTTAGTGATAAAATGGAGAATTATGAGTTAAATGCTAGTGTATTTAATCAAAAAGCATTTATTAAGTTCTTACTATGTAACAGGTATAATGCTAAGTGCTAGGAATAGGAATAGAAAAAATAGGAAAAGAAAAAAAAACCTTAGTTTTCAAGAGACATGTTTTAATGGAGGAGACAGTATATACATAAATTGCTTTATGCAAGTTACATACACATAGATAAAAGGTAATTTTAGAGAGGATGGCACCAATAGTTGGGGAATAGGAGGAGGAACAGACTGTGAAGAGCCTTCTAAAGGTTATGTTTTATTGGAGTCTTAAAGGAAGATATGGATTCCAAGAGTTGTGGCTGGTCAAACAAATTGCACTCAGGGATTTTTTTGATTTAAGTATTGATTTTAACCTAGCTGGGGTGTTGAAGGGACTGGTTGGTTATTAAAAAGTGTAGTGAAGGGCTCTGCCTTTCGCTGCCTTACTTCTAACATGTCTTTCAAAAGTTAAATTATATGTGCCATATTTTTTCTAATAAGCAAGTGATAAACATTTGATAGGGATAGATAGGATGACAATAATTTTAATGGCCTGAAGCAAGAAAGATGAAAAAAAAACCAAAGAGAAGAACATATAATCTTAGCTTTCATTTTAAAAATTAGTTGCATGATTATAGATTGGAAGGAAGCCTGGCTTGGTAGCATTTGACCATTAACACAGTATGAGTGAATAGCATAATGTGAATGTTAAAATAATACTAATTTGGACTAGATTAATAGAGTTTTAATATCTATTTCAAGGGAAGAATTCCTTCTCTTCTGGTTAAAACATGTTTATAATACTGTGTTCTATTCCATATCTCATATCTTAAGAAGGAAATTGATAAGTGAGCAAATCCAGAAGAGGAATAATCAGGATATTGGTTTAGAAACCATATCATGTGAAGAATGGTTAAAAAAAAACACAACCAAAATCAAACCAAACAAACAAAAAACTGAAGCAGAAGAAAACCTGCAGAAGAGAAGACTTCATCTTCAAATAATTGAAAAGGTATTATGTAGAAGAGGTAGTAGACTTTATATCTGAAGCCAAACTGGGACTGATGAGGGGATTTGGGAGTAATAAAGAAAACATGTCCTAAAAAGAGTTGTCGGCATTGAAATAATCTTCCTTTCAAAATGGTGAACTCTTTCTTCCTAGAAGTGTTCAAGATAGGATGATGATCGTCAGGAGACTGGGCTGAATGACCTCAAGGATTTGATTTTTTAGAAAATATATTTGCTCTTTAAAGTAAGATGCTGTTTATGGTTCATCATGGAATCATAATATGTAACATTTCTTTTATAGAAAGTATCTCAAACTCTCTGAGTCCTGTCTCATTACCTTTCATTTATTCTAGATGGGAATAATTAATTTTATTTCCTTTTCACTTACAAAGATACTCCATTGTGGAATGCTTTAAAGGAAAAATAGATCTTGATAACTTCTGTTTTTACATTATTTACATTTCCCCTTATATCCCACCTCTTCCATCCCTCCCACTCAGAGAGGCAAAGAATTAGCAAAAAATTAATGAACAAAGAATTTAATGAAATTTAATTTAACTTATTAATTTAATTTAATAAGATTAGAGAACAAAGAATTTAATAAAAAGAATAGAAAATATCAGCAATATCAATTTACATTTGAAAATAATCTGAATTATATATGGCGCTGCACTCTCATGAATCTCTACTTCTGCAAAGGATTCAAGGGGAGATGTCTTCTCTTATCTCTTCTTTTGGGCTGAGCTGGGTCCTTATATTTTCAAATCATTCAGTTTTGATTGTTTTGTAGCTGTTATTCATTTCAATTACTTTGTTGTAGTCATCAGATACACACATATAGACATATACATACACATGTGTATATATATATATATGTTTGTATATATATATATAAACTTTGCATTGTTTTACCTAAGTCTTTTCATGTTTCTTGGTATTTATTATGTAAATAGAATAAAAAAAGAGATAGTGCAACTGAGTAAATGGAACTGTGATCAAGAGAGACAAAGAGAAGGCAGAGAACTCAGGTTCAGAATAGTAACATTCCAACGCATTCATTTGTTTAGTCATAAAATGTGTTGCTATTAATGTTTTGTTGTATAGAGAACCTTTCATATTGTCAGTGCCCTCAATGGAGTATCTGCCTAGGAGTGGAATCTATGGGACAAAAAGGTATAGGCCCTTTAGTCACTGGCATTGTATAATTCCAAATTACTTTCCAGAATGGTTTGCTTTGCTTGGTCTCCCAGTGGAGTTTCAGAGTGTTAGATGGTCAGAGTGGTTTCTTATGTCTCAGACCAAGGTTTTTAGGACCCCTGGGGCTTTCTTACTTGCCTGGGATTTCTTTAGGGGAGCCCTTCACTCCTGTAACCTCTGCACGCAGAAGCTTTCAGGGTCTACACATCCCTGGTCCATCTCTGGTCTCCTGAGCTTTGGTGTGCTGGCTTTGCTGATGGTTCCCTTTTCAACTACCCTTGGACTTCTGACTGACTTTTTGTTCATTCTGGGGTGGAAGAAGTCACTTAATGTTGTTTTCTCATTGGATTTCATGATTGTTATTTGGTATTCTGTGAGTTTCAGGGTTTTGCTAGAGTAGATATGTGGCAGCTGGGTAGTGTTCATTGTTTTCAGACTTCTATTTTAGCCAGAAATCCGTCATTCTTGGGCTATTGCAGTAGTCTTCTGGTGGGTCTTCTTATCTCAATTGTCTTCAATTTTGAAAAAGTGATGAAGAATGAAATGAGTGGTACCAGTAGAGCATTTTATACAGTAAGACTATTGGAAAGACAAACTACTTTGAAAGCTCTTAAGAAATATGATCAATATGATAATATTCTGTAATTTCAGAGGACCAAAGATGAAGTCTACTCCTGACAGACAGGTGATAGCTTTTGGGTGATGAATGAGACAGATGTATGTGTATGTGTGTACATACATATGCATATGACAGATATGTGTTTATATGTACACTGCATATATGTGTGTGTCAATATATAAACTGAGAAATATATATAATTACATTATTATAAATATATATAATTATAATTACAAATACAATATATAATATACAATATAATATACAATTACAAAATAATACATATATAATTACAATATTATAAATATATAAATACACATTTAAAGTTTATATGCACAGTAATATAAGCATGTGTATTATAATATGTTTTATACATATATACATGTATGTAATTTTGAATATTTTGTATTATACATATACATGTATATGTCTTATTCATCACCTTAATTCTATCATCCATTTCTGTCTCTTTCTCTGACTCTCTGTCTTTATCTTTGTCTCTCTCTGTCTCTACATTGTAGTATGTGGATGTAATAGAATATTATTTTTTGTAAGAAAGGAGAAATATATGTATATACATGTGTATAGAGAAGACAGAGACAGACATTTGTATCTACACACACACACACACACACACACACACACACACACACACACACACACACTCTCTCTCTCTCACAGATAGCCACTGAGGGAATTTGTTTTGCTTCACTATGTATGTTACAAAGAATGTTTTTTTCTTTTTCTTTTAATTGGGGTGGTAGTAGGAGGGAGAGAAAATAGACTTCTGCAATTAAATTAAACAATTAGAAATATGGAGATGTGGGAGTAATATATATATGTATGTATGTATATATATATATATAAAATGTTGCATGTACTTTCATATGAAGATGCTGTATTATTAATTTTACTTAAATATTTTACTTTGTTACAAGAGGCCTCATGAAGTATGGGTAGTTTATAAGTTTATAATAAAAAGTATATATCATCAAACTTTTTTAAAAATAAAAAATATCCCAAAGATTTAAAAAAGATCATATCAATAAAATTTAAAAAAGAGGATACCATAAACTCTGTAGAAGAAGTCAATTCAGGAGGCATGAGAAATTCTCGAGAATGACATTCTGAACACACAGAGAAACACTTCTATTTAGAAAAAGGAGTTGGCTGAAGGTACTGATGTTACTATGATTTCATCCAAATATACAGAAGAAGTGTGGAGAAATAATTCATAAATACAGAAGAAAGATACGAGGGCAGTAAGGAAATATGAAAGAGTACTATGGTGCTGTAAGAATAGTATTGCTAAACATAAATATAAGCAGTGGTTGTTGAGGAAAGCTAAGGATTACTGAAAGGGTTTTTTTTTTTTAAATGAAACTGTTGTGAAAGACAGGATTGAAGAAAGGGCTAATATTATTTATTGAGATGAATGGAGCAGTGATAAAGGGTGACAAGGTGCAGCTTATCGACTTTTATTTTGCTCCTATTTTCTCTGCCAAGGAGAATGATCTTTGGTCTGGAAAGTGCAGAACAATGATGGCAATTAGGGAGTTGATACCTAAGATAAGTAAGGAGATAGTAAAAGAGCATCCAGCTGTCCTTATTTTATTCAAGTCAACAAGCACAGATCAACTGAATAGTAACAAAACAACTTGTAAGTGTGATTACTGATCTTTGAAAGGTTGTAGAGAAAGAGAGTGGTAAAGAATTAGAGAAGGAGAACAAATATTCAGATTTTTTTTTATACAAAGACTAGCAGAGTTTCTGAAAACCATAGATTAATGAGCTTGGCAAAATTTCCAAATGTTATTTAAATGATAGTTAGTAGACATTTTGAAAGAGGAAACTGAGACCACTAATACTCAGCATAGAATCATCCGAAATAATTCCTTTGGGTTTTTTTTTTTGAGAGGATTATTAAACTTTTAGATGAGGAAATACTATAGATAGTGTTTACCTAGATTTTGGCCCAATCTTTCATGCTATTTGTGTGCAATAGTGTTAGACATAATATAGTTAGGTGAAGTGAGAATTAGCTGCATGACTGAATCCCAAGATTACTCTTGTATGGTTCAGTATCAGCCTGGAAGGAGCTCATCAGATGATGTGAAACTAACAAATTGGATGATGTAACTAGGATACATAAAGACCTTGATAGGCAGAACAATGAGCAAAATAGAGTAAGACAAAATTTAATGGGGATAATTATAAAGTTTTTGTACTTATGTTTAAAAAAGGCAACTTCTTCAGTACAAGATTGTCAATACATGGCTATACCTCTGTTCACCTGAAGAATATATGCGGGTTTAGTGGATTGTACACTCCTTCAGGTCTCCCATATCCTTTTTGCCTTACTCAAAGATCAAATGCCTTCAACATCTCAAAATCTCTTGACATTATCTCCCACTCTAACCTCTTTTCCCCTAGTCTTTAATGGAGGTTGTCCTTCTTACCATGGCCAACTACTCTGTGTGTTTGTATCCTCTCTGGAAGATTGCGTCCTCAGTCAACATTTTCTCTCTTGAATCTTCAGCCTCTCCATATCTACTTGTTCCTTCTCTACTGTCTTCAAGCAGGTTCAAGTCTCTCATATCCTTAAAAACGATCTTCAGTAGATCATACCATTCTTTGAAGCAATCAGTCTGTGTCTCCCTTTCTGTCTCCAACTCTTTGAAAAAGATATCTATGTTTACCTCTACTTCCTCTCCTCTCACTCACTCTTCAGCTCTTTGCAGTCTGGTTCCTGACTTCATCATTCAAATGAAGTTCTTCTTCCCAGAGTTACTAATTCTAGGTTAATGAAATAGCTTCCTAATTACTCTTCCTGCCTCATGTCTCTCACTACTCCAGTCCATCTTATACATTGCTGCCAGTGTAATTGTGCTGAAGCACAGATCTGACCATGGAATTCCCCTACTCAGTCAACCCTAGTGTCATCTTTTTGCATCCATAACTCCTCTGTTTATCTTTTAAAGACCTTCACATTCTGTCCCTAACCTAACTTTCCATCCTCTTTGGACATTATTTTCCTTCTCATACTTTGCAGTCCATCCAAATGGACATTCTTTGTGTAACTTGTAACACTTTCCTGTCTCTGGCTTTGTACTGGCCATTTATCATGTCTGGGTTGCCCTCCCTCTTCACCTTCACCTCATAGAATGTCTCTCTTTATCAAAAAAAAAAAAGAGCCTGCACATCATCTTTCAAGAAATTATAGGAAAACTGACCTGATATTCTAGAACCAGAAGGTAAAATAGAAATTGAAAGAATCCACTGATTACCTCCTGAAAGAGATCCCCAAATTAAAATTGCCAGGAATATTATAGCCAAATTCCAGAGTTCCTAGTTCAAGGAGAAAATATTGCAAGCAGCCAGAAAGAAACAATTCAAGTATCATGGAGCCACAGTCAGAATAACACAAGATTTAGCAGCTTTTCCATTAAAGGATTGGAGGGCTTGGGATATGATATTCAGGAGGGCAAAGGAGCTAGAATTATAACCAAGAATCACCTATCCAGCAAAACTGAGTATAATCCTTTGGGGAAAAAATAGACATTCAAGGAGATAAAGGACTTTCAAGCATTCTTGATGAAAAGTTCAGAGTTGAATAGAAAATTTGGCTTTTAAACACAAGACTCAAGAAAAGCATAAAAAAGGTAAACAGGAAAGGGAAATCATAAAGGACTTAAAAAGTTTAAACTGTTTATATTCCTACATGGGAAGATGATATTGATAATTCGCAAGACCTCATTCATTATTAGGGTAGTTAGAAGGAGCATATATGGACAAAAGGCAAAAGTATGAGTTGAATATGAAGGGATGATATCTAAAAAACAAAATTAAAGTGTGAGAAAGGAATGTATTGGGAGAAAGAGGAAGGGAGAGATAGAATGGGGCAAATTATCTCATAAAAGAGGCAAGAAAAAGCTTTTGCAGTGGAGAAGAGGAGAGAGATGATTTAGTGTGCACAGCCCAGAATGTTCTTCTCTTTAGATCTACATTATCTTTGTAAGGCAGTTTTTTTTTCCTTTCACGACCATGAAAACCAAAGATTGAAATAAAATGAATTTCAAACTAGGCTTTGAATTGCTCTATTACAGAATGGAAATATTAAGTCATAGTAGTTGAAGGATAATGGTAGTTGCATTGGGTAGATACTCCACAATTGTCTGTCATGAGAAGGTAGAATGTGACCCATCTTCCCATTCTCTGATTGGCTGATAAAACAATTTCTTTAGGGTCATGCCAGAGCTCCCACTTTGCTCTAGATAACCTTAGGTCAATAAGACACATGACCTTAGAGTCAAATTTGAATGAAGCCATCTGTAGTGAGCTCATTCTGCCTGTTCTGTCCCTCAAAACCCTTCTGCATCCTCTGTCTTTTCATTCTCTTTTGGCCCAGCCTGTGAAGAAGACACAGCCACTTTCCTTGCTACCTTGATTCCACCCCTTCTGGAAGCATACCCCTTGGGATGGCATCCTCAAGAGTTCCTTGTTTTCTGGCTCACTTCCTTTTTTTGTGCAAATATACCCTCTATTTTCCCTTTCTTAAAAAAGAAACCTTCACTTTTTTTTTTTTTGCCATCCCATCAGTCTGTCTTATCCTCCTGTGGTCAAATTCCTTTAAAAACATAGCTTGCTAAAGTCTTACCTTTACTTCCTTATCTCCTCCTCACTTCTCACCACCTTGAAATCTAACTTCTCACCCCACCACCGGAATAAAGCTTTTCTTTCCAGGTTTGCCAACACTTTCTTAACACAAAAGCACTGTTTTTTACTCAGACCTTACCCTTTTCCATTTCTTGACAGATTTTTATATTACTCACCACACCTCCCTGACCCCTCCTCCCAACTCGTGAATATTCTCCCTTCTTTCAATTTCTATGATTCTATTCTTTTCTGATTCTCCTACCTAGTCTTAGTCTTCTTTGTTGGATAACCCATCTTCTGACTTCTTATTCTTCCCCTCGTTCTTCTTCTTTTCTTTCTCTTTCTTCTCTTTTCTACCTTGTCTCTTTTTGCCTTAGAATTCTCATTTAAAACTTTCCACCCAATTTACTTCCATCACCCACTTTTCCAGATGTATTTCACATTCCTTTTGCTGTTCTCAGGACTTGGCATGCTGTCTCTCATTTCTGTACACCTCTGTGCAATTTGCTCTCCATGCTTACAATACAAATGACTACAATGCAGATCAGTTGACTTTCACCTCTTCAGACTGTTAGCTTCAAGGCCCAGCAAATATACCAATTCTTAAAGGAAATCTTTCCTGGCTGATATTTCTACTTGTTACTGTTCTTTTCCCCTTCTCAAATTGCAAAGATAAGTAAATGTAAGGTATATGTTGCATAATGCAGAAGAATGTAAGCAGGGACCATATTTCATTTTTTGACTTTGTGTGTCCTCCATGCCCAAAACAGTCAATCAGACATTGAAGATACTTAATAAATGTTTATCGAATTTCCTTGAATTAAATGACTAATTCTGTCATTTGTTTGCCTATCCCATTCTGTTGCTATCTAAACCCAACATCAAATGCTTCTATTTTGGAATAACCTCTAGCTTTTAATAATTGCTCTGATATTCAAGAGATTGTTTTTCACTTGAAAAGATTTTATGTCTACTCTCTTAAATCAACCCTGAAGGTTGAGGAATCTTGGATTAGAAAGAAGATAAGCCCAAATAAAGACAAGTTCTTAAACATTTTTTACATAACTTCAAGTTTCCTGAGTCAGTTTGATGTTTTCCAGTTCCTGAGTAGATAATCTTTAAGGATATTTTGTGATTTATAGCTGCTGTTAAATTAGGTTGATTAATATTTCCTATGCTATAGATTTGATATATTTTTATTCACTTTTTATAAATTACATAAAATTGTATATAATTTTTATATAATTTGGGTTAATGTTCACTCATTTGGCAGGTACTAGTAAAATTCTGAATTTTATCATGTTCCACATCTATAACAGACTTTTTTTTTTTTTTGGAGGGGGGAAGGCAGGGCAATTGGGGTTAAGTGACTTGCCTAAGTTCACACAGCTAGTAAATGTGTCAAGTGTCTGACGTTGTATTTGAACTCGGGTCCTCCTGACTTCAGGGCTGGTGATCTATTCACTGTGCCACCTAGCTGCCCCCTATAACAGACTCTTGACTTAATTTTTAGTTTACTGAAATAATCTTTGTTTCTTAATAGATTAGGAAACAATTGAAGAATTATATTCTTTGATTCATGCACTTAAAAAACAGTTTAACCAGCAAGGACAGGTACAAAAGGAGGCTAACACCTAGACAAGATATGATGAATTAAGCTCCTACCTTTTTTGCTGAAAAATTTCTTCCTTATTATGGATTAGATGGCCTCCTTTCAACCTTGAGGCTCCATGTAATTCTGTGTGATGCATTTTTTGCTTGTGTGTCTCACTATGCACAATATTCCTTTGACACTTACTTGAAGGCTGTGGAAGGGCTATGCATCAAACTATTGAATCATGGGGATAGGAATATTTTTACTTTCTTTTCTTTTTTTTTTTTTAAATGGGAGGATGAGTGGAGAGAAGGAAAGCATCAAAGATCATCTTCTCTTAGTTTAGAGTTTTTGCCAAGGGCTTGTTTTGGGAATTAGAATCTTTGAATATGTAGGCAGAACACTGGACTAGGAGTTGAAAGATTGTGCTGCCCATCTGATAAAGCATATTATCTTCATGGAAAATTTTGGTGGAAGATATAAACCAATTTCATTAGGAAAGTGACTCACTATATGCATTTAAAGCTTCATCAGTTTTTTTTTGAATTCCATATTTTATTATTTAATATTTTTTAGTTTTCAGCATTGATTTTCACAAGATTTTGAGTTACAAATTTTCTCCCCATTTTTACTCTCCCCCCAACTCCAAAATGGCATATGTTCTGATTGTCCCATTCCCCAGTCAGCCCTCCCTTCTGTCACCCCACTCCTCCGCCCATCATCTTTCCCCTTACTTTCTTGTAGGGCAAGATAGATTTCTGTGCCCATTGCCTGTATATCTTATTTCCCAGTTGCATGCAAAAATAACTTTTTTTTTTGAGCATATACTCTTAAAACTTTGAGTTCCAAATTCTCTCCCCTCTTCCCTTCCCTCCAACCCTCCCTAAGAAGGAGAGCAGTTCAACATAGGCCACACATGTATCATTATGCAAAACACATAACAGTCATGTTGTGAAAGACTAACTGTATTTCCCTCCATCCTATCTTGTCCTCCTTTATTCAATTTTCTCCCTTGACCAAAGCTTTATCAGTTTTATAGCAGTGAAGGTCAAGTTTATTGCTGGTATTAATAATCTTGAATCATGTTGCTGGATTCATGAACTATTGATAACTAGTTTAAATTATTTAATAATCGAAACATTTAAATATATGATATGTTTACAAAACATTTCCCCTTAAGAACTGCATATTCACTGTTGCCATAAAATGAACAGATGTTTCCCATTCAACATGATTAAAAGTTTCAAGTTCTTTGATGTCAAATGTTTAATGTTATAATGAAGGAATTGCAACTCCTTCAATATTTAAAAAAAGCAGTGAATGAATCTTCGTGAGCGTTATCCTCTCCAATGAAGATCATAGCCTCTTAGGGTCTTAGTCAATTTTATGAATTGCTAAATTCTCTAAAATGTATTACTTGATAGTCAACCTTTTGGTGACAAACTCCACTGAACTTAGCTTTTTTGGTCCTTGGATAATAGTAACAGCGACAACAACGACAGTAATAATAAAAAATAGATAGCTTTTATATGGTACTTACCATGAGTCAGCCACTGGGCTAAGTTCTTTACAAATATTTCATTTGATCCTCACCACAACCCTGGGAGAAAAATGCCATTATTCTCCCTCCCCCCTCTTTTTTACATTTGAGGAAACTGAGGCAAACAGGTTAAGTGACTTTCCCAGGGTCACACACAGTCTGAGGCCAGATTTGAAATCAAGTCTTCTTGACTCTAGGCCCTATACTCTATCCACCACGTCCTCTAGCTGCCACAATTAGCTACTGACGGCTTTCCATTTTGGTGATGGACCAGCCAGAGTTTGCCCTCCGTTCTTAGAGGTTTTCGGAATCCAAGGGTAACCTTGGAGGGATAAGTGAAAGATTGGACTAAAACTGGCTGGAATTTTATTGTGAAATAGACTTGGAAAATTCTCTCTGGAGCCCATAGATAGAAATCAATTCCAATCTGCCATTTTGGGCTTATCTCGTTTCTCCGTTACATAGACAACTCTTAGAATCTTAGGCGTCATCTAGTCTCAGAGTCCCACATTTTTTTAAAATCTATGGTGGGAGGAGCTACTTTTCTTTTCCCGAAGGCCTTGAAATCATCAGAGGAAGTTGTCACAGAGAAGCTATTCAACTATACATATGCTCTCTTTTGGGAATCTTAATAAATTGAGCAGGGGTTAAAGTGATGGTAACTAGCTTGAAGAACTCTCAAGTTCTCTCTCTCAAGGAAATTTCTGGCAAGTCTTGGTCTAATGATAGAGAACCTCTGACTTAGTCAAAGTTCTCATTTGATGGTTGAAGAAAACTGAGGTCCAAAGTAAGTGTCTAGCTCAAGGTCACACCATTATTTAGTGACAGAACCTCCTAAGTTAGTCTGACTCCCAAGCTATTCAATTATGATTTGACCAAATTAGCTATTTATTTTGTTTGCTCTTCTTAGATGAAATATTTGCTTGCATGAAAACCATTAAAAGTTAATAGTAAATACATCTCATTTTATGATTTGAGTTGGGTGTGCTTTCTTGGTGTGTTGATGAACATAAAACATTTATTTCATAATTTTATATCTTCCTTGAGGCAACTGCCTCCCAAGGTGCTTTGAAATATGAGAGCAAAATTTAGATTACTAGTAGGCACATGTCCAGAAGCTACCATTTAAGACAAGATTCTGATTGCTATACATCTTGTCCTTACTGCATATGCCATGAATTCTTGTATAATGTTGTACTTTTTAAAAAATTTTGAACAATAACAATTCAAATGGTTTTCTTTTATTTTCAGACTGACACAATGTATAACCCACCTTACGATATTTAAAACTAACAATTACATTTTTCGCTGCTATTATATTTGGTCTCATTCAGTACAATTACATTTCAGCCTGTGTGTTTTCATCTTGTGATGTTTTAAAATCTTTGAGAGTGATTCTTCAAGAAATGAGTGTTTGTTTATCTCCATCAATCTATTCATATTTGCCAAGCAAATAGATGCTAATTTTCATAACAAGTATCATTTGGCTCGTGAATTTATTTTTAGCATCTTAACATTACTCAACCGATTTTTAAAATTTTAAACTAAATTAAAGTCAACAGTAGGGAAGCCTTCTGTTTTGATGCTTTTCTTTTTATTTTTTTGAAGTTATGAAACTATATGTTTTTAGGATTTGGGCTTTCATACACCACGATATTGTTCTACTTTAAACTGGGCCCTAGAGGCTGTGTACTCTCTTCTAAGACAAAAAAATAAACAACCACCGCCTACCCCAGACCCTTAACATTAGGATCTCGAATTACTTGAAATTTGTAGAGGTGAATTATAGCAATCATGAATTGCATGATTCATTGCATGAACTTCAATAAGGAACTGAATCTTTAGTCTATTTTCTCAAACTTCCAAAAAGAAAATAATTTCTTTTTTCTTCTGATGAAATAGGGATAGATTGAGAACCTTCGCTCTGGAGTTGTCTGGGATTTGGGCTTTTGGGCCTACTTAATCTTTGACTCATTGTTACTAAAAAGTGAATCAGGGCTTCCACCTTGCAATTGAGTAATGAAAACTGAGTTTTACTGCTGCACTCCATAACAGAAACCCCACACCTCTGATCATAAATACCTCCTGTCCTTTGGTTTATCAGGAAGAATTGTTCCTCATCCCTTTATACTTAGGCCATTTTCCCAGATCCTTTCTCTTTTTTTCAAGAAGGATCCAAACGTGTTTGATCACAACTTTCTTCAGTTTTCTAAAAAAATTCTTTTTCTCTCTGTAACCACCCACCTTGACCTCTTTCTTATAGGGACATGTAGCTTTCAAGGCAGGAAAGACAGTACTTCTCCCAGCAGAAGGGCTGTACCAGGGCCAACTGTTGAGGAGAAGAGATTTAGGTTCCATGTCAGCTCATATGCCAGCTAGTGATGTGGTGTTTCCAGCATGTTTGAGTTTATTCAGATATGCTTCGGCATGCCAAGGCACTATGAACATGTTCCCTTTCATGTTTGGGACCATGAGAACAAACCCTCATGGAGTTGGCACTGGGGACAAAGTGCTGATAGAATTATCCTCTCAGAGAGTAAACATGTGAGCAATTTAGACTTAGCCAAAATGTATCTGGAATAGACTCCGTATGAACATTTGATTTGCTGTTGGCATGTAGTGTTTTTGCATTCTACGTGAATGAAAATCAGTTGTTTTGTGAATCAGCAATTCTCTTTTTGGAATTAGCTGTGACCAAAATCTTTATAGAAAGGGGGTGGGGAGTGGGGGAAAAAGAGGCTTTCATTTTTCCAAAGCAGTTCCTGTGGCAGGTGCAGAGGGTGAGTAATGCACACACCTAAACCCTGTAACTTAGCCAATGAAAAAGAACCTTGTCCTCACTGTTTCCTACGTCCTGTAGTATGGTTTCTCTCTCTGTCAAGGGCTCACTGAGCAACCAACCCCAGCTTCCAGGTGTGGTATTCCACAGCCCTTCTGTAATTTGTGATCATAGAAACAGAATGTTCCTCCTCTTATTTCTTCCCTGCCAACAGTTTCTGGGTGGGTGAATGTCAGTAGCTGGAGTTATTTTTAAAGAGGAGAGGTGAGGCTTGTCGTGCAAAGCTAGAGAGAGGGCGTTTGTTTGCAGAGCACAGCTGACATCAAAGTGTAGATTACTGCCTAGTGGCTAGGCACTTGTCCTATAACAGGTAATGTTTAACGTGCCAGTCCCAAAGATCACAGCAGCAGCAGCAGCTTACGTCCAGGGATAAAGGATTACTCTAGTTCATGCTTTGAAAGATTGACTCGCTGCTGCCTGTGTCTTTTAAAATATATGTGTCTAAATCTATAGGAACATATCTTGCTGCCTTGCTTTTTGGAGTCTGTGACTGGACTTTGAAGTGTGGAAAGTTTATCATAAAAGAACTTGCAACCTCTGCTCTGGGGAGTGCTTGGCTAAGCAATCACTTTCCGCTTCTTTTCACAGGATAATATAAATGTTTTTCTGAAAGCTTGTGAAAAAATTGGACTGAAGGAAGCTCAACTTTTCCATCCTGGGGATCTGCAGGATTTATCGAATCGAGTCACGGTCAAGTAAGTTTCACCTGTTGGATATCTTAAAAAAACAAACCAAAACAAAACCATACGGCCATACTGTCAGATATTCATTTAAGTGAGAGGGCCTATGGAGAATACGTAAAAAAGGAAAACTTTCCTTTTTATCACGTTTCAACGAGGAAATTTCTAAAAATGTAAAGTTGGCTGAAGCGAAATGTAGTTGATAGAGGAGGTGTGTGGTGTGTTGTAGAAATTTTAATCTGTACAGTAGATGAATTGGCTAGTTAATATTTTTGTTCTTATAGAATATAATTTTTTTAAAAAAAGATGAATACAGATATCACAATCATAAAGTTAATTTGATTGTTCTATATTTATAACAATGATAAAATAGAATTAAATAATTGCTTTGTTCACAGCCCCCTTCCCCCATTCAAACACTGCTATCACTAAAAGGGAGAACTGGATAGTGGTAAGGGATGCTTCCTTATGCCCTGTATACCTAAAGTGTTTAGGACGAACATGTAAGCTCCTGAATCTTGTTAATTGTGGTTGATTGTTTTTAAACAAATAGTTAATTTCTTATTTTAAAAAAATTGGAAAAGAAAATGAAAGTGGGAAGAAGTGCTGTTGGATATTTGAATTTTAAATTGTTCTTTTGTCTGTGGAAATAAGTTATATTTAAAGTTTGTGAAGGAAACCTGACTTTATATTTTAAGATTAAGAAAGCATATTGTACATGTCTTGCTGCCACAAAATCAGTAGTTAAGTAGTTCCTAAGACACATGACAGGAAACAGTTTTTTACTGAATGATCTTGGTTTTTAATAGTAACTGTTTTCTTGCTGTCATGATTCTTAAGCATGTTATAGGGCTAAATCATTTACAAAGGTCAAGTAGAAGAAAATAGAAAGCTGTTCTAAGAGAAGAAAATGAAAAATCATTTCATATCAGGCTCTAGATATCCAACATATATGATATTAATTGCTAATGAACCCAACTGTTTGTGGAGCATTCCTTGTGTTTTGTTCATTGTCTTCCATTACTCACCCTCATCCCCTGCATTATTGTATCCTAGCAAAAGGATAAGAATATGTACGCTTTTAATTCATTGAAAAACATTTTCTATTTCATTCTCAATTGGAAGGGTGGGGAGCTGGAGTAGGAGGGTGAGAAGGCAGATTTTTGCTGATTGAAAAAATATAATTTAAAATAAGAAAGCTATTTTGACAGGTTCTAATTTGGGGGACTTGGTGATATGTAAAATGCAAACTATTCACTTCTCTGCTTTGCAAGGTCATGTTTATTTTAATGGACCTTAAACATTTTGATTAATTTGCTCTAATCAAAACATTGTTTTGTAAGACTTATCAGATGGGCAAGAAACTTTGGTTTTGAGAATTCTTTAAAAAAAATCCAGTCTTCTCTTGATTAAGGATAAACATAGTTCCCTGAAAAAAATTATAGTTTAATTTGCCACTTTGAAACCACAGTGTTTGGGCTGCTTATGAACATGGCAAAACCTGTTTCTTGACTCTTAATTTTAAAAAATGCTTAATAAAACCTTGCCTAGATCCTATTTTATAAGATTTTATGCACAAATTGTTAAGTAAAGCCAGCATCTTGGCTCTGTATTGAGTGAAATTCAATTACTGACAAAGTGAAACCGGGAGGTCACATACAAACACACACACGTAGTTGTAGTTGTAGTGAGAAATATGCTGAACAACTTGTTTCGGTACAAACCACAAGTCCATAAACCAAGGTGTGTCTTGGTAGCAGTACTATAATAAAATGACTAATGAGTGGAAACCTTCATTATACCTGAGAGCCCTTCCTGTGTTAATCCCAGTTCCTCTTGATCATGGAGAAAAAGGAATAATTCTGTGTCTTCCAAGATGGAGGCCAGGACTGTAGGAAATGAAAAAAACTTTTTTGGCCTTCTGTTCAGCTCTTAATTCACATGGTTTTCAAATGTTGATCAGAGCTTTCTTATGCTATTTTTGAAAGATCTGGCAGGCTAAAGGAAAGTCTATCCATGCTTACCAATTTACCAACTTTAATTTTTAATAAATGTATAATTTGCTTTTGGTGCATATATGATGTCTCCTGCTAGCCCACAAAAAAATCTTTCTTTTCTGTTTGTTAGTTTCATACAATACAAAGAAATTGTATTTTCTATGGAATCTTGGCACCAATTGACATTCTATTTAAGGTGGGTGAGAATTGAGGGCAATTGCCAAATTTGCTTTTCCTAGGGGAAATTTTAGAGTGAGAATTACTTATTATTTTTTCCTCTTGCCAACAAAATAGAGAGGAAAAAAAAATTAGTGTTCCTTTTCCTGGAATTTTACATTCAAAACTGATTTAAAAATACTTTTTGGCTATTAAAACACCTTAAAAATCAGTGATTCTCTTGTAATATGAGGATAAATTTATATTTGTACAAATAGTGATGTGCATTTTGAGTCAGAATGTACCCTTTGGAATTTTTAGAATAATGAGCAGAGTATTGTCCACTAAATACTTTTTAACCATGTTGTTCTGTATAAAAATTAAATTGAGTGAAGAAATTGATAATGTTTATCTCATTTTAAAATGGGTATATCAGAGTGTTATAGATCTCAAGCTTTCAGGGACTTCAGAGTACAACTAGACCAACCCCATTATTTTACAGGTGAGAAAAGTATTGTTTAGTTGGTTTGTACTTGTGTCTGATTCTTCATGACCCCATTTGGGATTTTCTTGGAAAAGATAATGGAGTAGTTTGCCATTTCCTTCTCTAAGACAATTTACAGATGAGGCAACTGAGGCAAACAGGGTTAAGTGATTTGTCCAAGGTCACACAGCTTCTGAGGCCGGATTTGAACTCAGGAAGATAATAACAATACAACAATAGCTAATAAGGGAATGAACAGTGTTTATATTTCATGTTGGGCATTGGCAACTGGATTTTAAGAAAAGGGACTAGTGTAAACACATGATTCATGTGTTGGTGCTCAGGGAGGGGAGAGGAGGCCCAGGAATTGTATATTTGTTATGTGTTCAAGGTCAGTAGAGTGAGGAGAAACAGGAAGATTAGAAATTACTAGAATAATTTAATCCAGATTTTGAAAAAGGGAGTTTTTCTTCCTTTCCTTCGATTTGAGTTTTAGAGGTCAGTCCACAATAAAGTCTGTATATAGCTGACCATATAGGACTAATTTTAGAAAAAGAATACCCTTTAGCTAATTCATTATTTTTGATTCTGTTCACATTCCTATAATCAAGTCCAATTATTTGATTTTAATTGAGATCTTCTGTTAGGAAATAGTAGTTATTTGAATTTCCTATTTGCGTTATAATTTCATGTATTATAGGGAATTTGTTTTTTTTTTCCAGCTTTGAATATATGATCCTATGACCAACAGTGTTATGTGTTTATTAAGCTGCATTGGCATTCTTGAACATATGGGTCACATATAGAAAGCATGGTCTTCATTTCTACAAAGCGAAGCTCTGTCTATACACTCCTAAATGCAAAAAGACAGCTTAGAGAAGAAAGGATAACTGCTACGACATTGTTCCCAGCCACAAAATGTACTGCTAGGGGGAAGGAACAAGTTAGAATGGCAGGGCAGGTTGGGGAAAGAAAACTGAGACTAGCCCAGAGGTCCTGAGCTACAAGGGTGAAATGTAGGAGATCTAAGGGGAAAGACTGACTCTCTCTCTCTCTCTCTCTCTCTCTCTCTCTCTCTCTCTCTCTCTCTCCCTCTCCCTCTCCCTCTCCCTCTCCCTCTCCCTCTCCCTCTCCCTCTCCCTCTCCCTCTCCCTCTCCCTCCCTCCCTCTCTCTCTCTCTCCCTCTGCCTCTGTGTGTGTGTGTATATATACACACACACACACATATTAGTTTGCATGTTGTCTCCCCCATTAGATTGTAAGCTCCTTGAGAAAGGGGACTTTTTGTGTCTCCAGTGCTTAGCACAGTGCCTGGCACATAGTAGGTATGTAAGAAATATGTATTGAGTGAATGATTGATTGATTGACTATATTTCAATTTTTGTGCCTACTTTCTGGCTGAGAGATAAATCCTCAAACAAATAACATGAACCCCCTTCACTCCCAAACCCCAACAAACCCTCTGCTTTTACTACCTCTCTCCCCCTGCCTCAGTACTGTGGTTTCCAGGACTGTTTATATTTAAGACCATTTTTTCTCACAATGTGATGGTAGAAAGAGGGCTGTATTGAAACTAATTTGCTTTATTATACTATACCAGAGAGATAAAAGGTTATATAAGTTCCAGTATTGATTTGTTCCTCCATTTTTATCGAACCTAAAAATTCACAGTACAATATAAATATTATAAAAATAATTACGATGTTGAAAGGATTGTGATACATATAAAAGATTCTAGTAGTGGTTTGAGAATGAAAACAGCAAGAACCTGTATGGTGTCAGCTTCCAATTCCACAGGAACAGCAAGAGTTGGAAGAGAGAAATCTATGTTAATATTTCCTCTCCCTCACCATAAGAAGATAATGGTTTGGTGTGAATTTGACTTTTCTCTAAAGTTAAAAAAAAACGTTTCTTGATTTTCATAGAATAACATTGTCATTACTCTGGGAGCAAAATTTCCAGATGGCATAGTTCTTCAAATAGCATGACAAATTGGGGTTGAGGCGAGTGTATTTGTCTGTGTGTATTCATTATTCCTATGAATATAAATGTAGCTGTATTAAATTTCTCATTTGGCACCTTATTTTCAAATCTAACTTTTGAAAAATCTAATGCTTCTTTTTTTGGAGATAGTTATCCCATAACTAAACCAACCTTCTTTATGAACTAGGTTCTTTCCAGTCCTTTGAATCTCTGTGATATCTAAATTTGGCATTGTAACCTGAGTCTAGTGACTTCCAGCTGTCAATACTGTTACTATTTTAAAATGTTGAACACCTCCTACCAAGTGGTTAGGAAAGAATAAAACAAAAAGGGATTTTATTGGACTATGTTCAGTCAGCTGCCTAAATCATTCCATGGAGTAGTTAGGGAGAGGAGCCACATTAACCCTTTCAGGACACTGTTTTAGTGCCTGTGGCAGGGCAGTTAATACTTAAGAGTGATTCTCATCAGAGGTTATATACACACATCCTTTATTATGGAATTTCTCATTACTGTCAATCTGTTGGCCCCTAAAAACTGTGTTGGTGTGTGGCCCTATGCAGCATCAATGTAGGTAAAATTTCAAAGACGTTGAAGCGTATCTCAGATTTCCTTTTATTCTCTATTCTTCTCTGTTTGTTATCATTTGTCCTTTAGTGTCTGGTTCCTTCCCAACTCCTACCAAATCTCTGGGTCTCTGATTCTTATTCATCAAAACTTACCTGTCCTTCATCCCATTCCTTGAAGGTTTTCTTAAATAACTTGGCTAGAAAAGCTAACATCTTAGGTTGAATTAGTTAATTGGAAAATAATGATGTGATGTGTTAAAGCTGATAACATTTTTATTTTAATGGGAGCTGCCAAAGGAGTGACTAATATTGGCAATTTTATATACCCTGGAAGACCTGGAGGAGAGATTTTCCTAGAGAAGTCTCTTGATGCTCTTCAAATCGTAGTATGTAAGGGCCATCTTCTCTGCTGCTTCTGTGTGATTGACCATTCCAGGCATCAAAGCTTCTAAAGTACATGCATAATAATTAAAACTTTACTTACCGTTAGCAATTAACCAGCTATGAGGTTTTGGTTTCAGTAGTATGAAGTTCTCTTTTGTCTTAACAGCTTCACTAATTTAAAGTATTGGAGATTTTAAACTTGTGCTTACTTCTATATGTAGTTTCAGTCTTAGTCTATGGAATCTCATCTCTTCCCTTACCTCAGAGGTCTTCTAGGCCAGTCCCTACCCCACTTCTTTTTCTTGCATCATCGACTAGTAGTCATCAACTCCTGCTTGAAGATGGCTGGTGATGGGAAACTCACTACTCTTTGAAGCCATCCATTGCATTTTTTTTGGTAAAACTTCAAATGTTAGGATTTTTTTTTTCCCCTTATATTGAAATTTGAATTGACTGTGGCAGAATTGACTTTATGGTTTGTGGTACCCACATGAGTCAGACCTAGCATAATCACTTGTAAATAACAAGTTAGTCTGAAGAGTGACAATGCTAATGATGTTAATGAAGAAGATAGAGCAGTACAGATGGCAAAGTGCCTGCCTCCATTTATTAATTGTAAATGCTAGAGTTGGACTTTATCTGTAAGCCCCTTCCAGCTCTAAGTTCTGTGATTAAAAACAATATTGACAAGAAGGGGGCCAAGATCTTCATATATTAGATATTTATCTTTATATATTAATAGCTAGTATTTATAAAGCATTTTAAAGTTTTCACAGCACTCAATAAAATGTTGACTCATTAGATCCACTAAGTTTAGATTTATATCCATCAAATACTATGTTTCCCTAAAGAGTGGACACCAATCCTTTGGTTCCGTTCATAAAACCAATTCTTGTAAAACTGTGCTTTTACATAACCCACATCTCTCCATTTTATCCATAATAATATGAGAGACTTTAATAGAATTTCAGCATCCTGAAAGTCCAAGCCATACCTGAAAACTTTATTTCCTTAGGAATGTAGCCCATAAGTTCAGCCTTTGCTTTGAAGACTATCTAAGTCCACTTCTTTGCTGAAATTGATAGTCTGTGTTAGTAGCATTTCTTGATCTATTAATTTATTGACCCTATCTGCAAAGGAAATAAGATGTATGGCTTGACTTAGATTGCAGACAACATTAAAATTATTTGGAGACCTTATAAGTAGTTAGAAGTTGGTTTTTAAAATGAGCATAGCTACTTGGGAAGCTACAAGCCTTCATCTGAAGATTGAATTTAAGGAGTTTACACTAGTCTTACTCAATGTGTTGTCTTCTGAGAGAAATGATTATTAATAACTAATAGATTTGGGGAGATTCTGAGTTCCCCCTTTATTTTTTATTTTCAAGACCTCAGTCTCCGAAGGTCAAGTTAAACTTCTTTATTTGACTCCACCGAAACCTACAAGGAATCTCTAATCTCAGGTGAATTCCCTTCAATCAAATTTGGGTGGAGATAGATCTTTTGTCTAGATAACCCTAAGTTGGAGGTGGTCTGAGTATACAGATAGTTTCTCTATCCAAGGATAACATGATGTCACTCTCAGCCCCTCATTTTAATATAGCTCACCACCCATGCTGTTATCTAGAGTTGATTGCCACCCATCAGGAACACCTACTCTTTGAAGGGTATATAAACTATGAGCCCACCACCATGATTGTCTTTGGTTTAAGACAGATGGCCAAGTGACCATTAAAATAAAATAACATGCTGGCCTTATTAATAAAATGATTAAATTACACAGAAACTATGTCTTTTGAACCTTTTTTAATTGCCACATTTTTATACAGTAGGCTGACTTGTAGTCTGTAGAGCATGCACTGAATAGGTTATTCTAGGTGTGGTAAAAGATGAACTTGTTTGTCCAGTCCCCCTGATAACCCACGGGATGTTTGTTTGTGATTGTGGGCTATGGGAAGGAATCTGCTCCATAGCCATGGATCAAAATGAAGCTAGCTTAGTATTCCTGAAATGTGACATGTGACTAATCTCATTAAGACAAGTAGGGATGGGGACAGGAGATTAGAAGCTAACAAATTCCTTCCTTTTGCCTTTGTTTACCTTTAGCTTTATTAGTCCTACCACTTATTTACTGTGGTGATATAATATTTGTTTTTTCTTCATATGCAGTGATATTCCAGAGGTAAATAGTAACTGAATGTGAATCATATGATCTTGGATCTCTTTCTAGGATAGAGGTTTTAAATATGCATTCCACAATACTCCAGGGTGGGTCCCAAAACAGATCAAAATGTAATTGGGATATATTTAACAAAATATTTAAATGAAAATACAATGAAAATATAGGTAAAATTATATTTTTTGAGACTGTTAATATGTGGTCTACATGGGGTCCTTCTGTACAGATTATGGCCCTTGTTTTCTATTTGAGTTTGATGTCACTGCTTTAGGGGAAGCAGGGCTAAACAGGTTAGCTGAAAATGAAGTGAAGATTCTGGTGGACTGCAAGCTCATTGTGGGTCAGCAGGGTGATATGGCAACCCTGAAAATTAATGCAGTGGAGACAGTGGGGCTACAGTTAGAGATGGTATCCAGGATTAGGAAGAGTGATAGTCTTGCTTTGGTCAGATCACATCTGGAGTATTGCGTTCATTCCTGGCGTCACATTTTAGTAAGAGCAGTGACTTTCTGGACTGTCTGGGGATATGCAACCAAGAGGATAAAGGGCAATAAATTCATGTCATGGGAAGGTCAGTTGAATGGACAAGAGGAGACGACTTGGGGATTTATGATGTGTCTGAGTATCTGAAGAGAGTCACTTGTTCCATTTGGCCCTAGAGGACAAGCCCAGGGCTATTGGTTGGAAAGTGCAAACAGGCTTGACTGAAGGAATATTTTCCTGATGATTAGAAATGTGCCAAAGTGGAATGGACCATCTTGAGGGAGGAAGTAGGTTCCTACTCAATGAAAAGTTTTTGAGGAACAGATTGGTTAGTTGGTTGGCTGCTGTCCTTCGTTCTTGAAGAGGACCAGAATGACATTACTATGCTTGAGTCAAGATTCAGTGTATCTGACTGTGGCTGATCAGGCCAATATGAGCTCGAAATGCTCTACCACAGGTCAGGCACAAGTAGTCTGTGTGAACATTTGGAGGTGGATACTTCAAACTTGTGCATCCTACATTTCCTTTGAGCGGCTTCAATTTTGTTTTGCCCATAGACCACAGCATCTTCTCTGATGTGAGCGTGCCATGCTGAGCCATCCTGTGCTAGTGTCTCTCATGTCACACAATCAATTCCAAAGTTCTTGGGAGTGTCCTTATATTGCTTCTTCTGACCACCATGTGAACACTTGCTCTGTATGAATTCTCCATAAAATTATCTTTTTGGCAAGTGTGCATTTTGCATTCGAACACTGTGGCCAACCCATCGGTTGCGCTCTCTGAAGCAGAGTTTGAATGCTTGGCAGTTTAGCATGAGTAAGGACCTCAGTGTCTGGTACCTTATCCTTCAAAATCTTCCTAAGACAGTTCAAATGGAAGCAATTGTTTCCTGGCATGGTGCTGGTAGACTGTCCAGGTTTCACAGGCATATAACAATGAGGTCAGCACAAGGGATCTGTAGACCTTCAGTCTGGTAGTCAGTCTAATACCTCTTCTCTCCCATACTTTCCTTTGGAGCCTCTCAAACACTGAGCTAGCCCACGCAATGCATGGGTCAACCTCATTATCAATGTGTACATCCCTGGAAAGTACACTACCAAGATAAGTGAACTTATCCACAGCATTCAAAACTTCTCCATTTGCTGTAACCAGTGGTTCCATGTATGGATGGTGTGGTAGTGGCTGGTGGAGCATTTGTGTTTTCTTGGTATTAATTGTTAGGGCAAAATTAGCACAAGCAGCAGAGAATTGATCTGTACTTCATTACATCTCAGTTTCAGAGGCTGCATTGAGTACAAAATTATCCGCAAACAGAAAATCACGCTCCAACACTTCCTCCACTTTGGTCTTGGCTCGTAGCCTTTTCAAGTTGAAGAATTTACCATCAGTGTGGTAGCTGACATTGGTTTTGTGTTCATCCTCATTGAAAGCTTTTGACATAATGGCTGAAAACATCATGCTAAAAAGCATGGGAGCAAGAACACAGCCTGGTTTCAGTCCATTGGTGACTGGGAAGGCACTAGAGCATTGTCCATTATCTAGAACAAAGGATGCCATCATGAAATTGACGTACAATACTGATGAACTTCTCCAGGCAACCAGATTTTGACATAATTTTCCATAAGCCCTCATGACTAACAGGATCAAAGGCCTCGGTCAGATCTACAAGTGTTGTATACAGACCTTTGTTCTGTTCCTGGCATTTCTCCTGGAGTTGTCAGGCAACAGATAGATAGCTGTCCAATATGTTGGAGAGGTATTGTATTATTCAGGTGGGGATTGGACTAGGTGACCTCTGAGATCGCTTCTGGGTTCTGAGATTTTGTCACAGGTCTGCTTTAGGACAAAATTGTAAGTGCTAGCATTTTGGGTCTCCAATATATGACACACCTTTGGCATTCATCAGGCCATTGAGCCTGAAGCTAGCATGTCTAATTTATAATACTTGGAAATTCTATTTTCAAAAGCCACATTTATGATAAGAAAATAAATCATGAATAGTTGAAATACTTGGCAGAACAGATGGAGCAGAAGAAAGTTCAGAAGGATACCCTGACAAGCACTGCAGCTTAATATTCTTAAGAGAATGAACTTTCTCATCCCTTTGAGGGATAAATGATCAAAGGATATGAACAGGCAGTTTTCAGTGAAAAAATTAAAGCTATAGTTACATGAAAGCTATAGTTACATGCTCTAAATCACTATTGATTAGAGAAATGCAAATTAAAACAACTCTGAGGTACCGTCTTATACCTATCAGACTGAAAAGGATAGTGATAAATGTTGGTGAAGATGTAGGAAGATTGGAACACTAATGCATTGTTGGTGGAATTGCGAACTGTTCCAACCATTCTGGAGAACAATTTGAAACTATATATAAAAGGCTATAAAACTGTTCATACTTTTTGGTCCAGCAATATTGCTTCTAGGGCTGCATCCCAAATAAATCATAAGAAAGGGAAAAGGACCTACATGAACAAAAATTTTTATAGCAGTCCTTTTTGTGGTGGTAGAGAACTGGGAATTATGGGGATGCCCATCGATTGGGGTATGGCTGAACAAGTTGTGGTAAATGAATGTAGTGGAATACTATTGTTCTGTAAGAAACGATGAACAGGTTGATTTCAGAAAAACCTGGAAAGACTTATATGAATTGATGCTGAGTGAAGTGAGCAGAACCAGGAGAACATTGTATACAGTGACAGCCACAATGTGCAATGCTTAACTATGATAGAATTAGCTCTTCTCAGCAATACAATTATCTAAGAGAATTCCAAAAGATTTGTGATGGAAAATGCTATCTATTTCCAGAGAAAAAACTATGGAGTCTGAATGCAGCTCAAAACACATTATTTTTTCTCTCTCTTTTTTTTGTTTTTGTTTTTTCTTTCTTGTGGTTTTCCCCTTTTGCTTTGATTCTTCTTTCACAACATGACTAATGTAGAAATATGGTTAACATGATTGTACATGTGTAACCTATATCAGATTGCTTGCTGTCTTGGGGAGGTGGGAGGGAGGAGAAAAATTTGGAACTCAAAATTTTACAAAAATGAATTTTGAAAATTATCTTTACATATAATTGGAAAAAATACTGTTAATTGCAAAAAAAAAAGAATGAATTTTCAAAGGGTGCTAATAATTAACTAATTTTAGTTTAAAAAGATATGTTAAAATATTTTAAAGATATGTTAAGGGTAGAGAGACAGAATGGTGGTATAGTAGATAGAACATTGGGCCTGGAGAGAGAAAGACCTGAATTCAAATCCAGTATCAGATATTTTCTAGCTGTGTGACCCTGGACAAGTCACTGAATCTCTTTTTGCCTCAGTCTCCTCAACTGTCAAATGGAGACAAATAATAACATCTATCTCACAGGGCTGTTGTGAGGATTAAATGAAATATTTGTAAATAGCTTTAGTGCTGTACACATCATAGGTGGTTAACAAGTCCTCATTCCCTCCCTTTCCCTTCTCACAGCTGAGGCCTTCCTAATCATTAAAATCCAGTGGATACACCTTTACTTGGTTACTTTAAGAATTATTTCAAATTTGTTTCAAGAATGTATTTGAAACCGAAAGAACAAAAATACTCTTAATTTAGACTTGCCAATATTTCATGGTGGGTTTCCTCTCATTTATTCAGAAGTAATAAGAGTGAGTGGGTTTAATCAGGAAAGCTTCCTGGAAAAGTTAACAGTTTGAGCCAGGTTTTGAAACTGGGTTAAAAGACTTTGTAAAATGGCTATTTCCAAGTCTTCTTCTCTTACAACTCATAATTCTTGCCATTTGAGAGTACAGAGTTCACGTGATAAGGGAACGATTTAAATCTGGTATTATTTGTATCTTACTTATCTTAGCAAAATGAGTGATATCATATGTAAAAAAATCTAAAGTTAGCGTATCAAGAATGATAATTCTCTGTGTAGGCAGTAAAATGTAGTTGGAACTTTGAACCGCTGGTTTGTCAGAAGCTGCCAGTTGGAATTTTAGTGAACTCTTCATACTAATGCTTATTGTGTTAATCGGTTTAAATTTTATTTATTTATTTTATGGTTGGACAGGGTTTTTGTGTTGGAAAAGTTGAAGAAAGTTTTAGTTATTTTCATAGGAAGATTACCAGCATTATTGCTTCTCTTCCTTCTTCTCCCCCGCTGCCCCTGAAAAGAAATTCAAGCTCAAAATATGTGGATATTTAAGAAATCCTAAACTGAAAATAAAGTAATCATTAGGTAGCAAAATATGATGGATGTTAAGTGGAGAGAAATCAATAGTGGTGGCCTAATTGCCCATCCATTCTAGATTTTCCAAGACAATCCTGATTTAATGAAAAAAAAAAGTGTACTTTTCATGAGAAGCAGCAAAAGGACTCTCCTTCACCAGTCTATGTGTTGCAGTTTTTGTTTCCAGTAGTGTGTTTCCAGGAGATCAGAGACAATACAGGAAAAGGTCTTATAGGCCAAGAGTGTCAGCAGTACTTGGAATAAAAAACTGGATTGCAAGCCCTGTGTTTGAATACAAATTGTGATCTACTAGGTAACCATAAGGCCTTGGATAAGCCATTTCAACTCCTTGGGCCTCAGTTTTGTCATCAGTATAATGGGGAGACTCAACTAGTTGATTTCTAAAGGTCCCACTTTTAAATACTTGATTTTTTTCCACTGAAAAGAGAAAATGGTGGAAGTGAGCTCTTCAAAGAATTCCCTATAGTTAGTAAGTAAGCAATACAGCATTGGAGGAGGTGAAGCAACAAGTTCATAAATAGGTCCAAATTTCTCCCAGAGGCCAGATGCTTTGATGATACTCTCACTCTTGGCCTCTTGTTACCACATCATGAAATTCTCTGGGGAAAAAAAACTCATGGTATCTATTACCTACTGACTTTTCTTAAACAAAACATACTACCGTATTTAAAGATTCACACCTACTGTAAGTAATCTGAAACTCTCTCAGCAGTTAAGA
>CM053626.1:93509665-93540386 GCA_028646595.1 Phalanger gymnotis
GCTGAAAAAGATATAAAAATCAGGGGTTGGCCTCCTCTTCCTTGGAGCTCATTCCCCGAAGCAGCACGTGACTCTGGGCCAGCCCTTGTTCTGAGCTCCCGGGCGGAACCTAGATGTTGGTAACTATGAATCTGTATTGGGTTTGTCTGTTGATGTTTGTAATTTGTTTGTAATTTGCTCTGAAGTTCAGGGTGCTGGTCTCTTCCCCTGAAGTAAGTGAATGATATTTGTATGTTGAATTAAAGTAAGCTTGTCAAACCCCTTCCCTTTGCTTTCCTTAGTTAAGCAGATCAAAAGAACCTGTGTTTTTGTGGGTGCTGGCTGTGGGTGGATCTTTCACCCCCATGGGAGCTGCTAGCCGGATTGTTGAAACAGCTGCTTAAATGAAAAAATGATTTTTTCCCTCTATCCTTCTTACCCTCAAGAGGAATGACAAGATGACACGGGACCGTAAAAAAAAAAATTGACTTTACTTTTGGCACGTATGAAACTAAGTTTTTCAGGATTCATATTGTCCACCTTTGGAGAATCTAAGGAAAAAAAATGATCCTCCTAAGTTCCTTTTGGTGGTTACAGATTATAGGTTCCATTATGTTAGCATTAAAAACCATAAATGAAGAAGATTTTGAAAATAATCCAACTAACCCTTTAGGTTAGCAGAATCAAATGTTCTGTATCCAAAACCCTATCTGAGTTACTATTCATTCTATAGAAAGCATCTCTCTCTTTTTTTTTTTTTTTGGTTTTTTGGCAGGGCAATTGGGGTTAAGTGACTTGCCCAAGGTCACACAGCTAGTACATGTGTCAAGTGTCTGAGGTCACATTTGAACTCAGGTCCTTCTGACTCCAGGGCTGGTGCTCTACTCACTGCGCCACCTAGCTGCCCCTAGGAAGCATCTCTTGAGTTTTCTCATCTATATCGATTGTAATTCAGATTATGGCCCAAGGAATCTGAATGGGAATATGGACCATCTCTGGGTTCAAGAGGCATTTTAGGGTTTTGTTTTAGTAGGAAAAAGGTGGCAATCATAGAAAACAGAAAGACCTATTTAGAAGTTATGAGAGTAAAATCTCTCTAATATTTCAACTACAAATGTTTCACAGAGAAAATAAAATAGATTTCGTTTAGTTGTTTTTTAGTAATGTCTGACTCTCTGTGACCCCAAATGAGGTTTTTTTTTTAGCAAAGACACTAGAGATGATTGCCATTTTCTTCTCCAGCTCATTTTGCAGATGAGGAAACTTGAGGGCAAACAGGGTTAAGTGACTTGCCCAGGGTCACACAGCTAGTGAGTGTCTGAGGCCTGATTTGGACTCAGGTCTTCCTGACTTCGGACCCATCCCTGTATCCACTGCCCCACCTAATTTTTAGATACTAAATCTATTGAGTAGAAGGGTTGATGAAGGCTGATCAGTCATATTAGCTGAACTTCTACTTTCTGAAAGCTTAAAGTTAGTGATAATTACTTTTATTCTATTATAATTCCAAGATTTTGTGACTCAATGAAGGGACTAACTTGTTCAGAATCATAAGGGTGGAGGATTTGTCAGAGTGTAAGATTCACCTAGACCCCCTTCATGCTAGTGCTTTCTCCCTATTGATTATCTTGTTTATCCTGTATATGCTTTGTTCGTATATGGTTGTTTGCATGTTGTATCCTCCACTTATTTTTTCCCCTTTCTTTGTATTGCCAGTGCTTAGCACAGTGCCTGACATGTAATAAGGACTTAATAAATGCTTGTCAACTGACAAGGTATCTCACATTTATCCCTTGTCGACTTGCCACCTATTTGAGACATAGGCAATTTCTGTTGATTGATTTAACATGCTTTTCTGAAACTTTGCATGTTGGTCTCCTGCACCGGGAGATGGAGATTGTATTTTTCTATTTGTATCTCCCCCAAAGAGCCTAGTGCAATGTTTTGCACATGGTGGACACAGAATGTTAACAGAACACTAAGATAAGATTTGAGAGTGTTGCTGGACATCTTGTCGTTTAAGGAAACTCTCTTTATGTGGGAATCTAATTATGTCTGCCTTATGAATTTAAAACTCATCAGCATTTTCTCTGAATGTCAAATGGTTGCTACACATTTTTACTGCAAAAGAGAACTTCATTAATTCAAAATGGAAGGCTGTAATGAATATCTTTGAAATTAACCAGTTTCAGATGATCTGGTTTAATTATGTATTTTTAAAATGTAAAGAAGACCATCTAGTCAGTTGGGGAAAAACAGCTGCTTTCAATTAGCCGTTATTGGTTTAACAAAGTCTTATGTTACATGCTTTTTGAGTTATTTAGAGTTGAGACACTAAATAAATCTAAAGTATATCCTAGAAGAACAATGAAATGTCGAATTATCTCATTACACTATTAATATACAGATGTCAGTCAAATGAATACAGTGCTTGATGTTTTTTTAGATGAGGTGGTTGGGCAGAAAAAAAAACACTCCCAACTTGCTGGTTTGTCATTTTATTTTATGTTTAGTTTACCAAGATCTGGGAATAATCATGAGAAGAGTCAATGTATTTGTGTAAACAAGTTGGCAGATACTTCAGTAACAAATTCCTTCTCCTTAGTGTGCTTAAAAGGAAGTGTATCGGTGAGAGATCATTTTGCTTTATCTTGTACCAAATTTTAATTGTAACAAGGTGCTGTGTTCTATAAATAGAGCATAGGTGTCTATCAATGCAGGGTATAGGCAGCTCTAATCTCACATCTGAAATCTTACCGGAGGAAAATGTTTCCTTATGTGTATGCAATTGGATCCATATTTATTTAAGAGATGGAGTAGGCGAGGAGTGAGACCCCTGGATTCATCTATGCTGATGATCTCTCCTCTCACTGGAGTAGAGTTATTGTTGGAACACAAAATATCTAAAATGTACTGATCTTAGAATAAAGATTAACAGCTTACATTTTTGTAGGGTTTCATGGTTTAGATAGTAAAAATACTGTTTTCCCTGTTTTAAAGATGAGGAAATTGACACTCAGGACTGCCATTTGCCTGAATCATATGGCTTAGCCAGGGCTTTATCTAAGGGCTTCGTACTCCAAATACACTGGATCATGATATCTTTTAATGAACAAATTGACACAGTCTTTTATTATTTTGTTTCCCTTTCCTCCACTAAAACAAATTAAACTTAGTCAAGAGTTTGAATGGCAAATTTCTTTACTCGGTCATTAAAAGCATAATTACAGAGAATGAGGTTGGTACCTGAAATCAATCATTGCTACCAGGCCAGGTATAGGTTTAATGCTCACAATTAGACAGTATGGTTGTGGTAAGGGGAGGGGTGGTAGAGGGAAGCATGGTGATTTGTCTTACCTTCTAATATTAAAATTAAAAAATAATTTTTGATGTAACTTGTGATTTTACCAGTGAAGGGATCTCCTGGTGAGTAACTTTCTTAGCTAGTGCAAATGGGCAGTATTTTTTTTTAAATTTAGAAATTTTAATGAGATGTTAAGTGGTTTGCTCTGGCTCACTCATCCAAGTGTCAGAGATAGGATGTGAACCCAAGTTTTCCTGGCTTTGAGGCCAGCTCTATATCCTGTAGGCCATGCTGTCCCTATTCAAATTTAATTTTTAAAGTCAGATGACTGCATCCAGAGAAAGAACTGACAAATGAAAGTATGTATAGAATAATTTTACTTATATGTTCCTATTTCTGCCTAATGGTAGCCATCTTTAGGGCACGGGGCATGGAGGGTGGGGAAGGGAAGGAGGGAAGAAAAAAAAGTTTACATGACGACTTTATTATATTTTTAAAAGGGATAATAAGTTGTACATAATAGATTTCCAGTTTCATGTGTAATCACCTTTTTTTATTATGTTATGGAAATGTTTGTTTTATTCCATAAATTAAAAATAAATAAATAAGTAAATAAATTTTTTAAAAAGTCAGTAGCAGCAACTGTATGTGAAGCACTAAACTTACGATTAGAAACAAAAGTAATAGTAGAATCTTTGGTCATAATAATTTGTAAAAGCTAGCAGGGAAGATGGTATGTGTTTCTTAGTATTTTTTGTTTGTTTGGTTTTGTTTTCCAAGCTACATTAACAGCAAAAAATAGCATATACATATAATGTTTATATAGAGTCCCTTCCACTACTGAGATACCCTGAAAGGTGTGACTGGGGCCATATGTACTATCAAAAGAGCCTCTGGAGTATTGGATCCCCAGTATATGACTAGAGGTCTTTTATTTCTGACCTTGTTTTTATGGTGCTTTATTCTCTTTTGTACCTACTGTGTGACAGTGGAAAGAAGTCTGGCTCTGGAGTCAAAAGACCTAGATCAGATTCTGCCTCTGACACTGCCTGTGTCATTTTTGGAAAGGCACATAACTTTCCCATGACCCCTTCATCTGTGAAATAAGGGGGTTGGGCAAGATGAGCTTGGAGGTCCTTTCTAGCTCTAGCTGCATGATTCTATGACGGTTTCAATTAGTTTCAATTTTGTTAGCATACTTGAGTTTTGTTTTCTCCTAAAAGACCTACAGGGTACTTGAAATGGTTTTTAAATGAACCAAAGAATGAATCATTGAAATATTCCTCTTGGGCTTGTCCTGTTTGAGGTTGAAAGTAAACTTAAAATGTTTTATAGAGTTTGCTGACTTTTTTTTTTTGAGTCACGTGTCGTGATTGAAACAGTCATATGTGGGATTTGTACAGCAAGGCCAGCTGCACCCTAAACAAACAAACAAAAAAATGTTCCACAGATGAATTGGTTTTAGGTCTTAGTTATGTGAGATTGCCTTCTGTAGTGTTAGCATGGAAAAGACCTTATTAAAAAACCACCCTAATACAAAAAGGATTTTTACAGTTCATGCCTTGTCTAACTTCACACATGGATATTGGCATTACTTACAGAATTTAATTTTACACTAGCTGGCTGAATGAAAACAGTAATGGTGCTTTGGTTTTATACATATCTATATGGAGATATAAATATATACACTTATGTATCTAGAAGTAGTAAATTTCTTATCACATACATGATATATAAGCGTATATATCTATAATCTATATTGATGTATAGCACCTCCTATATTTAATTATATATATTATATATATATGTATATATAAATATATTCACTCAAAGTTCCCCTACTATTTTCATCATATCTGTGTATATGTGTATATATATACACACATGCACTCACATGTATTCCTACAAGGTACTATTTTCATTCTATATCATTCATCTATCTATACATATATATATGTACAGATATGTATATCTATACATATACATATATATATATATGTATAGATACACACAGACTCACATATCTATGTCTATAAAGGCATATTCACAGAAATGCTCCTGGGGTTTTATAACGGCCTACTGATGCTTATGAACACTTTTCTGCGATAATATTTGTCTTTTACAGATTTTAGATCACAAAACACAATTCATCCTAACTACCTAGGTTTATGATTTTATAATTTGACTTTACCTGTTTTGATTTTCAGTGTCTTTTCTGTGAAAATTTTCTTAAATAATAGCAACATTAAGTATAACGATATTTAGAACACTTTCTGCCAGAGTTATAATGTTCCTTTTTTTGAGGGTGGAGGTGGGGGCGAGATTTTATTGGTAGAGGGAGCTTCTAGTGAAGAACTACTTCTATCATTGCTCATTATATTTTCTGCAATTTATATTATAGTCAGAGCACAGAAAGATTAAGTGATTTATCCAGGCTCACAGAGCCAAAATGTGCCTGTCAGAGGTGTGATTTTAATTTAGGTCTTCCTCTCTATATAACTTAACATGCCCAAACTCATCTATGTCAACAAAAAATAAAAATCACCACTGTCAGTTTGCTTTGGTGCTGTTCTAGGAAGTCAGTGCTTCTGTTGAGAAAATTTAAAGTTGGTTATTTTGTACCTTTGAGGGCCAAGGCAAAGTAATGGATAGAACACAAGATCCAGAGCTGAGATGACTGGTTCAAACACTGTTCTTAGACGCTTAATAGCTCTGTGACCTTTAGTCTTGGAGTCTCCGTTTTCTTATCTATAAACTGAAGTAAATATTATCACCTATTTCACAGGGTTGTTGTAGTGATTATATGGTAAGGTATATAGTTAAGTGCTTTGTGAACCATAAAATACTATATAAATGTTAGCTATTATTATTATATCAAGAAAAATAAATGACACAGAGGCACAGAGTTAAGAAACTAAAGAAAGCCCCATTGTAAAACATGTTATAGAGAAAGGGTGATAGTTGGGATACCTGCCCTTTACGGACTTTGAAAAGAAAAAAAAATCCAGACAGGCACAGTTCTGCTCTTGGGGGGTGCCACAAGATGACTTACAACAGGTGCTAAGCCTAGAGGCATCAAGTGTTACGATAAATAGCTAGGGTCTAATTCCAGGAAGATGAAACACTTCTGCAGTTCCAGAAAAGGGCTGGGGGTCATAGACTCATACATACATAGAAAGTTAGCAATAGAAGGGAATTTAGAGATCATTTGTTCCAACCCCCTAATCCCAAGATAACGAATCTCACCAGGCTTGTGAGGTGGACTGGCTGACATTGTACAGCGGTTAATGGCATAGTCAAGACCTGAACTCGGATCCTTTGACGCCAAGTTCACAAAGTGATTGACTCAGGAGGAAGAAACCCTGGTAGCTACTCAGCCACAGAAACTCTTAGAAGTGGTTAATCACTGTTTTTTAATAAACATCCTTGGATTAAATGGTCTTTTAGGTTCCTTCCTACTCCCTAGATCAATGATATAACAACCCCCTTTCAATTAGTATGATTTTTATCAGAGTCTGAGTTTCATCTTCTGCTACAACACTGGAAGTTTCTTAGGGGGTGGGGGCAGAGGATGTGTCTTATTCAGCGTGGAACATTACACGTACCAGGTAAATAATAAATGTTTGAATGAACAAAAGACTGAATCATAGAAATACTTTATACTTGCCCTGTTCAAGACTGCGAGTCAGGGTAAAATGTTTTATAGAGTTTGCTCACTTTATTCTGAGTCATACAAAGACTCTTTTTCCTTATTATACTGGTCCTGCAATAAGATTTTAGTCTTGCTCATGACTGATCAAAGACTACTATGCAATTCAACCAGTGTTAATTCAATTCTTACTATGTTCAAGATGGGAGGTTAGGTGGCACAGCGGATAGGTTTAGAGTCAGGAAGATGAGTTCAAATCTGGTCTCAGATGCTTACTAGCTGTGTGACCCTGTGCAAATCACTTAACCCTGTTTGCCTCAGCTTCCTCATCTGTAAAATGAGCTGGAGAAGGAAATGGCAAACCGCTCCAGTATGTTTGCCAAGAAAACCCCAAATGGGGTCATTAAGAGTTGGATACAACTGAAAAACAACCAATGTTTGGGACATAGTATGAGGTACTAGGAGATACCAAGATTAAAAAGATTATCATTTTTGCTCTCAAGTAGTTTATTATATTTCCTGGGGCTATTACTTGTGTATAAATATGACAAGTTGGAGTCTGAGGGGCTCAAACAAGAGGTCTGGACAGGATACTCAAGGAAAATTTGAAAACACTTTTTCTGGCAGTAAAGGGAATGGGGAAGATTTCTTGGAGAAGGTGGAATTTAAACTGAACCTCAAAGGAAGAGAACAATTTCAGTAGGAAGAGATGAGGAGGAAGGAATACATTCAGGTCTGCTCAAATGCAGGAAGGCAGGAGAGTATAAGACAAGACAGGAAGTATAAGATGAGACCTAATAATTCAGTTTGGCAGGAACAAAGGGTACGTGAAGTGGGGGTGGGGGTGGGGGTGGGATGTGGTATTGTGAAATAAAGCTGGAAAGGTAAGTTGGAGCCAGATTGTGAGAGGGCTTTGAATGCCAAGCTAAGAAATTTGTATTTTATCATAGAGGCAATAAGGGAAGCCCTCTCCGCCTCTTCCCCTGGTTTGTCAAAGGGGTCCATGTAACAACAACAAGAAAAAAAATGTGGGAAACACTGGACTAGGTGACCTTTATTTCCTTTTCTAGCTTTAGATGTTATTTACTTAATTTCTTGAAGAGCAAAGTACAAGCACAGACTCTGTGACAGCTATTTGTTCAACAGAAGCTTTTCAGGGTTACTTCTTTGCTCATGTGTCAGAAGGCTGAAATGGCTATAAATCTCCATTCTGGAAAGCAAGTTATTACAGCTATATGTGTCTATATATAAAATTAAGGAAAAAGCACATTCTCAAATCTCCATAATAGAATCTGTGGTATCTAAGTAAAATTAAATTTCCTTTGCCAAACATACTTTCTGAGAGCCTTATTATTTTCCAACATCACTATATCCAGCCCTTTTCACCTTTCATTTAAAATAGGGGTTCTTTCTTTTTTCTGTCTTGAACACTTTGGCAATCTGACAAAACCTCAAAATAATGATTTGTTGCCTATGTTGATAATTGAAGGACAGTCTAAATTTCAGGTAGAAGTTAGTGAAAACAAGGACGTATTTTTCCCGTTCTTATCATCCATCTGTGGACTCTAGCTTAAGAACCCTTGATTTACAGGATAAATCTCACCATCTTGGGGAGGTTCCTTCAAACTGATCAGATTTTGGCCCATACTCTATGCCAGGGTTGTCCAATCTTAGGTTTTTATTGAAACAATAGACAATATATTTTGATTTGCCATTTTAGTGAGTGGCTCAGCTTTGTTTACTGAAGCATTTAGGTAAATTTCTATGCTTGTAGGCATAAATTGTACTGCTGGCCACATGTGGCGGGCCCATTTTGGACAGCCTTGCTCTATGCCATTATGTCACTAATTCCGACAGAGCTAAATGTCGTCAATTTACACGGTGCATTTATACGAATCTTTCATAGCAAAATTGATGAATCCCCTCGTGAATTAGTAAAATGACATCAAAACTGAAACAACTGTTAATGCCTCTGACAACTATACAGTATGTTGTAGAATTCTGATTAATCTGAAGTATGAGCAATATATGCTTAGAAGACGCAAAATGGTAGGCTAAATTGAACCAAGTACAGCAAATCAGTCTTAAATGTCTGCCCAGATTACTAAGCTCAGATAATAAATTGAAGTAATAATGCAAACAACAGGTAGACTTTCTATGGTCTCCCCCATGTGGCTAAGGAAACCCAAAACATGAAAGGATTCACCACTAATAAGTATTTGTATGTCTACTCTAGGCAGGCTACTATATTAAATGCTCTGGGAGAGGCTTTAAGAATCCAACATACATTAATGGCTTAAGAACACAGATCAAAAGAGCTGAATGAGTTTCCAATTTTAAAATAATATTTATTTTGTACTAGTCTGTACTTGACAAAATACCAATTAACGTGAACATTTTCTTATGCAAAAAATGTAGAAAAGGAGGATGGCTTATGAAACCAGGAATCTCCATGACAAACCTTTGCCCTTTGAGATAAACAATTTTCTAAAGAAGAATTGCCAACTCTCAATAAGAATATCAAAGACCGTTCCAAATAACCAACAAGAGAAAAGCAAATCTAGAGAACACAGAACAAACTGGTACAGATGACAAAAACATGTATAAATAATTTTGGAAACACCCATTAATACACCATAGGTAGAGCTGGAGCTGTGAACTGGTCCAACCATTCTCTAACTCAGTTTAGAATTATACAAGAAAAGTCACTAAATAAACTTTTAAATGCCCTTTTATCTACAGATCTCGCTGCCAGTCATATAATCTCCAAAGAGGCCAAAGATAAAAAAGGGAAACTTTCTGTGTACATCAGAGCGCTTTTTGTGTAGCAAAAAAAACTGGGAACTGAGTCATACCAATAGATTGGGGAATAATTAACTAAATCAAATTAATATACCATTATATGTGTATATGTATGTACAAATACAAATTAGCATAGTAGCAAAGTCTATAATGCTGCTTGCAGAGATTTCCATGTAAAAAATAGATAATTTCTCTAAGCTTCAGGTCACTCGTTTATAAAATGGAAGAAAGAATACTTTTCATCTACTTCCTTTACAAAAGAGGTATTAAAATGTTTGTTGGTTTGTACTGGTTTCGCAGTCATTTTGAGGGTCACATGAGATTATATGAAACGCTTGGTAATCATAAACCTTCATATTAATACATAAGCTTTTAAAATATGATCGTCATTACCATGTAAGTCAATACCAAGTCAGCCCTGGTCAACTTCCAGTTGTCCTAAAATGCCTTCTGTCTAGATGCTTCAGCTTTAGTTAACCAGTGTAAATGTCCTACATGAAACTGGAGTTAATTCTTGGAAGAGCCCTGTTAAAATGCACTGTCTTTGGGAGTGGTACCATTATGCCAATGTTATCGATTAACATCCTACTATGAATTCGTTTATGAGATTTCTCAAGCCAGTTCCCTTCTAAGGGCCAAGAGACCTGGAAATACAGATGGGGAGAGAACAGGAGATAATATTGCAGCCTTGACAGGGGCCTCTGTAGGGTAAGTCAGAGTGGGATGCCATATTATATAGTCTTGTATCAGTAGATGAAATTCTAAAAAGAAAAAAAAAGACATTTGAATCACGAGTCAAGGTAATCTAGTAAAATAAAGCTCCGAATATGGAGTCAGAGACCAAATCCTTGCCCTGACACTGCCTCTAATAAGTCGCAAATTACCATGCCTCTCGAGACCTAATATTTGCATATTAAAAAAATAAGAAGGGTCTGGGTTAGATGATTTCTTGAAGGTCCTTCTGGCTCTAAATCTGTGATTCAAATGGGAAACTATTTCAGCTTTTGCTTGCTTGCACAGCTTAGTGGGGTAAATACAAAATTAGAGCTGGAAGAGACATTAGAGGCTATTGAATCTGCTCCCCACATTTTACAGATGATAAAATTAAGGAAAAGAGCGGTTGAGTGACTTGTCTAGGGTCATATGGCTATTAAATAAGTCCCTGAGGTAGAATTTGAACCTTGGATCTTCTGGACTATGGCTGCTAGGGGGATCGGTGGATAGATCGCCAGGCCTGGAGTCAAGAAGGCTCATCTTCCTGAGTTCAAATCTGGCCTCAGACACTTACCAGCTGTGTGACCCTGTTTGTATCAATTTGCTCTTCTGCAAAATGAGCTGGAGAAGGAATTGGCAAACCGCTCCAGTATCTTTGCCAAGAAAACCCCAAATGGGGTCACAAAGAGTTGGGCATGACTGAAAAACAACTGAACAACTTTTTGACTCCAAGTTCAGCTCTTAATCCTCTTTGACTCCATGCTGCTTTTAGGGAAACATTCTTTCTGGGTGGAGAGAAATCTCAAGTGGTGATAGGAGAATCACCATCCCATAATGTCATAAGCTCTCTAGAGGAGAAAGTGAGGCTGTGACTTTGCACGGCCCTCCTTCACTTAAATCCAATTCCCTTGCAAGTCATGACATCACCTTCCTTATGCCATGCTCCTTTTCCAGAATGAGGGACAAACAACAGCAGCTGCATCTTGGAAGATGTTATTTTTGACTGTGGTCAAAATGTGGTCATAATGGATAGTCCCAGCAAACTAGCAATTAAAGGACTAGTTTTTAAAGCTATATGTTTGAATCTAGTAATGATGGTTTCAGGGGGTGCTCTGTCTCACAAATAGGGAAGATATCACTTTCGTAATCTAATGTTTACCTACACATTTTCATAAGGTAGAAGATTTCAGGTTTCTTAGGCTAAGAGGCATTGAGGAGGGAAGCTGGAAAGACCTAGATTCTAGTCCTTCATACTTTGTGTACGGTAATGGTTTAGTTATGTATCCCCTTTGTATTCCTGGTTTCTTCACCATAATAGAAGAAGATCCTGCATTTTCATTAATTTTCAAAGTGGATTTATTGAAATCATACAGGGGACTCGTTCTTTAGGTAGGAGTAGGGCAGGATATGGCCTAAGCACCCTTTGTCTTCTGGATTCTAGGATGGACAGGTCTTTTATCTAAACAACTCTGACAAAGTAGGCAGGGCTGGTATCATTTATTCCCATTTTGTGAATGAGAACAATAAGCCTTCTGAAGATAAGAATCAAGTTTTGGATTATTTTTTCAATTCCTCACTGCTCTGAGAGTAGGAACTTGAATTGCTTCATCTTTTCACCTTTTTGTTTTTCTGGATTTATGGCTCTGAAGTTAAGGGTTGATGTTTCCATTTAGAACTTTCTATAGAAGGAAAAAAAAATACTTAGTGTTTTCAGTTTAAAGTAATTTCATCTCTTTAAGTTCCTTTGGGTTTCTAAAACCCAAATAATTTAGTTTGGAAAAGTCCTCCCAAAGCAATGGAAAAGATACATTAGTGAATATTAAGTGCCATGTAGTTGCTATTTTTAGGGCTTCTTAACGTGTGTGTGTGTGTGTGTGTGTGTGTGTGTGTGTGTGTGTGTGTGTGTGTGTGAATGCATGCATGCAATGAAGCCTTTTGGCAATCTGGTGAAGCTGATGGATGCTTCTCAGAATAATGTTTTTAAGTGCACAAAACAAAACAGGTTTACAAAAGAAACCAATTATATTGGTTTTATTTTAAATATTAAAAAAAAACCAAGTTCATGGACCTCAGAACTGTTGCCCTATTGGGCATATGTATTTAAGGCTCTTGGCTCATAAGACAACTCTATGTGTATCTTATTTTGTTTCATACAACTCTCATTCTCAGGAATTCCAGTTAATAACATCCAGCTGAAAAGGACAAAAATTATAGCTGAAACTTGCTAATGTATTATAGTGCCCATGTTAAAAGTCAAATTTTTACTTATAGGTGATAGTTATAAAAATGACATACAAGGATGATGTCTTTTCCCTCACTGAACCAAGCAATGTCTGCACATGCTACTAGAAGAGAATCAGTTTGTTAACAATGTATTAACAATATAAGGGAAGGGAAGAAGGGAAAAAGGAGTTAAATTGAGAGATAGTGGGAGAATAAAAGGGACATGTGGGAAAGTTTTTATCTAGGGAATACAATCTCTTGGTCATAAGTTGCCTACTTCTCAGGAAATACATTTCTATGTGTGTGACTGGGATAATATTATCATTAAATGTTTGTTTAATGCAAATTAATATTGGAGAAGTACTTTTAGCTTTCTAAGAATAGGAACTATATGATATATAATAAGATAAAAAAATTAGGTGTTAGGCACTTTGTAATGATTGTTATTTGAAGTGTCAGCTCACTATTATTGGAACCTTGAGGATTTGGTGGGGAGGATCACAGAGCTTTTCAATCTAGTACTTGCTACTTTCAATGCTATGGTAAATATTTACTTAGAAGCGTACATACACATGTGATTGACATGCATATCCTTTTGGTATATTAAAAATCTCTCAATGTAAAATTTTTAAAGAATGCTATATTACCTGAAGCATAAGATGGGTAATTTTGACTTTTTTAAGTTAAAATTTTCTTGCGTAAATAAAATCTCTGCAGCCAAGAATAGAAGGAATGTAGAAAATTTGGAAAAATCTTTCATAGATAGTCTTTCAGATAGGATGTGATTGGGTTGGAATAGTACCATGGTATAGGAAATAATAAGGTGGTTGGTTTAGAAAAACATGGAAAGACTTGGACTTATGAAGGAAGATGCTAACCACTTTCAGAAAAACAGATGACAAGTAGAACAATAAACAGTATGGTCTTACATATATGTGTGCAAGTGTATATGTGTATATATGTATATTAATAGATATCTATATATATATAATATATGCACATATATATCCACATTAATTGTAGCCTTCTTTAAGGCAGGTGTGGGTAGGGAAGGGAAAAACTAAAGTAAAAAATGCAAAGCAGAGAACAAAAGAAAACCTACGGAAGCAAAGAAAAGCTAGGCAGCTTTGAAAACAATGTGTAGTGTTTGTTATATAGGCTTTCTTGAAATGGAAATTTATTGTTTTATATTGAATCTTCTCTTATATTCTGCTATGTACATGGCAACATTTTTCCTCTTTTCTCAGTTTGTATTAAAATCAAAATATCAAAAATCAAAAATAAAATAAAAAATATTGTATCAAAATAAATAAGAAAAATTCGCAAAAATAGAGAATAGTATATACCAATTAAAGAAATATACCAAAAGCAAGAATCAATATGCTTAATCCAATTGTCACCACTAATGTATCTTAAAATCCATCCATATCTTCAAAATTCTCAGTAAAATTCAGTGACAGTGCCTGCCATCATTCAATTTATGTACTGAACACTGTTTCTCAGCCTGCGAAAGTCTCAGAAAATGTGTAAGGATTCGTTTTCATTCTTCTCTACGTAGGAGATACATTTATCAAGGCTGGTAGCTCTGCTACTTCCCTGGCTCATTTTTAGTCTCACCGCTTCCAAACTTTATTGACTGCTGCTGAGGTGGAATTGTCAAATAAGTGATCCTTCCAAAAGAATTTTGTTGGGGCCATGATTTGAAAGAAAGAAAGATTTAAAGGAAATCAGCTGTAGGTTATATGATGTTTATTTGGAATCTTAAAAAAAAGATGGCTTATAAAATAGGGACCCTTTGAAAACGAGCTTTTCAAATGATTAAGAAGTTGATGTAAAAATGAATATCCAAGTATTTTTAAAAAATGTACTTTCTCTTAATGTGCTTATATTTTTTGTTCACACTCTTCCCATTGGCTTATATAGGTTAGGCCACTCTGTGAACACTTTTGGGTAAGGCCAAATGCCACTTCTTGCATGAAGCCTTGCCTCAACTCTTGCCATTCAACCCAGCTACAAATGATATTGTTTTCTCTGAATTCTCACGGAACTTGGTCCCTTTCATATGTACTTATTTTATTGTGATATACATTCATCTTCTCTCTTTACTAGATTGCAAGCTACTTGAGGACAGAAACAGTATTATTATTCATCTTGGTATCCTGTTCAACACCTAGTCCATAGTGCTTTGGGCTTAGGTGCTTCATAAATATTTGTTGAGTTATATTAAATATCTTTGTGAGAGTGTGTGTGTTTTGAGATGAATGGCTTTGACAACCTCAAGCCTGCTCATTTCCTTCTGTTCTCCTGCTTCTTAGACAAGAACAGAGAGCTTCAGAAATGCTTGAGAGAAACTTTTATTGGATAGCTTTGATTTTTTAATTTTCTGTGGCCCCACTGCCAATAGACAATTATGAATTCAAAGGTTTTTTGTTTTGAGAGTAAAGAATTGTTTGTGACACTTGGACTTAGAAGGTGATGAATTCCACATTATAAAAATCATCCTTTTGCAACTTCTTTGGAATATTTTATTCTCCACAATGTAATTAAGTTATTATATAGGATAAGAACAACAATACTTAGCTCTAGAAAGGATGTTTGATTTGGACCTTTCATTTCACATGAGTAATTGATGCTCAGAGAAATTGTGACTTACCTGGTTAATCTTTTTTGTTTTTTTCATATTAGGATTTATTTTTGAAGAATCTTGTTATACACAAGAAATTACTTCTGTGCTGTTTGTGGCATTTTGTTCTTTAGACTCAAGATGTGTGCTTATTTTTGTGTTTAGCTGTCCTATACACAGTGTAACTAGTTTAACACTACAAGTGTTAAGTAATAAACTCAATAGAGACTTGTCATTACTATAACTGCCTTGGTATAAACATTTTGAGGAGCCAGGTCCATATGTAAGGGTAGCAAGAAATGTGAAGACATTTGCTGATTTTAGCCCTCTGCATACCAGAGCACAAGCAGGCATGTTGAGTTTTTCAGTCAACACTTAAAAATCTTTGGCATTAAGTCCAAACCCTCAACTTTTGTGTGAGGTTTCTGTGTTTCCTCCCTTCCCTCCTCCCCCAATCCTTTGTAAATAAATGAACTATTCGTGTTTTTACTTCTAGTTGAGTAATGTTAAAGGAACTATACTTCAGTTTACTTTTTTTTAAACAAGGAAGAAGTTAAACTGGAGGAAGCTTTAGTCTTAGTTAACACAAAAATTTGGCTCTGAGTGACTTAACTCCTGTTCATTGCGCCTATTGGATAAACTAATGGATATCAAACCCAAAGAATGTTGTAAAGCATGAATGACTGCCAAAAATTTATATATCAATTTACTAGAATCTTGAGATCATTTCGACTTCAGTCTGGTTGACTTAACACTTCTAGCACCTATTCTGGTAGAGGAGATAGTGAAATAGTAGATAAGGTTCTTTTAATGGGTCACATAAAGAAAACACATACACAGAAGTACCAAGTGAATAGCTTATACAAATAAATAATGGCACAGAGTATCTGATTTACATATCCCCATAGTCATTCCAGAAATATCATATACATATATTTATACTGACTGTCCCAAAAACTTCAATGTAGTTTTAAGCTAGGATAACTTTAGAAATATAAGTGCTACAAACTTACAAAAATATCATTTTAAATTTTAAATATTTAAATTTCTTTTGTATTTGTTATTTTATATTATATTATTTATTAAAATTCTTTATAAATAATTTTTAATAATACACTTTAATTTAAATAGAACGTGTACAACAGCTTCCGGATGACTCTTGCTCAGACTATCAGATTGCTTGAGTGCTTGGCTTTCCTTATATGGCTACCTTTGTCATCTGATCTCTTTCTATTAGACTTTTTCTTATGGGGTCATATCTAAATTTTCTTGAATGCATCAAAATTTCATTCTTTAGATGATCTTAGGGCTAAGATTACAAATTGAAAATTAACTAGAATTTTAATAAGAAACACCAATATTTTAAGATTGTAAATTTATGGTTGTTCAGTCATGTCTGACTCTTCATGACTTTGTGGACCAACTGTTTATAGGGTTTCTCCTTTTTTTGCTTTTGGGCAAAGATACTGGAGTAGTTTGCCATTTCCTTCTTCAGTTTTATGCAGGCAGGTGTTAAGTGACTTGCCCAGGATCACACAGCTAGTACGTGTCTAAGGGCAGATTTGAACTCTGGTCTTTCTGACTCCTGTCTCAGTGATCTGTCCACTATACCACCTAGCCACTCCAAGATCTTAAATATTCAAGTGTTATTTTTGTAAGTTCTTAGAATTTATATTTCTGAATTTCTTGAAGTTTAAAATGGCACTGAGACTTTTTGGGACACATTGTATATACGTATATAAGTATGTGTATATGGGTATTGAATATGCGAGGTATATATAAAAGTGATATAGTGATGCTGGAGTAATTTCAATTTAATATTATGGAAGAGTTGGGATGCCGAAGGAAAGAAATGACAGGATAGCCTAGTCTAAAGGAATAACATGTGTGATGTCTCAGGAGTAGTCATTAGAAAGTCACATATGCTAAACAGGCTAGCTTGGTTAAAGTGAACAGCATGGAATGGTAGAAACAGGATATATGGGTAGTTAAAAGATGAAGTGTGACTTGACTCTACTTTATGAAGAATGGGACTAAAGCTGGTCACCTCTGCAGCCTTCTATGTAGGGGAGTAACACTCTTAAAGGATTCCTTAAATACTCTAGTTCTAAATGTATGTAATGTATTTGTGATGGTTTGGATAGGAAAGACTCTGAAGGTAATCCATTTAGATGTTGGCTTTCCCCTCTCCCGCCAGTTTAAGTTCTGAACAGAATTGTAGCTCTTAGAATAGAAAGAACTCGAAGAAATGTTGCATAGGAAAAATTCGTAGGCTTGGTGATGTATTCAATAACAGAGGGTGAAGGTAAAGAGATGCTTATAATTCCAAGATTAAAAGCTGTTGGTGGTAATGGGAAAGTTGAGGAAATTTTCTTAATAAGTTTCTAAAAAGTTTCTTAATTTTATTTGTTAGCATCAGTGTCTTATAGGTGTCCTAAGTGATGAGACTTAAAAAAGAAGACAAATCAGGATCTTAGTAACCAAACCTGGCTATGAATTTGTTTTTCTTTTTTTGGCTTCGATCATTTCTTTAAAATTTGCAACTGGTCTTTTATTACACTTTGACAGATTTTTAAAATACCGAACCTTCTGTTGAAGTCAGAAATTATAAATGTAAAAATGAAAAAAATCAAAATGCGGTCTATTCAAGTAGAAAATGATCTTCAAGGCAACACAGTGGGTTTTCTTTGAGAAGAGAGTTTCTTTAAAAAAATATTTACAGTATATCCTACTATAGGCATGTTGTCCTTCACTTTCTCCTACATATGAGATTCCGTGTGTGTGTGTGTGTGTGTGTGTGTGTGTGTAGTATGTGTGATTCCACTAATTATTAAACCTCACTTAAAATAATTACCTTTGTTGGGTAGGAGCATTTCTTGATTGAATCAGTTAACTGTAACATTCTGTATCGAAATGTCTGAACATTGTCTCTGTACCTTTGAATCAATCAAAGCCATTTTATGAGAGATTTGATCATACCCTCAGGAACTTGTATAAAATGGAGGTGTTATCTCAACCATATAGAGATATTAAAGGTCTGGAAGTGCAGTATCTTACCTGCATAATTGTGGCTACCACATAATCATTACATCCTGTTTTTTCAATCCAGAAATTGGTCTATAATCTTTCATAACATAATTGTGGCATGATATAATTCTGTTCGTCATGCTGCTTAAAAGGTAAATAAAGCAGCAATGTATTCACCAGTGGCATATGGGTATGCATTTAACTCTTGCACATTGTGAGCCTAGAGCCTGGAATTCTCAGTCCATGCATTCCTGAAAGCTGACTTGCATGGTTTGTTTAGAGTGCTGTATTACTAAGGGTATTGTCACTCAACCTAATGAAGAGCCATAGGCACGAGGTGGGGGTGGGGGCAGGTAAAGCTGCCACGAGTAAGTCATGTGATATGGAAAGACTTGAATCTTCCCAATTTTAACGTATATTCATGAGTATTCCATGCATCCCAATCTTTCATCAAAGACAGTTTAGTAATAAATTATTTTTACGTAATACTGGCATAAATTTGTTTTAAAAAGCTTCACATAATGGTTGCACCCCACTTTTTTGCAAGAATTGGCATAAAATCTGCAATGATTATGCAGTAAAATATGGTATAAGGAGAGGGGGTAATATAAACTAGAGCTGTGGAAAGAACCAGCAGCCAAGGGTCAATCAGTGAAAGGAGAAAGAGAAGATAGGACTCAGCTGTGACAGAGAAGGAGAATATTAGAGGCATCTCAGAACAGAAGACTTGGATTGATTATACCCACCTACTCAAAGAGAAAAGTCTTGAGGAAAACATTTGCTCTCTTTCTCCAATTTCCCCTCTAGATACAGTAACCTCCCTTTTTTTGACCTAAACATTTCCAGTATTTTGCCTCAACCACCAACAAGCCAGTTAAAACACACACACACACACACACACACACACTCTGTCTCTCTCAACTTGTGGAACATGTATTTCATAGAGCAGGCAAGAATTAAGGACTAAAATAGATTGTGGTAGAGAGTACATGATCATACCTATCTATCATTTATCTTATCTATCAATCGTCTTTTGAGTTTCTCTTGGCTTTATCTCCTGATTTCTCCATCTTTTTCATTTTGAAGACAGGTTTTTATTCATAGATGATGGGTAGAAATTTGCAGGAGTTTTTAGTATTCCTGCCTGATATAAAAACAATTATTGCATATTTTGACTTATTAGGCTTTTAACATGCATTTCTTAAAGAAGTTGTCCATTTATAACATGGATATATATTATATATATATATATGTATATATAAAATTATGGACAGAAATAGGGTAGGCGAATAATTGTTCAGTCATTACCCCTGGATTATATTAGCCTCCCAGAGACTGTAACAATAAGGAAAAAAATTTTGTCTTCTGTAGTTGTTTACTTTCGCTTTTTAAATTTATTAATTATGGATGCCTATATTCAACCAGTAAATGCTTTGCTATAGTAGGAAACCTAAACTTTTCAAATTATTTTTGCTACCTTAGGGTTGAGTCATGATTGTTAGTATCATTTCTCAAGGCTAGAGAAAGGACTTTGGATAATTTTCCAACTGTGTCTAGTAATTTAGTAGTCCCACAGTGGAATAAATAGCATTAGAGCCGACCGACTTCTGACCTTTGGGAATGAGAAGTGGAGTATATTTGGTGCACTTGTAAGAGGTTGAGAAATTAGTAGTGCAAGCATTCATAGGAATGTGGGATTGTCGATTGAGAGCTCGAAGAGAACTTGCTCAAATTTTATCATGTGAACTTCAAATTGTTCAAGTTTTAGATTAGATGAAATCTTGCTTTCTGTGTAAAGAAGATATATTTTGAAAGCATTATTGTCGTGTTTCAATTCTTAGATGAATTGTAATTTTCTTGACATGAGTATGCCCTCCCCAATGTAGTTCATGGGCCTTCTTTCTTTCTTTTTTTGTGGCAATCAGGGCTAAGTGACTTGTCTAGGGCCACATAGCTCATAAGTATCTGAGATTGGATTTGAACTCAGGTCCTCCTGACTTTGGGGCCAGTGCTCTATAGACCGTGCCACCTAGGTACCCTTTCCCAGCCTTTTAATAAGTGATTTAATGGTGGACCACAACAACTCATTAAACTATGTGATGCTTTTCTCTGAACTTAGGGTGGTGCTCAGACTGTGTATCACGTCTTCAAATCTTTACAGCTTGGCATGACTTGTCAAAGTTTATGTTCTGATGGTGTAGCCTTTAAAAACCCAATGTTACCTTCACTGTTAGGTGAGGCTACTGCAATGCATGAGTGAATTGTTATTCCTGCTATTGGAGGGAGATCAGAGATTCATGAAAATATAGAAGTAAGGGCATTTAGTCACCTGACAGTACTAGTGAGAAAGATTAGAGAACAGAAAAAAATGTCCGTAATCAGAAGCTTTTGAGGGCATTGCTTTATTTTGGGTCCCGAGTCCCAGATGGAAGCCCATATCCTCTCTTTCTCTCTGCTCTTTTCATCCTCTTCATGTTAATCATTACTAAGTAACCACCCAAAGAATCATTTTCCATCGTTTGGGAATTTCTCTGACAGTGGCATCAGTAAACTCTTAAGATTGCTGGACAGGGCTACCTTCTTGAGTTGAAGCTGTGGAGGGGTGGAGACGAGAAGGGCCGAGAGTTAATTATTGGGTATTCTTCCTGCTGACTGAAGCCAGCTCACAACAGTAGAACAATATGATTCTAATTGACTCGAATCACCAATATTTGACCCGATGTTGAGCTCGGGTCATTTTTACATTTTTTACACGCTCACATTTTTATGTGCCCTCCAACTTTCCCTCATGCCTCCTTAATAAAATATTCCTTTTTGTAGCTGAGAACGTTAAGGCACATAACCTATGTAAGCATTAATATGTTAACTTCATCTTTATTATGATTGTATACTTGTTGTCTTTGACTTGGAAAAATCCCTGTGAAACACTTTGGGCAAGTAACTTAGCAAGTAACTGAGTCGCAGTTTCCTCATCTTTGTCCAAAAAAAAAAAAGAAAGAGAAAAAAAATTGAGTTGGATCAGATGTCATTGGTGTGTTACAGCCATTGTTATTTCTATCCTATGGTTCTTTCTTTGTATACTCCTACTTCCTCAGCCTGGTTCTTCAGGCAAACAGAATTAAGAGGAAGTTTATATAATTAAATTCACATATGTAGGATGTGGGCCAAGGGCTGTTTTTAGGTTAATTGTCATAATCTTTATCTAAAACCGCTTGAACCATAAATTTCAGAATACTGAATTTCTTTGTTGGGGTTGTTGTCTAATAATGGGTATAAGACTAAGTTCTCCTTAGTTATTAATTTCAAGTTATCCAATGGCTAATCTACTTGTTAAATACTCGGAGTCATGCTTCTTTTGGTACGAGCACCTCCTCCACTCTCTGAGACTGAAGCCTTGTGATTGTGCCTGAAACATTTGTTACCCTTTGGCCAAACTGGTGATGGGCCTCTCCTTAACATTGTCAAGAGAGTCCTTAGATCCCAAGCATATGTAGTCATTGGTCTGTATCCATTTGGGGTTAGGGTAAGGGTTAGAGGTTAGGGTTAGGATTAACCTAGAACTTGCTAGAACTTGTATTCTATTGTCATAGGTCACCTCTGTGACACAATGATGCATTAAAGTATAACTTTAGTGGAACAAAAACTAGCTTATAGAAGCCAGACTACAAGGGTATAAGATGATGATGATGGTGATGATGACAATGATAACAACTAATATTTATGTAGCAACTACGATGTTCCAAGCACTGTGCTAAGTACTTTATAGATATTATCTGATTTGATCATCACAGCTCTGGTAGGTAAGCACTGCTATTATTCTACAGATGGGGAAACTGAGGCAGATAGAGGTGAGATGACATGGCTAGGGTCGCACAGCTCATTTGAGGACAGACTTGAATTCAGGTCTTCACGCTTCCACATTCGGCTTTTTATCCGCAGTACTACCTTGCTACTTCTAACAGGGCAATGAGAGAGTTGAAAACAAGGCCTAATTTTTTCTTCTGATGTCTATCACGTGCTTTTATCAGGTTTTGCTATTTCTCAAGAGCATTTGTGTCCCAGTGTTGTTAATTTGACATATCTGTTCTCTTTTAAATGAAGTTATGTTATTTTTGGTATTTGAGAGACGGCGCAAATTAGTATCAAATTATTTTTAGCGAGATGATAGCTCTTTAGCGAAAACATTTGGAATGGAGATAATATTTTTAGAGCCAAGATATTGGAATTTAAAGAGTATATTTCTCTTGGGAATTTATAGTTAAATATGGAAATTTTGAAATGTCAGTATGCATCCATACCAATGATTGGGAATGGCATGACTTCTAAATTATGTAATCTAGATATATCACAGTGTGAAAAAAGTTTGTTATTCTGCACAAGTCAGGTGGCATTACATTTTGTGGCATATGGAGTTTTAAAACCTATGAGTCATAATAGCTTCATATCCTTGGAAAGATGTCAAATGGTATAAAACTTTATTTTCAGGGAGGGAAGTGGGTGGAGAGGAGAGAAGGATTTCATTCTTTTAGTCACTACATTTTGCAATAATACATCTTCACTTTTGTGGGTGGTTAGGTAGTGATTGATAGGAAAAAGTAAGGTGGATATATTTCTTAGGGATAAGTTTATGAAGCATTTTTTCCGTTGTTTATTTTAATATGTTTCCTTGTCCCTTCTCTCTCTGCTTTTCTCTCTCCACCCCCATCTTGCAACACAGACAAAAGGTGGTGATAAATTTTTTTAACTGAGGTGCAATGCTACATTGACTCTAAAATTCCATAAATAATTTATTAAGTGATGCAGGATTGTAGGCTTATTCAATCAACAAGCGTTTGTAGAGCTACAAATACAAAGAATGAAACAATGCCTACTCATAAGGAGTCTATGGTAGAGGCAGTAAATACATATATAAGTATATGATAAATAACAATATTAAATGTATAATATAATAAATATTAAAAATAAAAAATAAGCTATTTTAAATAAAATAAATTAGTAAATTAATTTAAATAAAATTAGTCTAAAGCTAATATATTAAATATTAATATTATGTAATTAAATATAAAATAATGATAAAATATAAACGGAATAAATACAAAGCAGTTAACTAAAAGGCAGTTTGGGAGAGCACTAGCATGTGGTGAGGTTGGGTGGAGGTGGAGAAGAATCAGCAAAGGATCTGGATTTAGAGCTGGCTAGCATTCGAGAGGGAATCTAGTCCAACCCCTGCATTTTACAATCATCAGCTTCTTCTGTTTCTTATGGTTGTTGAAGAAAAAGATGGTGTTCACTTTTCTTAGAAATTAGGAAGGATTTCATCACAGTTTACCCCAAAATAGGTAACAAGACCCTTAGGATTCTTTGGAGCTCCTAGGATTTTTTTTAGTTCATCTCTAGATATAAAACATAATTCATATGTGAAACTATCAGTGCCATGTTAGGCATCTGTTTTGAATTGTCTTCCCACCAAAACCTTGCTTGTAATGTTTCAAGAAAGTATACTTTCACTTTGTCTTCCTTTGATCAAGGCATTCACTTCTGTTCAATAGACATTAATTGCCTACTGTGTGCAAGGCTTTGTAGGGGCTAGGGATACAAAAATGAAAAATGGCTCTGTTGTTAAGGGGAGTAAAATTATTTTTTTTTGAGATGGGATAGGGGGGATAAAATGTAAATAAGATATCATATGATGTTGGTTGGACCTCTTTTTTCTCATTTAAAAAAATGAATAGGCTAGTGTCACTAAGGGCACTTTCGGCTCTACTGATTTAGGTAAATACAAAAGAGGGCTCCAGAGAAAGTGCTGTGAGAACCTTTCAGCTGGAAGGCCAGGTGGGTGTGACTTAGATCTATGATCTGATCTCTCCTCACCTCCCTTCCCTCTCTCTCTCTCCTTGTGGAGTAGTGGCACCTGAGCAGGGGATTAGCTAGCCGGGATTAGGGCAATATTCACTCTATTATTTGTGTATGTATGTGATTGGAGAGAGATTGGGTGTTGGGGGAAATTGTGAACAACTCTCTAAGATTATTAGTTGTAGAGAAGCTGCTGATGTGCATTAGTAGGAAAAGTTTCCTCGTTGGGAATCTTCCCAGCCAAAAAAAAAAAAAATCACAGGTCTAGTTCTATCCTAAACTGTGAGCAATAAACTATAAAGGCAGTAATAAAGGTAGTGCCCTGGACTCCGTTTTAGAAGATGGGTTCAAATTCCAGCTGTTTTAATTACTAGCTGGGATACCATGAGACTCTATAGATATATCATTTTCCTTCTCTCTAGGGTGAAGAGATTGGACTAAATGTCCTTGTAATTCTGACATTCAAAGATTAGGAAGAAGCAGCTATCCAGTTAGCCAAGCCCTTCTAACTTCATTCCTAACATTCATTCAACTCAGGAAAGGACTGCCTGATTGGGCGGCTATAATCAGGACGAGACTCTGGATTGGCTTTTCTGGGTTTGGACCTCAGGGGTGGGTCCATGGGAGAGCCAGAAGCCGGACAGTGAGTCATTCAGGGCAACAAATACCAGGGTGAGTGGATTTGTGACTAGGGGAGTGGAGGGGTCCTCTGGGAGCTAGGATTGGAAAAGCTTTTTGAAAGTCCTCTGGATGAAGGAAGGGAGTGAGTGGGGAGGACTGGTATGGCTTCCACTGAGCCCTTTTGAAAACTGATAGATTGATCATTTCCCTTATAGTTTTGACTTTTTTCCTAATAAGTATAAGGAAATAATCATAAGATGATAGAATTAGAGGTGAAAAGGATATTAGGGGCCATAGAGTCTAAGATCTTCATTTACAGATGAGAAACTCAGGGCACAGAGAAGTTACTAAGTAATTGACTTGAAATTTGAACCTAGGTCTTCCTTGCTCCAAGTCCAGTGCCCTGTTCATTACATTATCCCCCTAATCTGCTCAAAATTCTAAACTTCTTCTCATGGAATTTTTAGCCATCAAGGATTAATTTCTGGTTAAAAAGCTTCTCTTTTAAAATGGAAGTAGGTTAAGAGAAGTCTATCACTCATTTACACTTTAGTATAATCTTAGTTTTTTACTTAACTTTAGTTGAAAAGAATGAGAATTTTATTTTGGGAAGAAACAAGGAATAATAATGATGATAATAATAGTTAGCATTTATATGAGACTTTAAGATTTACAAAATGCTTTGCAAATATCATCTCATTTTGTTTTCACAACCCTGGGAGATAAGATGCTATTATTATTCCCCATTTTAAGAAAGAGAGGCATAGAGAGGTTGAGTGACTTAAATAGTCATGCAATTGATAGTGTCTGGAGCTTGATTTGAACCCAAGTCTTTTTACTCCAAGGCCCACACTCTATCCACTGAGCCATCTAGCTGCTTCCCTGACTGGGGAAATCTTGGGTGCAGCTCTGTGATTCTGTGATAAGATTCAAGAACTTGAAGGAGACTTTTTAGGAATTCACCTAGGGATTGCTATTGAGCAAATAACATAGATTCTAAGAATGAGATAGATTGTGTAGTGATTAGAGCCCTGGACTTGGAGTCCAGAAGAACTGAGTTTGAAACCTGCTTCAGAAAGGGGCAAGTTATTTCTCTGATACTCAATTTGTTTATCTGTAAAATAATAGTAATAATTAATAATAATAATAACACCTACCTCCAGGGTGGTCATGAAGATAAAATGAGAGAATATATGTAAAAATGCAAACCTTTCAATTCTATGTAAATTTAGTGATGCCGCTGCTGCTGCTGTATTTTTGATGTAGCCACAAAGCCGGAGTGATGAGTTGGACCCGTGTACTTTCTGGTGTAATAGAGTTACTCTCTAAAAGTGTGGAAATCTAGGCTCTAATCTTATTTGTTTGAATAACAAATGACAGCTTACTTCTTGTGAAATGAGGGGGCACTGTCAGATGATTTCTAAGTCTTTTTAAGTGCTGAAATTCCTTGGGCTACATTAACACCTTGCTCCAAATGCTGAAGTTTTCTGGTTTCAGGTAATCTCCAGATAGAAAGCGAATAAAATATAGTCATCAAGGCATTTTTTTGGAATGAGTTTTTAGGTCCTTTGGGAAATTCAGGGGTGCTTGGCTTAGACTGGCACTGATTGACTGTGCAAAGGTGGGATAGCTTGGTTTGGAGCCAACCTGGATGTTTCGGCAATGACACTAACATCTTATTTGTTTGCCCAGCTCCCTAGCGGGGCAGAAGTCCTTAGCCAGAAGTAATTTCCTATGCTTAGTCCAGATGCTGTATGACTGGGGAAGGAAAGCATACATAATGTGAAAGGCACTCTGGTAAATTTCATTTTGCATTTGTCCTTGCTAAGAGGGAAAGGAGGGAAGGTTTGGAGAAATTCTCCTCCCACCTACAACTGGTCTCCTTCAAATCTCTCTGGATGATCAGGCAATTAGCCTGGAACTTTGTAGTTTTCTTGCTCGGCTTGGCAAGGGTAGGAATAGGTTTATAGCCAGCAAAACCATCTGTTTTGATTATACTTTCTTGGTCTGCAGAGAGAGGTTATCTACCTTTGGTAATTTATATTTTATTTAATTTAGAAATCTTTCCACATCTAGGAACAAGAGACATTAGATAACTTGCTGCCTTGTTCAAAAAGTAACTTTATTTTCATTTATTTGTGTGACTTAAAATAGCTGTTTAGCAATATCCTTCACTCTCAACTGGCCTTGCAGAGCATTTGCTACTGGCCATGTTTATATAATGTGGATGACCACTTGTTTGATGTGTTGTAGGAGGGATTCTTTTGGGGAGTATAGGTTGATGCTGATTTTTTTTCCATATCTGTGATTGTGTCAGGTGAGCAAAGGAATGATAACTGTTCAGTCTGATAAATGCTTGGTTACACCTGTCAGATGCACTTGCCGATTTCATTGGAACATTGGATGTATTACTTTTTGAGACTAGAGTATGAACTTCATAATAATGACTTTGCATAAAGGGCTACAAAACCATTCCTGTTACTTTTGTATAGCTTTGGGCTCCAACTCTCTTCTTATAGGGATTGTGCATTCTTGGGCACATTCCAGTTCTGTTATGCATCTCTTAGGACCCTGTAGGGGAACTTTTGTTGCAAAGAAAGATACTTTGTGCTCACCACTTTGAAGTTTGGTTTTGTTCCCTGAACCCATATTTTGTCTTTGGACATTGGTTTTATGTTGCATAGTTGCATAGTTATCTGTTATTGTCATTCCTTTGAGATTTATTGATAGAAACTATGAGTGGTATCAGAGTAATAACCATAAGATAAACTGCATTGCTTAGAAAGGGGTGGTGTTAGAGAAGATTATATTTTAACTCAATGAAAATGATAAAATTCATATAGTTTTAAAAACGTTTTTATTCAAAGTTTTGCGTTCCAAATTCTTTGCCTCCCTTTTCCCTCCCCTCCTCCGAGGTGGAAAGCAATCAGATACATGTTATAGATGTACAATTATGTAAAACATTTCCATATTAATAATTTTATATAAGAAGACACAAAAGAAAAAAAGAAAGTTAAAATATGCTTCATTCTGTATTCAGTTATTATCAATTCTTTCTCTGGAGGTGGATAGTATGCTTCATCATTAGTCCTTTGGGATTGTCTTGGATCATTGTATTGCTGAGAATAGCTAGGTCATTCACAATTCTTCATCGAAGAATATTACTGTTACTGTTTACAGCGTTCTCCTAGTTCTGCTCACTTTGCATCACTTCATGTAAGTGTTTCTGAAGTCATCCTGCTTGTCATTTCTTATAGCACAATAATATTCCATCACAATCATATACCATGACTTGTTTAGCCATTCCCCAGTTGTTGGGCATCCCTTTGATTTCCAATTCTTGGCTGCCACAAAAAGAGCTGCTATAAATATTTTTGTACAGATAGGTTCTTTTCCCCTTTTTTGGATGTCTTTAGTAGTGGTATTGCTGAATCAAAGGGTATGCACAGTTTTGTAGCCGTTCGGGCATAGTTCTAAATCGCTCTCCAGAAATTCATATAGTTTTAATCTCTTCCCCAACTCTGTGTCATAGTATTGTTATCTCCAATTTTCTGAACTCTTTTTATTCCCTCAAGATTTTTCCTTATTAACTCAAGGAACTCTAAGTTAAATAGACTACTTCAGGCTCCTAAAACATTTGGGCAGAAAGATTGAGTAGATGTCTGTACAGCATCATTCAACTTTGATAATGAAGATTGTTCTAAATGACATTTCAAAATGGATTGTGTAGGAATGCAGCTGGCTTGAAGCAAGACAACATTACCATTCCCTCCTCTCCACAATGATCTTTTTCAGGAGGCTTGGGGTTGTGCCACTGTGACCTTAGGAAGCAAAGGAGCAACCCAATTACCAGCTGCAATGTGGTAGAATTTGTTTGCTGTTTGGAAAATAGCGAACTCTACCTTAGCAAATCATTTCCTGCTTACATTCCTGGTATTGCCTTTCAAGGATAGATAGTCGTTAAATCAGTGCTATATATACCTTTGTATTGGAGGGTGTTATAAATTCATATGATTAGCAAAGAATGTGAAAGTTTTTGTTGTCCAAACTGGAAAGTGCTGATCTCAAAACAAAGAACACATTCTTTCTACTTTCAGTAGATAACCTTATAATATAATAAGGAAAATAAAAATCAAGAGGTGTTGAGCTAAAAACCTTTAGAAAGTACCCAAGAAAAGATTCAAGAGACATCTGTTAACTTCCTTCCATACACTAGGCGATACAGGTGTTTTTTGATCCTTTGCCATAAGTCTTGAGGAATCACTTTTCAGTTCTGTAATATATTTGATCAGCTTTGCTTGTGGTGAACATTGGCATTGACTCTTCTCTTCCTGTCTTATTTCTCAATATCTCCAGTGGTTGTTCCTGCATTACTCTTCCTGAAGTAAACGATGGTACATTTTAGGTACTGGGACCTAAAATGGTTCAAGTAATTAGTTAAGCAATGGATTGAAAATATGAACTGTCAGTTCTAGTTCCTGACAGTGGATTTTGGGGGTGATTTAAGTCCTATTCATACCACACTTTCAGTTGCCTTCTAGAAAGGAACAAAGAGAACTAGTAGACTATAATGATAGCTGACAAGCTTCAAAGGTTGCAAAATACTTTATATAATATTATTTCCGTTGATCTTGATGATACCTGGTAAGTGCTACCATATAATGATTCCCATTTTATAGATGAGGAAATTTAAGCAGAGAGAGGGTAAGTGCTTAACCATAGCTATTAAGTGTCTGAAATAGGATGTGAACACAGTTCTTCTTGACTCCCAAGTCTAGCACGTGATGGACTATCTATGGTGAAAATAAACCATAGAACGTAATTAATAGTCTATCATAGTCCCTTAATGCAGAGGCCACATTAAAAAAAAAATGCATTGGTGCAGTAGGTTATGATAGGTTTTTTATTTCTTGAGAGTCTGTAAAGTTGGAAAGGGACTTTAGAACTAACCACTATAACTTTATCCTTTCTAACATCCTTAATGCATTTTGCATTTATATGATTTTTGTATTCCATCTGGCTGTACTCCTGTGGATTTCTTCATCACAGCCACAAGAACCTTATCATCATGCAGGAATACATTAGCTTTGGTACACCTACCTCCTCAGTACCCTCTGTCTCTGGGATTCCTGTGAATGGAGGGTGGAATGGAGAGCTCCTCCCAAAACCAGCCATCTCTTCATTTCCAACAAGTGATGTGCTCTAGACTGGATTTCTCCATCATGCCTCCTTGGAGGCTGGGTACTTTCCTTCTCCATCCTTCTCCACACTCCCTACTTTTTTCTGTGTTGTCTTCTTTAAATTAGATTATAAGTTCCTTGAGGGCAGGAACCATTTTTCTTTTTCTTATTTGTATCCCCAGAACTTAGCAAGGTGCCTGATACATAGTAAGTGCTTAATGAAAGTTTATTGAGTATTCAAGCAATCCTATTTCCTCATAAAGACTCTATTGTTAACGTAGTTGATAGAATACCATATTTAGAGTCAGTATTGCCTGTTCAAAACCTTCCTCAGACACTTATTTCTTGTGTGACTATGGACATGTCACTTCATCTCTAGAGCCACAATTTACTTTTTTTTTTCAATTATTTTTAATATTTAATATATTTAGTTTTCAGGTTGATTTTCACAGGAATTTGAATTACAAATTGTCTCCCCATTTCTACCCTCCCCTCCACTCCAAGACGGCATATATTCCAGTTGTCTTGTTCCCCAGTCAACCCTCCCTTCTGTCACTCTACTCCCTTCCCATCCCCTTTTCCCTTTCTTTCTTGTAGGGCAAGATGAATTTCTATGCCCCATTGCCTGTGTATCTTATTTTCTAGTTGCATGCAAAAACTTTTTTGTTTTTGTTTTTGAACATCTATTTTTTAAAACTTTGAGTTCCAAATTCTCTCCCCTCTTCCCTTCCCACCCACCCTCCCTA
>CM053626.1:93549693-93571300 GCA_028646595.1 Phalanger gymnotis
TTCTTTCTTTCTTTCTTTCTTTCTTTCTTTCTTTCTTTCTTTCTTTCTTTCTTTCTTTCTTTCTTTCTTTCTTTCTTTCTTTCTTTCTTTCTTTCTTTCTTTCTTTCTTTCTTTCTTTCCATCTGTCTCTCTCACAGTCACTAAATAATTGTTCTGAGCAGCTCCAGGGGTTCGTTTGGTTATCCAGTAGTTGTGATAAAATGCATCTATAATGCCTTAACTTTGTTTTAGGGACTGCAGTGATGAAAGTGAGAACTAATTTGCTTCATTCACAGTGGCGTGAACTTTGTGAGCCAAAAAGCATGCCTTTTGTGTACTCCTTGTCAAATTGCTCATAAAGTATCTTAACTGGTTGGATGTTTTGAACAGTAAACAGAGGAGGAAATGGGACACTAAAGTGGAAAACAGGCTAACAATAAAAGGAACTTCAAACTCCTCTAGCTATTTGGAGGAGGAGGAGGAAGAGGAAGAAGATGAAAAAGCAACGGGCATGCCAAACATTGTAAAGGATGATCTTTATGTACGCAAATTAAGTCCAATAGTACCCACTGCAGGGAGTGACTTTGATAAGTTTCTCCCCAAGAGTTGGACTCCAGAAGATCTGAGTTGGAAAAGAATTAAAAAGACGTCTCCTTACAAGCCATGGTATAAGGAGTTTCAGGGATTCAGGTTTGTTTTTGTGCATGTTTCTGTGGAGCTTATGTATTTTGACTTGACTCATTTACTTCTGTGTATGTCTTTGTACACAAAAAAAAAATTGTGGGGGTGAGGCAAGTTTCTCCATACTGTTTCTGGCCAGGTCACATCAGCACTTTAAGCCTTTGAGTTTGTTTTGGGAGATATTAGATTTGAAAAGAAGTATTTAATTGACAAATTTAAGAAATGCCTGCCTGGCTCCTGAAAAAAAGAATTCTCCTCCATAAACAATTACGACTTTATACTATTTTCAGTAGTTCTGTTTTTTTCTCTCTCTTCTTTCTTATTTTTCTTTTCCTTTCCCTTTCCCACATCATGGCACAATAAAAGGAATTCACACTCAGAAGATGAGCTTTCAATCTGCGAACAAAACCCCACCATTTTTAGTGTGGCACATAGAGCAGGGAGAGGTTCAGATGTCAATTGCCAAAGGCGGTCAATCTTGATGGATCTTGCTACCGAACAAGCCCCCAAATCATGGAACAGAAATACAGAAAGGAGATTCAGTGATGCTTCTGACAGACCCAGGTTGATATGATTGCATGAGCCTGACTCATTTGAAGAGTGCTCTTAGGTTATCTATCTACTTGCTTCTGCAGTTGCACTAACCCGAGCTGATGTGACAATCCTGTTTTTACTCTACTGAAGCATGAGATTCCATTTCTTGAATGCATTCAGTATGAAAAATGATAAAAATGGCTTTTGGCAAGCTTATGACCTTGACATTTACATAGATTAAAAAACAAACCCCGAAACTTCAATTTAAGTTCTCTTAAAAGTAGAGAGCAACATACTTGTGTTATAGCAACTTAATTTGCATTTTAAACTATAAATATTTAGAAACCTTTATAGTTTTATAGTTAAATGCATATATTTTGGAGACAAAATATTTTGCTAAGCACTTCCTAGTCATTTAAAAAATATCAGGCCCAAATATTTCTTTTTTCTTTTTTTAAAATTAAAAACCTCCTTCTCTGATCCAGATCTGGAATTTTATGGGTATAAGGACCTCCCTGTGGAAATGTCTTTCATCAACACAGATCGGCAACTCATTTGTAACTTATATCTTCCCAAGGCATCAAGAAATTAGAGTATTTCCCAGTGGGACACAGCTAGTGTGTATCAGAGGGAGCTCTTGAACCTGGGACTTCCTGTTTCTAAGGCCAGCCTTCTATCCAGTATGCCAGGCCATCTCTGTATTATAACCAAAAAGTATGTGGAAGCGATCAGTGGATAATTTTCAATCTCTTTTCTATGCTAATGATTAGGCATTTTAAAGATATTTTGGAATTCTGTACTTTCCTTACAATTTTGTATTAGGGAATATGGGAGCAAATGCACTTTTGAGTTAAAATCTTTCCCTTTAAAATATGGCCTTGTAATATTTATTATCATCATTATTATTTTATACTTGGAGGAGAAATGAAAGGGTTTATAAATAAAAAGAGAGTTTGTAGAAAAAGTTGAGTTCTATCCTGATGGGGAGGGCAGAAGGAAGAGGAATAAGAGTGCATTGCTCTTCCATGTCTCTGTATTTTTTTATTTTTCACAGGCTGTGATATGCCTAATAAACTAAATGTATGTCTCTAAAATATGGTAGTTCCTCAGTGTTGTTCTTCCTTCTTATTAAATAAAAAAATTAGGAAACATGGCACAGTTAAAACACCACAGGATTTGAATCATAGAAACTTAGGTTCATGACCCTGCTATTTAGTACCTGTGCAATTTTAGGTGAGTTACTTAAGCCCTCTGGGCTCCGGATACCTCACCTCTTCAATGAGGACATTGGAGCAGACAATCCAGCTGTAGACAGATCTAGGATCCTTCTGCCTGTTTAGTATAGTCAGCTGGTATGAAGACAATATTTGATAAAATAAACCCATGCATAATACTTGCTTTTCTACAAGAGAAATCAACTCAGTCCCATCCTTTGGCACTTCTGATTTCTTCCATTGGGCCCTTTTTAAGTAGTTGAGTTAGTTTTCTATATTTTTTACACTGGATTGTGAAATAGCAAAGGTATGTTACAGAAGGTTTACCCCTCTCTTCCCTCCTCCCAAAGAGCAGTGTTTCTGCCTAAGCACCTAAAATATTTACATATAAATACTGTTAGTTTGTCTCTAATTTAGTTGCCTTTTAAAATAGTTTCTAAGATTCTACCTTCCTTTTCTTTTATATGCTTCAGTCAGTTTTTATTACTTCAGGCCTTACAAACATATTCTGATGACATCTTGTCTTCTGAAACAAAGACCAAAATTGATCCCACATCTGGCCCAAAGATCATAACATGCCGAAGGAATGTCTTTTATGCCCCAGGCTACAGAAGAGATGATACTGAGAATGGAGTATTGGATCCTGACTTAGAAAACGATGATTACTTTGTTAGGAAGACTGGGGCTTTCCATGCAAATCCTGCCGTTCTTCAAGCTTTTGAAGATTTTAGAAGATTCTCTGTACCTGATGATTTCATAGAGCGAGACATAATCCTGCAACAGAGAGAAGGTGAACCTGTGCTTCCAGATTTAGAAAAAGATGACATGATTGTTCGCAGAATTCCAACACAGAAGAAAGAGGTGCCTTTATCAGGAGCTCCAGATAAATACCACCCAGTCCCCTTTCCAGAACCTTGGACTCTCCCACCAGAAATCCGAGCCAGATTTCTCTGTGTACTTGAAAGGACATCTTCATCAAAAGAGAAAAATAATAGCTGTAGAGTCTTAGTTCCATCTTCTTGTCAAAAGAAGGATGATATGTTGACTCGTAAAATTGAGTCCTGGAAACTAGGAACAACTGTACCATCCATCAGTTTCACTCCTGGTCCATGCAGTGAAGAGGACTTAAAAAAATGGGAGGCTATCCGAGCAGCCAGTAAAGTTAGGCACAAGAAACGACAGATGGTTGAGAGGTTAGAGTGTGTTTCTGCAAGAATTGTTCATTTATTTAGCTTATTGTCCCGTCTAATTCTTGTGAAAGAGGGCAACATCATGTGTTGCTAAACCATGCATGCCATGTGCAAATTTGAAAAAAAAATTAGTTTTATTTTGCTTTGATAAAATTACTCGTTTGGCAGAACAAAAAGTAGTGCAATGCCATATTTGTATCCCTTGTTCTCTTTTAAAACTACATCATTTCCTTTCTTAAATTTATCTGCTCAGGTCTTGTTAAGAATGCACATTCTGAACTCCAAAAATTATGAAACTTGCTCCTTGCCTTAAGCAAAAGCACAATTCTCCATTATAACCTGAAATGCCATGGAAAGAGTTACCAGTTATTTTTATAAGCTCTTAGTATTGATGTCCAGGCATTTTGTAAACAGCCTGGATATATTTTGTTTGAAATTATGTGTTAGGGAATATGGGAGTGTATATAATTTTGATTTAAAATCTTTCCCCAAAAATATGGCCTTGCAAATTTCATTTCTCTTAATTTTGGTTTTGTCTCAGATTTTCCTGAATTTCAGTTATTTGAAACATTTTTGCTTTTGATGTGAGGCTTAACAAGGTTAAATGCAAACTTTGCTGAATGTAAAAATGCATGAATTTCATTAGTCCTCAGCTACCCGAAATTCTTAGCGTCACTTGAACCTCATGCGTATGTAACTATGGTCATTTTTAAAATGATGGAGTCTGCATTTATGTGTTAAGTCATTTGTATTTTTGGTGTTGAATTAGAGGTGGACAAATCAGATGAGATTTATTTGGATTAACTTAATTGATTAGAATGCGCCTCAGTTGTAGGTGATATTCAAAGGACCTAAACATGAGACATTTTTTTTAAGGATTGCTGATTTAGGTATAATTCAAGAGACCTAAAAGATTTTGCCTAAATTTCATCAGATTTTGAGAATGTTATTTAAATAATATTGGCTATGTATTCTATGATGTGGATAAATTTATAAATAAAACTCTCTCACCTTTTAATATTTGTCCATCTCTAGTTAGAATAATTTGTGCATAAAATTTTCAACATTCAAGAACTAACACGACCAGAAAAATATTAACGACATTTTAACTTTTGATTTTCTGGTTCCTTAGACTCTTTCAAAAGATTTCTGATGAGAATGGGTAAGTTTTGTGGGAAATAATGAAAACCTTTTCTCCGGTGTTGGTCCTTTGTGACTGATCATGCATGTTTGTTAAGGCCTGAGCTAAACTGGGGTGCTGTGTGCCATGCATGAGGCTTTAAAATGTTATATGCTTAGGAAAATTTAGGATATTTAGGACCTATGTTCGCATCATTCAAGTTCTGAAAGTATTACATTGGAGAAAATAATGGTTAGATGTTTAAAAGTCAACTTCCGACTTTTCCCCTAAAGATTCTGAAGGAGGGAGGTAGTTTAAAGTGGCAGAAATACTTAATCAGACATGAAAACAGGTAAAATCGTATTTTAATTACTAAATAACCAAAAGAACATATGTGAAAATTTAAGTTTTAGTGATTTCTTAATGTCTTATTAAAATCCAAATTATAGTCTCTTTTCTGAAAGAAATCTTATGCCTGAACAATGAATGTCAACATTTATCTGTGTAGGCTCAATTCCTTTTGAGATTAGATTACTTTAAAGGACATTATTATTCATTAAAAAAAAAAAGAATTGTCATTACCTCTGGCCTGCAGCTCAGATGGGGTGATCACCTTGTCAGTGGTAAATGCATTTAGAGATAATTTTCTTAGTTCAAAAGTTAATTTTCTGATATTTAATGATTGGTTACATTGATCCATCCACACTGATACAGTCTCCTTTGCGGCTAATTACAAGAAATTTCAAGACTGCTTAAGGCAGGGATGGGGAACCTGTGGACTTAAGGCCACATGTGACCTTTTGAAAAGGTAGCACTTGAGGATTTAGAAAGCTGCATGTAGCCTTAAGGCCTCAGATTCCCCACCCTATCCTTATGGAGTAAACTCCATTCTTTATTGTAGCTTGAAACTTTGAAAGAATTAAGATCATAAATAATTGCTAAATATATTCAATAGCAATCTATCCACAAAATAAATTTGATAAAATTTCTGTGATTTAAAAAAAAAAAACAAACTTCTTTAGATTTTTTCTTCCATCATGGATATAAATCTGAATTAAGCTATAGATATTAGAATAATTCAGCTTTATATGTAATTCACAAACATACCATACAAGGTAGTTATATTTTACTCATTTGTATTTCCACAATTAATATATAGAATAACTACTAGTTATTTTTAAACAATAGCAAGCAGAATGAGAAATCTGAAAAAAATAACCTGCCAAAGTGATGTTTAAGTAATTTTTGATCCTTAACCAAAAATATCTTCTAAAAATATTACATTTTTTACATTTTAATTCTTCGTGCCTTGTACCATGATCCCATTCTTTTAAGGTTCAGGAATCTTAGCTCTCCTGAAAGGTTACTTATTTCAGGTAAATTGAATGCTATAGAAAATAAAAGTTAAAAATTCATAAATTAATATACAGTTGCTAGATATGAAAGGTAAAAGCAAGTCGTTGGGCAGGTCCTTGAGAGGCAAGAACTTATCTGTCACCAGTTAAAAAAATGATTTCTAGAATATTCATTTTTATACCTCATTGGCAATAAAAGAGACTCCATGAATCATATTTAATCTTTCATGCTTGCAATTCACTGTGAGGAATTATTTTAACTTGTTTCAAAAACTTGCTTGAAGCTCAACCTATTTCGAATTTAATATTTTCTTTCAAAATCCTTTGTAATCTAAGGAAAGCCTTAAAAATATAAATTTCAGATATGTTAGTAATTTATAAAAATAAATGAACGTTAGTTGAGGGCAGATAAGATCTACAAGAGTATAATCATTCATGGCTATTTGAATAGTTACCCTTTCTAGTCTTTAAATTTGGCCCAACTGCCTGAGTGGAGCCAAGACTGAAATTTAGAAATATGAATGCTGCACTTCAGTATATTTATCTGTGGTTGTATGTTAGGAGCATTAATGTTTTCTGTAGTTTGAATTTCAAGATTCTGCCCCTGATAGTAGTTTTAAAAAATGCCCTTAATGCATCACAGTATTAAAGCGTTTGCAGAAATAAAAGCAATATGCCCAGTGAATTGAGACTTCTGAATAGTGAATGTCTTAGCAGATAATGGAGAATAAATACAATGAAAGGTGAATGTCTTAGTGGAGATCCCATGTATTCAGAATTCGCTTGTCTAAAATAATTCAGAAAAATTACTTATGGAAGCACACAAGTTCTTACAACAGTTTTATTGTAATTAAAAATCCAAGTGTACTCAGATTACAAATAGAAATTAGATGGATTTTAGGCTTATGATATAGGGCTCGCAACATATTTATATGTTGTTTTTCTGTGTATAATGTTTTTAGTGAAGCTTGTAATACTTCAGCGCCTACTGTTGCTCATTGTTCTGTCTTACTGCAAAGTAGCTATTTATGGAAATGTCATTAACATTGTCTCTTTGACAGGAATTATGTTAAAGAGAAAGAAGTGCACTATACGTATCTAAGTCTTGGCTTTGTAATTTCTGGCTTGCTTGTGTTGAGCTGTTAACATTTGTCAAGTTTTTGGCTTGTCTAGCAGGATGCGTCGTGTGTGGGAGGTATTTCACATGTGCATGCTTTTATGTTGCATGGATTTTGGTGTGGTTTTATGAAATTCAAAAGCTAATACTTATTTGATGGTTGTTGGCAGAAGTCTCTAGTAATCAAATTTTGACATCAGAGTGTGAGTGTACAGAAGTAATTTTATAGCATGAGATGAAATCATATAATCTATTGCCAATATCAATAGGAAATAAAAACTAATTAAAGGGAGTGATATAATTGAAAATAATCAACATCCATGTATGTTCAACTAATGTATTTTTTAGCCAAAAGGTTTTTCCTGACTTAAGCACAAGATGAAGGCATGAGAGAAAACAGCCCCCTTCAAACAGAAATGAAATAGGTCTGAGCTGCATCCGGAAAGATTGGAGCATGGATGGGCAGCTTTCCCATTTATAGGAGCTGTAGATTCATATTCTACCCTTGTGGTTCTAGAGGTTGGAACCCAAATCTTACAAATGAAAATTCTTCATCTCTTTTCCTGAGCTCCCTTTGTAGTAATTACAGAGCCACTGAACAGTATTTGGCAAGCTATATTGACATCTTCCCAAGTGAATCCCCAAGCTAGCTAGCAGGAATGTGGTGAGAGGTCAGAAGTGAGGTATGATTTCAGATTCAGAACTGCACATATGGCCTGTTTCATCCATGTCTGACTCAAGTTAAAAGAGTGGATTCCCCAATTTATGGTGTGAAATTCATTCAGTTTGTTGTAAAGGGCTGATTTAGGGAGCTCCCGACAATATATTTTAGGTCAGTTTGGTCCTTTTTAAAGTTCCTTATTTGTAGTTTTGAATCCAGGGGCTTCATGGAGTTTTATTTAGAAATAGCGTACATTCACAGCTAATCAAGAGTACTATTATCCATTTCCTTGGAGAACTTGGTATCTCGATTATCTTGAGTAGGTCTTGTAGCGGATAGGTAAAGATATTACTGAGAGAGAAAGAAATTGAGAATTTTTTTTTAGGATGCCTTGAGTTCATAATCTGTTTCTATTTATGTTTTTTTTTTCCTTTCTGTGGCCTAAAGCTTAATTATGTAGGCTTCCCATCTACTAGTGGAGTCTAACTAGAAGCAAGGGCCTTTGTAGGACAGTGACTGGACCCAGTTGAAGTGACCTGACCCAGGCTGACCGAGGATAAATTCTGAACTGGTCCACATTCCCTGAGACATTTTTCAAATGCTTCCCCGGTTCCAGAACATTCTCCATCATAGTCAAGGGTCACCGGCTTCCTTACTCTTCCTTGAGTGAGACATTACTATCTCCCAGCTCTGGGCATTTTCATTGGCTGTTCCCCATCCTTGGAATTATCTCCTTTCTGATCTCTATTTCCTGGCTTCCCTTCTCAAATACCAGCTAAAATTCCACCTTCTACCTTAAGCCTTTTCTGACCATCCCCTCTTAATTCAAAGGCTTTCCTTCCATTGATTATTTCCAACTTTTCCCATACGTCATTTGTTTTTACATAGTTGTTTGCACATTGTCTCCTCCTTTAGACTTTGCACTCCTCGAGAACAGAGACTTTTTTCTTTTCTTTTTTTTTGTCTCCCCAGAACTTAGCATAGTATGAGGCACATAGTTGGCACTTAATAAATGTTTATTGACTGACTAAAGAGAGTGAAAACACACACACACACAATTATAGTACAAAACAGCAGATGAAAAATTCCAAAGGAAAGGTACAAAGTATTATGGGAAATGCAGAGTTAGGGAAAAATCACTCATGTCAGCAAAGAGAGGAGTTGAGTTATCACAGAAACCAAGTGTGTCAAGGTTCGTGTAGTAATCAGTTGTGTCAAAAACTTATGTGTGGTCAAAAGATAAGAAAAAGATTTTTAAGAAATCAATGGGGACTGTGGAGAAATAATTTTCAGTACGGTGATAAGGGTGGTTCCACACTCACAAAGAATTGCTTGTATTTTTTTCTCCTCAGAATCTTATAAAATTTGAGGAGATATCAAATAATAATTTTAAATATTCGTGTCATTAAAATGTGAGCCTAAGCCTTAAAATATAACTGTGGAGGTGAGGGAAACAGGGATGTAGTTATGGCGTGCTTGTAACTATATTTAATACTTTCATTTAAGGTATTTCACCTGTAATTTGGTCACTGATGTTTTGAATGTTGAACTCTAGGCTTAACCATTTTCAGTGTAAACTCAGCACCTTTTAGCAACACGTTTCACATTTGTATTTAGTTTTAAGATCTAGTTTCCTGCTTTTAGGAAAATGCCACCAACACTTTTGTAATAGTATTATAAAATTATCTTCATAAAATCCCAAATTGCTACAACAGAAATTTAGATGGAACCTCTAAGTACATATCCAGTCTTCTGCTTTTATTACGCATAATAGTGTGTAAATTTTGGTGACCCCACATCTTTTTGTTGCAGGAGCAAATCCTTGAGTGATATCACTGCAGATGATGTACATAATTTGCGCCAACTACGCTATGAAGAAATGCAGAAAATAAAATCACAGCTGCAAGAACAAGACCAGCAGTGGCAGGATGTAAGTACTTATTCCTGAAAGTTGTGGGAAGGGATGATGATGCCTATCATGGGTCTATGCATTTACATGACATTGAAGATTCTTTTCCTACACACTTCCTAAAATCAGTCTATAGTCAACTTTACCCATCCTTTGCATCACAGTCTTATTTCATGGTTGGTTTGCTAGTACTTCTCTTGCAAGATTTTGGGATATTTGGGGCTCTATATCTCAATATTAATTATGAAAATGGTTCTCTTCTCTCATGATATTTTCAAAATTCTAGTCTCTTTAAGTTGTAAGAGTGTGTTTATGAATGTATGCAGGGGGCATGGTAAACTATTTCTTAGCAGGAAAGACAGTTGAGCATCAAAAGATCATTGTTGGTTGGTATACACAAGTTAGCTATGCTCACAGAAGGAAATTTCCTTCCTTGTTGTCCAAATGCAGAATAATGTTAGTTGCATTTATATAGTTCTTTGCAGTTTCAGAAGAGATTTACATACCTTAGCAGAAGGCCCAGGACAAATTGTTGGAGGCTGCTGAAATGTCTCTTATGAAGAGATGCTATAGGAGAGGTTCAAGAAATCAGGAGGGACAAAGACCAGGCAAATCAAAATCTGAAGGTTTTAGAAATTCAAAGAAATGACAAATGTCAGTAGTCGCTGAAATAGTATTTAGCCTCGATCTTGGGGGGGTGGCATCTGAGATTTTGAAACTGAAGAAAACCGAAGAGTTTAGAGTAATGTCACTGGGCGACAATAGATGGACTATTTGGGTATAGCAAAGCTTAGGGGTTTTCAAGTTCAGCATTAGGATGCAAAGCATGAAATAGTAGCCAAGAGTGGTCAACTGAGAAGCTTCTTAGGATGGGGGAGAACTGACCATGGGTTAATCTGAGCTTTAAAGGAGCCATAGAAAAGATTGCTTTAATAGGGGAAGTGTCTGCATTTTCCACACTGCTTCTAAACACTACTTGTTCTCTAACTTTTAAGTTTTCTGTTTCATTGAGGACAAAAAGCTTCACTGTGAAGAAACAGTGACTTGGCTTTACTTTCCTTAAATATGTGGTAAATTATCAGCATGCAGGCTAGATAAAAAAAATAACCTGATACAGGAGCATTCCTATACAGTGTTAAGCCAAATTGAAATTCAAGTGTACTTCAGTAAATGTCCACTGATGCATCCCATTTTATTCTTATTTTAAAAAATGGAAATATTTCATTCTGATGTATCACTGGCAGTTTGGGGTCAAGGACTAAAATAATTGCTTGGTTTTAGTATACACAGGACTCCTGTTGAGTGCCCTTTCTTAACTCCTGGAGGCTGGATTGATTGTGAGATAGGGTGCATAACCCAGTTTGGTATGCAGAACCTGCAGAGGCTTGTTTTTGCCATTATTCACTGTGGAAAACCTCCAGAAGATCAAGTCATTTGTCGAGTCCTCCTTAGAATGTCTGAAGTCCCTGGAGTAAAAACTAAAATAGGTTCCTTAGACCATTAAGGATCAAACTGGATAGAATGCCTTGGGAGTAATAGGTGAAAATGGCCCTACCTTCTTGGGGACCATAATATATTAGTCTATCGTAAGGCCCTTTTAGGACCCTTTCATAATTACATGTGCCCTGTGGTATTTACCTTCTTAAGGATGATACATCATCACTCAGTTATTAAAGTCACTATTAACTGGGTTTTAATATGAAAGCATTTTAATTTCTTTAAAAATGTTAAGTAGTTTAAAAGTTCATTAGTGTTTCTGACTTAGTATGTAGTTTATAGGCGCTTTGTGTTCTTTGTGAAATGGGCAGTAGACAAGTTAGTTATCTAAAAGCAAAAAATGGGGTCTGCTTATTAGGTCAGATTTGGGAGGAGGGAGAGAGAGAGAGAGAGAGAGAGAGAGAGAGAGAGAGAGAGAGAGAGAGAGAGAGAGAGAGAGAGAGAGAGAGAGAGAGAGAGAGAGAGAGAGAGAGAGAGAGAGAGAGAGAGAAAGAAAGAAAGAAAGAAAGAAAAGAGAAGATCAAGCCTTGGTAGAGAACGCTAGGTATATAAAAGAAAATAAGGGCGTCTTGGCATCTAGTTTGAATAAATTGTTTCAGCTGTGTAATGGGATACTCTTGGTACTCTCTAATTGGTAGACAGAAGGGTATAGAAAGTCAGGTATACGTGTGCTAATGTGATTTTGTGTTAGGACCTTGCAAAATGGAAAAATCGTCGAAAAAGTTATACTTCAGATCTGCAAAAGAAAAAGGAAGAGAGGGAAGAAATTGAAAAGCAGTCCCTTGAGAGGTCTCAGAGGAGCTCAAAAACATTTGGAGAAATTCTCCAGGACAGGTAAGAAAGCTGGCTTGCATTTGATTTTTAAATGTCCCCAGTTTGAGCTGATGAGACATAATGAATTCTAGTAGTTACATTTCATAGAAGCTAGTGTTAGAAGTGGATGTTTTCTTTCCTTTCCTTTTCTTTTCTTTTTTCTCCCAGCTTGACATGGCTATTATTTAGAAACCATTGACCGGCAGGTTAATCATTTGTAAACCTGTACTCTGAAATAACAGCGAAAATATTCAGTGTTTTGTTCTAAGTGAAAAAAACAAGCAAAAAGCCCAAGTAGTATGTAGCAAATAGTGCTATGGCTTTATAAAAGCATTTTGTTTTTAAAATAGGTATCAATTTTAAGTGATAATGTTCTTTTGTCATTTCACACTAAGAATGAGCTGATGAAAACTGTTAATGTGAAAATATGCTTGTTTTTCTTTTGTTAAATAATTTTACAAATTTTATTAAAATAACTCGTGTGTATATCTGATGAAATGCACATTCAGTCTTCCTTTCAGTTTGAATAATGCAAAAATTTCCCTTAAAAACAAAAAGATATTATAACCTGAGCTATGATTTTTGTGTGTTGCAAAAGATCAGAGAAAAGGACATGTGAACTTTTCCTCTGTGCAATTACTATATGAAACCCTATGACACTTCCTTGCCAAAGAGAAAGCAAATATGCCTTAACAATAATGTATAAAAGGAAACAGGCTAGTGAAATTCAACAACACTCTCTTTGTGCTGTGGAAGCCAGCTATAACCGTAGTTTCATTCCTTTCATTGGTACAGGCTAAACATGAAAATTCTGTACTTGTAAAGTGAGCATTTTATATTCAAATTAACCCCTTTATGAATGTAAAACACAAATGTGAATCAATCATTTATAGTAGAGTTTTACATAGCTGGATGAAATTAGATACTAAGTTGAAACTGAGAGAGGTCTTTAAAACTCTACATGGTTCTTTTGTTGTTTTTCATTCATAAAGAATAAATTTTTTTTAAAAAAGAGCTCAAAATTTTTGCTTAAAACTTGTTTTTAGCCAATGTGATATGTTAATATTAAGTATTATATGTGTATATTTGTGTGCATGTGGATATGTGTACACGCATATAACATATTTCATATAACATGTTTTAAAAGAGAACTTATATCATAGTCTCTTAATATCTTTTGTAGTTTCTTTCCTTTAGGATGGATGGGGTGGGTAAATTGTTGAATTTCTAGGAAATAAAGTCAAATGAAGCCACAAGATGGCTCACCAGCCACTTAAAAGTGTACATGATTGTTGGTCACTTTTATCTTGAGTTCTGAAAGGAAAATTGCAAGTATTTCCCTCTTTTCTCCCCTCCTTTCTTTTCTTAATTAGTGTGAATTATTGTTCGTTTACTATTTTGTGTGTTAGCTATCTGAATAAGAACTGTAACCCTACCCTTTGTACTACTAGTGCTTGGCTATAGTTTCTCTAGTTCATAGTATTATTGGAAAGAGCTCGGGTCTTAAGAAGTTAAAGAGCTGGGTTTGAATCCTGATTCCTATACTTGCTAGCTCTGTGACCTGGTCCGGACCCTTGGCTTCCCTTACCCTCATGTTCCTCATGTTTAACCTGAGTATAATATTTGCATTGTCTCCCTCACAGGATTGTTGTGAGGGAAAATGCTTCTTGTAAACCTAAAGGCAAGATATAAATGTGAGGTGGTATTCTTTTCCTTAAAGGGAAATAAGAAACCAAGAATCCAACAGTCATCGGCAGAAATCATTTGATCTTGAGAGAATGTATTCTTCTAATGATGAGGTATTCAACGAAACAAAAGTGTCTCCTGCGCCGGCTTTGATGAGAGAAGGTTACCTGAATGAGGGAAGAGAGAAAGAAGTGAGTTATGGTACAGAGAGTGGTAAAGAAAATTCTTCAAGCCTTCCAAAGATGGAGGACTATGGAACAGCTGAAATTCGGGTTCCTTCTCAAAGCCTGACAGAGAAACAGAGCTCAGCCTCAGCTTTGTCTTCTAACCATTCACTGAGTACACAAACGGGGCCTGCTCGGGTTTCAGCATCTCTACCCAGAAGTTACCAGAAAACTGATACATCTAGGTTAACATCAGTGGTTACACCAAGACCTTTTGGTTCCCAGTCAAGAGGGATCTCATCACTTCCCAGATCTTATACGGTAAAAACTCCTCTGGGTTCTCATTAGTCTTTCTTGAATAATAAGATGTCCGGGGTACTTTTGTAAATATATTTAAATTACTTGTAGTTGATCTCCATAGAAGAGCCAAATCAGGTAAAACGGTTTTACTTGGAGATTTAACCAAAATTCAGTATTTAAAATAGAAATATATTGTAAATGGTAGAGATGGAGAACTTACTTGGCTCAGTCATCTTTGAAGCATTTTTGAGCAGATTTGTATAAATGCCTAAGGGGAATAAAATGACTTTTAGACTTTTGAACATGTATATCCTAGGACTTTGTGGCATGGATCTAAATGAATACTACACGCTTATTTTGGAAGATCAGATTAAAAAAATGTTTTTCCTGATTTTTCCCACTTGTTTTTGATAGATAATACTAAATAGGTTATTGACTATTTTGTATGTGTTTGTATATATTGCTTATGTGTTGTCTCTCTGAGAGGGTAAACAGCAACAAATATATGGGAGGGAACAATAGCTGTGGAGGGTTTTTGTGCACACACATTTTATCTAAGCTTATAGACAGCATTGGGGCTTCTTAAGATTTTAAAGAAGACAAAATATAGTAAGGAGGAAATGGGAGGAAAAAACTAAACTGAATGACCCTGTCAAAATGGTGTGATTTTTCTCGATTTAGATGGACGATACTTGGAAGTACAATGGGGATGTAGAAGTTGCTAAAAGCATTCGGGAAAGTTCAATAAGTGGCTCCTTCTCCAAATCAGATGACAGCCAGCTTCACTCAAGCTCAGCCTTGAAAAACGTCGAAGAGGAAGCAAAAGAAAGTGAGGAGACAGTGCCACCCCCTGCATCCTCGTATTTGCCCATTTCCCAGGAACGTGGTGCTTTTCCTAAATCAGAGCACCCTTTAACATCAGACTCTTTGCCAGTTTCTGAGTCTTGTGAAGGGAGAAATGCTTCATCACCTGACCCTTCGAGGACAAAGGTAAATTTGGATGGCCTATAATTATCCTTAGCACTTCAGAAATACTAAGATAGTATGGGAAACACCCATTAAGCAAATCTGGAAGCCACCATGCTTAGGTCTTCAATTGTAGTCATTCAGAGAATGGTAACATATAGGACCTCTTGTGAGTTCTGGGAAAAAGTAACCCTTGTGAAGTACTAGTTGTACTTTGGAAGCATCGAGGTTGCATGGACCTCATCTCCATGGTTCGCTGGAATTTTCTATCTACTCCTTTTTTTTAGTAGCTTTTTGGCTCTTACTTGTCTAAATGTGATGTCTTGAAGCTCAGTGGATCATATTGGAGTTTCTTGAAGTAGCTTTAATGTATATTTGGGTTAAGGCAACGTTTTCTTTGTGAAGGAAGCTTGAGAGCTATGGTTTCAGGGATATTGGGAAACATTTTATGGTGGGCATTAGCCTTTCTTTTCCACCTTGTTTACTTCTGCTGAATTTGGTAATTTTGTCTGGAACTGTGTTCCACTGTTCATATTGCTTTCCTTAATGGGAATATTTAAAGTAATTGTGAAAATAAGAATTGTTAGCCTTAACATAATCCCCAAATAACCAATAAATCTATTAAAAATACCAAAACTAACAACACTGCTGATGGATCACTTATAATTTTTTTTCTCTACAAATACTAGAATGTACCAAACTGGACAGTTTATGTGATTATTAGTTAATGAGCTCTTTCATTATTAGATAGGTTGAATGAAGGATTTTTTAGCTGTTAGTGGCTTTCTCCTTTGTCCTCTTTTCTCTCCCTCTCTTTATCCTTTATCTCTTTTCCCTCTTTCTGTCTCTTTATCATTACCTACCTTTCTTTCTCTCTCTCTGTCTCTTTCCCTTTCCCTCTTTTTTCCTCTCCCTGTCCCTCTTTTTCCTTCCATTTCTCCCTCCTCTTTGTCTCTTTCCTTCCATCCCTTCACTTTCTCTCTCTCCTCACCTCTTCCTCTGTTTTTCATCTCTCTCTTCTCCCTCTCTCCATTTTTTCTTCTCTCCCTCTTGTCCCTCTTTCTTTTCTCCCTCTTCTCCTCCCTTTCTTCTTCCTGCACACAAAGGAAGTCAGCAACTAACAGAATCACACCAGAGTAGCTGATGACTTTACTGACAGGCATTAAACAGTACTTTGTAGTTCTATTGGATTTATCCTGTATTTTTGTGCTAGGTTTTGTTTTCGTATTCGGGATAGAAGAGAGAACATTGAACACTGAACCCTAACCTAGAGTGGATTGATGAGAGAGGTTACTTAAAATAACTCTAAGTAGTCTATATCTACATATAAAATAATCCCAGCTTCTTTTTTTGGTAAGCAACAATTTAAAACTTCAGATTGTTAAAATTACAAAGCATGGATTATTTTATTGCATTGCTTCTAAAAATAGGCAATATTCTACTAGGGCCAGAGAATTCTTGATAGGTGGGAAAGAAAATTCTAATGCTTTGGAAAAACAAATAAGAGGCCGAGATATAATAATAAAAGTGAAAGACCTTTTGTTTATATAGCTACTAATGAATAAGCTTATCTCTGACTTGTTTGTGGTTCTGTATTTGTTATATAAGTATTGTCCCATGGGTGGTACATAGTACCTGTCTTAAGGATGGCAACAGATGAGGTGACCTTGAAGGTTTGAGAGAATATAGGTATGGAGTGAATGTGTTCTGGATTTTAGAGATTTTAGGAGTTTTATCTATCCAATAATGGTTTCATCATTAGTGAATATAGCTGCTTCTTTATCACTAAACTCTAAATAGAAAGCCACTGAACAAAATAATGTTGTATTTGATGACTGGAACCAAAGAAACTGTCCATAAATAATTTTTTATATTCATTTTTGTGTATTTGTATGTGTTCCAATTATGAAGAATCACCTATCTTTAGATATTAGGTGATTGGCATTGTGTTTGGGAGTCTCAGTAGTTAGATGCAGTTAATGTATGAGACTTGGTCCTTCCCCTTGAGGAATTTGCAGTCTATGTGGGAAGATCAGGTATGCAAATATAAAGAACCATTCAGAAACACACGGAGCAGCCTGCAATCAGTGGATCAACAGGCATTTATTAAGTTCTTACTGTGTGTCAGGTACTGTGCTAAGTGCAGGGGATGTAAAGAAAAATGGAAATGAATCCTTCTTTAGATTACATTCTAAAGGGGGGAACCATGTGTAAAATATAGGTGAATACATGAGTCAGAAAAAGTGCCTGCAAGCTTACTGTACCGGGGAGGCACTAACAGCCCATGGCACTAGCAAAGGCCTATTACTCGAGTCAGCAGGTGAGCTGATTGTGCTTCTCAGGCTTTAAGTATAGGGCAGTGAAGGGCAAGGTCGAGGGAGATTTGAATTTTCTAAAAGCTTTCATGGAAGCGTGAGGATTTGAACTAGAATTTCCTTGAAGAATATATAGGCTTTCTAGTATCAGGGAATGCAATGGACAGCGTTTCAGCTAGGTCAAATGTAATACCAGGAATGAAGAAGGGAATCGATATGGTAGGTGTTAGGGATATTAAGAAAATGGACTTGGGTAAAAGAATTCTCTTGGTGGTATCTATTGATGAAACATCTGGAGGTTGCTGAAAGTGGTTAGGAAGATTAACCTCTAATAGTGTGAATGATGATCTGGAAGTAGGAAGACAAAGAAAGAGGATATTAGTGTTGTCCCAAGAGTGATAAATGTCATATATATGTATATATTTATATATGTATGTGTGCATATTTGTATATGTGTATATATACATATATAGCTTTTATATGAATATACCTATATATTTACTATATTATATATGTTTTATTTGTAATATAATTAATATAACATAATATAACACAATATAATGTAATATAACAATGTAATATAATATCACATAATATAATACAATGTGAGATGACATGAATTGACATTACATGACATAATATAATATAAATTATATATAACATAAATTATATAAATATATAACTGTAATTATATAAGAATATATACATACATTCTATATACAAATATATAACTGTAATTATATAAGAATATATACATACATTCTATATACAATAATATTAATTTTTTTTAATCACTCTTTGATGACAGAGATTTAAAGCTGTGAGGGATCTCTAAGTGATACTGTAAACTTGTTTCAAAGATTATGAGACTATGGCTTTTAAGAGGTTAAAGGACTTGACAAAAGTCACATGATAAGTAGAAAAACTGAAAGTTGAACCTAAATCTTTCGACTCCAAATCTAGTACTTTCTGTTATAACCTGATGGAGGCACTTAATAAGTGCCTATTGAGTGGCACCAAATTCCTTCCCATTCTTGTTTATATTTTGTTTGTTGCAGACTTCCTCATTATTTGGTAATGCTGCTACTCCCCTTCCTCCCACTTCTATAATTAACCCTTAGTGCTTGCTTCTTACCATTTCTTAGAGACACTTTGGGCAGCTAGGTGGCACAGTGAATACATTGCCAGGTATGGAGTCAGGAAGACCTGAGTTCAAATGTGGTCTCAGACACTTACTAGCTGTGTGATCCTAGGCAAGTCACTTAACCTCTGCCTGTCACAGTTTCCTCAATTTTAAAATAAAGATAATGGTAGCACCCATCTCCCAGGGTTGTTGTGAGGACCAAATGAAATAATATTTGCAAACTGCTTAGCATGGTACTAAGTATATAGCAGGTGCTCAATAAAAAGGAACTTTTGCCTTTATTGCTCATTGACACTGGCCACAAAATCCCTTATAAGTACTTGATTATGGGACAAGAAAGTAACTTGGGACTGGTCCCTGTTCTGTAATGCTAGAGAAAGAGAAGAAAGCCTTGGCAAAAACAATGAATAGTAGGATTGAAGGGAAGCAGGTGAGTAACTGCCTTGGGATTGGGCGTCAGCCTGGAATCAAGAAAGGTTTATACTTCAATAAGATCCGGGTTCAAGTCCGGTTATTGAGATTCACTATTTCAGTGATCTTGGGCAAAGTTAAATTAACCCCTCTGAGTCTTTTTCCTCACTTGCAAGATGGAGATTACAAATACCTGCAGTACTTACTTTGTAGTGCTATCGTGAGGTTCGAATGGGATAATCTGTGCCGAGTGCCTTGTTGACCTTAAGGCGATGTATAAATGTCAATTATTACCTGTTATTAGTATTATTTCACTGTCATCTTTTTGTTCAATGGAAGTTGCTGTTGCTGTTGTTGACCATTGAAGCCCTCTGTTCATCCTCCCCCAGCCTTATCCTGCCCTGCCGGATCCCTGCCTCCAGGCCATGAAACCCACCATTTGTGGTTAGTTATTTTGGCTGGTAGGGAAGAGGGAAATACTATAGTCACAGAACCAAAGAATTTCAAAGTTGGAAGGGACCTTTGCTGCCATCTAATTCTATCTCTATTCCACCCCTCCTGTCCCCCATATCCTCCACTATAACATACCCAATATGTGCTCATCCAGCATTTGTCTGGAGACTTCCTATTGGGGGAAAGCACTAACTCCCATGGTGACCCATTTATACATGATGGTTAGCTTCCATAATTTTATTGGCAAAGTATAGTATTTTAGTGTTAAATGTACTTTTGTGTTTTGGCCTGGGAACTAGGCACTGTTAACATGGTTTCTACCACCATTTTAAACATTAGAACTCAGAAGACAGAGACAAACAACTGATTTTCAAACTTATTTGTGCCTGCAATGCCTTGCCAAGTTTTATCTGCATATAATATAGTTGCCTTTTTCCCTATTTGCAATAATCAGTTATGGAAGTACAGAAAGTTGGAGCTGAAAATGACCTGAGAATCCATTTAGTCTTGCCCCCTCATTTTACAGATGGAGAGAGAAGCTCAGAAAAGAATTGATTGATGTTCAGACATGACAACTAAGGTGCTAATTATTGTTATACTGAAATACATTGAAATGGTGTTGGGGGAAAAGTATATTTTTGAGATTTCTCAGGCTTGAGCATGCCAAAATATATGGCTGTAAGGCATTTGGCAAAGATATATCTTCAAATACTTAATTTCTAGGTAATTTCATTTCACATAGGTTGGTATTTGCCTTCCTAAATATTCTTCAGGTAGCAAAGAAGAGCCTATAGCTTCTACTAATAACCAGTTCTACTTCTCCAAAAATAATATAAATATATTTAATGTTTATAATGATAATTATAATAATAAAATATATAAATATATAAATGCATATAAATAAAAATGATAAAAATATTAGCAAAAGAGTAGGACAAAGATTTTTAATGGTCACCAGCTTTATACACTTTTATAACATGCACATATAATACAGCACCCTGTGTGCCAAGCACTGTGCCAGGTGATGTTGGGGACTGAGGATACAAAGTTCAGATAAAACATGAAACCCCTAGATACATAGAATAGCATGGAAAGAAAACACCAACACAAATAGCTGTAACTCACAAATTTACATAAATATATTACAGATTTTTAAAAAAGTGTTTCTCACGCAACCCTATATATATATATAATATGTAATAATATATGTATATATATATATGTATATATACATATATATATACATATATTATTACAATTTTTTTTTGACACATTAGCCAGAAGACAGTTACCAAGTGGGAAAAATCAGAGAAGACTTCTTAGTATAGTAAGCACTTGAGTTAGATCTTAAAGGAAGTATTAAGCATTCAGGAGGTGAAAAAGGAGATGCAGAAATTCCAGTCAACAGGAACAATCACTTAGTTGACAAGCATTTGCTGCCAGTAAGCCTTTATTGCCAAGTGCTGTACTTAGCATTGGGGAGACAAAGAAAGGCAAAAACAGCCCTTGCCCTCAAGGGGCTTACATTCTAATGGAAGAGATGATATGTATAAAACTAAGAACATATAAGATAACTGCAGAGTAGATAGAAGGCAGTCTGAGAATGGAAGGCATTTATGTCTATTAATGGGATCAACAAAAGTCTCTATAATGAAAGCAAGTGCAAGAGAATCCTGAAAGCATAATGCATATTCAGGGGGCAGTATACAATTCAGTTTTGTTTGAGGATAGAGTGAATAAAAAGGAACAGGATGAGATAAAATTGGAAAGCAAAATGTTGTTAGATTGTAGAGACATTTGAATGGCAGATGGAAGAATTTTAACTTTTACTCAAGCAATTAGGAGCTATTAGATGTTTTTAAATATTTAGACTAAGTGTTGGGGATACGAAGAAATATAAAAGACAGTCCCTGCTTGCAGTGAGTTTACTGCCTAATGGGGGAGACAACATGCAAATAACTACAAACTATAGAAAGGATAAATTGAAGATAATCCACAGAAGGAAAGGGACTAGAATGCATTTTGCTGATGAGAACAGAGAGTGGGGGAGAGATTCGAGAAATGTTATAGAGGTACAGTTGAAAGATTATAATGGCAA
>CM053626.1:93579041-93592005 GCA_028646595.1 Phalanger gymnotis
AATATTTCACAGGTAGTCAGCCAGTCTTTGTTTGAACCCTTCCAGTCCCATGAAATTCATTACCTAATAATTTCATTTTGGCATAACTCTAAACTTTAATAATAATAATAATACTGAAATTTTATAGAGTATTTTAATGTTTGCAAAACTTTGTGAGTATATTATCTAATTTAATCCTGGTGACAACCCTCTGAGGGAAGTGCTATTACCCTCATTTTATTGGTGAAAATGATGAGATGGAAAGAAATTAAATGAAGTAGCTATGTATACTAGAGGATAGAATGCTGGGCCTGGAATCAGGAAGATGAGTTCAAGTCTGACCTCAGAGACTTATAAGCTATGTGAACCTGGACAAGTTTTTTTTAACCTCTATTTGCCTCAGTTTCCTCAACAGTGAAATAGGGATAATAATAACTCCTACTTTCCTACATTGTTGTGAGGACCAATATTTGTCATATTGCTTGGCACATAGTACTTACTATATAAATGCTTATTTTCTTTCTTCCTCCCTTACTTTCTTCTTTCCTTGCTTCCTTGATCACAGAGCTAATAAGTGTCTGAGGTAGTATTCAAACCCAGGTCTTCCTGACTCCAAGACCAGTGATCTCTTAGAAAGTTCTTCCCAATATACAGTATTCCAAAAGTTTTAAGAGTTTAAAGCTGTACTCAGTTTTCGGAATGTCCTGAATAGCTTAAATCTGCTTCCCTATGATTTGTTATTTGTAGTCCTACTCTTCCTCTCTGAGCCTCAAAGAATATCCAATTCTTTTTATAGAGGTTAGCTTTACCAAAACTTTGGAGACAGTTAGCATGTACCTCTAAGTGTTTTCCATTTTCTAAGCTAAGAATTTTCAGTTCCTTCAATCGATTCTTGTATGGTAGGGCATTGTTTTAACATAATGCTACTGGTTATCTGGTGCTATTTTAAGAGTCTTCCATAAGATACTTGAAAAACTTAACATTCTTCAAGAGGCCAAGAACCAGAAAGAACTCATGGAAAACTAAGTGAAAATTCTGTAAAGTTCTGGTGTAAAAGGGACGCCAGGATCACATGCAGTTTAGCATAGTTCTTATTACATGTCCTATTTTTGTCCTGTGTGATACTTATTTGGATTTCATTGTGCTCATTGTGTAGCATTTGTTCTGTGGCTGAGAGTTTAATTATTTAGTTATTTATGAGTGCATCTGGGCATAAGTGCCACAGTTTTATTTCTGTGACAAATTCATGGTCAGTGAATTTTAGTAATTAATGAATAAATTATTTCTCCTCCATAAATGCCTCAGCAATTTGTGATTTCCATAACAATTTATGATAATCCAAGAAAGGTTTTTTTTTATTAGTTGAAAATTCCAGTGCTAAATGGAATCAAGGAAGATAAGTTTATATTGCTTTAATTAACAATGTTAATTAATATTCAATATGCATATGGTATTGAATTGGCATCATTTGATTAGATTCTGGTTGCCTGATACTCACATTATAATGAATGGACCTTTTTAAAATACATTTGGATTATTTTGGACAATGAATTTCTACATTACTGAGAACTCTTTAGTGTCTCTAATAATCCCCTGAGTATATTTCTTGAACCCCTATTTATATGAAATAACATATAGGGTGTTCCAAAAGTCTTAGTTTTTTGAGCTATATGTGAAATGCTTCACAAAACTTAAAGTGCTATATAAATGGTAGTTATTACTATTGGCACCACTATTATCACTACCCAGTAAAATCAGTACATTGATTTGGGCTATAAATGGGTTTATTTTCCAAAAGAAAATCTTTACCAAACTTGTTTTAAGGATCAAGAGCTGGAAAAACATCACTATTTCAATATATACCCTTAGTTGTTAAAAAAATACCCAGCAAATTTTTTATTAAATACCTACCGTATGTGAGGAATGTGTGAGAGTTTGATGATAAAAAGAGAAAAAAGGAAACAAGCCCTTGCCCTTAAAGAGCTTACATTCTGCTGAGGGAATAAAATGAGTACACAAACGAGTAAACACAAAATAATTTCAGGAAGGAGAAAACACTAATAGCTATGAATGAAAGGAAGCTGGGAGATGAATTAGGAAGATACTGCAATAGCCCAGGGGGAAGTGATAAAAGTCTGAACACAAAGTGTTGGCTACGTGAGAGGAAGGATGTGAGAGATGTTGCCAAGATTCAGCAACTACTGGAGCTATGGAGGAGAGGGAAGAGTCAAGGATGACTCCAAGGTTGCAAACAGGGACATCTGAAGGATGATGGTGCCCCCAAGAGATAGATATAGGGGAGTTTGGAGAAAGGATGTGTTTTAGGGCTTATGGGTTTAGAAGATAGTTACATTTTAGATATGTAGAGTTTGAGATACCAAAGGGATATCCAGATGAGATGTCCAATAGACAATTGGTGATTGTAGTGCTGAAGTTCAAGAAAGGGATTACAATGGACTATGTAAATTTTGGAATCGTAGAGATGATAATCAAACATGTGACAATTGATTTCATTAACAAGAAAAAGTACAGCAAGAGAAAAGAGAGCCCAGATAGACTCTTGGAGGATATCTATGGTTATGGAGCAATATGTGGATGAAAATCCAGCAAATGTGTCCAGGCAAGAGGAGTCAGATCATAGAGTCCAAAGGAGAAAGAGCCAGGAGACAGTGTCCAAAGCTTCAGGGAGGTCAAGTAGAACAAGTAGAGGATTGAGAAAAGGAGATTGGACTGAGTGGTTTAGAGATAATTGGTAATCTTGTAGAATTTAGTTTCTGTCCAGTGGTGGGGTTAGAAATCAGATTCTAAGGAATTGAGAAGCAAATAGGAGGTGAGAAAGTAGAGGCAATGAAAATAAACAGTTTTCTAGGTGTGAGAGACAGAAGTGATATAGGATGATGGCTCAAAGGGATCTTCTTTTACCTAACTTCCTCTCACCATTTCAATCTGCTTTAAAAAATGAACAAACCAAAAATTTATTACTTATTTTATTACTGAGGGTCTCTGTTTGTGGGCTTATTTTCCTCAGCTGTCAGGAAGCTTTCAAGAATTATTGATAAGTATTTTATTTCCTCTTCTGTTAACCTGGGCAATTTATATTTTTGTAAATATTCATCCATATCCTTAAGGTTGTCAGATTTATGGGCATACAGTTGGGCAAAGTAATTCCTAATCATTGTTTTAATTTCTTCTTCATTGAAAAATAAAAAAATCTTAATTTAATAAAAAAGAATTATTAATAAAAATTAGAACCATAAGATCCTATCTCATTTGAATCATTCCTAGTTAGGAGAAAAGAGTGGCATTATTTGGATGCAGATTTGAACCTTGGTCTCTCTTTAAAAAAATGTATCTTTACATATCTCAGGGATTCATCAGTTCACTGGCAGCACTCATTCTTCTCATTCTCAAATACAGTGACACATAGCCCAGAGCAATAAAATCTATAGTATTTATTCATGTGACAAAAATTTTTAAACTACTTAAAAATTAGATGATTAACTTTATGGAACAGAATGAGCTTTGGAGTCAGCTTCTTTCCCAGTTGAGCAGAGAGGGAGGAAATAAGGTAATGATTATGCTTTATGATGTGATACCTATTCACACAAGAAGAAAGTCGGTAACCATTTGTGGTTCAGACACCCACTCCTCATAACTTCTAATTGTCCCATTCTGGTTATTGAAAGAAAAGAGAGGTGTGTCTCTATCTCTCCCTGTTCATCTCTTTCCGTCTGTCTGTCTCTGTGCTCCTTCACTTCTCTCTGAATAGGAAGAAGCAATGCTGGATTACATTTCTCAGAAGTTCGTGTAGCTAATCTCTTGTCTCTGCCTACAGAAGGATCATACTGGCACTGTAGCAATCTGCTATATGGGTATGTTCAGCAGCAGTGTGATTAGGAGTGGAGAAAGCAAATGGTGGTGATAAGCCATGGTAGGTTATGACTGGTAAAAGCACAATGATGTGAGTTATTCAAGGATAGCTTTTAATATATGGCTGAGTCATAGACTCAAGTTTATGAAAGAAGGCTAGTGAGGTCAGAATGGAGAGATGGGTTGGGGAAACAGGTGGCATAGAGGGAGACCTTCTTGGATAATGGTAAGATTTAAGATATGAATATCCATGGGAATTATTGAGGGAGAGTAAAGGCGTAGGTCAACCAAAGTGATGAACTGGGAGGAAAGGGTGCTTGAAAGAACATAAAGGTGAAAATTTGAAGTCTCTGCATGCATTCTGGGTCTGGGCTTGAAAGGGAATCTGTACACCTGGTGATGTTCTCCTTGAAGAAATAACTTCCAGTCAATATGATTGAGTAAATAGGAATAAGACAGCCCAATTTCCATATATGTATCACAAAAAAGATAATAAAGGGTTCCAGAAAAAAATAATTAAAAAATAGAGAGAAACCATAGCAGGTAACTTCATCCAACTGAGGTTGACAAAAAGGAACACCTGGAAAACTTTAGGCCCTAAAGATAGGTTCAGCCAGAGATGCTGGGATGAGGAAAGCATGGTGCTTAAAGACCTTCTAGCTCTAATAGTCTGGAATTTCTCTATCCAAGAAGCTTAAAGGCAAGTGACACATGGCCCTTCATATGGGCTTGGAAGGCTAGGGTACTCCAGTAAGGAATTCCTTTAGTAAGTTAAGCATCCCAGATTCTCAGGTACCACATATGAAAATGATAGTTGGCAAAGCTCCTAAGAATGAGCATCAGTAGGCATGAATAAAGGGCTCTGAAAGTTTGCAACAAGCTGACATGAGCTACACCTGGTGATTGTGAAGATCTTAATGCCCCATGTGGAGGGTATAGGTGAGCTTGGAATCTGTTGATACTTTGTACATAGCAGACACCAATAGCAGGCAGGGTCAGTAACAAGATCCCAGGTGACACAGACTAAATTAAAAAAATGGTTCCTGAACCACCAAGCATGCAGAAGCAGTTGGATCCTGGCCCTGACAAAAGTCCTATTTCAAGAATTAAAGCTAGAAATATGACTTCTGTTTACAAACAATAAAGAAGTTTTATGAATCCAGGAATATTCAAGACAGATGCCTAGATAAACAGTAATTTCACAGGGAATATATGCAGAGCCTCAGATAAATGTATGTTGTGGCCACAAAGTCTATTAGAATTCTTAGAAGAGATGAAACAAAAGGATACAAAAAATGAAATGAGAGTTTCTGGAGGAAAGAATTGGAAGGAGAATAAACAAATTAGTAAAAGAGGTACAAAATCTTACCCAAGCAACAGATTCCATGAAAATTAGAATGGATCAAACAGAAATCAATGACTTCATGAAGTAAGGAATAAAAAGGGAAAAAATCATTAGATTAAAAAATAAAATTCAAAGTATTTCTTATGAAAAAAACATTGGATCTAGAAAAGAATTGAAAAAAACTAAGAAGTATTGAATTATCTGAAAGCCATGACAAAAAAGAGAGTCAAGATACCCTATTTCAAGAAACGTGAAAATTTCTCAGATTTATTATAGCCAGAATAGAGTAGAAACTGTTTCAATTCTGTCTTTGTAACCCTGGTATCTAGTACAGTGCCTGGCACCAACAAATGCTTAATAAATGTTTTTTGGTTGATTTGGTTTATTAAATTTATTAAATCTAGGGATTTCTGATGCTTGGGCCACTAGGGGCTAGATTGAACTTAAACCCAGAACTGGCTCCATAATCTTATGTAACTGTATAACTTAGAGGCTGAGGCTGTCCCTGATATCAGCCAGAATATGGAACAAATAATCAGCTTACAGTCTCCAAATCCCAAAAAGCATAGGTCTTCTTGTATCTTTGGTACCCTGAGACTCAAGATCTTGTGAGAATTTGGCCCCCTTCAGTATAGACTCCCTACTGACTACTGAGCTAGAATATTTCACTTCAAGATCCATGCAGCCCTGAGCCAATTTAGGAATGGGAACCAGTACATGGCAGGTAGCTGGCACAGGACATGTCAGAAAGATGAGTCTTCCTGAGTTCAAATCCAGCTTCAGATATGTACTAGTTGTATGGCCCTGGGCAAGTCACTTAACGCCAATTGCCTCTTCTTCTGCCAAAAAAAATTAAAATGCTTTTAAAAAGTCAACTGAAAGTCCATACAGTATCTGAAGGATTCCTTGTGATCCACAACCCAAGGGAGAGGTTTCATCCATTAGAATTAATGAGATCACAGAGATCACACACTCCAGAATCAACTTTCTGCAGCACCAACAGAAAAAACTATTCCTACCTTTAGGGTTGTCTGGAAAAGGTTAAAGAGGAGTAGCTTTCGGGGGGCAATGTAGTTTTGATGCTAGAATGAAAATGACTAGAAAAGGGCAATAGCTGTTTTGCAATATTACAAAAGGAACAAGGAGGTCAATTAGGATTATAGAACTTAATTTAAAATCATTTTTCCTATTTGCCTGCTGTAAAACTTGGCAGCATTATAATGGCCAGAATATTTTGATGTTCTAATCAAGGGTGGGGATCCTGCGGCCTCAAGGCCACAAGTGGCCCTCTATTTTTTCAAGTGTGGCCCTTTGACTGAATCCAAACTTCAAACAAATCCCCTTAATAAAAGAATTTGTTCTGTAAAATTCTGACTCACTCAAAAGACAGTACCCAAGGACTTAGAAGGCCACATGTGGCCTCAAGACCACAGGCTCTCCACCCTGTCTAAGTCCTCTCTAGTACAATAATACTTAAAATCAAGCTTGTGCAGTATACTAGTTGAGTTACCTTCAGCGGGAGAGGATTATATTATTTGTTAAACTGCTTCTTAGTTGGAAAACAACTGCTTTTGTGATGTTGGGGAAATGGCATCTATTCCATAAAAAAAAAAATCTTTTTGTACATGTCTCAATTATTTTGTCTTTAAATAAAGTATTAATTTACCAAAAAAAAAAAAAAAAGCATCCGAGGCCATATTTGAACTTGGGAAGACTCATCTTCTTGACACGCACTGCTAGCTACCTGCCTGTAACAACAATTTGGCTAGCAGCTGCTACTGGGAGTATAAGACCCAACAAGACTATCAATAAGAGCTGCCAGCACAGGTTCTTTTGACACTTTAAGGGGTTAACAATATTACTTTAATCCAACATACAAATATCACTCAGTTCAGGAGGAAAAGCCAGCAACCTGAGCTTCAGAGCAAATACAAACAAATTACAAACATACACAATGTAAATAGACCAAATCACAATTCATAGTTACCAAGAAAGCATCAACGTCTGGGTTACAAGCTGGGGACTCTTAAAATGGCTACCCAAAGTCTGATGCTGCTCTTCCAGTAACTGAGAGCCCCAAGGGAAAAGAGTCTGGAACCAAACACATCCTCTCTTGAGGAAATGAAGAATGTCTCTCCTCGCCAAAGCTCTTGCACTAACAATGCCTCTTGCATAGTCACTCAGGGTTGTGCCAGCATTCTCTCTACATTTTGAAGGCAATATATAGCAAAGGCGGTGTGTGTATGTTCCTCCTCTACCTACTTTGTATGGGGCTTCCATTTCTAATTACTCCAACTGCAGGCAGAACTCTGCATTGAGCAGAATGAGCCCAGGCCTGGAAATTGTGTCGCTCAGTCGTTAGACAGGGCTCTGTGATTTTTGAATAAACAACCTAGTCTCTCCAAGTCTCAATTTTCCTTGTATATGAAATGGAATTGATAAATTCTCTGCTGTTTCTTTCTCACTGTGGTTATGGCAATTCCCAAACTGAGCTAGAGTCAGAGAATATATATGGAGAATTCTTTTATTGGAAAGTTTTCCATTTACTTGCTTTATAAATCCGAATACTGTTACAGATACACTAATTAGGATTTGCTACTAAGAAGTGCTGTTTTTGTTCTTAAGGATAATATGAAGTTCAGGGTTCCCAATAATAACTGATACATAGCACTTAAAAATTTTGTAAGCAGCTCTATAGGCATCATCTTACTTGAGCCTGAAAAATACCTTTATGAGATGGGTATTATTCTCATTTTACAGATGAGGAAATTGAGACTCAGAGAGGATAAATGATTTGATCACATGGCTAGTAAGGACCAGCATCTGGACTTGAACACAAGACTTTCTGACTCAAAGTCTGGCATTCTAGCTTCTTCACTAACCTGCCTCTTTTCTTTTTTTTAAATTAAGATTTTTTTTTTAGTTTACAACACTCAGTTCAGCATAATTTTGAGTTCAGATTTTCTTCCCCTTCCCACCAAGATGGCATGGAATCTGATATCTTCCACATATAACTTTGCATTAAACTTATTTACACAATAGTCAAGTTGTAAAGATGAATTATGACCAATGGAATGAAACATGAGAAAGAAGAAACAAAACCAAAAAAAAAAGACAAAACAGAAAAAAGAAGAGCAAATTGTTTGCCTCAATCTGCATTCAGAGTCCATAGTTCTTTCTCTGGATGTAGATAACTCTTTCCATCATGAATCCTTTGGAGTTGTCTTTGAACCTTGTATTGCTGAGAAGAGCCAAGTGTACTGAAGTTAGTCATCAGAGAATCAACATATCTGTGGTTGTATACAATGTTCTCTGGTTCTGCTCCCCTCACTCAGCATTATATCATGTAGGTCTTTCCAGATTATTATGAAGTCCGTGTCTTCCCCATTTCTTATAGCACAATAGTATTCTATTACATTCATATACCACAACTTGTGTGGCCATTCTCCAATTGATGGGCATCCTCTTGATTTCCAATTCTTTGCTACCACAAAAAGAGCTGCTATAAATATTTTTGTACATATGGATGCCTTTCCCACTTGTGTGATCTCTTTGGGACACAGCCCTGGAAGTGGTATTGCTGGGTCAAAGGGTATGGACATTTTTATAGCCCTTTGGGCATAGTTCCAAATTGCTCTCCAGAATGGCTGGATCAGTTCACAACTCTACCAACAATGTAACAATGTTCCAAGTTTCACACACCCTCTCCAGCATTTATCATGTTCCTATTTTGTCATGTTAGCCAATCTGACAGGAGAGATGTGGTACCTAAGAGTTGTTTTGGTTTATAGTTCTCTAATCAATAGTGACTTAGAGCATTTTTTCATATGCCTATGGATATCTTTAATTTCTTCCTCTGAAAACTGTTTTTGTTCTTAAGGATAATATAAAGTTCAGGGTTCCTAATAATAACTGATACCCACATAGCACTTAAACATTTTTTAAGTAGCTCTATATACATCATTTCACTTGAGCCTCAAAAATAGTTTTATGAGATGGATATTATTCTCATTTTACAGACGAGGAATTTGAGACTTAGAGAGGATAAATAGCTTGATCACACAGTTAGTAAGGACCAGCATCTAGACTTGAACACGGGACTTTCCAACTCCAAGTCTGGCATTCTATCTTCTTCACTAACCTGCCTCTCTCTTCAATCAAGGACATTGAATTCTGGATTTCTCCTTGCTCATTTGGAAGTTTCAGACCAATTGCCTAGCCTTCCCATGTTTCCTTTTCCTTCTATCTTCAGATATGTATACAGCTTGCCATTTCCATAAAATTCACAATTCAGAAAGAACATCTTTACTTTGTGGGTTAAGACATTGATTCTGATTTATGAGGAAGGTTGAGGAGTTGTCTTCTCTGGAGGGGTTTTGAAACAGGTCTGATAGCCACTTATTTAGGTCATTTACAGGTAATCAGGCTAGAGAACAGTTAGGGGTTACTTTTATTTTCTGAAGTTTCTCTAGAGAGCCAGTGACATGTTCCTAATACCTTGATTTGGCAATATGGAGACCTGGGTTCTAGATTTGGCTGCACCATTAACCAGTTATGTGATCTTGGATAATTTAGCCAAATTTCTTGGACTTCATTTTGCTCTTCTATTAAATGAAGAGTTGAATTAAATTCTTTAGGGTTCCATCAAGGTCCAACATTCTGATTCCTAAATAGCATTACCTTTTTTATACACTGCCAGCATTCATTGTCATCACTAATGACATTTACTTAGCATTTTGATATACATGATGACCTTTTCTTCCATAGGCTAGAGGAGTTTATAATTTTCAGGCCGCTCTTTCAGCTAGGCCTATCTATACCTAAGTATAGGGATGTAGGTAGCTTAGGTATGGGTAGCTCTATACCCAAGTTTTTTCCTTCTTGTTTACCTTTGCATGCTCTTCATGATAACATGAATATTTCTTCAAATGTGAGCTTCTAAGGGTAAGGACTTTTTTTGCCCTTTTCTTTGTATACTCAGGCTCATGACAGTGCTTGGCACATATCAGACATTTAAAAAATAATTATTGATATGACTAGTGCTTAAAAATTCTAGGTGAAGAACTGCCTGTGATGATCACAAGATGTAGAGCTGAAACAGAGCTTAGAGATCATCCAGGCTGCCTTCTTTTTACAGATGAGGAAACTGAGGCTCAGAGGGGCCAAAGTGGCCTTGCCGCTAAGACTAGAGTCTGCATTTAAACCCAGCACTCTCCACTACCTTTGCACGATAAATCCTTTGATTCAAAATGAACTTTCCTCCCCATTAGATTCATAGTCGAATTCATTTTGATGCTTGCAGAGTCCTTCAGATATATTCCTGCCAAATTATTTTCTCACCATTAATTTTGCATGGCTAGGATTTAGATTTACTCCTACTTCCCATGCAACGTCTTCTTTTTATTCTCCCTGAATTTCATCCTATTGAATTCAAACCAGTCCTCTAATTTAATTAGATCAATTCTTCTCTCCAAAGTAAAGGAAAATTCTAACACAGTCTGCAAATGTTTTTCAATTGATTTGCCGTTTATATTGATGATTGAAAATAGGACTCATTAGAGGACTCTTCTGCAACTCATCTTGATGTTTTCTCTAGTCTTGACATTATACCCTGACCAATTTTGCTTTGATTGTTCTAAGTCAGCTGCTCAGTCTTCATTCATCAAGACACAAGTTGCCTCCCTCCAGCTTCTGTTTTTTCCATTTGTCATTAGGATATATATACACATATATATGTATGTATGTATGCATATATGCATATATAGGTGTGTGTGTATATGTATATATATATTTGTTAGGAGTAGGGGTTACTTAGTCAAAGTAGCTGTGTCTTGAGAACCATACCTTGACTAGCTGTACTACATTGTCCTACTCTCGCACCTCATTAGGACATGGAAGTTGGATTTTTGAAGACTATGCCAGTGTAGCACAAGTTCTGGCTGGTAAGTTCTACCCAGAATGACTTTGGGTATAGACCGTATCAGTCCAAGTACAGAGAAGATCATTAATAGGAGGCTGGAAACTTGGTGCCACATTCTTTGATGATGGCAGTTCACAAAACAGAGAGAATACTAAATGGTCCTTCGTCTTTTCCTTCCCTTTTCCACTTCTGCAGTGTTAGTGGCAGAAGAACGGAATGAGGAACCAAGGGTGCTTGGAATGATATAATTTTTAGACCTTCTCTAAACATTAATTTACTAGCTCTGTGACCCTGGGCAAGTTACTTAACCTCTGCTAGCCTTAATCCACTGCAGAAGGAAATGGAAAACCACTTCAGTATCTTTGTTAAGAAAACCCCATGGACAGTATTGGTGCACTATGGTCCTTAGGGTCATGAAGAGTCAGGCACAACTGAACAACAACAGAACATTAATTTAATGCTTGGTACCCTAGATGTGAGATCTTTGCCTAATGATCAATGAGTGGACATAGCACTAGAGGAAATGAATTATAAATATCTTGAAATTCTCACCATGAATGAAACCAGAAGATAAAAAAGAAGTCACACCTAAGTAGAAGGATGATTGTGGGTTATATTTGGTAAAGCAAATAAGAGTCTAGGGAATTGGTTTTACTGTGTATTCAATGGCAATAGGAAACATACTTCCATGAAAAATTTAGTCGTCATATTTTAGTGCTGATAATAATTATTTGCAAAAATAGTTACCAACCAAGAAAATAACTAAAAGATCCTGGAAGCAAGATTTGAACCTCGGACTCTTGACTGCAAGCCTAATAGTCTACCTACTAAGCCAACTTTCTTCAAGAAAAGAATCGGAAGGCACTTTAAATGGTAAGTGGCAAATAACATGAGAAAAAATAAAATGTTTATATTCTATCAGCCAGGAAATTATTCATTATTGATTTGAGTGTCTTTTCCAAAATAGCTGTTTGTGTACACTAGGGCCAACTAATGTTTTAAGGCTAAGGTCAAAATTAAAATTTAATCAATACAAAGCTAGAAGAATAAAAATGAGAAAAATATAATATAATTAAAATAATTCCATCCTAACTTGTCGATGCCAAAAATTGGAAAATAGATGGAGAAGCATACGTTGACACTGTTTTAAAAAAATTTTCTAAAGAAATTAAAGTTCTAGAAATTAATTGACACCACAAAGAGGTCTTATGAGTCTAGTGATCTCCCCAGCCAACAAACACTTCACCTCCTTGCCAAGCAGAGAGATATTATCTGCCAAAAGCAGCAACTGTTTAGAATATAAATTGATTTGTTACATCTCATGGAGAAGAATTGTAGATGATAATGAATTGAATCATTGATGAAAAAACAACAAATTTTGAGAAAGGTTGGTGAACAACTCAACTAAGGCATCCTGAGGATATTTAAGGATTAAATTGGAAGGAAGATAAAACATATGGAAAATGGGAAAGATTGAAAAAGAATTCATAGTAACATCCTTTCGCCAATAAGACTTTAGGGCTACCACATTTTCCCTGTAACATTACAGTCCAGCATATCCTTCATGAAGAAGTATAAAATGGAGCTGAAGAAAACAAAGGTAGAAATAAGCAACTGGACTGCACCAAATACACACAAAGAAGACTACCTCTCTGCTGAAAGTGGTGCAATATTGAGGGCATTGAGGGCATTGGGGGCTTGATTTTTAAGGTATCTGAAAGAGGAGAAAATATCAAAAGCATTGACAAAATCTTGGGTCATACTACAAAATATGTTACTTTTACAAAAATAGTTTACAGAAGAAGCTAAGGTGAACAGAAGGAAATGAATTTCCTCAAGTTGTCACAGCA
>CM053626.1:93592505-93620300 GCA_028646595.1 Phalanger gymnotis
GAGTGTACGCCATCTTGGAGTGGGGGGGGTGGAAATTGGGGAGAAAATCTGTAATTCAAACGCATGTGAAAATCAATGCTGAAAACTAAACATATTAAAAATAAATTAAAAAAAAAGGAAAAAAAATTACATGCCATCTTGGGGTGGGGGGAGGGTAGAGATAGGGAGAAAATTTGGAACTCAAAATCTTATGGAAGTGAATGATGAAAACTAAGAATAAATAAATAAATATTTTTTAAAAAGAAGAAAAAAAAATAATACAAGATCTTTGAAGGTAAGAACCTCATTTTTGCCTTTCTTTGAATCACAACTCCTGTCAAACAGCTAGCTGGGCACAATCCGCTCCTGGGATTTGTAGCTTTCAGTTTGGGAAGAGAAGAAACAAATTCGGGATCAACTCTGGAACAAAGCAGGCAGTTTTTTTTTTATAAAGGTACAATGATAGGAGTTTTGAGAGATTGTTGAGAACTAGGAGAAAGGAAGGGAGAGGAGGTGGTCTTCCCACAGCAGTGTGTGACTAAGGCAGCACCTGGTATCCTCTATGACTGCAGTTCCCTCTTGCAAGAAAATAAGAGATGACCTCCATCTAAATGGACAACCTGGGAGGGGTGTGTGTGTGTGAGTGTGAGTGTGTGTGTGTGTGTGTGTGTGTAACTACGTGTACTTTAACTCTGGTACTTGCTTTCTCAGGAACAAGGAAACTTGAAAGAAACAAGCTGGTAGAGAGAGGAACCCTTATTTCCAACCTTCCCCTGTTTCTGTCTTACTTCTGTTTGTTTTTTTCTTTTCTTTTCTTAAATTTATTCTGTCAAAGGATGCAAGTATTGGATTTATATTATTTTTCATAAACATTTGTGGTTGATCCTTTGCTTATGTTGCCTTTGTTTGCATCGTGAGAGTACAATGGGAGCCACACATGGGGGTGGGGAAGGGGGAGAAGGAGAGGAAGATGGGGAGGGGAAAGGAGAGAGGGAGGAGGAGGGAGAGGAGGGGAGAGAGGGGGTGGGCAGGGACAGAGAAGGACAGGGAGACAGGGAAGGAGAAGGAGGGATAGGGAGGGGAAGTATTCTTAGTCCATTGTCTTTGCATGTACATGCTCTAATCCCAACCAGCATTTATATCAGAGTACTGATTTCAAATTCACTAAATTGACCTTTGAAGCTAATTTTATGGAAATAAGATACCAGTAGGAAAAGTCTTGGGTCAGTAGAACTGACATCTTGAAAGGGATTAGCATCTACTTCCACCCACCTGCAGAAGGGCTTAGGGGCATTTTTCTAAGAATGGTATGTCTAGTGCCGGTGGGGAACTTATTATTCCTTCCTCCCCCAATTAATTATTTCCATCTTTAAATAGCAGATGATTCCAGATGAAACTGGGATAAATACAGTTGTCCATGGAGGGGGCAATGATTGCTTATTTGTATTTGCTGGAAGACATGACTCAAAAAATGCTGTTATATTGGCTGACTTCTTACTTCTTCCTCCTTTTATGTATTTTTAGACCAACAGATGGACTGAAGACCCAAGGTTAGCATTGTTATACTTGGATTTGGATTTTTGTGGAAACTGAGAAAGGCTCCCTGAATTTTAATTACTGTGTTTATTAATACAGAGCGGTGACCGCAGTGGGGAGACTGGAGTTTTGTTCCAAGACCCCCAAATTTTGAATTCCTTGTCAAGTATTCTAGCCGAGAGAAACAAATGAATGTCACAGTTAGTTAGAAAGAATGATTATGTAAAATAGGAAGTTGTCAAATGTCCACTTCATACTTTCTGCTCAGTATAACTAGATGAGTTATTCCCTGGTCTGTTCTCAGTAGAATGAGCTTTGCAGTGACCCAGGGTTGGTTTATGAGGTTCAGTGGAGTCTCTGTCTCCATGGGCTTTCATGAGTTATTTCCTAGGATCTCTCCCATTGTAATCCTTCCAAGGTCTGAAGTCTCCTTACTTACCTCTCCCCTCCAACTGAATTTGTCTTAAAAAGCTGATTTGAAGGTGTCTTTTATCTTGTATTTCCTGAGCATATTTTGTGGTGCTTACCCTAGCCTTGTAATATTAGTTGCAATTCCGATAAGCTTAAAGCAAGCTTTGTGTTTTTCTTCTTTCCCAGATTTGAATAGTGTGATGTTAAGAACACAGTGGGTTAGAGATCAAAAGATGTGGATTCTAGATGTGTCTGACACTGATTTGCTGGGCAAATCCTTTATTTTCTATGGCCTTCAGTTTTCTTAAATGAAAAAATGAAAGTGTTGGGTTAGACCGTCTCAAAGATCTCTTTTATTTCTAAAATTTTATGTTTCCATACTTTACTGATTCAGTTATTTTCTGTCACGAGATTTAAAGGTAGATGAAATCTAAGAGGATAGACACATACTGGTTCCACTGAAAAACACTGGAAGTCTCTGCTCATTAGGAAACCTAAGAACATGAAAAGTCACCTTTGTGCCAATGTCTAAGATTATCCAAAGTAAGGCACAGATTGGCAAAAGGGACAAACAGAAAGGAATCTCTGCCAGTGTGGAAGTGGAACTCCTCAGACACAAGGACTTGAATGAGTACTTGAACTTTGAAATAATCTTTCAGAGCAAGCTGGGAATCGGGGTGAAGTAGAAAAGAATCACCAGCATTGAAGGTCTCCAACATTGGTTGAGATAATGCCAGGTTAACTATTTATCATGTGAAGGAGTCTTAGAGAGAGTGGATGAGGTCTCTCATTGGGATAACTAGTTTTAACTGGGCTATTTTGAGACTGTTTTCAGATGGTCCCCAAAGTTATGCCCTTTGTTTCTTGGTACTGTTCACGTTGTATTCTTCTGACTGTAGATGACTGGTGCAAGGCTAATTATATATTTGGGCATGGATTTCTGGCACCCTAAGGTGTTTCTCTTTATGATTACATACTCCTGACTTGCTAGCTTTGTGCCACTGTAGAGTTTTGCGTAAAGGAATTAATTCAGACTATTCATTGGAAGGACAAGTACTGAAGCTGATGCTTAAATACTTTGGCCATATAATGAGAAGAAAGGACTCGTTGGAAAACTTCCTGATGTTGGGAAAGACTGAAGGCAAACAGAGAAGAGGATGGCAGAGGATGAGATGAATAGATTATGTCAGGGAAGTAACAAATATGAGCTTGGACAGACTTTGGGAGATAGTGAAGGATAGATGGGCCTGCTGTGCTATGGCCCACGGGTCACAAAAAGTTGGGCACAACTGAATGACTGAGCAATAGCAACAGCAGCAGCAGCAGCAACAGCAACAGCAGCAGCAGCAGCAGCAAGAACAGCAAGTTTTGCCAATTATTTTAAGAATGTCCCAAATTTTTCAAGAAAACAAGAGAATATAAGCTCTACCAATTTTTCTCTTCTAGATAGATAAATACATACAGCATCTATTAAATGCTTACTTAAGCCCAAGGAAAGAAGAAAAATTTTCTTATGATTTCTGTGACTGAGTGTTTCTACCAGAAGTTCATGTGCTGTTTATAAATCCTGCACTTAAATTACTCAGATGTGGCTCTATTTCTGTTCCTTGAGATACTGAACTGGAATAAATCAGAATCCATGGTCTCAGGAAAGAAAGCTTGTAGAGAATGGGGTATATTTGACATGGTCAAAAGAGTGTACTCTGGAACGTTTGTTGATTGACTTGTCAATTAGGGAGAGTAATGGTGGCTCACTCTAGTCTCTTGTGGTTTGCCATCTCTTCCTCTCTACAAGAGGCTCGGTGGTACCACATAATCTATTTTTTTTGTGTGTGTTATACTCTGTCTTCTTCCTAGACCATACTAGAGTGCTTGAAACAAGCCAGTTGGTCATAACCAGAATATGACTCTTTATCTGATGTCTATTAGCATGCTATCACTTTGCCATTGGGAGAGAATAACAGTGAAGAATGTTGCATCACAGGCAAATATTTAGCTCCATTGTATACTTGCAACTCAGAAAAAAAGAAAGCAAGACATTTTAAGCCAATCAACATTAATTAATACAGTGTCAGGCACCATATTAGGTACTGAGATCCAAAGATGGAATGTAAAATAGTCCCAGCCCTCAAGAAGGTGATGAATGAATAGAAAGACAATGACAAATACACAAACAAGTGTAAGTATTTTGCATAACTTCCCATTGAGATTTAAAAACTTAGTGATGCTCTTAGGCCTATCTAGAAGAGGCAGAAAGAAAACAAAGAGGGAGATTGTGATAAGGACAAAAGGGAGATATATACAAAGTACAAGGACAGAATTTGAGAAGGGAGTCTTCACATTCAGAGAAAGCTTCATGGAGAATGTGGCACCTGAGCTAGGCCTTGAAGAAAGAAAAGGAATGCAACAAATTGGGGTGAAAAGGGAGTGAGTGAGCTCCAAACAGAAATGAGCTAGGTCAAGGCAAGATTGAAGAACAGTTCCATTTGGCCAGAATGTAGAATGTGAATAGACAAGTAATGAAGGGAAGGAAATAATATGAGAAAGAAAATGTTAAAGCCAGGTTAAATGCCAGACTAAGAAGTTTGTATTCTTATCCCAGAGGCAATAGAGAACCATTAAGAGTAGTGACTCTTCCTACAATTTCTTTTTGATGCTGCCTATTTTGAGATATTTAGTCTGTGGCGAAGCTTAGAGAAAGTGAAAGTTAAACAACTGTGTTTTTCAATATCTTCTATACCACTGCAATTGTTTCAACATATTTTCAGCATCTTTGAATAGGATATGTTTCGTGAAGAAAATAACATATGCTTTTTGCTTCCCTACCCCACCCCCCCTGCCCCACTTCTCCTAGAAAACAGGTTTCTTGGAGGCTGTGAAACTTCTTTTTCTTTCTGAAAACCTCAATGACTGTGCGTTGCTGATTCTCAGCAGAGTGTGTCTTAGTTCCTACAATTATTCCCTGCTCGAGGTGTGTCAGGGATTACCTTACTCTCTATATTTACATTCTGCCTCATCCCTCAGTGTGCTTCTTTGATAGCCTCCTGACACATTTCAACTTTTTAGGAATCATATCTTTAATGCTTGTGGAGTTCCCTTGAGAAACCATTTAATGCAGTGGTTTGTTAGTACGTTATAGCTACAGATGTGGGGAGACGGATTGGGTGCAGGCATCCATTTGTGAAATGATGACATTTCTGCTTTCTCCCTTTTGTAGGTGGGCTTATTATCATGACAGGAGTACTTTATAAACTTAGGTTCCCAATGGGAAAGTGAATAAGAGGCTTTCCTCAGTTTCTAGCCTGGCCTAGCTTATGTTCACATACATTGTATTTATGGAGATTGCATGAAAATGAACAGGGCATTCTTCTCTGCTCTTCAGAGCAGCTCCTATATGCAATTTAAAAATTATTTCATTCCATACAATTAAGATTGGCAACAACCGATAGAGGAATATAGCTTTTACTGAATTAAAGTTACTGTGGTTGAAAAACATAAGATATCAAGAATTTATGTCATACCATGTCATAAACCTTCCTGACAGTCATAGTGGGAATGAAGTAGCCTGATATTAATGATTTCAGTATAGTTATATGTACATTACAGATAAGAGGAAAAGACTCTACCAAGATGATTTATGAAACTCCATTTACTGGAAACAGTTATCTTGTTCTATGTCAGCTATGATTTTTGTTCCTGAACACCTGAAGATAGTTCTGTTTTCTTTGTAAAGTGTTCCATGCTAATGAATCTTGGTTGAGCTTTAATTAATTAAAATAGCTGAACAATTGTGTGCCTTGGTTAATTGGATTTTCTTATTATAATTGAAAATTATGCAGAAACCCTTTTTATTTGAATTTTACAATTGGTAATCTTCCTAAAAAATATAAGTCCATTGTCCTTCCTCAGCAAGTATTGTCTATTGAACTGAATTGATTTTTTCTTTGGTGATCGAAGATTTTGCCGTATCTCAAGGCCATCTTTTGGAACATTGTGGCAGGGCCTTGGGAAGGCTCCTGGGAGTATTGTAGCTGTTGTGTCTCCAACAGGTCCTTAAAGGATTAATTTAATTTTTAAAATTTGACTGTCTTTGACTGTCTTTGACTTTGACTGTCTGTGGGTTGCTTCCTTGAATTCTTCATCTAGTGACCACAGAAGGGAAGTTGTATTTGGTATCCTTCTAAATCTTAGATTGTATGTTTTAATGCTTAATTATCAAAGTAATTTTTAATTGGATTTCATGGTCCATGAGTGTCTGTAGAATTTAAAAAATTAAACCTTGAGCCTGCTGGACTAAGCCAAATTTAGACTTAGCCCACAATAAACATCAATTACCAAAGTAATTAGAGAAGGTGCTTGAGACTGGGTTCAATCTGCACAGACCCCAGGACATACCCTGGAAGCTTGTTTTTGCTTATTTATTTTGAATAAAACCATAATAACTCATTTTGTTATTTTCTTTCTGATGAAAACTGAGCATGGAACAATTTTTAATTGTGGTTCCGCAAAGCTGGGTTTCGCTAAAGTTAGTTTTGCTTTAGTATGAAATGCTGTAAAATATAGCTTAGGGTGGATATCTTTTGAAGTCCTGTCACCAGCCATTGGTTATTTGAATACAGAAGCCACAAAACAGCCTTGGCATTGATTGGTTCTACCGACACAAAAATGCTGTCCTCAGTTCACAGATTGACACAGTTCTGTGCGCTTAGATGCACCTGAGGTTGCTTGATCTTGGAAAAGATCTCCCCCATTATAATGAGAGTGAATGCCTCTTTTCAAAATGCTTTCAGGCCAAAACCCATATGACAACCCAGTAGAGACAAGAAGAATCTTAAAAATATTTGGGAAAATAGTCATCAATTTTTCCCTGTATGCTGCACTGGAATATATTTAGTTACAGCTAATTATTGCCATGCACAAACACTCCATTCGTTATCATGGAAGTTAGCAGACTTCCATTATTTCATTTGGTGAGCTAAGGACCAGGGAAATTGTTCCATTTCAAGTTTCATTCAAACTGCATTGAAAGTTGTTTTATTGTTTTGTAAAGATGAGAGAGATGGAAATATAATGCATATGCTCATTGCATTAGGATGAGGTTTTAAAAATGAATTTTATTTGTTGGAAAATGCTATAGTCAGAAAGGTATATGTACCAATTATTCATTTCTCCCTTCTGGTTCAGAGGGCATGATTAGAAATTTGCATGTTGTCTTCATCAATTCCACTAATGTCAGAAAATGTTTTGGTGTGGAGGGACAAGGCAATAAATGAAAAAAGAGACCTGGTTTCAAGCTCTGCCACTAAGGCTTCTAGGGTTGCTTTTGACTCACCCTTTGCACTAGCCTCTGACCTCTAATCAGTTGCCAAGTCCTGTCATTTCAGCCTCTGCCTTTTGTCTTCTCTGTTCTCACTGTCACCACCCTTCTTGCCATGCACTTGGTGAATTGCAACAGTCTCCTATCAAATCCCCCCAAATCTATTTTCTTTCACACCATTTCCTCATTAATCTTCCTTATACCTTTGAGATTTGGCCAAGTTAGTACTCTGCTTATAATTTCTACCCTTCCATCTGAATAAAGTTCAAATTCTTTTGTTTGAAATTCAAGTCCTCCACTATCAGGCATAATTTTGCCTTTCTAGTTGTATATGACTCATCTACATGCTTTAACAATAGCCAACCTGTACAGCTCTCTTTCTGGGAATACACCCAATGTCTAGAATGTCTTTTCTCCTCCCTTATACCTACTTATATCCACTCTGAGAACCTAACCTGCCAGTCTAGTGTGAATTGAGAGAAGGAACCCAGAGGTGGTGACACAGAGGGATGAAAAAAATGCTCAACTCAGAAAGGTTAAATAACTTGCCCAAGGTTACATTGCAAGTGTTGGTGCTGGGACATAAATTCAGGTCACTAAGCACTAAGTCTAGGACCTTTGCCATCACACCACACTATCTCTCTCAGTGTCATCATCTCATTTGCAAATCTATGCTTATGAAAGTCTTAAATATTCAACAAAATTCTTTGGAATTACACTGGCTTTTGAATTCCTGTTTCTTGTATAGGGATCCAACATAAATTGCCATGCAGAGAATTCTAAAACTTTTTCTAAGAACCTGTCACATTTTTGAAAAGACTGGCACATGCAGTAAATTTGGTATCAAAAAAGAATCAAGCTCCCAAAAAAAGGTGAAGCTCTATGGACTGGTGTTCTTATTGACTCCCATGTGTGCTCCATTCAGTACTGCAGTAGACATCAAATTCAGTCTCTGTACCATTTATGCCAGCTACTTATACCTTAAGATCATAGACTATTCAAACTGGAAGGAACCTCAGCGGTCAATCATTTCAACACCCTGGTTTTATAGGAACTCAGTAATGACTAATATGGCAAGTTTGCCAAGTAGAGTAACAATGCCATTAAAGATGCTCTTGTCTTACTGAAATACTTGTATACCCTTTAAACCCTTTCCCACCTTTGTACTTTTCTGAAGGCTATCTTCTATGTCTGGAATGGCTTAGCTCTACTCTTCCTTCAAGGTCTTACTCTAGTATCAGTTCTTCTGGATCCTCCCTGGATGAAAGCAATCCCCATAGCGTTTAGTCTAGAACTTTCCCTTTGCTTTGACCACATTCTCTTTTGCATCATTGTTTTTTTTGTGTATGTCTTATCATCCCATACTCCTACTTACCATTTAGATTATAAGCTTTTAGAGGGAATGCCTATCCTTTTTCATATTTATATCCCCCATATATAGAATATGGTAGGCACTTAAGAAATTCTCATTGACTTGAACTGAATTATTTCAATTTAGACTGACAGGGGGATAGGGTGCGGAAGAGGAATACTTAAATAATGTAAAATTTCAAGGATAGAGATTTTCATTATAGGGAGTAGGGTGGCCTTATACCATTATCAAGGATATAAATAGAACCCTGAGAAATGAAGGCTTGGAGTGGTGGACCCTGATAGTGAACAGTTCCATAAAGTCACTTTGTCCCAAGTAGGGGAGTGCCACTTTGATGTCCTTCCCCATGCAGTGGCGTCCTAATTATATATTCTAAGCCATCAAGATGGTCACTGCCCCCAGAGAGATCCTCTTAAGAATGGGGTCAGCTAGTTGTCCTTACCCAAAGAAGCCCCACTTCTTTGGATGTTTTTTGATGGTCTTAATATGTAAGAAGGATGGATGGTGACAGGACACAGCTTTCATTAAGTGCAAACAAATAGAGGATGTTGCAAACAAGATGAATGGGAAGCCATGAAGGAATACATTAATCCAGGATGACACCATCAACTAGGACAGATGAGCATGAAGGAATCAGAGCTACAACAGAACTGTAATCTCTTTGAGGGCTAGGACTATGTTGTATGCTTAAATTCATAAATTCAGTGTTGGCTTCATGGCAACTGGGTGATATGATAGATTGAGTGCTGGACCTAGAAGGCCTGAATTCAAATCCTGCCTCAGACACTTAAAACCTGAGTGACCTTGGACAAGCCTTGCAAACTCTCTCAGTCTAAATTTCTTTATCTGTAAAATCAGGGTAATAATAGCACCTACCTCACAGAGTTGTGAAGTTCAAAAGAGATAATATATGCAAAACACTTGGAAAACCTTGAAGCACCATATAAATTTTAGCTTTTATTATTTTCATACTAGATGCTCAATAAAATTTTTGAAGGTAATGGCATTTAAACATTTAATGTTTGATTATAGAATTGTTGTTCAGTAATTTTTAGTTTTGTCTTACTCATGACCCCATTTGGGGTTTTCTTGGCAAAGATAATCGAGTAATTTGCCATTTGCTTCCCCAATTCATTTTATAGATGAGGAACTGAGGCAAACAGGGTTAAGTGACTTGGACAGGCTCTGAGCTAAGTGTCTGAGGCCAGGTTTGAATTCAGGAAGACGAGTCTTCCTGACTTCAGGCAGGTCTGGCACTCTATCCACCATGTTACCTAACTACCTCGATTATGTAATTAGCTTAGTTAAAAATAATAGAATTGTGGTATTTAGATCTTGAAGAGGCCTTAGGGATTATCTAGACAAAGGATTCTTCACCTTTTTATACCATGGACCTCTTTGGCAGTCTGGTGAAACAAATGGATCCTTTTTTAGAATAATGCTTTGACAAGCATAAAATATATAGGAATACAAGGGGAATCAATTATTGGAATTATAGCCAAGGTGGTCTTTTTAAAAGAATGTTCATGGACCCGAGGTGTTTTGGGATCAGTGTTTCCTCCGTTTCCCCCCAATATAGATTAGTTTCCTACTTTTTTATCGACACAAAAAATTGGCAGTTTGGACACTTCTAACTTGGTGTCCCAACTTGAGTCACCATAACCTGTCCTGCTGTCCAGATGCATTTCCATGTGGAGATGAAAGAAACTGGGTCTATAGAAGGTCAATGTCATTATATTTCACTGTTGCATATCTTTGTTTTGTTAAGTCAAAGTAAAATGCCTTTTACTAACTGTTCAACAATTTACAAGTAAGTGCCATATTTCCCTTTGAAATTCAATCTGAGCTAACAAACTGCTGTTGTTGGGCCTGACCCTAACGTCAGGTTAAGAATTTCTCATCTAGACCAATACTCACATTTTACAGAGGTGGAAACAGTGGCCTGGAGAGGAAAAAGAATGACTTGCCCAAGGTCACATAGTTAGTGGTGGAACTATTCTCAAGTTCATTTTACCCTAGGTTGAGGATTCTTAAACTCATTAAAACATTATTTTTTTGCATTGTGTTTTAATATAATTGATATCCTTTCTAATCCTATCCATTTTATTTTACGCATTTAAAACTTTATTCTAAGAAGAAGTTCATAGGAATGACCATATTTCCAAAGAGGTCCCTGAACAAAAAAGGCTCAGATTCTCTGCTTCTGTTATGGCTTTAAATCTAGTTTCACACTCTTGGTCTTTCTTCCAACTCTATCCCTCACCGAACACCTATTCTAAACTCCACTTGTGCCTTAGTACAGCATCCTCCTCTTTGTAACTGTTTCCTTATCTATAAAATGAAGGTAATGATACTTGCCCTAAATATCTTATAAAGATGTTACAAGAAGAGAGTTTTACACACCTTAAAATGCTGTTATCCAAGAGCTTTTAAGCCATGAACCTCAGCTTAAAAGGATTTATAAGCCTTTAGAACCTTTACAAATCATTCCCTTGTCCATTAAGAAGGTGATGTCATATGTCAATTTTTGGAGACCTATTCTTTCCCTCAAATTATACTACTGTCATTTAGCCCATTTTTGAATTCTGAGAATTCAGAAAAAGTTTAAGCATTTGGGAATTATGGACATTTCAGGTGGAAGAAATATATTTCAGAGATGAGAAGCGTTATTATCTAGTCATCACAATAATACAATCTTTCTGATCATAACCTCTCATCCTTGCATTTCTTCTTGTTCTCCCAGTTCATTAATTGTCCATATTCTTACCTCATTTCCCTCCCTTGAGTTTTGACCTAACAAATTAGCCAGTTCAACTATATGTAACTGTAGATATAAAGTTATTTTCACTTGAACCCCTTGCCCTTTTGTCCTATTGCCAATCACACCTTGCCAAGCCCCAGTTCTGGCTTGATCTTACCATTTGTATTCTCTGCTTATACTCCCGTGTTGCTGAACTTGTCTGAAGAAAGTCACATAACATACCAACCAGGTAGATTATGAATTTATGTTATTTAGTTGCAACTGAGTTTTCATTGCTGCATAAAAATCCTTTTATTTTTTCCTTGATTGTTTTTCTATAATTCTCCACAGTGGCTATTCCCAACCTTTTATTCTCATGCTGAGGACCTTATCTTCTATTTTGCTGAGAAAATGTCAATCCTCATGGACCCTCTCTTCTTTCCTAGTATAAACTTTAAATTCTCATCTTATTTGTTTCAACCTCTGAGGAAAAGGGGCTTCTTCTGCACAAGGGCAACCCTTCTATTACTGCTTTCCATTCCTTCTCGTCTTGATTCCTCCTTTCCTCTCTTTATATCATCCTTAATCTTGTATTATCCAGTGGCTCCTTCCTTGTCAGTTATAAAGAAGACTAAATCTTATCTTTCAAAAACATATTTTAAAAAACAAAACAAAAATCCTTATCTCACCATCCCCTGAAGCTACTGTTCTTTATCTCCCCCTTCCAAACAACTGCTGTTCATTTTCCAGACATCTTTCTACTTAACTTCTCTGAAAGCTTTTGATACTTGTTGGCCAACTACTCTCTTCTTCTGATAATCTCTCCTCCTCTGGTTTCCATGACACTATAGGCACGTGCCTTCATATGTGGATAAATTTTTATTCTTAAGGGCTTTTCATTTTTGTTGGAGCTTAAGTTTATTCTTTTACTCATATACTGATTTTATTTTAGGGCTGCTCCTGAAACCAGATTTCCCATAAGCATTAGAATGTGGTGAAACATATTGGCTTTGCTGACCTTTTCTGTCCCCCCTGCTATCACTGAAGCAGCATGGGTGCAATGGAAAGAATTCTAGAGCTGGAGCCAAAGGACCTTGGTTTGAATCCTCACTCTGTTACTTGCCACTTGGGTGAGGCAATCGTTTTATCTCTCTGGCTCTCAGTTTCCTTAACTTTAAAATTAGGGGCTTGAATTAGATAATTTCCAAGGTCCCTTATATCTCTAAATCAGTTATACTGTGGGATTCTTCAATGTGTGTCTACGTATATGAAACTACAAACAGTATGGTACTTGTACTCTTCCAGTATCTCTTTTTATATGCTATTCATTTCTATGTATATCTTCTTTATACTTTTGAAAAAACATTTTAGTGAAGCTTTTTTTACATTATTGTCATTTTTCGATAATCCACCCCTCTACTATAATTCTGCCTTAAGAGAAAGTTAAGTAAAACAAATTGACAAAAAATGATGTCTGACAGTGTATGGACATTGCACATCCTCCCCCTCTATTGAGAGAAGGAAAATACTTTTCCTCATTAATCCTTTAGTGTAGAGATTTGTCATTGTGTTGATCTTAATTCTGATGTTTTTCAGTGTTGTTTTCCTTTATAATGTTGTAGCCATCTTATTATCTTTCTTCTATCTTTGTTCTGCATCAGACTATTCCAGTCTTTCTCAATTTCTCTTGATTCTTAGATTCACTTTACTCATTGTATAACAACATTCCATTGCATTCCTACATTATGATTTGTTCAGTCATTGCCTGATTGATGAGCTTCACTTTGTTTTAGTTTTTTTTGCTACTGCAAAAATACTGCTATAAATTAATAAAGAAAAAGCACTTTTAAAATAGTTATTGTGTACGCTAGGTCAGAGGAGGGTTTATTATTGTTAAAATGAGTAAATTAGTCTATGTGAACTTTAAAGGTGATAAACATGTCTAGTGCCTTCCTTAGAACTGGATTTGGAGTTATAAGATATATATTTGAGTTCTGAGTCATATAGTCCTTATATAGAGTATACTCGTTAAGTGAATTTTGGGGTTTTGTCAGACTTGAAGGTATAGAGGTGTTAAGAAAAATGACTGAGAGGAAGGGTGAATTTCCAAGGTTCAAATATAGGCACCATAAGGTTCTAAAGAAATTTTTTTAAAGGTATCAAGTTAACGAGTATTCATTTGTTTTTGGTTTTTTTTTTTTTGGAGGGGAGAAGGGAAGGCAATTGGGGTTAAGTGACTTGCCCAAGGTCACACAACTAGTAAGTATGTCAAGTGTCTGAGGCCGGATTTGAACTCAGGTCTCCCTGACCCCCGGGCTGGTGCTCTACTCACTGTGCCACCTAGCTGCCCTGATTCTAAAGAAATTATGCCAATCTGTGTGTGGGTGCATCTGTGTCTGTCATACTTATGACCAGCCTATTCCTAAGTTTATAAAGTGACTTCTTGGCCTAAATAGGCGAATTTTTACAGTATGCCTGAGTCTACATGGTGTGGTAGAAAGAGTGCTAAATTTGGAGTAAGCAGATCAAAGATCTAATCCTACCTTTAACACTCACTACCTGTGTGACCTTGGGCTAGATGCTGTTTCCTCATATATTAAGAGAGTGCATTGCCATCTCTTAGATGGCCTCTAAGGTCACTTGCAACTCTAAACCTATGATCCTATGAGGTTATGTATTTTAGAGTACAAAAGAATGTGAATCCTGCTGGCAGTGGATCACTTGGATTTGTCCGAAATCCAGGGCAGCTCTTTGATCCAGGATCAGCGTCCGGGTTTAGCTGCATCGCCAATATTGCACATGCATCCTTGTTGAAATCTTTTACTTTGTTTCTTTTTGATAAAAATGTAGTGGAATAAATGTTCTGAGAAAGACCACTGGCCCGTTAACCTTGTGTCTGTAAGGAGACTGGATGAATGAATGATGAAAATAGTGGTTCCCAAAAAGAAGCCCTCATGCAATATAAAGGACTGTATATTGATTTCTTGGAATCTGTGAATCTATATGTGAATCCGTGAATAAGCAAACATACTTTTTAATATACTTAATTATCTCATATGTTGAGGTGATGCTGCTAGGGTTAATATAATAAAAACACATTTTAAAACTTTACTGAATTCATGATAGCTTTTTTGCCATCTATTTCCTCAATTGTTGGATACTACATGTTATCATGCAAGGGCCCATTAAAATGTTTGATTTTAAAAATAGATCCTTATACCTGTGGTATAAGGTACCTTATACCTGTGATGGTGGGGAATTATTAGAATAGAGCCTCCTTCCGGTACAAGGTATATGGAGTCTAAAACTCCTATTTTCATCAAACTTCTTGACAACTGCCTTCCTCCAGGTGTCTGAATAACTTCTTAAAACTTGTAACTCAGAGAATCTACCCCTCCCCCCACAATATTTTGTTCCATTACTTTGCTAGGATTTGAAGAATTGATATCTCTGAATGATGACAGTTCCCTGAAATTATGTGACAGCTGTCAGGATCTGACAGATAAGCCCATCTGAGTAACAGTGATCTGACTCTTGAGAAGCTGAAATCCTTTTAATATCAAAATGTGAAATAACAGCGGTGTTGTGTTTGGGAGAATGCTCTGCCAAATAGCTGTTCTTTCATTTTACTCTTACACGTGCTAATGACATAATAAGAAATCACAGTTGTATGCTGCTGAGTTTGCAGCATCATCTCACTTGAGCCTGGCAACAACTCTATGAGTTGGTATTATTCTTAGCCCCACTTCGTAAATCAAAAAACCTGAGGCTCACAGAAGTTCAGGAAATTGCTCAAGTTTTCTCAGTGAAAAAGTGTTTGAGGTGGCATTTGAGCCCAGGCCTTTCTGACTAAATCTAGCACTCTATCTACTGTGCCACCCTGACATTATCCAAATCTTGGCTCTCCAAGACCTAGGAGAGTCCTTGGCATATCATGGGTGCTTAATAAATGTCTGTGGATTGATTGATCTATAAACACTATTTTCTTCTTCAGAAATGCTAAATGGTTCAGGTGTGGGATACTTTATAAAAGAACATTTTAAATTATTCTGATTTTTTAGGCAGTAAAGTACCATTAATAAAAAACAACACCCAACAACAACACCCCCAATCCACTTTCTGCAGTGCTTTTAACTTACAAAACATTTTTGTGCTTGCCAAAATATGTTAATGACACAAAGCAATGCAAATTATTGGGAACAAGTTGGGAAGATTTATTTAAATCACACGCTAAGAGTTGAAAATTTTTTCGAAATCAGCAATATGTTGGGGTTTGACTTGAAAAATGAGAGATGATTGAATCATTGAGGAGAGACTGAATCTGAATTATGTTTACTCTTACCTCCTACTACCTGAAATATGAGTAATCTCCCAATTTGCAGCAATAAAGAACTAGAATAGCGTATTCCTCTATGGCATTAAGCAAGCACTTTGGTTTCCTTGCCAAAGCTCCGCCAAACTCTGGAAGAAATGTAAATCTGTAGCTTTGTTTTTCCTTGACCACATTTATTTAGATCTCAAGAGAAGCAGAGATTGGAATAGGTTATTAGACCAATTTGTAGTAAATGTAATTCTCCAGTTGTCAGTCGTTGAGTGGAGAAGGGGCTATTAAATATATATACATGTATATATACATATATTCTCCATTATATTTTTAGTGACTTGACTTTTGTGATATTAGCAGTGATTTTTATTGGTTGTCCTGGCAACTTGCTTTGCACATTTGCTCCTAAAGAAACACCAGGGCTTTATTTAATACAGCCAATATGTTGCTTTTGGCAGTTGCTCCCCTTGCGTTTACCCGGTGTTCTAGCTTGTCTTTCTGCTGTAGCATTTATCAGCCATTGGTGGACAGTAATGTGTTCCATTTGCTTGGGTTTTCTGTTTGGTTACTTGGAGGTATGGGGGCCATTTAAAGGAGAAGGAACATCTTTATATTTCATTATCAGTGTTCTGAAATTTTAACAAGAAGTGACTTTCCAGAGGATTGCTTCCAAAACAACCGGAATAATTTGCTGAAGTTTCCTCAGGGGTCTCTTTTCAGAGCTCTCCTTTTTTATTAACCTCTCCTTCGGGTGATCTTAATCCCATCTCCGCCCCCCCCCCAATCTTTGGCTTTTTGTACAATCTTTACCACACACTCATGATGCTCTATTTATTGTACTAAAATACAGATTTAGAAATAGTCTCTTTGTAAGACAGCTAATCCACTTTTCAGTTCACTTTACACCAGGCTTTCACAAGTGAAGTGGGGAGAAATGAGATGGGATGCCATCTCTCCTTTCTTCAGGGGAGTTTAAAAGCATCCCTTTGCTGATCATAGGACTTGCTTCAAAGGACCATGTCGCTTTACAGCCATCTAATTGCCTTCCCTTCAGCCCAAATGATACCCAAGTTTTCCCACATCTATTTTTGGGAGTCATTTGAAAAGTTGCTTTATGCCAATCCTAGCTGTTATATTTATGTTCAAAAAGATTAAACAAGGATGCTACACCAGTAAAGTAATCCATTTTCATCTGCTCTGTTCTATAGATTCCTTTCAAGCATTTATTTTGTGCAAGGCATTGGGAAATGTGGTGATGAAACTAGAGTGCTGCTTCATGGGAAATAGACCTAGTGGGAGGAATGCAAACACAGTCAGTGAAGTGACCCAAAGTGAAGCAGATGGATACCCATCTACCATCCTATTAGAGATTAAACCTCTAAAGAGTTTTTGTAAGAGTTGGGTGAGTGAATTTTTTTTTGTCTCAGTCACCATGAAAGAGGGTAATTACCCAAAGGAGTATGATGAGACACAATGCTATTGCTTTGTGACCTGAGAAGACAATCAAAGGAAAAGCTTTGTGAAAGACATAATGGGAGAAAGAAATTCATCTCTTGTTCTCTAGTCTGACTCTTCCTAGATTCATTTCCCAGTGCTGACTCTTTTTGCCTGTTTGACCTTGGACACAGTCACTTAAATTCCTTGGACCTCAGTTTCCTTATCTGTAAAATGAGTAGATTGGAACTGATGGAACTCTGAGATCTCGTCCAGCTCTAGATTTATGATCCTTTTATCCTATGACTCTTTTGATGTCATCTTTCTTCTCACATTTTATAATTCCTTTGCTCCTTCCTTTTCTTCCCCTTCTCTAGCTTCGTTTAACTATTCTGTTCTCTTAGCCTCTGTTCCTTCTTTCACTTCTGATTCTTGTCACCAGAGGACTGACCTACAGATGCCCTTTTCTTTTTTCATTCTGGAAAGATAAGAGGCAAAAGGCTTTATGATCAAAATCTATAAAGTTATGAAGTATATGGGTGGAGCAAGGAGATACTAATTGGCCACATCCTCAAATATAAGTACTGGACAGCCTCCCATGAGGCTTAAAAGAGGCAAACTGGCAAATTCGGAACAAAGAGAAGAAATCAGTATCTCACATTAGATAACAAATGAGATGACGAAGAAGAAACATGTTTGAAAAAGTAAAAGTGCTGCTGCCTTTTGCTTGGGTCATGCCCCATGCCTAAAAGGGACTTCCTTTCCTCCTTCCCAATCCTCATCTCTGTCCATTAAAATCTCTCTCTTTAGTCAAGGGCCAGTTCAGGTGCTCCCTTCTCAATGAGGCCTTCCTTCATTTCCCACCAGAAACACTAAACTGACCTGTCCTTCCTTAAACATCTTGTGGCAATTGGGCTTGGTCAGACTTTGGACTCATTTCATTTTCCTTTGTACTAATACTATTTTTTTGTACCAAGTGGCTGGTAGCCCCCAAAAGCAGATTTTTTTGTGTCAGGTTTCATCTTTGTAACCCCAGAACTTAACACAGTGAGTTTCACGTAGAGGGCATATAATGAATATTTGTTGAATTGGTTGGACATAAGTTTTTTTGTTTTGGTACAAACTTGTGATTTCATGAGTTGAGGAAGATCTCTGGTCAGGGAGCTCCCCTCTACCAAATGCAAACTTGCAACTGTTTTGTATTGCATAGCCTTAGACAGTTGTATGGGAGCACTCAGAGGTTAAGTGACTTGTCCAGCATCACACAGATGGAATTTATTATAGTGATAATAATAATAATAATAATAAGCATTTATATACTACCCACTACATGCCAGGATCTCATTTGATCCTCATGACAAACCTGGGAGGTATGTGCTATTATTAGCCCCACTTTACAGTTGAGGAAACTGAGGCAGACAGAATGATCTGATACTGGATTTGAATGTGTGTTAGCTCTTCCTAACTCCAGGTACAATGTTCTGTCCACTGTGTTGCCTAGCTGTGAGACTTGAACCCTGAGGCTAGTTACTTATCCAGTTTCTCATGCTGTCTCACCCTTACACATGGAGGTGGAAAAAGTTACATAGCAGCAAAATATTATGAGTACAAGGAAAATATAAGGTATTATCACAAAAACCATCTGAAAGTTGCTGAGATCATTCAGGCATGTCTTTTATGGTATCCAGAATGATGCTAGACATATAGCAAAAATTATTCATTTTGTGTTTCAACTTTCTCTGTCTTAAAGTTTGCTGCTAAATGGTGACATGTCTTATCTGTGTCTGTGACCTGTATATATAATCTTCTCAAACACTTACCAAGTATATCATCCCCTACTCCCACACATGAGGAAGAAGATGCTATAGAGCTGCAGATGATTGTGGAAACAGGTTATCAAATCATTTTTCAGTCATGTCCTACTCTTTGTGACCCCATTTGAGGTTTTCTTGGAAAGGATACTGGATTGGGTTGTCATTTCCTTTTCTATTTCATTTTACAGATGAGGAGACTGAGGCAAATGTGGCTAATGACTTGCCTGGGGCCACGCAGCTAGTGTTTGAGGCCAGATTCGAACTTACAAAGATGAGTCTTCCTGACTCCAGCAATTTCTTCTTTTTAAAGTAAATAAATTCATTTATTTTTAATTTTCAAAATTTTTTTCCGTAAGTTTTAAATTTTCTCTAACTCTCTCCCCTCTCCCCTCCCCAAGAGAGCATTCAATCCAATATAGGCACTGCATATACATGCTTTTTAAACATATTTTCACATTAGTCATGTTGTATAGAAGAATTAGAATGAATGGGAGGAACCATGAGAAAGAAAAAAAAACAAAACAAAACAAAAAGAGAGAGCAAATAGTATGCTTTGATCTGTATTCAGACTCCATATTTCTTTGTCTGGATGTGGATAGCATTTTCCATCATGAGTCTTTTGGAGTTGTTTTAGGTCCTTGCATTGCTGAGAAGAGCTAAGTCTATCAAAGTTAGTCATCACACAATGTGGCTGTAACTGTGTACCATGTTCTCCTCGTTTTGCTCACTTCACTCAGCATCAGTTCACATAAGTCTTCCCAGGTTTTTCCAAAGTCCATCTGCTCATTATTTCTTATAGCACAATAGTATCCCATTACATTCATATACCACAACTTGTTTAGCCATTCCCCAATTGATGGGCATCCCCTCAATTTCTAGTTCTTGGCCATCACAAAAAGAGCTGCTATAAATATTTTTGTACATGTGGGTCCTTTTCCCATTTGTATGATCTCTTTGTGATACAGCCCTAGAAGCAGTATTGCTGGGTCAAAGAGTATGTACATTTTTATAGCCCTTTGGGCATAGTTCCAAATTTTCAGCAATTTCTTTTAACTGTAGACGTAAACTAAACATCTTATTGTGAATGGCTTATTGAATTTGGCCTTACTCTGTGTACGTACAAATTAACATAACCTATATATATTTCTGCATACATGTGCATGTATATATAGATATAGACATACACACATAAATATACATATATAAATATGTGTGTATGCATGTGTGTGTATATGTGTGTGTGTGTGTGTGCCAAATGCATAGATGTGTATGCACACATTTTTTAAACCTTGAGGAACTCATAGTGAAGAAGCTCCCTCTACCAATGCTGATCTGTACCTGCTCTACTACTTAAAGCCTTAGAACAGGGCTTCTTATCTTAGGGTCCAGGGACTCTAAAGGTTGGAGGTTGGAGGGGTTGGAGGTAGAGTTCAGTAAGGCTATGAACTTGGATGGGAAACAGGTTACATCTTAAATATTTTTTATTAACCTCCAGTAAAAATCTACCATTTCCTTCAGTTATTTAAAAACATTCTGCAAAGGGGTTCCTAGATTTCACCAGACTGCCAAAAGGGTCTGCAATACACAAAAGAGTAAGAATCTCTATTTCAGAAAGTTGCCTGGGGCCAGAGTCACACAGAGAGTTTAGATTTAAACCAAGCTCTTCCTCATTCTGATACTAGCCTTCTAGGCACTAACACACACATGTGCGCACGTGTGCGCACACACACACACACAAAATACATATGTAATAGTGTATATATGTACACACACACCATACACATATGTGTAAGGCCAATCTGTAAGCAAAAGATCTTTCTCTGCCCATTGAATAGGCCTCAGGTGGGGCCAACAAAGAGAGGCCTGATTAGAGGCAGACCCACACCTTTGTGATGCAGATAAGGGATTAAAGACTCTTCCCATCCCTTCAATATGCTGAGGGAGAAAAGAAACCCAGGGATATAGGAATCCCAAAACAAAGTTTCTGCCTGCATGTGCATAGATATAGATACATACATATACATATGTAAACATGTATATGTATGTATGTATATGTGTATATGTGTGTGTGTGTGTGTATATGCATATATATGTATATGCCAAAAGCACAGATGTGTATGCACATATTTTTAAACCACATGAGTTATTTAGTTTGGGGAACTCCTAGTGAAGAAGCTCCCTCTACCAATGCTGATTTGTACCTGCTCTCCAACTTAAAGCCTTATAGCAGGGGTTCTTATCTTAGGGCCCAGGGACCCACATTGGGTGCCAAAAATGTTGAGGGGAAAAATCCAGAGATTCAGGGATCCCAAAACCAATGTTCCCAGGACTGGAGTTCTTGGTTGAGAGGGAGTGCCCCTCAAGGACCTGAGTACTGGAGAGGGTCGGGGCCATCCGGAATAAATTCACTATCTCAAGCATTCTTTAAGTCAAGTTAGCAAAGATTTATTACGCTTTTCAGTGGGCAAGAGTTCTTAGGGAAACTGCAACCTTAGAGGGGTGCAGGGAGAGCTTTTGTAAGAGATTTAGAGGTGAAACATTTCAATTGTGTATTTTGGTCTGGGATTAGGGAGTGGTTAAGGAGTGATCGGTTCTTAAAGGAACATGCACTTTTTGAATCTACTGCACAGGCATATTACCCAGAGTGCACTGGGAAATAGCCCAAGCTATTTCTACTACTAGGGAGTGTGGTTTTGACTGTAAAATGTCACTAAGTTAACTATCGGTCAGGGCTAACAAGCACTCTCTATGTAGCTTCTCATGTAATGTCTTGTTAGACAAAATAATATGTCTAGGATATATATTAGAAAGATTGGTAAGTAGCAAATATGGTCATGACTCAGTGTACAGTCAATTATCAGCATCTGGGAATCATGCTATAGATAGGCACAGCTGCTTACTGAGGAAGGAGCAGAGATAAGTGTATTGCTGGGGCACGCTGCCCTTTAGCTAGAGAGAAACTGCTAGGGCCAGAATGTGTTTTAGAACTGGGGTTCAGGCACAGGCACCCAAGCAGAGGCTGTTAGAATTAGGGTCCAAACAAAAAACAACCCCTCAATAGATCTCAGGTGAGGACAACAAAGGGAGGTCTGATTAGAGATAGGCCCACATCCTTTCACTAATTAGAGTGAGGCTTCAGGCTAGTTAGCAAACTAGTTTGATGGTTTGAGAGAGGTGGGAAGCACTCAGGGCCCTAAGGAGAGTTGCTAAGACCAGAGCCAATGGTATATGCCTGAGTTCTAGTCAATCAGATGACATCTAAGGACTGTATAAAAAGAGAGAACAGAACTTGGAAACAACATAAACTGAGGACTAGGAGGACCAGAAAGTGAGGACTGAGGACTGAGAGTGGAACTGGACACAACGGGAGCCAGAAGCAGCGGAGCGGAGAGCAGCAGGATTCAGAAGCCAAGAGCCAGCTTCCAGAGTGTGCAGAGCAGAGAGTGATGGGCACAAGAGGGAGTTGTGGAACTTGGAGTCAACAGAGCTGCAGGAGAGAGAGTGCTGAGCAGGGAGTTAGGATTTGGGAGTGATCTTATAGGAGGGCCCTAGCATTGAGGGAAAACACAAGTATGGTTTGGTTTGCTGCTATAATATTTTGTTATAATCTCCTTGTTACTATAGTAAGGTGGGTTTGGGAATGTTATTGTCACGATATCAAAGTGGGGGCATTGGTCTTTGAGTCTGATCCTTTGGAGTCTGTATAAATGTTATACTTCCTCTACCTTCTACCTAGAGAATTCAATATACTTTGTGATTCTGAACCATTCAGGCATGCTCATGGTCTTCTCTAAGGTAATGAATCTTGCCTTACTGATATAACAGATTATAAGGAGCTGATGGTAAGGGTCATAGCGCTAGCTCAGCTACATGGGTAGCAGCCCACCCAGAGCAACTGGGGTGGGGCTTTCATGAACACCTCCATTACATGTTCATATATAGATATACAGGTATGTGCCATGTATACGCATACTCTGTGCCAGTAGTGTGCCTCCATTTCAAATCTTTTCAGAAGATCTTCTTCCTTTTCCTCTGAGACTCAGCTTGAGTTACCTCCTCTGTGTCACTTTCTTTGATTCCCTCAATTTTTTTTTTCTAGAGCACTGTTTAGATTTCCCCTGTGTCTCCAATACTTTCTAACTTTATTACATTTAACTGTGTATGTGTTCTCCTTGATGTTCCAAATACATTACAAAATCATCGAGGCAAGGATGGTGGCTTATCCAAATTTTATGTCCCTAGTGCCTAGCGGGATGCTTTGTATATCTTGGGGGTGGAGGGATTGAGTAGGGCATACTAGTGATTTCTTCGGTGGAAACTTCACTAAAGCAGATCAGGAGCTTGTCAGCAAATAATTTTAATAAGCTATGTGGGACACTGAAGTTTAATTGACTTGTCTAGGGTTATATTTTTACTCACAAAGATATGTATCATTGATACTACTTAACCTAGTTCTTTCTGATGCTATGGCCAACTCTTCACTGTACCGAGGTTACTTTGTTTCCTTTGTTATGTGAGTTTTATGTGCCCCATCCGTTTTTAGTTTGAGTTACTGGTGGAAATTTGCCCACATTCCCTGGAAGCAGGGTCCTGATTTGAGGCCCTATCTAGTCTTCATTTGCTCTTGTAGGTTATCTATCCTTGGGGAGTAACCTTGTATTAGGATTATTCCCTGTAAGGGCTGTGATTTGTGATTAGTCATGGCTCACAGGCTCTTGTCTGAGACAAAACAGTTCAACACTCTAATTTATTCAATAGTAATCAGAAATAGATTGAAAGAATCAACCAACCACAACCTTAGCCTTCCATGTTAAGTGATTACTTACCATTCCCTTATGAAAGGAACAGTGCTGGTGTTGCATGCTGGGCCTGTGGTATGGAAGACCTGAGTTCAAATTTGACACTTACTAGCTGTTTGACCCTGTCAAGTCACTTAACCTTTGTTTGCCTCAGTTTTCTCAACTCTAAAATAGGAATAATAATAGCACTTAGCTCCCAGAGTTATTATGAGGATGCAATGAGATAATATAAAGCATTTAGCACAGTACTGGCACATAGCATGTGCTTAACAAACATTTGTTTCCTTCCTTATAAAATATTAGAAAGAACATCATTCAAAATCATTCATCACAGTATGTGCTATAAAACTCATACAGAGAAGTGGTTTGACTCTCTTGGTGGATTAAAAAGTCAAGCCAGCCCCAGTGCATCATGTGTTGAAAGCTAAATAAAATGGCAGTTTCTGATACTACTCATAACCTTGGGCAAGTCACTTAGCTTCTCTGAGACTCACTTTCCTCATCAATAAATTGGAGGACAATAACATTTATCATTATTGACTCTTTTTCTCTTTCAGTCTCTGTCTTTCTATTTCTTGGTCGCTGTCTCTATTTCTCTGTCTCTCTCTCTCTCCATCAGATCAGCAGTCTCTCAGAGATTAGAAGAGGTTAAAGTCTAGAGATTTTGTATTTCAAGTTGCTAAGGACACCCCCATCACTATTGTTTCCCATGTTCCCACTTCCTGTCTTCATGGAGACCAGTGTTGCCAGCTTATACTGCCCTCTACCTTCTTGAGAGTAACAAGGCAGTGTGGATGTCTCAACTGGGTTGTTACCAGAGGGAATACAATATAAAACTGCACAATCTCAGAGCTAGAAAGGATCCCAAAGGCCATTAGTCTTAACCTCGAGATGAACAAGAAACCTCCCTGCAAGGTACCTTGTAAGTCATTATCCAGTCTCTGCTCGAAGCCCTCCAGTGAGAAGGAAACCTCTATCTCTCAAGGCAGTCCTTTGGCTCTTTGCAACTTTCATCCATTGCTCCTACTTTTGCCTTCTGGCCTAAGGAGAACATAGCTATTTTTTTGTCCATATTGACAGCTTATCAAATACTTGAAGACAGTAGTCACATTCTCCAACTCTTCTCTTCAGGCTAAACATCCCTAAGGTGTTTCAACCAGTACTCATATGACATGAACTTGATGACCTTTATAATCCTGAAGATTACACAGAGGTGTTCTGGGTAGGGCAGAGTACAGTGGGCCTGTTGCCTTCCTATTCAACAAAGAGAAAGATCATATTAGCTCTTTGAAAGTAATAGCATATGATTTTCTCCTATAGAAATTTCCAGTCTATTAAAAACTCCTATATAATTTTTGGCCTATATGTATATGTGTATACATATATATACATGTGGAGAGAGAGGGGGGGAGAGAGAGAGAGAGAGAGAGAGAGAGAGAGAGTTCTATATAGTGTAGCAGGATGTTAGGATGTTCATCTCTGGAGTTGTCCCTTTCCTTCTTACCTTGTCAACACCTTGGCAGCAATACTCAACTTCTTTCTCCTGCCTTACCAACTTACCAGTCTGCGTGTAATCAGCATGTGTATAATAATTGTTTGGAATGTGAGAGTAATTTAGAGTCTTGATGGAGCTTAGGTCTGTAAAATATCTTGCTACGATTTTCCTTTCTGGCCCCAAGAGTAAGATAAGCATTGTTCTTGGCTTTTCTGTATCTCTGTTTCTTTACGAAGGAAGGAGTGTTACTAATCAGATCATACTAGGCAGCAATGGCAGGATATGATTAGAACTCTCATTCAGGAACAACAGGATTGTTTGTTTTCTTCTTTGCCTAGGCAGTAAATACTATCTTGCTAATTTTCTTGCTAAGTAACTTCGCCAGGGAACATTTTGTAATCTTGTGTCCTAAAAATAAATGTGAATCTGAAGGTAGTTAGGAAACTACCTACATTCTTGTGGCTTTTCCAGTCTGGGGAAAACTAAAAGCGCATATGAGGGACAATGGTGGGTACATTGTGTCAATGACACTGAGAGTTGAACAGTTGAAGTCACTTTAAAAACATAGCATGACCCCAAAAAACCAAGAAGTCCTTCATAAGTACCTTTTTCCCCTAAAACTGTACAATTGCCTGCGAAGGTATAACAAGAGTTGCAATCTGTTCTTAAGAAGCTTATAGTTTAGTCAAGGAGATACAACTGATAAATATGACACTTAGAAAACAATTGGGTAGCATACACCAGGAGATGCTGCCAGCAGGAGCTCTTGCCTTCTATTGATACCTCTAGCACCTCCACCAGCCCCAGTCATGGGTCCATGGCCATGGCCAGCCCCATAGTATACTTCAATATCACTGTTGATAACAAGCCCCTGGGCCTAGTTACTTTCCAGTTATTTGCAAACAAGATTCCAAAGACAGCAGAAAACTTCCATGCTCTGAACACTGGAGAGAAATGACCCACATGGGGTCCTGCTTTCACAGAATCATTCCTGGGTTCATATGCCAGCGTGGTGACTTCACAAACTAAAATAGCACTAGTGTCAAGTCTATCTCTTGGAAGAAATTTGCTAATGAGAATTTTATCCTGAAGCGTACTGTTCTTGGCATCTTGTCCATGGCAATTGCACAAATAGCTAATTTTTTAAAAAAAAAATTATTTTAATGTCCTAGTTTTTAATCTCTACTACTAACATTGATTGGTTGCATGGAAAGCACACGGTCTTTGACTTTGAACATCATGGAAGCTGCAGAGTGCTTCAGATCCCAAGATGTCAAGACCAGCAAGAAAATAACCAATGCTGACTGTGGACAACTTTTGTAAGTTTTTCTTAAAAAAATATATCTTAACCACCAAACCATTTTTTTAACATCTTATTTTTTATTTTCTTTTTTAAAAATTAATTTATTTTAAACTTAAATGCAAAACCTTAAACACAATAAGAAAAGAAGAAACATATTATAGACTTAAATATTAAAACAAATATAAAATTAGAAAAGAAAAAAAAGCATTGCCATGTGCACAGTAGAACGTGAGAGGATTAAAAATAAACAGCAATAAATTTCCATTTCAAGAAAGCCTATATAATAAATACTATGCATTGTGTTCTGAGTTGTCCATCTTTTCTTTGTTTCCTTGTAAGTTTTCTTTTGTTCTCTGCTGTGCCAAACTATTTTTCTGTAGCTAGGGAGAGTACCCTCAAACTGTGTCTGCTTTCATACCCTGTAATCCTCATCCTTTCATTTACTGCAATTCTCTTTGGACTTCATTTCCTTTTCGTTCCACAAGTTTAGTCAGGCTGCAAAGTTAATCTCATAATTATGAAATAAAAACCAAGTTATAGGAAAAATCCTAACAACTTGAGGCTGGTATGGGGTGAAACCAAAGTCAGAGAAAGGAGAGACTAGCCTAGAGACTGGAAAAAGGGCCTTTGGATTGGTAAGGCATTCAATAATAACTCATGCTTTGAGGTTTCCATAGCACATTCCTCACAATACCTCTGTGAGGTAGACAGTATAAGAATTATCACCCCCACCTTAGAGATGAGGAAACTGAGTCTAAGAGGGTTAAAGTAAGATGCCTAGAACCAAATGCATAATAAATGTTAGAGCCAAGATTTGGACTGAGGTCTCTCAAGTCCAGCGTCCTTTCCACTATAACATATTGTTTCTTCAAAAAAATTGTCATTGCTTTTTGATGGTCTTGGGTTAGGTTTTTTTTTTTTTAAGAAACTGATTTTATTGCAATGGTAAATCATTAGTACAATTTCCTTTATTGCTACTTTTTATTTAATTTATTTAATATATTTAGTTTTCATCATTGATGTTCACAAGAGTTTGAATTACAAATTTCTCCCCATTTCTACCCTCCCACCCACTCCAAGATGGCATATATTCTGGTTGCTCTGTTCCCCAGCAGCCCTCCCTTCTGTCACCCCACTCCCCTCCCATCCCCTTTTCCCCTCTTCTCTTGTAGGGCAAGATAAATTTCTACGTTCCATTGACCGTGTATCTTATTTTGTAGTTGCATGTAAAAACTTTTTTTTTGTTTTTGAATGTCTATTTTTAAAACTTT
>CM053626.1:93620800-93660003 GCA_028646595.1 Phalanger gymnotis
TTTGATGTAGGCTCTTTGACTTTGTTGACTTCTTCTGGCTGTATGTTTTGGTCTTCTTTGTCACCAAAGAAAGATTCCAAAGTCTGAGACTGAATCTGAGTCCATTTTTGCTGCCTGGCTATGTTTCCAGCCAATTTACTTGACCCTTGAGTTTTTCGTTGGGGTATGACTGCTTGTAGAGTAAAGGGTACTTTGTTCCAAGCTTGAGGGGATGCACTGTTGATTTCAGAGCTATTTCTATACAGCCAGCTCTGCCACACCAGCACTTCTCCTTCCCCAGGAACCACCAACCTGGACCTGACTCAGATCTTAAGCCAGCTCTGCACTCCCGCTCTGATCCACCACTTAATTCCTCCCACCAGGTGTGCCTGGGGCTGGAAGCAAGTGCAGCTGTAGTTCTGTAGCTGCACCCCCTCTGGTGCCCCTGGGGATGTGGCCAAACCACGAACTCTTTTCACTCTGTCCCATGCAGCTTTTCCTACTAACCTTCTCTGTTGTCCTTGGTGTTTGTGGGTTGAGAAGTCTGGTAACTACCACAGCTTACTGATTCAGGGTGCTAGGGCCAGTTCTGCCCTGCTCCTAGTCTGGTTGGTCCTGCTGCTGCCCACGCTGGGCTCCACTCCCCTCTGCTCCCACCTCTGTGCCTGATAGACCTCACCCAGCAACCATCCAGGCTGTCCTGGGCTGGATCCCTGCTTCCCTCTGCTATTTGCTGGGTTCTTCAGCTCTAGACTTTATTCAGAGCAATTTTTATAGGTTTTTGGAGGGACCCAGTGGGGAGCTCACTCAAGTCTCTGCTTTCCAGCAGCCATCTTGGCTCCGCCCTTGGGTTAGGTTTTTAACGACTATTTTGCTGCTTGCATACCAAAACTCTAATAAGAATTCTGGTGGTGCTGGAATAGCATTAATGATATATGATCATAGATTTGGAGCTAGAAGAGAGATCTTAGAATCCACGTAGTCTAACTTAGTCATTTTGCAAATGAGGAAACTGAGGTCCAAATAAGTTGGCTTTCCCAAACTTACAATAATTGCAAATGGGAGAGGAGGGATTGGAAGCAAAATCTTTGAGCTCCAAATCTAGCCTCCTTTCCACTCATCTATGCTCCAGTCTATCCATGCCCTCCCCCTGCTTCTCCAAAACAGCTAGAATGAAAGTCAAAGAAAGCCATGCTTCTAACAAGCTACTCAGCTAGTTCTGGGAAGTCATGGAAGCCTCATGTTGGCTGCTTTCACTTCCCAGTTAGGTCTTCTCTTTGAGTCTGTGCAGAATGGGACCATGTAATGCATCTTGTAATGCAAAAAGGTTTGTTCTTTCAAAACATGTATTTACCATCATTTGCCCCAAGTGTTGAAATTTGCCCTTAAATGTAGTAACTATAATGTCAGAAGAATGTTGGCTGGAATATTGATGGTCTAAATATCTTGCATTTTAAAAAAAGATAAATTCTAATGAAATAATATGTAATTCCATTTGTATGCTCTGCATTGGCATGCTGCTGAGAAATCCAAAATGACTATCTATTCCTACAGGCATTGTGTGATTAAAAAAATACTGTTAAAATGACTTGTTTCATTTCCTTTCCTGATTTTGCTACATAAATATTACACATGGTCTTGAAATTCAGGCTGATGTTTTGAATAATGTACTCTGAAAATGAAATATGAACTAATTTCTTAATATTGGTTTATGTGGGAACAGGAGGAAACTATTCAGCAAATTATTTACCTACTTCCTTGAAATATTGTTTGGCTTATCTGAATTCTGTCTCAAAGATGAATGTGAGGCAAATCTCTCTCTCTCTCTCTCTCTCTCTCTCTCTCTCTCTCTCTCTCTCTTTCTCTCTCTGTCTGTCTGTCTCTCTCTCTCTCTCTTTCTCCTTTCCCACCCTCTCTCCCCTTTTTATTCCTTTTTTCTCTCTCTCCTTCTCCCCTCTTTCCCTCCCTTCCCTCCCTCTCTTTTTCTCTTTCTCTTCTCTATTATAGCTAAACTATGTAACAATTATAATTTAGGACTGCATACAATTAATAAATTTGTTGATTATCCCTTAGTAACAGGAACTTAGCATACTAGGAAGAATATTCAAAATCTAATATTAGCCTTGAGGGGAAAGGACCTAAGGGGAATATAATTTATCCCTGGATTATATCTTTTTGAGGGTAAGACAAGTCTGGCTTATATGTGTATCTCCCTGGTACACAGTGATTTGTGATACTGTGGAAGGCATGTGATAAACAATTGTTGAATGAATGAATGTATGAATGAATAAATAAGAATATGGAGCCAGTTACATCTAATGAAGGGTGCAATTCAGCTGCTTTAGAAAACAGACCATTGAATCATGAACAAAAGTCTTCATGCAGGTATTCTATACTGATTATTTAATTGATGATTTATATTCATTGGCTATTGAGCCTAAATCTTGACCCATACATAAAACAAAACAAAACATAGAAGCCAACCAGTCTTTCAAAATTAAATCTCTGAAGTTCAATTTCAGTGATTTTCATCACTTCTGCTCTTTGTAAACAGAAATCATTATCACTCACAGTTTCTTGGAAGTGCTTAAGTTGCATGTTTTTATACCAGTCATCCCTATCTGAGGAGAAGATGCTTCCATTCTTTGGTATACTTGTGACCTCACTGCTCTGGGTAATCTCTGCATCAGTACAAATCACTACTGACAGAACCTTCTCATTGCATGTGGTTATTATCCAGACCCTCCTTTAAGACTTTAGGAATAATCTATCTAAAGTACTCAAGGTCTTCCTCTAGGTCTTTTAGCATTGTGTAGGTCCATCTGTTGTCCTTTAATTTCCCTATGTGACCAGCCCACCTCCTTTTCCAGTCATAAATGAGATATAATGCAATATGGAAAAGTTGATGGATTTGGGTTCAAGTATCCACTCTTACTACTTGTGTGACTTTGAACAAGTTATCTAACCTTTATGAGCTTCAGCTCATTAATGAGGAGGTTGGACTGAATAATTTCTAAAGCTCCTTGACACTCTAAATCTGCGATCCTTTTATGACATTTCTACCCTGGAAGTCATTGTTGACAATATATAGTGACCTACTTATGTTCACTATATGTTTTACCATTGTCTTCTGAGCTACCTATACTTTTAGTTGTTCAGAGATCATGGGGTTCCATTTATAGCTGTGCAGCTTCACTAGAATACTGGTGTTAAAAAGATGGATTTTGCTTCAAGGAGAACCTTGACAATTATTGAAGTTTCTGCACCATTCGCCAAATGCTCAGTAGTCTGTTAGGTACAATTATGGGCCCTGATCATTGCCCATGTGTGGTATCTGCCCCAATCAGGACTAGTGGACTAATTCAATGGATTGACTCTTCCATATATGTCATGATTTGATTGGTAGGCATTCTTCATCCACTTAATTTTTCCTGTATGGATTGTTAGGCTAATCTTTTCTGAGTGGGTATGGATCTCACTAAGAAGAGTCTATATTGAGAACAATATTACACTCAAACTTTGTTTTTGGGATAAGGGAATAATGATTTAAAAAAATCCCAATACCGTAAGTTCACTACTTGGCAAAGTTACACAGTTAAAAGGCCTGCCCTAGGATGCATTTGCTGCTTTCTATGACAAATTGCTCAAGTGGCATTTTTTATTTCTATATTCATGTGCTCATTTTGTCTCCTCCTGCAAATATGCTTACTACCCCAAGTTGCTGCCGCTGAAATGGTTGACCCACAGGTTCAAGAGATTAGATTCTCTTCAGGAAATACAAAATAATTTTCTCTTCCTGTCCTAAGATCATTAAAGAGACTTAAAACAAACCCTAGGCCTTCTTAAATGCTGGACTCAGTCATTCTTAATGTTTCAGTGGCTGAAAGGCAGAAAAGCTTTGGATTGATGGCCCAAAGGCTCATATATTTAACTCTCAAAGGTCTTTGGGACATTCCTACTCACCACTTAGAGGAAGCATTAGTGTACTGGGCAATCTGCCTGATACTTTCGATGTCTGTGCTATAGAGACAAATAGATCAGATAGTGATGCTGCCATGGTAGGCCCAGGACAATGTCAGCTATTATTGAGGAGAGGGACCAGTTGAATGATGACCATACAGTTCATCAGAGTCACTAATACCATCGGACAGGAAGTTGTATTGAAGCAAGGCTCTTAACCTGGAGACAGCTAGGTCATACATAGAGTTATCAGCCTAAGTGGAAAGCTGAAGGGGCAGGAAATGAGGGGAGTAAAGATCATATTGTTTTTTTATTGGAAAGACAAATGAAAAATTATTTCTCTGCCAGATAAGGACCCTCTGGGTGGGGCCTTGAATCAGAAATGAAGACCCTAGACTGTCTACTGGCCTACAGATTTCTGAGTAAGGGTGTGACCTGGAAACAGGGTTATGGTGATGAAAGAGAGAGAGAACCATAAAGGCAGCTGCCAAGAGGATATGGGGTGAGCAAAATGAGTTCAGACACTTTTGTCTGTTCTCTTTCATGCCTGTTCATTTGTAGCTCCTTATCTTGGGCCAATAAAGGAGAATAGTATGATTTCTGGGAAAATTCTGTGGGACTGTGAAGAGTTTATTTGATCTTGCAGGGCAATCTGGAAAAGCTGGCCCTTGTTCCAAACCAAATGCAGTGGGCTAACAGAGGTGGCAACACAGAGAGTCTTATCAAACGTAGCAAATGTAGGGAAAGCTTGTTACCTCTGCTAGGGAGTTCAACAGGTTTTGAGGGCAGTAGTGGGACAGTGGGAGGTGAGTGATTCCTAGGAACTAAAATGGGAGCAGATAAATCTTTGACTGTGGAACAGAAATCAGGAAGCTGATGGGAAAGTATGACAAAAGGGCAGAAGCAGTGGACTGATAGTGAAGTGAAGCCCCAAAGAATATGAATACTCATTGGGTAAATACATACATTCCTAATTACTTCTCTTTCTCTATCCTCTTTTTCATAGTTAAAACTCCTAACAAAAGTATAGTCTGCATTCACTGCCTTTCTCATTAGGAGAAGAAGAAATTGAGGCAAATAGGGTGAAGTGACTTGTCCAAGGTAAATGTCTGAGGCCAGATTCGAATTCACAAAGATGAGTCTTCCTGACTTCAGACATGGCATTCTATATACTGTGCCACCTACTTGCCTCTGTTATTGCCTAGCATGTCATTAAAATCATAACACTGGGTCAAATTTTTTTTTGGTTGGTAGTTATTTACAGAGGAACTGTGCTTACAGAAAGGAGGGGGCACAGTGTGCCTGGGTGTAAATTAGGCTGAACCTCTGATTGGGTGGCAGGAATCAGAAGACAATCAGTATGATTAAGTGGTGATAGGGGTCAGAGGAGCTGGTAGTAAGGCTGTGATAAGATTGGAGTAGTTTAATCTGGAGTAGTTTAATACTGAGCATTTGGGGAATGGTGCAGAAACTTCAATAATTGTCAAGGTTCTCCTTGAAGCAAAATCCATCTTTTTAACACCAGTATTCTCCTAGTGAAGCTGCACAGCTATAAATGGAACCCCATGATCTCTGAACAACTAAAAGTATAGGTAGCTCAGAAGACAATGGTAAAACATATGGTGAACAATCTTTCCAATTAATAATTTAATTTTGATTGTATCTATTTTTAATTTCTAACTAATACTGTAGGGCTAAGGATATTATGGTGGACACAATTGTGGACTTAGAGTCAGGAGAGTCCTTTCTTTGTCATTGCTTATGAGGAGTAATGAAAATTAAGTGATTTTTCCTTCAAGAGAAACCTCTCACTTTTGCTGAAGCATTTTAGTATGCAACTGAGCCAGCGAGAATATAAGAAATGAGCTTCCCTGATTCTCTCTTTGGCTGAAAGTCCTGGCCAGCTATTGTGACAATCTGTTGGTGCTGGCTCTTCTTCAGTGAGGTAAGCTGATGCCAGCCATTTGAACATTCACAAAATGGTCCTTTGGCTGGAATGGTGTTATTATTCTTATACATTGTATTGTCATTCTTTGCCACACAAGCAAAAAAGATTCCTCCACTGCCAATGGTGGTCCTGGAGTTTCCTTCTACAGATCCCATTCATGCTCCCTGGTGAGTGTTAGTTGGTGTGCTGCCATCTGTCTTTGTACTATCAACCCACTCAATTGGACACCATGTGATTCTTTTGCACTGTTATTTTCTTTGTTCGGGTAAATGATGTGCTACTGTTTTATGTACTAGGGGACACTTTTTACTAATGACAGACCTTTTTAGACAGAATCTATGCGGAGGATACCTCCATGTGAATTTAGTCCAGCTAACTGAGAGGAGATTCATTTAAGCCATCACTGAATGTGTGGTAAGTAGCCAGCTCTCAGAAGGGCAATCCTTGACATACTGGAGTTACCTGATAAGGTAGCAGGAAGAGACTAATTCCTGTTGGTCACAGTTACCCCATCAAAGCAGAATGATAGGCCAATGAACTCCCTGTGTTCAACTGAATCCACATTCTCAATGTCTGCATAAGCAGAATTGGGCTTTGGAAACACATTTTCTTTCTTTTTCTCATTTAGTTGTCAAGGTGACCCTCTCGGATCCCATCTATATTGAGATAATTATCACCTAACTAGAGGCGTTTGGTGGAGGGCAGGTTATCATTGGAGTGCAGGAATGTGGAATCTGTCAGTTGATAAGAAGACATTTCTAATCTAAAAACAACAACAGCAACAAACCATGTTCCTTCCCCTCTCCTTTTTGCTTATTTTATGATAGAAAGTATGCACTTTAGCCTGACCTCACGTTTCTTCCTAGACCAAGTGCAGAAATCCATTTTTCCTGTAATTCTGTAATGTACAAATGAATTAAAATGGAACACACAGTCACATCCCACCACCACTATTACATAGCTTTTCAAATTACAATTATAGAGATTATAGGCAAAAATAACCAAGCAGGTGACTGACCCTATTCTTTGCCAAGAGAATATAACAGTCTGAAAAGGGACAAAACATTTCATATCAATCCAATGACTGAGAAGAAATCTACATAGTGTAATGCGAGTTAAATCCTACACTAGAGATTTATTCTGATACCTTATTTTGATGTGAAGATGACCCTGGGTTCTTAAAGTCTATGCCAGAGGAACGTTAGTGCTAGCTGATCCTACAAGCTAGAGAGGCCAGGGTACAGACTCAGTGCTTGAGACGTAGCCTCCTTAACTTCTGAAAGATGCTTCACCACTAGGTTGCCTACCAGTAATTATTTATTTTGGGCAAACCAACTTATAAAACAATTAAATACATCATGGAAGTATCAAAATCTGCAGATGAAAAGTGAAAACCTTACTTCTTATCACATGAATTTATCCCTGTCTATGAGTTTATCGTTGATGTTAGTGTATGCAAATATATGCATATATACACATGTTAAAATTGATATCTCAACATGTTTACATGATAGGCAACTCCTTTTAAAAATTTTAATATTTTGTTTTTTCCAAATTACATGTAAGAATAATTTTAACCTTTTTTTAAATTGTGTCCAAATTATTTTCCTTACTCCCCCCTCTTTGAGAAGGCAAACACTTTCATATAAGTTATACATCTTCCATCATGCAAAGCATATCTCCATATTAGTTATGTTAAAATCAAGAAATAGGGGAGAAAAATTAACAAACAAACAAAAGAACCTAGCCATAGAAAGTTACCATGGTGACGGGGTGACAAATTCCAAAAACAACAATGTCAAAACTGATATATCCAAAGCCTCAAAGAAAAATGTGAATTGGTCAGGCCCAAAAAGAATGCCTTGAAGAGCTTGAAAAGGATTTTAAAAACCAAATAAGAGAGGTAGAGAACAAAAATGAGAGTGATGCAAGAAAATCATGAAAAAAAAAAGTGTCAACAGCTTGGTAAAGGAGGCACAAAAAGACTGAAGAAAGTAACACCTTAAAAATAGCATAGGCCAAATGGTAAAAGAGACACAAAAATCCACTGGAGAGAAGTCCTTAAAAAGCAGACTTGGTCAAATGGAAAAAGATATAAAATTCACTGAAGAGAATACAAAAATATTAATGGCCATGTGGAAAAAGAGGTACGAAAATTAAGTGAAGTAAAGAGCTCCTTAAAAAGTAGAATTGGCCAAATAGAAAATAAAGTACAAGAGCTCACTAAAACAAAACATTTCTTAAAAATTAGAATTGGGCAAGTGGAAGCTAATGAGACATCAAGAAATGAACAAAATCAAAAGAATGAAAAAATAAAAGAAAATGTGAAATATCTCATTGGAAAAACAACTGACCTGGAAAATAGATCCCAAATACTATTGTGCTAATTCATTTTCTTGTTCTGGGACTGTGACCTGGATTCATTTAAGGGCAATGAAACAGAGTCGTGAACCCAGGGGTAGTAAAGGGGCCCCTACAATTTCCTTCTGACTAATTATCTGACCCCCTTATGGTCTGTGGGCCGAAAGCTCTCGAAGGTGCTGATGCAAATTCAGTTGTCCCCAAGGCCTGCTGCTGGCTTGGTATGGTGTGGCCTGTGCTGGCACAGCCTACACTGGATTAAGTTCCACTCTCACCTTTTTGCACTTCCTGATGACCTTCTAAGTTGTCTTGGGCTTGAAAATTGTTTCACTCCATCCTTTTGTTGGTTTTGTTGCTCCAGAATTCATTTTGAGATGTTATTTCAAAATTGTTATTTTAAAATTTAGGAGAGCTCAGGAGAGTCCCTACCTTTTCTCTGCCATCTTGGCTCTGCCTTTCAATAGGCAACTTTATTAAATTTTCTTACAGGTGTTTTTTTTTTTTGTTAACTCTAATTAGTTGCAGTATTTTCTGATGAGAACACCCACATACATACCCAGAAAGCTTTGGAATAAATTGTCATACTTTAATTAAAAGAAAAGAATTTATGTTTGTATTAAGACAGGACCTAGGCAGGAAATTGAAGCCTTTAGGGGCACAGGTGGTATTTTCATCAATGTTGACTCAGACTACCCGTGAGCAGTTAATATTTTTTTCAGTTGCTTAGATCTGTTTTTATTTGTGTGAAAGGTGTTTTGTAATTGTGTTCATATAATTCTTGGGTTTGTCTTGGCAGATAGACTCCCAAGTATTTTATATTGTTTGCAGTTATTTTAAATGGCATTTCTCTTTCTATTTCTTATTCCTGGATTTCGTTAGTAGTATATAGAAATGCTAATGATTTATGTGTGTTGTTTATATCCTGCAATTTTGTTGAAGTTGTCAATTGTTTCAACTAGCTTTTTTTTTTTTTAGTTATCTAAGGTTCTATAAGTATGCCCTCATATCATCTTCAAAGAGTGATAGTTTTGTTTCCTCACTGGCTATTTTTATTCCTTCAATTTTTTCTTATTTTATTGCCATAGCCAGCGATTCTAGTACAATACTGACTAATAGTGGTGATAATGGACATTCTTTCTTCATTCCTGATCTCATTGGGAAAGCTTGAAATATATCCCTACTACAGATAATGCTTGCTCCTGATTTCAGATAGTTATTCAGATAGTTATTACTTATCATTTTAAGAAAGACTCCATTTGTTCCTGTGCTTCTTAGTGTTTATGATAGGAATGGGTGTTGTATTTTTGTCAAAGGCTTTTTCTGCATCTTTTGATATAATCATAAGATTTTTATTGGTTTTATTGTTGACATAGTCAATTAGTTTTCCTAATATTGAACCAGCCCTGCATTCCTCGCCATAGTGTATGTTCTTTGTGGTGTATTGCTGTAATCTCCTTGCTAGTATTTTATTTAAAAATTTTGCATCAATAATCACTAAGGAAATTGGTCTATAGTTTTTTTTCTCTGTTTTTGCTCTCCCCAGTTAAGTCAATGAAACCATACTTGTGTCATAAAAGAATTTGGTAGGACTCCTTCTTTACCTATTTTTTTAAAAAAATAGCTTATATAGTATTGGGATCAATTGTTCCTTAAGTGTTTGGTAGAATTCACTTATAAATCCTTCTGATCCTGGGGATTTTTTCTTAAGGAGGTTATTTTTTTAAATTAATAATTTATTTTTTATTTTTAGTTTACAACACTCAGTTCCACAAGTTTTTGGGTTCCAAATTTTCTCTCTCTCCCTCTTCTCTCCCCTCCCCCTCCCCCAAGATGGCATGCAATCCAATGTAGGGTCTACATATGCCTTCACACTGAACTTATTTACATAATAGTCCAGTTTTAAAGAAGAATTATAACCAATGGAATGAATCATGAGAAAGAAGAAACAAAGCAAGAAGAAAAAAAAAGAGAGCAAATAGTTTGCCTCAATCTGCACTCAGACTCCATAATTCTTTCTCTGGATGTGCATAGCTTTTTCCATCACGAATCTTTTAGAGCTGTCATTGAACCTTGCATTGATGAGAGGACCCAAATCATCAAAGTTAGTCTTTACAGATACCATGTGTCTGTAATCGTGTATAATGATCTCCTGGTTCTGCTCCCCCCACTCAGCATCAGTTAATATAAGACTTTCCAGGTTATAATTAAGTCCATCTTTTCCTTATTTCTTATAGCACAATAGTATTCCATTACATTCATATACCACAATTTGTTTAGCCATTCCCCAATTGTTGGGCATCCCCTTGATTTCCAATTCTTTGCTACCACAAAAAGAGCTGCTATAAATATTTTTGTACATACTGGTGCATTTCCCACTTCTGTGATCTCTGTGGGATACAGCCCTAGAAGTGGTATTGCTGGGTCAAAGAGTATGCACATTTTTATAGCCTTTTGAGCATAGTTTTAAATTGTTCCCCAGATGGCTGGATCAGCTCACAACTCCACCAACAATGTAACAATGTTCTGATTTTCCCACATCCTCTCCAGCATTTATGATTTTCCTGTTTTGTCATGTTAGCCAGTCTGACAGGAGATATGTGGTACCTAAGAGTGTTGTTTTGCATTTTTCTAATCAATAGTGATTTATTAGAGCATTTTTTTCATATGACTGTAGATATCTCTGATTTCTTTCTCTGAAAACTGCCTGTTTATATCCTTTGACCATTTCTCAATTGCAGAATGACTTGTATTCCTATAAATTTGGCTCAATTCCCTGTATATTTTAGATATGAGGCCTTTATCAGAGACACTGGTTGTAAAGATTCTTTCCCAATTTTTTGCTTCCTTCCTAATCTTTGTTGCATTGGCTTCGTTTGTAAAAAAAACTTTTTAATTTAACATAATCAAAAGTATCCATTTTGTATTTTGTAATGCTCTCAATCTTTTGTTGGGTCATGAGTTCTTCCCTTTCCGATAAATCTAACAGGTAAACTATTCCTTGCTCTCCCAAACTGCTTATAGTATCAGCCTTGATTCCTAAATCATGAACACATTTTGACTTTATTTTGGCATGCGGTGTAAGATATTGGTCTATGCCCAGTTTCTGCCATTCTGTTTTCCAGTTTTCCCAACACTTCTTGTAAAATAGTGAATTCTTAACCCAGAAGCTGGATTCTTTGGGTTTATCAAAGAGTAGATTGCTATAGTCCTTGACTTCTGCATCTTGTATGCCTAACCTATTCCATTGATCCACTACTCTGTTTCTTAGCCAGTACCAAGTAGTTTTGATGACTGCTGCTTTATAATACAGTTTAATATCTGGTATGGCTAGGCCACCTTGCCTAGCATTTCTTTTCATTAATTCCCTTGATATTCTGGACCTTTTGTTCTTCCAGATGAATTTTGTTTTTCCAGCTCTGTAAAATAATTTTTTGGTAGTTTGATTGGTATAGCACTGAATAAGCAAACTAATTTAGGTAAATTGTCATTTTCATTATATTAGCTCAGCCAAACCATGAGCAACTGATGTTTTTTGATTTATTTAGATCTGACTTTATTTGTGTGACAAGTGTTTTGTAATTGTGTTCATATAGGTCCTAGGTTTGTCTTGGCAGGTAGACTCCTTAAGGAGATTATTGATGATTTGTTCAATTTTTTTTTTCTAAGATAAGGTTAAGTATTCAGTTTCCTCTTCTGTTAACCTGAGCAATTTATGTTTTTGTAAATATTTATCCATTTCACTTAAATTGTCAGTCTTATTGGCATATAATTGGTCAAAATAACTTTTAATATTTTCAGCTTCATTGGTAGTGCATTTGTCTTTTCCATTTTTGATGCTAGTAATTTGCTTTTTTATTTCTTTTTAAAAATCAAATTAACCAATGGTTTATCTATTTTATTGTTTTCCTTGTAAAACCAATTCCTTGCTTTATTTATGAGTTTGATAATTTTCTTTCTTTCAATTTTATTAACCTCTCTTTTGATTTTGAGGATTTCCATTTTGGTGTTTAATTGGGAAATTTTCATTTGTTCTTTTTCTATTTTTTTTTAAAAAAATTGCTTGCCCAATTCATCGATCTGCTCTTTATCTCTTTTTATTGATGTATACCTTAATAGGAGTATTGCTTAGTCTGTATCCCACAAATTTTGGAATGTTGTCTCATTGTTGCTATTCTCTAATGAAATAATTGACTTTTTCTACTATTTATTATTTGAACCACTCATTCTTTAGGATTAAATTATTTTGTTTCCAAATAATTTTTAATCTGTGCTTCTGTAGCCATTTGTTAAATGTAATTTTTGTTGCATTATGGTCCGAAAAGTATGCATTTAATATTTCTGCTGTTCCACATTTGGTTGTGAAGTTTTTGTACCCCAATATATAGTCAATTTCTGTGAAGGTGCCATGTCCAGCTGAGAAAAAGGATAATCCTTTCTATTTCCATTCAGTTTACTCCAGAGGTTTATCATAGCTAACTTTTCTTAGTTTGTATTCATCTCCTTGATGAATATTATTCAACCTTATTTCTAATTTATTTAATGATTAGATTTATCTAGCTCTGAGAGGGGAAATTGAGATTTCCCACTAGCATATTATATATTTCCACCTGTAATTCATTTAACTTTTCCTTTAAGAATTTAGATGCTATGACATCTGGTACATGTCTGTTTAATATTGATATTGCTTCATTGTCCATGGTTCCTTTTAGCAAGATGCAGTTTTTTTTAAACTTATCCCCTTTAATTAGGTCTATTTTTGCTTTTGCTTTGTCTGAGATCATGATTTCTACCCCTGCCTTAATAACTTCAGGTGAAGCACAGTAGATTCTGCTCCAGCTCCCTTTTGCCTGGTCAGTTGTTTTACCTTTTAGGTATTTAGGTATTTTATTTAGGTATTTATTTACCTTTTAGGTATTTCACATTGTCTTCTATTTTTTTTCCATTCTTTTGACTTTGTTTTATTGTTTCTTGATGTCTCATGAAGTCATTAGCTTTCACTTGCCCAATTCTGATTTTTAAGGAGTTCTTTTCATTGGCAAATTTTTATACCTCTTTTTCCATTTGCTCAATTATGTTTTTAGATGTTATATTTTTTGTGTTAATATTTTCAATACTTTTGTGTCTCTTTTACCAATATGTTTATTGCCTTTTAATAGTTTTCTTCCTTTGATTTCATTTCTTTGCCTAATTTTTCCTTTACCATTCTTATTTCATGTTGAAAACCAGTTTTTTTAGCCCTACAAAAATTCTTGTTGGACTTGTGTTCAATTGCCATTTTTCTTTGAGGCATTTCTGGTAGCTGTTTTGATTTTATTGTCTTCTGAGTTTGTGTCTTGATCTTCCCTGTCATCATTGTAGTTTTCTTTGGTCAGCTTCCTTTTTTGTTGTTTGCTCATTGTCCCACCCTGTTCCTTGATTTAGAACTTTATGTTAATGTTGGCCTCTGTTCCCAACATGATGGGGTGGAGGGGCACTGTCTCAGGCTTTAGGCTTTTTATACTGTTCTGGGAATCTTGAAATTTTTGGCGCTTCCAAATTGGTGTGATCTGGGGAGAGGTATGTTCACTGCTTTCTTGTACTTTGTTTTTTTACCCAGGAAGGGCCCCTGATCCCTTGGGATTGCAATTGATACTGCTCCTCTGGGTTCCTGATCCTTCAGGACCAGAAGTGATAATTCCTCTCAAAGGCTTCCCTTCCCTCTTGACCAAAAGTGCTCCTCCCTCCCCTTTAATTATGACCCAAAAGTGAATAGAGGCAATGGAATTGCCAAACAGCTTCTGGTCCTGCATCCAGGGCAAGCACAGGGATCCCCTGTAGCTTCTTTCTCAGTGGTTGCCAGGATCCCTTAATGTCTCTGCCTTGGGAGCTCCTGAAGCTTCTGCTGCTTCTGTTACCACTACCTAGTCCCACCACTGGTGATTCATCCACTTAGGCTCCAGGTCAGCTTCTACCCTTGGGTCACCCATCTCTCTTTCTGATCTCCTAAGTTGTCGTGGGCTAGAAGAATGTCTCATTTTAAGCTTTTCTTGGCTCAGCCACTCCAGAACTTAATTTGAGGAATTATTTTTAAAGTTGTTTGGAGGAGAATGTTGGGAGAGCTCAGGTGGGAGCTTTCTCTAGTCTGTCATCTTGGTTCTACCCCTTGACATCCCTTGAATTTGATGTCTAACAAAATTCTAGGACACATTGTTAAAGGGATAGTTATTGAACATTAAGAAAGAGAAAAGGTGATCCTAAAGAGCCAGCATGGCAACATCAAGGACAGGTTGTTCGACATTGACTGATTGCTTTCTTTCCTACTGAAATCTTGCATTGCAGTAAGTAACAGTGTTCAGAACTAGGGAAGTGCCGCTGCTCTCAGTCCTGCTCCCCTCCCCTCAGTGAACTCTAGTGGCCCCCATTCACCTTCAGGATCAAATATAAATCCTTTGCTTAGCATTCAAAGACCATTCCAACCTCCTCCCCTTTACCTTTTTCAGTTTTACATGTTATACCTGTCTCCTCCTTCCACATACCCTGCAATCCAATAACACTGGCCTCCTTGTTGTTCCCCAAACAAGACACTCCCTCTCTCAACTCTGGGCATTTTCATTGACTGTTCCACATGCCTAGAATCATCTCCTTCTTCATCTTCTCCTCTTGACTTCCTTCATGTCCTAGCTAAAATACCACTTTCCAAAGAAAGCCTTTCCTGATTCCCCTTAATGCTAGTGCTTTCTCTCAATTGATCATTTCCAAGTTATCTCGAACATCTTCTATGTACAGAGTTGTTTTCATGTTGACTCCCTCATGAGACTGTGGGCTCTTTGAGAGCAGGGATTGTCTTTTGCATTTCATTGTATTCCCAGTGCTTAGCCCAGTGTCTGGTACTTATCAGTTACTTGATAAATGTTTGTTGATTGATGGTCTGATAGTCCCACTGTGGTCTGCTCTCCTCTGAGCAAAGGCTAGATGACCACTTGAGTGTCTTGTAGTGGGGATCCTTTTTTAGATAGAGGTTGGATTAAATGTCCATCGAGTCCCTTTTAATACTGAAGTTCTATGATTCCTAGCAAAATCCTAGAACCAAGCAGTAAAGAAATGATTTATAAAACAAGGAAGAGGTAATTATTAAGAAATACATGAGTTCCTCAAGAATGAGACATACCAGACTCAGTTTATTTATTATTTTGATAGGATTATTCAATCCTATCAAAGGGTGAATTTCATAGGCATTGTATACCTAGGTACTTTGGCTCTGATAGGCGAGCTTTTGACTGATCTTTCCTGGGCCTAGTCCCCACCATGACACTTCCTGGACATCTCTTTACTGTGGGTACTTATTTCTACCCATTCACTTTCTACCACCCCTACCATCCTTTTCTACCATCCTTGAGCATAGGGACTATCTTGCTTGCTTACATTTTTGTCTTTAGCCATTAGCATAATGCCAGGTATGCAGAGAGTACTTAGTAAATGCTCTCTGTCTGTCTGTCTATCTATCTAATGATTTTTCCTTCATGGGAGGTCTTTAAGCAAATGCCAGATCACCATTTATTTCATATGCTGTGTTCCTGTTCAGTTATTTTAGTCATAATTGACTCTTTGTGACCCCATTTGGGATTTTCTTGGCAAGGACACTAGAGTGGTTTGCCATTTCCTTCTCTAGCTCATTTTCCAGATGAGAAAACTAAGGCAAATAGGCGTAAGTGACTTGCCCAGGGTTGCATAGCTAGTAAGCGTCTGAGGCCAGATTTGAACTCAGGTCTTCGTGACTCCATGTCAGGTGCTCTATGCACTGAACCACCTAACTGCATATGTTATAGGGCAGGGCTTTGTTCAGATATGAGTACAGTTAGAATACTTCTGAAGTTCCTTCCAACTATTAGACTCCAAGACTCTGTTCCAAACTTATAAACCATCCCTAGCTTGAGAGGCTGACAAATCATACTTATTGAATTTTAGGACTGGAAGGAACTTTAGAGACCACTGGACTTGAGTGTTTTTTCCCTTTTACATATTCTCCAGTGTCCATTTTGATGGCAAGTTCTTATGGGGCTGGACCTCAAAGCAGACTCAGCTTCCTCATTGTTAGGGAATATACGTTTTATTGACCTCAGTCCTAAGGAATGGGATGGTGGGACACAGTACTGGTTCCAAATGGGCACCAATCCCTCTACCTTCAGACCTGGTGCCTCACATGCAGGCATACTAACATTCTGCCCCAGTTCCCTCTGTTTTTTAGTTTTCTTGTTGAGTGTTCCTGACCCAAATTGGGCAGAATGCTGCCTTGCCTTAGGTAGAATGTGTTCCCCCTTTCCTATATCACTCCCTTAAAGCTGATGGGCAGAATTGAGTTCTTCTGCTTATTTCCCCAGTATGATAGTGTTAAGGTAGGGACAAAATGTGCCAACAGAGCCTGAAGGAGCAATAGGAAAAAATTGCTGAGTGGTTTCCAGAGCACAAGCCTATGGTTCAAGTTATGCACCTTGGTGTCTTGGTGTCTGCCTGCTTTTCTTCTGGCACAAAATTTCTCTTTTTGGAGAGTTTTAGAGAGTTAATAAAGACTGGAGAAAATGTCTAGTCTGCTAAATGTTGGTCATATGATCTGTAATTCACTTTAGATATCATCTAGTCTAGTCCTTTTCATTTTAGGCTTACAGAGGATAAAGTTAATGGAGGGGAGTTGAGGAAGGTCAGGTCAGATGACAAATCTTTTAAATCTCATACGTGCTAAAGAAAATGAAAGCAACAGAGAGCTAGACGGGTTTGACTGGTTTGTTTTCTGAAACAGGATGATGGAATCATAAATTTAGAGTTAGAAGGAACCCTAAACCTTAAGAGGTCATCAAATTCAACTCCCTGATTTTATATATGAAGAAACTGAGGCACAGTCATCTCAAATAACTTGCCGGAGGTCCCATAGTTTGTAATCAATGGGAGAGGATTTGAACTTGAAGCCTTTAGCTTCAAAATCAGCAATTTTTCCATACTACCTTATAGTTACAGCTTTGGAATTTAGAAGATATGTAACTTAGACCTTAACAAAAGATGAAAACCTGTGAATGGCCTGGTTGTGAAGAGTATGACATAGGATACAAATGACAATTTCAAATCATGGGAGAAATTCTAGGGTAAATTAAGGAAAGAATCTCTGTAAGTTCAATGCTAATAACTTTGTCAAGAGGAAGGAGTGAAGAGACAACATTTAAGTGGGGAAAACATGAGGAAAATATCAGTTTTCTCATTAAAAGAGTTGAAGATTATGACATTCCTAAGTGGAAAATAAAATACATTCAAGTAGCATGCATTAAATGATCATAAACAAAAAACAGAGGAAAGGGTTTATGGGTCCTTAGCAGACCTCTGAATGCTCTCCAAAACACTGAATACATTACAGATGACAGAATTCATCACAATAAATGTGGAGAGGATTATAGATTGAAAGAAGCCAAGTATTATTTTGTGAGATCAACAGAACTTTACCCAAAGTTTATAGCTACAGCAGCAGAAGAGTACAACAAAGGAAAATTGATTATACAGTGATTTAGAAAAGAAAAAAAAAACAAAACCCAGAAATCCCCCCCACCGCCACACAAAGCTTGTATCATATGATGCAAGAGTGGATGGACAGAAATAAAATGAAAAATATAATTTTGCTAATGAAAATGTGAAAACGGTTTGGCCCAGATCCAAAGCTCAGCCAAAGTACCAGAAAAGAACAAACTGCTTAGCAATGGCCACAAGAGTTAGGCATCTCAGATCTTTCAGTGACTTGCTTGATCGATACGATGGTGTTACTTCCCACTTATTTTCTTTCTTTTATACCTTTGCAAAGAAGAACATTGGCAAGGCTGTTGTCAGAGAATGCTTCAACACTTCAAATGCAAATACCATATTTGAATATGCTCCCAGCTGTTAAATTCTGCAATGGCAATAGCAGCAGTTGTATTAATGCTTGGGTTTTCTAAATGACAAACTCTTTCACTCTTTTTCTCCCCTTTCTCCTGCCTTCCCCCTCTTTTTCCTTCTCCCTCTCTCTCCCTTTTCTCTTGTCTTTTTTCCTTCCCCTTTCTCTCCTTTTCCCATTTCCTGTCTCCCTTCTGCTTCTCCTGCCTGTTCTTGTTCCTCAGTTCTTTTCTCCTTCTCTTTCTCAATTTCCCTCATTCCCCCTTTCCTTTTCCTTTCCTCTTCTTTTTATCATTTCCTTTCCCTCCTTTTTTCTCTTCACTCTCCTCTTGCCTTCTCTCCTTTCCTTCTCCCTCTCTCTTCTTCCTTTTCCTCCTCTCTTTCTTCTCCTCCCCTTTCTCTCTCCCTTTTCCCCAAATCTGATTGTTCCATCTGTTCCTGTTACTTCCCAGCATCAAAGATTATGCTGTATTGGTTGCAGATGGATTTTAAAAGATATTCTTATCTCATTATATCCCTGCTAACTTTCAGTGAAAACATTTCAGTGCTCACATTCAGCTCAAATGAAACTACTCTTCATATCAGAAAGGGAACATAGGAGAGAGGCTTCTTTAGAAATTCCTCCAAATTTTTCATGTGTTCTCAGATGCTAGATGTGATTTGCCCATCCTTCTTAGAAGAACTGGATTTAATTTTATTTCTTTAACAAATTTGTTTTACTAAGCATTAATTGAGCACTTGGATAGGGCTGTGATGGTAAATGTTTAACAATCAGCTCTTTGGAAAAAATGTACCCAGAATACACTTTTTTTTTTGCAGGGGGAAAGGCAGAGCAATTGGGGTTAAGCGATTTGCCCAAGGTAAAAAGTCTGTCAAGTATCTGAGGGTAGATTTGAACTCAGGTCCTCCTGACTCCAGGGCCAGTGTTCTACTCGCTGCTGCACCACCTAGCTGCCCCTAGAGGAGACTTTTCAGTTTAATCTGTATTGTTAACATTTTCTACACACCTTTTTTTGAACCATTAGTATTTCTTTTTTTAAAAAATTTAAACAAATACTAAAACTTAAATACATAATAAGAAAAGAAAAAAAACTCTATAAACTTAAATATAAAATAAAATAAGAAAGGTCATGTGCACAGCAGAACATAGGAGAGGATTCAGAATATATAGCAATAACTATTTGTCATTTCAAGAAAGCCTATATATTCAATACTGTGTGTTATATTGAAAGTTGTCCATCTTTGCTTTCTTGTAGGTTTTCTATTGTTCTCTGCTGTACACTTTTTACTTTGTTCTTTTTCTCCCTTTCTTCCCCCCTACCCACCACTCTAAGGCTATAATTGAGCATATATATATATATGTATATATATATGTGTATATATATATATATATATACATATATGTATATGTATATATCCCAATTTATATTGCTGTCAGTATATATTGACTCCAGGTAGAAGGAAGAATCTTAGCCTGAGGCACAGGCACAGATGTGGGAAGCAGTGAGATGTGTTTGTAGAACGCTAAGTAGCCTGGCTTGCTGGGAGTATTGGTGAATTCTATTATTCCATGGCTAGGTATGAAGGAGAAAATATAATATGACGCTTGAAAAGCACTTTGGAAGTTAATCATGAATGGTAAGCTATTAGACTGTAAGCTTCTTAAGGATAGGGACTGTCTTTTGCTTCTTTTTGTATCCCTAGCTCTTAGCACAGTGCCTGATACATATTGTTGTTCGGTCATTTTTGGTTGTGTCCAACTCTTTGTGACCCCATTTGGAGTTTTCTTGGAAAAGATACTGGAGTGGTTTGCCATTTTCTTCTCCAGATCATTTTACAGATGAGTAAACTGAGGCAAACAAAGTTCAGTAACTTGGCCAGGGTCATATAGCTAGTGTCTGAGGCCAGATTTGAACTCTTGAAGTCTTTTTGACTCCAGGCCCAGCACTCTGTCTACTGCACCACACAGCTGCCTGTCTGGTATGTAGTGGATGCTTAATAAATGTTTATTGATTGATTGAAGACCAGATTAAGTAGCTTGGAGTTTACTAAGAAGACAGGTTGAAGTTTTGGAAGAGCCGAATGACATGATCAGAGATGAAGATTAATGGAACTCATATTTGAAACAGTTTTGAATTTTCTGATTAACACCAAATGAAGGCCCAAAAGGGATGGAAAATAGTGACCGGAATATATGTATGGAATGTATTAATGTAAACATACTACCTAAAAGTTGTTCAGTGGTTGGTTGCAACAGGATACTTGAAAACAGGGGTCACTTGTTTCATGGGAAATGCATCTGCAAAGTGTATTGGTGATTAAGGTGGGACTTTTTTTTTTTTTTTTTTACTGTTTTCTCTTTTAGAAATGCTAAAGTACTCAAATGCCTTTGATTTAGCCTTAGTAAGTGCAAAGCCCAAGGCCCACACCCTTTTGCTAACTAGATGCTAAACCCCAGCCTCACACCCTTTTGCTGATTAGGTGTGAATGCATTGTAAAAGCCAAAGGAAGACAGAGAGAAGACCTTAATTAGGTTTTTGGCAATGGGAGCAGAAAGAAAGGAAACAAGGCAAAAGGCTTGGTAGCTGATAAAATATGGGAGGTAAGTTGTAAAACATTCAAACCTAAGTCATTTGACTCCAAAACCAGATTGTGCCCTCCCCACCCTCACTAATGCCTCATGTAGCTTTCCTACTGTGATATCTCTATTTCTCCTTTCAAAAAAAATTGAAGTTTTCTTTTGCAAGCTTTATGCTCACAGTTTATGCTGTGTGGTTTATCTCCAAGGACATGCACCACTTTAGGAAGAAATTCATGAAGGAATTCCTTGCAGTAAGATGACTCTTTTGAACTGTTTTAATTATTCAGTCTTACATGAACCAGATTCAATAGGAGCACATTAGTCACTGGAGGAAGCTGAAATAGCTCTTTCTGGCCACAAGAGAGCCATTTCTTAAGACATTGTTTTAGTTGGTTAAATATGGTAGCATCCTTACCACTGGGGAGCATTTTATTTCTAGTAGTGCCTACCAAATGCCTAGGGAGTGGCTTCTGCATTGTGAGAATCTGTTTCAAGCTCATGTTTTCTTCCATATGGGGAGAGGAAAGAGGGATATGGTAGATACTTTATGTGGAATAATGAGTGAAAGGAGCAGGAAATTTGTCTAGGTAAAATGGTGTCATGGTTGAGTTGTGCCTGGGTGTTCTTATTATGGAAATAAGTGTGAGCAGAAATGGAGCTGTTAGCCATATATCAACTGTGATTTTGTTGCATATATATTCACTCCCCTGGAGTGAGTTTTTTATACACACTTCCCTGATGGTAGAAATATAGAGAAATAGGAGAGGACATGCTCTCCAGATACACACACACACGCACACACACACACACACACACACACACATACACACACACACGCACACACACATATACACACACCTACATCTATATATGTATGTATATATGTATATGTCTGTGTGTATATACACACATATCTATATCTTTCTATCTATATATCTACATACAAGTCCTTTCTTCCTACACAGAAAAGAGATCTAGACACACAAGAATCACTGCATACACTCACGGAATTAACAGGATAATCCATCTAGGAAGGAATGTTGCTAGCATCTTACCGTATAAGAAAAAGGTGATTCAAACTCATTGCATACCAGCTATGAGTCCATTGTACTATGCCTCACATATGAAATAGAAGGATCTCTCCAATGATAATTGATGAATGTTCCAGATACAGACACATGGAGTGGATTGGGAAAAAAAATCACATTTAGTTATTAGGAAATACCTCTAGGCAAATGTCAAAAATTATAAGATCTAGGGAAGAACAAACATTGATGAAATGATAAATATTTTCTTCATATCTAGGTAACCGAGGTGATCATAGGCAAAAAGAGGAGTTAATGCTGATAAATTTGGAAGTCCTTTAAAATTATTAACAATACATTTGAGGAATGTATAGCAATTGGGATTAGACCACATATAAATTTTACCATGGTCTATGGCTAGGAAGCCAGGGATCCATACCCATAAAAGCATGGGGCAAAACTAGATCGAACAGCCACTGGAATGACCTATTACAGATTAGGAAAGAGTGGCCCATTCGCAGCTTTAAAAAGATGTGTAAAGAAGTGCTTATACTTCTTTTCTCATTTAGGTGAAGAAGTTACTTGAACAAGCTAATGGAATTATAGGGCAGCTAACCATTGGCTAGCTGAAGGATGAACCATTCTACTTAATACTGGTGATGAAAGAGACACACACACACACACACACACAGACAGGGACAGACAGAGAGACAGAGACAGGGACAGACAGAGAGACAGAGACAGAGTGTGAACTGTGGTGAGGATCAGCCTGGTTGAACAATACGCCCAGCAGAGATGCTATGACTGGGGAAAGCACTATGAGAACACCGTGAAATGACGAACAACCAAACAACAGACTCCATAGTGCTCTTGTCCATGTTTAGGATGATCTACTAATATGCTTTATGTATGCCCTCTCTTCTTTCTGACTTTGTGTTTATTTATGGGAGACCATGTTGATGGAGGAGATGTTTACATTGCTGCTATTCTTACTCTATTATTTCAATAAATGTCTCTGCCTTAAAACTTATGTACTTATATATTCTGATAGGCTAGAGTAAATGTGATGGCAAGCAAAGTGGGACTTTTTGTTGTCTTTTGTTTTGGACTACTTTTTAGCACTAAGGCAATCAAATGCCTTTGAGTCTTGCCTTTGTTTCAATCAAGAGTCTTTGATCGAATCAGAAGTCTTTGAGGACCTGCTTAAGTCACAAGAAGGCCTAGGTCACATGGGTTTGAGTCCTATGGTGGTGACGCCCTCTGACCCTGAGTATATATGCTTTGAGGTTAGCATTTTGCTCAGGGCTTACTCATTGGAAGACTGTACCTGTGATTTGGCCAGACGAGACTCTGGGTAGTAGCCATTGAAGCCCCACCAGCTTTGAAAACCCAGATGTTTCTGCTTCTCTCTCTGGTAACTAGGTATGTAATGTCTTGGATAAACAGATAGAAGCCTGTCCATTGATTTGTATTTATTTGTTTTGCTTATGTAATTTCTGCTTATAATTTCTGTCTGTATTCTCTCTGAAGCTCAGGGTGCTGGTTTTTCTCCCTGAACTAAGTAATGATACATATACATATACGTGTACGTGTACGTATACGTATACGTATACATACATATATACATATATATGTGTGTGTGTATATTTTACACACACACACACACACACACACACACATATATCTGTATATACACACACATATGTTTATTTAGCGTGAGATTGCTAACCCCTTAAAGTTGGTTTCCTTTAGAAAAGCAGATCAAAGGATCTGTGCTAGCAGCCCTCCTGTGTGCTGGTGTTATTGGTCTTACACAGGCACAGTAGCAGCAAGTAGCATTGTTGTTACAGTAAAGTGAAAAAACATCTGTGGGAACCCAGGAGAATGGACCCACAAAAAATCTTGAACCTGTGGGAGTTGCCCGCCTGGAAGACCCAATTTAAAATTCACATTGGGGGACGGGGAGAAATCCAGAGGTGATGTAATATTTATACTCGCCATTTCTGCTTTCCTCTCTAGTACTCTCATTGTGATTATATGAAGCTGCTGAGCTGGGCATTTATACAGGGGCAAAAGTTAGCTTAAGATTCAAATGAATAGTTTTGTAAGTGGACATATCTCTACCTTGAACGTAGTTGATTCAGTGTTCTGGCTCCCTGGGCTCTGACATTAGTAAACTATTCAGGACTATGTAGAAACCAACGTTTGGGGGAGTTTGAAAGGTCACCTAAGTCTAGTTCTATTCTCCATAATGACCACATGGGGTTTTTCTCCAGAGCCACTTCACAGGGTTATATCCAGTCATTATGCTCAATCAGTCTCCCCAGGAGCACCTGAAAAAATAGTTCAAGAATAATCTATATGTGCCTTTGAATCAGTACTGAGAGTCAGCCAGTCAATGACTTTAAGGAAAGAAAAAAATATTAAAACTAGCTTTGCTCATTTTGGGGGTTGATCTGTGATTTCCTTAATATTGCACACTCCCTCCTACCAATGTAGAGATGCAGTTTTCCGCAATTTGCAGATTTAGAAAGTTGTTGGGGATGGGGGAGCACTTAGAGGTTACACTTAGTCTTGGCCAGGTCACATGGCCATTATATGTCAGGGATACAACTGGAATCAAGTTTGTCTTGACTCTAAGGCATGCCCTCTATCTGCTATGCCATGTTGTTTCTTTATGGTCTTAACATGGCTAATTCTTCTGGTATGACTGAAAAACAAAATATTATAGTCAGGGATTCCACTGAGATTGGATGGAATTGTATAGGTGTCTTCAACCACTGGATTGATGGTGCTATTAAATAAAAAAAAATATCAGTTAGCTGTGAGGATAGTTTACATTCTGAACCATAGGTGAAATGTCACAGAAAAGTCCTCGTCTAGCTCACTGATCCAAGGAATTCAGAATAAACCCCCTTTTTTGGTGACCCAAAGCACTGGATGAGAGGTAGATGTCCCTCCACCACATAGATCAAGCCTTAAAATCATTTTCTTTTAGCTAGATTGAAATGGTGATTGCCTTCTCATTATCTGCTTTTCTCTCCACTTCTATCTCAAGAGTAAGAGAGGAAGGGAAGAAGGCATAGATAGTGAGTGGACATAATATCAAATGCCTCCTTCCTATCTGTTACCATCTTTCCTCCTGATGCTCTTAGCTCCACTGAACTCTCCCCTTCTGGATCAGAAGTGGCCTCAAGAAAATCAAACAAGATTGGGGGAACTTCAGAAGCAGGTACAACTTGCCTCAGAGGTGAAAGATATCTTTGCAGAGAATCTCATTTTTTCACTTCAAGAGTTCCACATTTTCTCACTGTTGATGATGAAAATCAAGCGTCAGTCTTCCTTCTCTGCTTTTGAGAATCTTCCTTCCAACGCGACACTACTACTGAGAAAATTGCTGTATTTGGTGTATGTCTTTAGCTGTCTCCCCTGAGAAGAAAGGAGATTCTTCCAACTCCTGCCAATGCTCATAATGAAGATGGAGAGTGTTTTCATTTGATCTGTAAGTTGTGCTTTAGTCCTGACTGTCATGTGGAGTATTATGACTTATTGCTGAATTCAGTGGGTTAACTAGGCAAGCCCAGAAGTCCAGGATCTGGGCTTTCTTTTTATTCTTACTAATGCTCAGTCATGTCAACATACATACATTCAAATTTCTGCTGTTTGAAACAGATTTATCATTCTTGTGGACTTCGTGGAAGAACTCTCAACCACACTTTTATCATCATGCAAGCCAAATTGTACTGCCAACAAAAAGATACAACTTTGTGACTGGATGTGAGTTGAAATTGTTTTTTAAATTGGAAATAATTCATTTTACCAAATACGATATTGTTGCATATACATGAAGCAGGGTGGCACAGTGCACTAAGAGCTCACTTCAGAAGCAGGAAGACCTGAGTTTAAGCCCCACTTCTGACACATACTGAGTATGTGACCTTCAGCAAATCATGTGCCCTTTTGGTGCCCCCTCAGTTCTTAATGACTAAAAATTGAATAGCCATTGCCAAACGCATTAGTAGAGTGACTTCCATCATTGGGGATTTCTTTACATTTATTAAATCTTAGGTCTGGACACTGACCCCCCCACACAAAGAGAGTGGATGTGAGACCTCCACACAAAGAGAGAATTATGTATGCTCATGTGTTGTAGTCAATTTCCTCGAGAGGCAGCATGGTATAGATATAGATAGAGCTTTGGATTTGGAGTAAGGAAGACTTAGATTCATATCCTGCTTCAGACTCTTATTAGCTATATGAACCTGGGCAAGTCACTTAACCTCTGTGGACTTCACTTTCTTTATCTGCAAAATTACAGACTCATTGACCTTTAAGATCCCTTCTTCCTCTAAATCTATGAACCTATGATCCTACACTAAGGCATATACATGATAACTGCATTACTTGAATGGTTCCCACCCTGGGACTGCCCTAAATGGACCAAATCAGATCTTTCGTATCTATGTCTCTGTTTATGGACATAGATATATGCCCTGCTTGAAGGCAGGGCATACTTATCTCTCTTCATCAGGGATAGTGAAACAGCACACAGTAGGTACATAATAAATATCTACCCAAAAGAAGAATTTTCTGTTTTAAGGTTTTCAGCATGAAGCATTAGTAATCAAAAGACCCAAAGACCCAAAAAACCCTACAGTCTGGTCCCCTAATTTTATAGATAAGAGAACTGAGGCCTCAGGAAGGCAAAAGGACTTGTTTAAAGTCACGGTTAGTGAGTGGGTTGGAACTAGAACTTGAGTCTCCTGAATCCCAGTCCACTACTGTTTCTGCCACATTATTCAGCTGTGCACCTTGGCCATCTTGTCATTGGTACTACCGCTGTCTTGCTTCTCTCCACTTGAATGAAATGAATGAGAACGCATTTATTAAAAATGTATTATGTGCCAAGAATTGTGCTCAGCATTAAGGGCACATTGAGAAAGCAAAACAATTTCTGCTCTCAAGATGTTTACACATTGTTTGGGAGAGGCAACACATAAAAGAAAGTTCAATTATGAGGCATAGAGATCCTAAAGGCATAATGGGAGGGTGGCTGGCAAGGGCTGGGGGTCCTTAAGTTGAATCAGTAGCTCAGATGACACAGTCCATGGGTCTGGGGGGGGGTATAATGGTGGCGTAGAGGGTAAGACCTGTTGATCCTTCATCTCATTGGAAGAAATAGAAGTGATATGGCTCAACTTGTCCAAGTAGTTCCCTTGTAGATGGTGGGTCTTCCTAGCTACCTTTATTTTTGAGTGTGTGAATATCAACTCACTTATGCCACTATATCTAACCAACCCCAGATCAGAACATGATTGAAATCCCATCCAGCTTTCTGCTCCAACCATCTTATTAGTATTGTCACCCCCATCCACATGCCCCTGGTCCCCTTCTATCTCTTGCTTTGGGCAAGGTAATCAAATCAATTTTGCCCTTGCTTCTGGAAAGGGTATATTATTGACTCTATAATGGATTAACTCACCTTCCCTGTAGGTTGAGTGGTTCCCCAGACCAAGACTCTTTTCCCCAGTCTCCTGCTCCTCTGCATGTTTTATCTTCCTTTATTAGAATATAGATGCCTTTAGGGCATAGGCTACCTTACTTTGGTATTTGTTTCTTTGGTGCTCAGCATATAGTGCCTAGAAGATGGTAAATACTCAATAATTTTTTTTTGTTCATTAATTTTCATTCAATATGCTGTCACACTTAAAAGTTGTCAATTACAAGTGAAGAAGAACAATCTCCTATCCACGAGAGTATCCGCTAGGCTGTATCTACAGGCACCTTTAGGATCAATTGTCTTGACTTATCTGACCATCCAGTTCTGGAAAAATGCTTGAATCAGTTGTTTTACATTTTTCAAATTTTTTTGAGCACTTACCACATGCATGGTATTGTCCTGAGTATGACACCCATCTATCAAAGGAACATAAAACTCCAAAGATGGAGGAATATTCATTTAGGCACCTTGCTTTAAATTCACATTGAACTTAAATTGTGTCTATAAAACAATACTAGCCATTTTTATGAGGATCTGAAAGATCCATGCATCTTTGCTAATTTATCTTTTGGTGTGGATCAGGAGTACTTGGTTTTATTACTGATGCTGCTGCTAACTTTGACCTTGAGCAAGTTACTTACCCTGCCATAAAACTCAGTTTCCTTCTCTGTAAAATAAAGGGAATGAATTAGACATCTCTAAGGACCCTTCCAGCTCTTATATTCTGTGATTCGATGTCACAATTTCATCTGTAGCATATCCTGCTCAATGCTATTAGGTCGTGTCCAACTTTCTGAAGACATTAACTAGTTCAGGAAATCCTAGCGTTTTCCCCCCTGTGTTTTCACTAGAGTAAAAGCAAGCTGGTTGAAAAGTTACTATTTATAAGAAATCTTCCCACATCTTTGACAATCCTTGAATGATTTGTGGTCTATATCCTTTAATTGTTTTTAGTGGAATAAAGAATGGAAGTTGCTGAAATGTTTGATATTGCCAATTAATAATTTTTAAAGTGATCCAACATGCATCCAGATAACTTAACTCCAGGACACAAACAGATTGAAAAGTAAACTCCTTCAGTCATGCTGTACCACCACCTACAGTTATTGTGCATGTTACAGACCCTTCTGAAAGATAAATATACATATTCATTTCATTCAAAATTGAACTTTGAGTTGATTGGTGAAATTAGGCAATTTTAAAGGCATTTTCATTTTCATTTGTAACATTTGTTGTGAAACTCTCAGAGCATCTTAAAGCTATCAGCCCTATTCTTTTTTTTTTAACTTTGCAAGTCATGCATTTTTCAATAGCATTGGATATATTAGATATTCTGCCTTTGGTTGTTCGCATTATAAAAAAAATCCATCAATTTCATTGAATTGTCTCAGCCAAATGGAGAGGTCTGAATATATTAAAATAAAAATAAAAAACCCAGAACAAAACAATCTTTATGCTGAGGATTCAGCTTTCAAACGAATGTATACTGGCTTCTTTTCCTACTAAACAAATTTGGACATAGAAACTATGAGATCATCCCAGCTTCCACACCCATTGACTGGTTAATTATTCATTAGATTAGTTCTACAAATGTGGATTTACATAATAAGTGCTAATGGTTTGGAAGAAGTTGTTAAGGTCTAACATGTCAATGATCCATGTTTTCTAAATTCTTCAAATGTATATTTGCATAATTTACTTTTTAAAAATCCAATAAATACATATTTACAGGATTGATTATGATTTCATATTTCATTTCCAGTCCTCCTTGTAGTACAGGAACAAACAAAATGATAAGAGCTCTGTCCTGGGAAATTGGGAGACTGAATTCTAATTCTGGCTTCTCTTATTAACTAAAAGACTGTGGCTTAAATTATATCACCTCTCTGGGCTTCAGTTTTCACAAAGTGATGGATATTGGACTAGATGATGTTCCAGGCTTCTTTTAGCTCTAATTGTCTGTGGTATAATAGCAAGCCCTTTGGAAATCTTTTAATGCAGGGAAATCTCAAGCAGAACCCAAATAGTGGCAAGTGTGCAAATATCCAAATTCTTATTAACCCATCCCTTTTTTACACATCCTGGACTTAGTTTTATGAGAAAGACAAAAGGCAAACAAACAGGCTGAGATAAGAGATTTATTTAATAAAACTATTTCTAAGGTATGCCTGGGGGTCAGGACTCTTTTGTTTATCTCCTACATCACAGAGATCAGACAAGGCTGGTACCATAGAGAGAAGTAGAAATAACACAAGATAAGGAATAGTAGAAGAAAAGACCAATAATTCAAGGAAGATTATATCAGAGACCAGAGAGCCAACAATAAAAGCTCAGGGCCCCAGATGTCTATAAATGAATGCATAAAATATGAGTAACAAACAGTGAACTAGAGATTCCAATGCACAGAGACCAATTTAACCGATGAGTTATAGAAGCATTGTATGAGGAAGCTCTACTCATATGAGTATAAAGGAGCCTGAGGGGACATGTAAGACTTGAGGTCCAGAGAGAGGTTAGGACTGTATAAATAGATGAAAATCCCAAGCGTAGAAAAGATAATTGAATCCATGAGAGCTGATGAGATTACTAAATGAAATCATATAGAAAGAGAAAAGAAGAGATCCTAGAACTAAGACAACCATTATAAGGGATTGCAACTTAGATGAAAATCCAGCAAAAGAGACTGAGAATGAGTGTGTGGCCAAATATGAAGAGAACAAGGGGACAGAGTCTAGTGGAAAGCTGGAGATGAAACAGTATTAAGGAGAACAAGGTGTTTAACAGTGTTGGAGATGGCAGAGAGGTCAACAAAGGATTAAGAGAAGGTCATTAGATTTGGCAATTAAGAGATTATTGGCAATTTTGGAGAGAACAGTTTCAGTTGAATGATAAAGTTAGAAATCTAGAAGCCTGGGGGAAGAAATATGGTATTGAGTGTTTGGATGATGACCATTGGAGGTAGTAATAGAACTGATATTGTTGTAGAGGTGTATAAGAGACCACATGGATAGAAAGAGAAATGAAATGAAGAGTTTGGGAAACAAATAATTTACCTAGTGCAAAAGAATGAGGTAGTGAAAAGCAACTTCAACTAAATGAATATTCTTTTTCTCTGTCAATAGTAGTCAAGTCAAGCAACAAACATTTTTGATTGAACTACTATGTGCCAGGCATTGTGCTCAGCACTGGGAATGGAACTAAAGGTGAGAAAGGTTTCCTGCTCTCCAGGGTCTTAGAGTCTAATGGGGAGACAATACATAAATTATCATGTACAAACAAAATATATGCAGCATAAATTGGAGATCATCTTAGAGTGGAGGAACTAGCACTAAAGGAGATCAGGATAAGTTGGGACCTGAAGGAAGCCAGGAAAGTCCGGGGATAGTGATGAGGAAAAAGAGAATTCTAGGTCCCATGGGCAGCCTGTGAAAATACATGGTATGATGGCAGAAGTTGGGGAGGAGAGAAAAATGAAGAGCCAGAGACTGAATTTGCTGGGAAAAGGAGTGAGTTGGAAATCTGTAGATTAAAACTTATTTGTTTGTAAACAAATCTACACAGAACAGATTGGGGGGTGATAAACATATATTGAGTGAATGTCTTCTTTGCCCATATTTAAGATTTCCATTTCTTTCTAAAGTAGAAATTACTATTACTAGCATTTTAAGATTTATGGAAAATAATTATGGAAGAAGGGCAACTGTGCTTTTCTCCTGTATTTTGGATGTATATTTGGATATATTTTGTTTTAGATATATGCTTTTAATCATGTTTTAATGTGGCCCATATTTTTTGGGACTTTAATCATAAATAAATTGTATATTTTGTCAAAGGCTATTTCTGTATTTAATGATACCATTATGGCTTGTTTTTAAAAGTGTGACTAATTATGTTAATTGTTTTCCTTACGTTGAAATAATCTTGCATCCATGATATAAATTCAATTTAGTCATATTTTGAATAATTTTTGCATACATGACTAGAGATTTGGGGGTGAAATTACATTTACAATTTTCATAACAATGTCAATTAGTTACATTGGTCCATAGTGTTCTTTATCTGCTTTACTACTTCTTGGTTTAGGTATGATAATTTTATTTTTTCTCATAAAAGAGTAGAATGGATATGGGGTGGGATGAATCATAGAGCCAAGACGGTAGAGTAGAGAAAGAACTTGGCTGAGGTCTCCCAAAATTCCTCTCCAAACTGTGTTAAAACAATGACTCAAATCAAATTTTGGAATTGCAAAGTCAATGAAAGGTCAAACTGAGATATTCTTCCAGCCTGAGACAATATAAGAGATCAGCAAAAGAAATCTGTGACATGAAGGTAGAGGCTGGTCTGGAGCCCAGGTGAATGAAACACAAATGGAGGTACTATGAGGTGGTGATAGAAACACCAGCATCTTCAAGAGTTCCCAAGCCAGAGATGGTAATGGGCTGGCAACTGGTCAGAAAGAGATTACAGAGGACCTATGCTAGCATGGGATGTAGAATCAGATGCTAACTGGCAACTTTATTGCTAATATCCACTTCTGGCTCATAGTTCAAGGCAGAGAGGAGCACTTTCGGTGAAGAGGGAGTGAAGGCCCTGAGGGACAGTATTATTTCTGGTCCCAAGGGATCAGAGACCCTGAGGAACAGTATAACTTTTGGTTCCAAGAATGAAGAAGACCTGAGGAAGAGTATCTATTGAAATCTCAAGGAATTAGGGGCTCTTTCCATGGAAGGACCAGAATACAGACCAAGAGATCAGTCAACACACTTCTTCCCAGATCACACTGCCTTGGAAACACTGAAAATCTCCAGACCCCCAGAACCACCTCTGAAAACAGAAATGCAAAAAAAAAAACAAAAACCAAACAAACAAACCCAAAACCAGCCCAATTCTTGAGACAGTGCCCTTCTCCCTCCCTCCTCCTCCACCCTAATTCTGGGAAGAGAGTCCAACATTAACATAATGTTCCAAATCAAGAAACAGAGTGGAACAATAAAAAAGAACCTGACCATAAAATTACTATGGTGACAGGGAAGATCAAGACAAACTCAAAAGAAGACAATGAAGTCAAAACTGCTACCAGCAAAGCCTCAAAGAAAAACAGGAATTAGAAACAAGTCCAACAAAAATCCCTGGAAGAGCTGAAATGATTTTAAAAAGAAAGTAAAGAGGAAAACTTAGGTAAAGAGATGAAAGCAAAGGAAGGAAACTCAAAGGTATAGCCTAGAAGAAGAGGCACAACAATATTGATGAAAATAACTTTAAAGAAAGCAGAATTGGCAAAATTAAAAAGATATACAAAACCTCACTGAAAAAATAAAAAAATTAGAATTAGGCAAGTGGAAACTAATAATTCCACGGGACATCGAGAAGCAATAAAACAAAGTGAAAAAAAAGGAGGATAGAAGAATGTGGAATATCATATCAGAAAAAGAACTGACTTGGAAAAATGATTGAGGATTGTTAATTTAAGAATTATTGGAGTAGGGAGGCAGAGCCAAGATGGTAGAGAAAAGGCAGAGCCTCACCTGAGCTCTCCCCCAACCCCTTTCAAATACCTTTAAATAAGGCCTCGAAACAAATTCTAGAATAGCAGAACCCCCCAAAAGGATGGAATGAAATAATTTTCCAGCCCAAGGCAACTTAAAAGGTTGGTAGGAAAGGCCTGTTACACCAGGGTGAGAGTGGAGCACAGTCCAACACAGGCCACAACAATGCAGATCAGGCCCCAGTAAACCAGGAGCAGGCACTGGGGGCAACTGAATCAATTGTGGCAGTGGTAGTTTCCAGACCTCTCAGCCCACAGACAACAAGGTGGTTGGACAATTGTTCAAAAGGAGATTACAGGGGTCCTTTAGCTGGCACCAGAGGAAAGACTTTGTTGTAATGCATACTTGGGTCTGAGTCACAGTCCTGGGTCTCAGTCTCAGGGCAAGGAGGAGCACTAGAACTCCAGAGCTTGTGACTGTAGGGGAGGAGGGAACCTGGTAGCAGTTTCAGGGTGGCAAAGAGTTCTTGTGTTCACTCATAGACCAGTGCTCAGTACAGAAAAGTAGTAAACACACCTTCCCCTAGCCTAGATTATACCACCTTGGAATAACTGAAAACTTACAGGTCTCCAGAATTACCTCTGAAAACAGCTGCATAAAAACTCTAAAACTTGGGATAGTGCCCCCTCCACTCCAGAAGCAGAACCCCACCTTAGCATAGAGTTAAAAGTCAAGAACTAGGCTAAAAAATGAGCAAAGAGCAGGAAAAGAATTATTGGACTACCTGAAAGCCATGTTAAAAAAAAAGCCTAGACATCAAATTTCAAGAAATTATTAAGGAAAACTGCCCTCATGTCCTCAAACCAGAGGGTAAAATAGAAATTTAAACAATCTGTCAATCACCACCTGAAAGAGATCCCCAAATGAAAACTTCCAGGAATATCATAGCCAAATTCCAGAGCACCCAAGTCAAAGGGCAAATGTTTAAGTACCCAGAAAGAAATAATACAAATACTCTGGAGCCACAATCAGGATAACACAATTTAGCAACTGCCACAGTAAAGGAGTGAAGGGCCTAGATTGTGATATTCCAGAAGACAAAAGAGCTGGGATTACAACCAATAATAACCTACTAGGAAACACTGAATATAGTCCTGCAGGGGGAAAAATGGATATTTCATGAAATAGAGGACATTCAAGCATCCTTATAAATAGACCAGAGCTGAATAGAAAATTTGACTTATAAATACAAGACTCAAGAGAAGCATAAAAAGGTAAACATGAAAGAGAAATCATAAAGAATTCAATAAGGTTAAACTGTTTACCTTTCTATATGGGAAGATGATACATGCATCTTCTAAGAACTTTTATCATTATTAGGGCAGTTAGAAGGATTCTATATAGAAGGAGGGTGTAGGAGTGAGTGGATTATGTGAAGAAAATGTAAAAAAAATATGGATAGGTGAGAAAAATGGATGACCTGAAAGAAGAGGGGAGAGGAAGAGTGAAGAAAATTATGTCACATAAAAGAGGCACACAGGAAGAGCTTTTACAGTGGAGGGAGAAGTAGCGGGGTAGGGGGCAACACTTAAACCCCATTCACATCTAAATTAGTTAAAAGAGGGAAGACATACAAACATACACACATATATGAATATAAGTATATACATACACATACATGTATATGTATATACAAATGGATACAATTAACTGGTAATATAAATCTAATTTACCCAAAAGGGAAGTAAGATGGGGGAGGAAATAATAGAAAGTGGTGGTGATAAAAGGGAAAGCAGTTAAAAGAAGACTCTAGTCAGAAGCAAAACAGACTTTAGAGGAGGGATGGGATAAAAAGAGAGAGAAGGATAAACAGAAGAAAGGATAGAGGGAGATATATACTAATTATAACTGTGAATGTAAATGGGATGAATTCACTCAAAAAAAAAAGCAGATAGCAAAATGGAGTAGAAACCAGAACCCAACAATATGTTCTTTAAAAGAAACACACTTAAAATAGAGAGATACACACAAAGTTAAAGTAAAGGGCTAGATTAGAATCTGTTCTGTTTTACCTGAAGTAAAAAAGGCAGGGGTAGCAACCATGAGCTCAAGCAAAGCAAAAGCAAAGGCAAAAATAGACATAATAAAAAGGGTAATAAGAGATGATGAAGTAGTAGCAATGCTAAGCATATATACACCAAATGGCATAGCATCCACATTTTTAAAGGAAAAGCTAAATGAATCATAGAAGGAAATAGATAGCAAAATGATACTAGTGGAGGACCTCAACTTTCCCCTCTCAGAGCTAGGTAAATCTAACCATAAAATAAATAAGACAGAAGTCAAAGAGATGAATAGAATATTTAAAAAGTTGGATATAATACACCTCTGGGGAGGGGGAAATGAATGGGAATGGAAAAAAAGTATACTTTTTTTCATCAGCTGTACATGGTACTTTCACAAAAACTGATTATGTATTAGGGCACAAATACTTCACAACCAAATGCAGAAGAATTAAATGCACAGTTCTCAGACCATAATGCAATAGAAATTACATTTAATAAAGTTCCATGGAAGCATATATTAAAAGTTGATGTTCTTGAGGAATCAGTGGTTCATAGAAAAAAATCATAAAAACAATCAAGTACTTCATTAAAGTGAATGACAAAAATGAGATAACATTCCAAAATTTGAGGGATACAACAAAAGCCCTTCAGGCAGTTTTCAGAAGAAGAAATCGAAGCTATCAATAGTCACATGAAAAAATGCCCTAAATCACTATGGATCAGAGAGAGGCAAATTACAACAATTCTGAGATATAATCAGATCTGTCAGATTGGCTAACATGACAGAAAAGGAAAATGACAAATACTGGAGGAGATGTGGAAAAATTGAGACACTAATGCACTGTTGGTGGAGTTGTAAACTAGTCCAGCCATTCTGGAAAACAATTTCCAAGTACATTTTTAAAGGGCTACAAAACTGTGCATACTTTCTAACCTAGCAATACCACTGTCTCCAAAAAAGATCAAAGAAAAGGGAAGAGGGTCTGTTTATATGGAAAATATTTATAGCAAGTCTTTTGGTGATGACAAAGAATTGGAAATCAAGGGGATGCTCATCAATCGAGGAATGGCTGAACAATTTGTGATATATAATTATGATAAATTATATATATATATGATAAATTATAATAAAGCTATTATGCTTTAAGGACTGATTCAGAAAAAAAACCTGGGAAGACTTACATGAACTGATGCAAAATTAAGTGAGAAGAACCAGGAGAACATTGAATACAGTAACAGCAATATTATAAGGATGATCAGTTGTGGAAGACTTAGCTAATTTGATCAAGACAATAATCTAAGGTCTTTCCAAAGGACCCATGATGAATGATTCTATCCATCTCCAGAGGGCAAACTGATGAATCTGAAAGCAAATTAAAGTATACTTTTTAAAAACTTTCTTTTTTGTTTTATTTTGTTTGTGTTTTCTTTTGCAACATGGTTAATATGGAAATATATTTTGCACGACTTCACATGTGTAATTGACATAAAATTATTTGCCTTCTCAAGGATTAGGGAAATGTAAGAGAAAAAAGTGAGAGAGAGAGAGAGAGACAGACAGACAGACAGACAGACAGACAGACACAATTTGGAACTCAAAATTTAAAGAAATGATTGTTAGATTTTTATATGTAATTGGAAAATATTAAAATAATTTAGAGTAGAGTTTCCATTCTCAGTTATTAAGAATGATTTTCATGTCCAAGGTAATAATTGCTTTTTAAGCATTTCTTTGAATTTATTTTCAAAAATGTCTATAGTGGTGTTACATTCCCTGTTTGGTTATTCAATTATAGCCCATTCAATATCACTTTCCTTTTTGTAGTATAGTGCATTGTACAAGGTAGGTGTTTAACCAATATATAATTGTATCTATTTTTTCTGTTTTACAACATTGTACAATTCTATCTTCTGTCATTTTTGCAATTTATTGGATATGAAGCAATACCTCAGAGTTGTTTTTTATTTCTATTATTAGTGATTTGAATTTTTCATATAGTTGTTAATAAGTTGCAATTCTTTTGAGAACTCATTGTTCACATTCTTTGATCACTTAGAGTAATAGCTTTTGGTCTCATAATTTTGTAAGTCCATTAAGTCAACAAGCATTTTTAAGCCATTATTATGTGTCAAGGACAGTGCTAAGCACTGGGGATACAAAGAAAGGCAGAAAGATGATAATCAAGAGTTTACATTTTAATGAGGAGAGACAACACACTAAAGAGGGGCTACTGGGTAGCAAGGAGAAGATACCTGAATGGAGACATAGTGGCAAAGTCCAGAAAATGTGAGAGGGGTAGTTGGTAGTATGCAGCTGTTCTTCAAAATAGAGATTCTGGAACGAACTCATCAAAGGGACGAGGGGCCTTTAGGAGTGGAGTCAGGAGATACTTGTATTATATCTTCTTGTCTTTTAAAGGAATGAGTCAATTTCAAATCAAAGAGGTCCAGTTATGTTACTAAAAAAACCTATCTACTCAATATACTATTACTTCTCCAACAACTACTGTTTCTACTACTACTAAAAATAATGCTGGTAGCATTTTTTACACCACTTTCAAGCTTGCAAAGGGCTTCACATGTTATTTCATTTGATTTAATCATATGGCTCATTTCGTCCCCTTTTGTGAGACTTATTCTTCTGCCTTGGGCTGAGTTGGCAAGGGTCAAGTAATTATTCCCCACTATTTCACTGTCTAGAAGGTAATGAAGTGTCAATAGATAATTATATTGCCAAGTACGCAAGACTCCAGGAATTAGGTACAAATTAAATAATTTTTCCCATAAGCAACTGGTATCAATCACATCTTAAGTTAATTCTGGATTTCTTTTGTATTGGTTTTTTTCCCCCATCCTCTCCCTTTCAGTGCTTCAAGTCATTTGATGCTTCACTTTCTGTTATTCAGTACCATATAATGTATTTCTTTCTTTTTGTTGTTTTTAAATAGAATAATTTATATTTTTGTAAATAATCATCCATTTTTTGAATTCTTGATTTGACTAGCATATAATTGAGCTTAAAAATTCTGGTGATAATTTTTATTTCTTTTTTGTGTGTGAAACCACTTTATTTTCCTCTATTTCTTTGAGCATGTTGTCAATTTTATTAGTCTCTTAAAATAGTTGTTTATAATTTCTTTATTAGTCTCATGTTTTTCCATTTTATCTATTTCTTTGCTGATTTTCAATATTTATTCTTCCATGCTTGTTTTGGTTCATTAATTTGTTGATTTTAAAGCTTTTAAGAATGGCATGTTTAGTAGTTAATCCTCTTTTGCTATTTTTGTAAATCATATTTTCAGAGATACGTTTTCCTCTGAGATTTACTTTAGGTTCAATTCCAAATTTTTTATGTCATCTCATTGTCATCATTCTTTTTTACATAGCTGTTAATTGTTTCTATGACTCATTCATTTATCTATCTCACTAAGCCTTTACTAAGTGCCTACTATGTGCCAGACACTATGCTAGGTCCTAGAGATACAAATACAAAAAAGAAATTGGCCTGGTATCCAGGGAACTTATATTTTATGATAGGATGGCCTTATTTAGTCTACATTTAGATTTGTGTCTTTGGCTTGCATTCTCTATATTAATTAATATTTGTGTTATGTTTTATAAAGGATGTGTTTGATATTATTGTTTTAAAAATTATTTATAATTTATCAAGGACAGCTAGGTGGCACTGTGGATAGAGTGCTGGGTCAGGAAGACTCATCTTTCTTAGTTCAAATCTTGCCTCAGACACTGTGTGACTCCAGATAAGTCACTTAAATCTGTTTGTCTTTGTTCCTTGTCTGTAAAATAAGCTGGAGAAGGCAAACCACTACAGAATCTGCCAGGAAAACCCCAAATGGGGGTCATGAATAGTCAGACACTATTGAAACAATTGAACAACAGCAACAAATAATTTCTTTGATCCCTAGAACATAGTCTATTTTTGTAAAGGTTTCACAAGATGCCAAGAAATATGTACATACATACAAATAAATGAATAAATATATATGCACATACACACCCATATATATATACATATACATATGTATATGTGTGTGTATATATGTATATAATTTTCCCATTCAGAGGATGTCTAAAGTTTTTTAGATATAACTATTTTTTTTAGCAATATATGTGTTTCAGTATGTACTTCGAGATCTCGGTTTTTTTTTTTTTGCAGTATTACTAAGCCCTTTTTCTAGTTTCTGGATGATAAGGACCCTGGCCACTGACTAAGCCAGAACATATAGGAAGAAATCAAAGAAAGCTCTTTCACTCTTGTGAACAAAGAGATAGGGGACATACTGTTTTTGTTGTGTTTGTCCTTAGTTTTCAAAGAGGACCATGGCATCAGGGAAATGATGTTATGACTTGCAGTTGATTTTGATTTCAATGAGTGCAAGGTCATCAGC
>CM053626.1:93669560-93707332 GCA_028646595.1 Phalanger gymnotis
TTCCTTCCTTCCTTCCTTCCTTCCTTCCTTCCTTCCTTCCTTCCTTCCTTCCTTCCTTCCTTCCTTCCTTCCTTCCTTCCTATCTTTCTTGCTTTCCTTCTTTCTTTCCATTTCAAGCACCAAGCACAGTAGGGTCAAATGGGGTCTCTCATACTGGAACCAATGCTTGAGCCAAAGTGGGGTTTCAGCTAATTTGTAAACCCTACCAATCTACAGGGTCCTTAACATTAGCAGGTTTCTCTCAGGCAATGTTTACTGCTTGCTTATTTTTCAACTTTGGGTGATATACTTCCCTGGAGGCCACTCCCCACTCTAACACCACTGAGCTTTAAGATCCTGGTCCTTCCACACAGACCATTTCCCTCTTCTTCTTTTTTCCTCTGGCAGGTTCACATCCTTTTCCCACTAGATTTACCTGATGCCTAGCAGTGAGATAAATCACAGGTATGCATGTATTGACTTAGCTAATATTTCAAAAACTTATCTGCATTTTGGAGATATTTCTATTTTTCTGGTGATGAGCTTGTCTATTTTTTACATGTGCAATTGTGTAAAACATTTCCATAGTAGTCATTTTGTACAAGAAGATTTGAATAAAAAATGAAAGAAAGAAAGAAAGTGAAAAATAACATGCATAGCAATAGTCTGTATTCAATCAATATCAATTCTTTTTCTGGAGGTGGATGGTATGCTTTATCATTAGTCCTTTGGATTGTCTTGGATCATTGTATTGCTGAGAATAGTTAAGTCATTCACAGTTCTTCATCAAACAATATTGCTGTTAATGTGTACAATGTTTTCCTGATCTGTTTACTTCCTATGTGCCAGTTTGTGTAAGTCTTTCAGGCTTTTCCGAAATCATCCTGCTTGTCATTCTTATAGCACAATAATATTCCATCACAATCATATACCACAGATTGTTTAGCCATTCCCCAATTGATAAGCTTCCCTTTGATTTCCAATTCTTAGCTACCACAAAAAGAGCTACTATAAATAATTTTTGTACAAATAGGTCCTTTTCCCTTTTTTAAGATGTTTTAGGGATATATACCTAGCAGTGGTATTGCTGGATCAAAACATATGCACAGTTTTATAGCCCTTTGTGCATAGTTTGCACAAAATAACACAGTTGGCTGATTATGACATTTCCAAGTAAAAGTCTCAAAGCAGATATTGTTTTTTTGATAAAAGCTTTTGTCATTGCAGACATGGCTATAAATTGAAAAGAAAGAAATAAAGAAATTAGCTTACTCAAGACATATAGAAAAATAGGCAGGTCTTAACACATTGGAATATAATATTTTTTTCTATTTTATTGAAGTCATATGTAAGATGTCTTCTTTCCAGATCTGGATGGTGCTCCATAATGGCAATGTATTTTTTTCAACCAAAGACTCTTTGTTTCTGTTTTGCCTTATGATTCCTACTGCTCGCCATTTTCTGTATTTCTTAGATGTTCCAGTATAGATGACCTGCTGCTTTTTTTATTAGCCAGAAGAGCCAAATCGCTTCTTCATACAAGTATAAATTTGGCAGCACGTGCTATGATCATATTAGTAAACTTCTTGTTGGAAGAATGTTTTTAATTTTTCCTGGAAGTAGTCACTTAATGTCATGGAAAGATTGTTGTTGTTCATTCTTCATTTTTGAAGAGGACCAATAGCATCACAGGGTGAGGTCTTGACTAGTGCCTGAATTGGATTTAAGTGAGAAAGAGATGCACAAAGTCATCAGCTTCACTCTGTCTTCCAGAGTCATCAAAATTCAGTAACAAGTGGATATGGCCTGGGATGCAGTAGACGATCTTGGCATCTTTGATGTCTAACAAAGCTCTCAGAGCTCCATAGTACCTGCTTTAGCTGCCTTCATGGCCATTGGAATAAATTATTCTCTTCTGTTCATTCCACAGAGAGAAGTTTTCACATAGTTGGGGTAGACATTCCTTTAACTCACCAATGGGTTTGAGGCCTATTGGTTACCCTCGTCTAGCACATCTGTTGAGATGGTTTTACTGGGGTGTGGCTGTTGCACATATTATAGCTTTTTGGAGCCACAGGTGAAAGGTAGACACCAAAGGTGGATGAACAGCCCTGAAAAGGGTTTAGCAGCTCTCACACCAGAGGTTCTAGTCCTCCTTGAACACCCCATGCACCCCATATGATCCCTCATTCCACTCCAGCTAATTACTGAATATAAGCTTATTGCTGATAGGAATTGTCTCATTCTTCATGTTTGTATCCTCAGAACCTATCATATAGTCCCTGGAACATAGTAGGCACTTAATAAATGCTTTTTGATTAATGTGGGGTTAATTTGTGCCTATAGGATCATGGATCAAGAGCTGGGAGGGACACAAGGAATAATCTCATCCCAAACCTTCAAGAAAGTGGACTCCAAGAAAGGTAAGCAAATCCTCAGATTCCCTTGTCTCAGATAGGAGTCTGTGAACTGTCAAATGTCCTGCCAGGGGATGTTTTTAACATAAGACTACACACTCTTTTCTGCCCTTACCAGATTACCTGATCACACAAAGACCAGATAGGGTCTGAAAATATGATTCTGCTCTTCAGGAAACATAGATAATACAGTTCTGTCAGTAAAACTTTGGATAATGAATGAGACAAAGAAAACTTATGTAATGAGGTGAGAGGCAGCATGGGGTCATGTAATGGGCTAAGGGCTAGCTTTTTTCCTGGTCTTGCCTCTGATCCTTACTAGATGTGTGCATGAACAAGTCATTTTGTCTTTCAATACTCTAGACCAGTGATGTCAAGCTTAAGAAGAATAGGGGGCCTTTATGCTACACAAGGGTTGCTGCAGGTACATGTGGAATTAGAAAACCAACTATTAATTTACCTTCTTTTATAGTTTTTGTTTAATTTGTTAAAAGTTTTCCAATTACATTTTAATCTGGTTTAGCTTTATGTTTGCCACCTCTATTCTGGACAACTGTTCAGGATTATAAGTTGCAGAGCAGTTACTGTTCCATATTGATAGAAGGGTTTACCTACATTGATGAAATAAGGTCTGCACAAAAAAAAGAAAGGATACTCAAAAGAAGGTTATCAAAGTGAAGAGGCAGGACCTTTTAGATTAGAGGTTCTTAAACTCTCTCTCTCCCTCCCTCTCCCTCACCCTCTCTCTCTCTCTGCATGAATCTCTCTGACATTCTGGTAAAGCCGATGGACTTCTCAGAATGTTTTTAAAGGAATAAAATAGAATAAATGGGATTATGGAATAAATCAATGATATTTACTGCATCTATCAAATTTTTTGAGTTTAAGGTTAAGAACCCCTATTTTGGATCCCATATCCTTGTCAAACAATTTCATTTTAAGTGTGGTCCATATTCATTACCAGGACACTGGATATCCACAGTGAGCAGAGGCATCTAGAGATGCAGAAATGATAACCAAGTTATGGGTAGAATACAACCATACATCTGTTCGTTCTTTCAATGCTTTCCATCAGGTGTATAGGTGAAAACAGCTATTTTGAGTTGGACTTGTGGAGGTGACCTATTGGCACCCTTGCCTCTTGAGAGCTTAACACACTGATCATGCCCTAAGAGTGGTCCACCTTCCTCTTTCCTCCCCTCAGTGAGAATATCAAAGATATCATCTAAGTGGGAAAAGAACCAAATCACTGGCAGATAGCATAAATACCTTCTAGGACATCAAAATTAATATGGAAACCAATCTTTGTATCTCAAGGTATTTTGAAAAGATTATTCTATCTATTGAATCTTAATCTTTTATGGAAAGTGTAAGTGAGAACTTGATGCAGTTATCTAGAAATCTAGAAGCCAGTGGTATTTGAAATGAAGTTTCAATGTCCTAGTAAACAGGTTGATGTGACATCACAAAGTAAACAAGTAATTTCCAGGTCTTTATTTAAAACTCAACCAGAGGCATCTTTCCAACATTTTCTTTTGTTTCCCATAAAAATGTCCTAAATATGGTCTGGGGCTAGGTAGAGAGTCCCCCTAGTTTAAGGACTGAACTTTGGATCAATCAATGAATAAATAAATCAAACAAGCATTTAATAAATACCTACTATCTATTAAACCATGTGTTAGGCACTGGGGCTATAAATTTAAAAATAAAATAATACTTATCCTCAAAGAACTTGCACTCTACTACAGGCAGAGTGGGGTGGGGTGGAAGGAGAAGGGAATGTAATATGTTCACACATAAGTAGATAGAAGATACATACACAGCAAAAAAAAAAAAAATTCAGGGGAAAGGCACGAATAACTGGAGCAACCAGGAAAGGCCTCTTGAATGAGGTTGCCTTAAAGGCAGCTAGGGGTTCTAAGAGGCAGAGCATTCTAGGGATAGAGATCAATCTATTCAAAGGTATAGAGAAAGACTGTGAAACAGCTTATACAGAGGAACAGTAAATAGACCAGTTTGGGTGGTATATAGAATGCCTGAGAGGGAGTAATGTGCAATCAGTCTGGAGAAAAATAGGCTCGTGTCAATCTTATAGGCTGGAAGAGCAAGATTGGAAAGGGTTTAAAATGTCAAATTTGTATTTTGTTCTGGAGGCAATACATAGTCACTAGAGTATTTTGAACAAGTGAGTGACATAATCACTTTGCTTTAGGAATGTCAATTTGGCAGCTATGTGGAGGATTGTCTGAAGATTAGAGGCAGGGAAACCAATTAGAATGCTATAGCAAAAGGCCAGTGGAGAGCTGATGAAAACTCAAAGCAGTGTGGCTGCGGTGGGAGTTGAGAGAAGGGGATGGATGCAATAAATATCAAGGAAGAAGAATCGAAACGACTTGGCAACTGATTGGTTATAGGAGGTGGGTGGAAATGAAAAGATGACTACAAGAATAATGGTGCCCTGGACATAAATTAGGAAGATGTGGGGTGGGTTTAGAGGTCAAGATAATGGATTTGGTTTTGAGCATATCGAGTTTAAGAAGGTTATTATACATTCAGTTGGAGATATCCAGAAAGCAGTTGGATATTTGAACTGTTACTAGGTTATTAAAAAATACAAGTAAGTATAAGGCATAATCTCTCCCTTCTCTTAAAGCCTTGACACCTAGTTATTCATCAGCCACTGAGCTTCCAGTATTTGAAAGAGGCATTTGCATTTGAGGCATCAAAGAAGACTATATGAACTCATAACACATTGCAAATATACAGCTAAATGTTCTAAAGAATATAAAGATTAACCTAGATTTTTTTATGCTGAGATATGCTTCCTTAAAGTCAATGAGGCACTAAAGAATGGATTCATTTTCCAAAAGCCAAACTTGATTTTCAAGTATTAAGGCTGCACTGAGGTGTACTCTTTCCTTTTTAGACCACATCTTCAAAATGGTGGTCAGCTGTAGTGAAACACTTTTGGAAGGATATTGGCAAACGGGTATATCTAGAGGTGTGGGAGGGGGGATAACATAACAAGAAAGCTAGAGAATGGCATACGGGGATCTTGAGTAGTTTAGCCTGGAGAAGACATTAAGGGGGATGCAGTGGCTATTTCCAAGTAATTTAAAGGCTGTCAAATGGAAGAAGGATTAACCCTTTTTAGTATGGCTCCTGGGAAGAAAAACTAGGAACAATTGATGGCAGTTACACTAAGGAAACCCTTAGCATTTTGCTTAAGTGGGATTCTTTTTTTGGGGGGAGTCACTCAAATAACTTTGCTAATCACCTTTATCCTTATCTTTAAACACATGTACTTTTTGAAAAAAAGTTATAATCTCCTCAGAGAAGATTCATTTAACAATAACAAAAGAAAAAGTTATTTTCTATCTACTCCTCCCTTTCCAAGTATTCTAAACTAATTAACTGACATTTTAAAGCTTTTATTCTTAGAAACATGAAGGCTTATTTTGCCAAAGGTAAAAACTTGACTTCAAAAAATTTGAGCTAGTTTTAATACTTGCACTTAGAAGCTTTGTACGTGTTATAAACTTACAAAAACATTTCCCTCATCCCTAATCAGAGCTACTGGGATCTGCTGTCAATCAAACTGATAAACATGACTCCAGGAATGAGCATATAGTCTTCTCATTGGGAATGGGGAAAGAACCAAACATTTTTGAGTCAGAACTACATATAGGCCCACAGTTCCATCTGTTGCCTGGAACCATTGAGTACCAAACCATGAATCAGAAGCTTCTGTTTGTGTGGTTGCTAAATGATTGCTTGTGTGTTCCATTTCAAGGATTATTAAGCCCTCTCTAAAACTCAGAGACAAGCTCTTGCTTTAAAACTACACATTACTTGACAGTCCCATTTGTGTCATCTAAGAATGGAATGAAAATCTCAGCAAAAAGCATGATGTCATTGAAAATCTGGGTAACTGTTATGACACATTTTGGGGGCAGCGAATGATGCCACTTTTGCATGTATCCCCAGATGAAGAGAAAATGATATTCATCAAAAAACTGGCTTGAATTTAACTCTGACGGGCTTTTAGATAGGTCCTAGAATGTATCCTTTTGATTTCCATAACATACCAACATAAAAAGTAAGCTTTTAATTTTGGAATTTCATAACGAGGCCAAGTAAAGATCACATGTGATGATGTCACTGTCAGGGGCTGGCATGAAGATCCCAGAATTATCAAACACATATGGTATGCAGGGCTGAGACCAAATCTGAGCATTTCCTAGAAGATTAGCCTAGGCAGCATGGAAGATGTGAAGTGATGTTGTTGGAGGACAAATCCAAAGACCATAAGCCAGGGAATTGAATTGAAAATAAAGTTTAAAGGAGTCAAGAAGATATAAAGAGTAAGAAGATATGGCTATATATTCTAGCTGAGGATATAGAGACCCTTGAAAGGTTCCTGGTAGGCTGGAGTCTATGTACTTTTTATGGTGGTCTGCAGGTTTGATAGAACATGACCTTGCAGAATGATCAAGTTAACATAAATGATCATGGTATCTAGGATTCATTGTGAAACATGATCAGATTCATTGGGCTTTTCCTAGGATCTAGATCCTAGAGTTGAAGATACCTCAATGATCACTTAGTCTAACCTGTACTTGAAGTATAAACCCTCTTTACCAACTGATCACTGCTCATTTAGTATTCACATAGAAGTTGTCTAGCCATGAGCTCCTTGCCATGTTGCCTCTATCTTTTAGAACAGGGGTTCTCAACTTGGGGTCTGCAGATCCCTGGATGTCTGTGAATTTGGATGGGAAAAATGACATCCTATTTTCACTAATGTCTAGCTAAAATTTAGTATGTCCTTTAGTTTTTTAAAAACATGATTCTGAGAAGTCTATAGACTTCTCCAGACTACCAAAGGGATCCACAAAGGTTGATTCTCTGCTTTAGTAGAATGCAAGTTCTTGAGGACAGAGACTGCCTCACTTTGTTGGGTTTCTTTTTCATGCTGAACCCTTACCATAACACCTAACATATGGTATGCATGCTAAATAAATGCTCATTGGTTAACTGAAAATTATTTTTTCTACTTATATTTTTTTAAAGTGATGATTGACATCCCTGAACCATTTTCATTAGGCCTCTGGGTATGATGATTTTACTTAGTAGCTGATTGTTCTAAGCTTCTACCCTCTCTGGTGGAGGAAACTGAGCAGCAAGAGTGCTGGCATAACAGTTTTCCCCAGTACATGGCCAGGCCAAACATCAGTTACCCAGTGACATTAGAAAAGAATCATTTTGCCTTTGCAGTGTAATGTAATCAAAACAATGCTAGATAGTCAGGAGATGTGGGTTCTAATCCCAGTTCTAACATGCTTGCTCTGTGACTGGTTAGTTCCTTAGCCTCTGTAAGTAATCTCATCTATAAAATATGGTTAATGATACTTTTATTACTTAGCTTACAAGGTCCTTATAAGACAGTGTAACACTCTGTCAGAGTTTACACCTTCCAACTTGCACTTGCACAGGTTTGTGTCCCCAGAGACTGCTTTCTAGTACTCCTGAACTTTGACTTTTTTGATTTCCATTAACTACTATCCAAGAAACATCAATTAGTATTTATTAAGGGTACTTGCTGAAAAGGTATGGTATGAATAGCTGTTATAAAACATTTTTCTTCTGCTCCCCTCCAAAACCCCCAGGATACACTCCCATAAATACACATAGAGTCTAGGGATGGGGAGAATGGACCCAAACTCAGAGTAAAAAGGGTAGTGGGGTACATACGTAGGGAACACATGTGTCAAATGGGAATTTTTAATACCTGATCCTGGTAGTCCATTGTAGAGTTGTTATGAAGTTCTTTTTATGTATAATTTTCTGCTGAGTATGGCGCTCAGGTGGGCTCCCACGACCCATGACTTTTTAGGGTCCACAGCTGGCATCCTCTCTAACATCATGCTCCCTGAAGTTGCCACCTTCCTTGAACAATCATCCTTCTACATCTGTTGAAGCTGTTTCCAATATCATCCTGATAGACGTGGCTACAACAGCCATTCAGCTACTCAAAGGTCCATCTCTGTACTCTCATTCACCTATGATCAGGAATGAACAAAGCAGAGACAGAGGTTTCCGTGTGCTGGATGGTAGCCCAAAGAGTCTCTCGTCATTTAGAGCCACAAAGAAAGAGATGGCTACTGAGGTGGGTTGGCCATTGTATTCACGCACTAAGTTCTTTTTTGGGAAACCCAATCATTAAGCTTTCTAGCTCTAGGGCCTACTAGAGGACATTTTGACATGACTTTTGTGCTCTTTATTATGTGCTCCTCAGTCATACATAGCTGTAAACTGGCTTACCCTATGTTTCTGTGTGGTTGCTTGGACTGAATTCAGGCAGGAAATGTCAGCACATACTTCAAGGTCTTCTCAGACTGTTCCCTTCCTCCACAGGCTAGTCTATCCTTATTAAATGAGGGAAGAACTTCACAAATTGTAAAGGGCAATATAAAAGTGAGTGTGTTGTCATTACCATTTGTACTTCCATATACAGTAAACAAGTAGTTTTGCCCTTGATGTTATTGTGAGCGTACCTGACAGCATGAAATAAGTTCTAGAAGTAGGACCCGAGAGTCATTCCCAGCACCATAAATGCAATTCTAGGAAGTAGTTCTTAACTATTACTGAAAACAATAGGACCTTCTATTCCAGCCTCACTTCCAGGATTGACTTTAGAGTGTGTACTTGGTAACTTTTCAAATAGAGTTTTGACTATGAGGTGTGGAGGGGGAGGGGTGGCATTAGTGCTGAGAAAGACATTTATGAAGCTGTAACCATTATCAGAGCCACTTACCAATAATAATACATCACCTCATGTTTGCATGCGATTTCTTCTATTGTGCTTTAGAGACCATTTTAAGCAGAAAAATTGCTTTCTATGCTCAGAAATGAAATCACAGCATCTTTCTAGTCAATGAAATGGGATAGGGTTTTGAACCCACAGATAGCCTTTTCAAAAGAGGGGAAATGTTTCCAATTTTCTGCAATCACCCACTCCTCAAAGCAAAGAACAGCAGAGAAGTCATTACAATGGGAGAAGAAAATATATCAAATTCTTTGCCTCTAATTTGACATGTGGCAGTTTAGCTAAATTCGTGCTCAGAATAGCAGCAAAATGCTAGTTGTTAATAAGACCCATCATTATCATTAATGTCTTGAACAGACAAATTAGCTTTTATTTATTGATTGAAAGAAAGCCTATTTTAAAAAAATCTTTGAAGAACTCAACTTGGTCTAAAGATAAAAAATGGCGCTACTTAGCATGTTTGCATTGGAAATGAATTGAATGTCTCCAAGTGACAGTAACTGTACATGTATTTTTTGTCTGAGAGTCAGACAATTTCTAAAGTCTGTCATCTACTCTGATCCTATCTAACCCCATTCTCAATGAGACCGACAAAGTGAACAGTGATTCTTATTCCCAGACTGGAAGACTTGGAATAAATGGAAGAATTCCATTACCCTCCTGCATACACTTGACCTTTAGAGCTGTCTATCAGTTGGCAGGATTTTTTTTAAAGTGTTTAGCAATACTGACAACCATTTTTGTAGCTGACTGCAGGGAGGCTGGGATAATCATTGACACTAGTTAACCTCTGACATTTTGCTTTGGAATCCCACAATCTTATCAGCTTCTACAGCTCTTTGCTGTCTCCAACCAGCCATCCTTCTCTAATGACATTAAAAAGGGAAGTTAAAATAGCCAACAACATGTAAGCAAGAGTTCCATCAAAATGATTGTTGCACTGACATTTCCATCAGAGATATTGTGGGTATAACTGAGAGTGTTATGATTTGAGGACTCTGCTTACTGGGATGAGGAGAGAATTGAGACATAGCACTGAACTAAGGGATTCTTCTCATTTTCTTTTTGTCTGTCTAGTGTCCTCAAATATGAGAATTTCATTACCATTGGAGAATTTGAGAGGGGTAAGAAAACTTCTGTGCCTTCTAAAGTAGCATGGTCCTCAGTCAAACAATAAACTTTTCTTAAGTATTTCCTATGTGCCATGCACTGTGCTAAGTGCTGAGAATACAAAGAAAGACAAAAAAAAATCCATGATGTCAAGGAGCATACATTTTAGTGGAGGAAAGAAAGTGGAGCACGTAAATAACTCATGCAGAGGGTATGGAGGATACTCTTAAAGGAAAGATGTTAGCAGCTGTGGGACTGGGAAAGGCCTTGTGCAGAAGGTGGGCTATGAGACAAATCTAGTAGGAAGTCAAGGAAGCTAAGAGGCTATGGTGAGGAGAAGGATTATCCCAGACACAGGGGACAGCCACTGAAAAGATATGGAGTTGAGAGATGGAGTGTTGTGTGTGAGGCATACGAAGTAGGCCAGTATACCTGGATCATAGAGTACATGGAGGAGGAGTAAAGTGTCAGAAGACTGTCAAGATTGGAAGAGGTCAGGTAATGAAGAGCTTTAAATGCTTAATAGTGGAGTACATATTTGGAGGTTTAACAGGGAGCTACCTGAATGCTGTAAGGGGGTGGCATGTTGTTACGTGCGCAAATCTATGCATTAGAAAAATCACTTTGGCAGTTTAGTGGAGGTAAGATTGGGACAGCGAGAAAGTGGAGCTCAAGGAGACCAGTTAGAAGGCTGTTGCACTACTTCGGGGGAGAGGGGATAAGGGCATAGACTCAAATTGTAGCTAAATGAATGGTAAGAAGGGAATCCATCTGAGAAATACTGTGAAGCTAGAAATGGCATGACATGTTTTTTTTTTTTTTTAATAAACAGCCTGGTATAGTGAAGTAAATGCTTTGTAGTAAGACAGATTTGAGTCCAAATGCTGAATTTTGTGTTAGGTGTCTGACTATGAGCAAGTGAGTTAATCTCTCTCTAACTTAGTTTGTTCATCTGTAAACTAGGATGATAATACCTATAGCAGCTAGGTACCTCATGGAGCTCTTGTGAGGACCAAATAAGATAATGTATGCAGAGTGTTTTGCAAACTTTAAATTGTTATATAAAAATAAGTTAATTATTATTCTTGAAACAAATTTCTTTTTTAAAGTTTCAGTAGTTGGTTAATACTGCCTTAGGCTCTAGACTTGCTTTCATTGCTGTTCAAGGGAAGGGTCTTGAATTTATAAAGAAGTGGTTACTGGCTTGGGTTGCAAATCTTGTTTAAAAAAATGCAACACACAAAAGCGCCTATTTTATATTAATTTATATTTGGTTAAAGGCAAAAACCTCCAATAAATCCCTCTTCTAGTGTCTCCTTGTGGCCTAGAACAGTACTTCTTAAACTGTAGGTCACAACCCCATGGGTTTAAGAAAAATTTGGCAACAGTGAAAGGTTTCTAAATAGCAATGACCAAAAATTAATTAAAAGTCAAAGGCAGAATGAATCTGAAGTGTTTCTGGCAGCACTTGCTTGTGTAACATCATTGCAGCCTTTGTTCTGAACACAAACCATGTGTACTTTCCACAGTGCATGCCCTCAGGCCATGCAACACCAACCAAAGGTCCCAAAATGAGAAAGGGGGTCAACAGTGGAAATCGTTTCAGAAGCCCTGGCCTAGAGACAACACTGACATCTTGAAGTCTATGTTGATAACTGGCAGATTCTACCAATCCAGTTGGAAAGACATATAGTATGGGCCCAGTGATTAACTGTATGTCAGCCATTTAAGGACCAGCCTAGCCAAGTTCAGTTAAATTTATCCCCAGGTTGGATATAGAGTAAAAAACTTTTTGAACACAGAAACTCTAACAGTTACACAGAGGTTGTGATCTACATTGGTGAAAGGAGTACCTATGATGTGGTACAGTCTACACTCCCTTGAACTCTTCTTGAATCTTCCCACTTGATCTGGTCTTCCCCTGAGGCCATAAGCTTTCCTTATGGCTAGGCCTAAATCTCTACCTAGCCTAGCCCTCTGTTATCCAGATACTTCCCACCTTTGATCCCATCAAAATCCCATTCTCTTGGTTCCTGGAGTCTGACCTCTAGTCACCCCAGTCCCCTTAAGATCTTCCTTAAGACCCTCCCAAAAATTCCTCCTCTAGTCACTCCAGACTACTTGACCACTCCTTGATCCCTCCCACAATCTTTCTGTATATAAGTCTCATCTTACCTCCATGAAGGCCCTTAGATTCAGTCTAGCTCAGCTGAGATTAATCTGGCCTGCTGGCATTAGTGGCACAAGCGCTCAGGCTCCCTAAAAGTCTATCCAATATGGTGAATCTTTAATAAACTTTCTTTATCTTTGCCTGAGAAGGCTTGACTTGAATTCATTCGGCAGGACTCAGTGGGTCAGTATTTTGGGGTCTCGAGCACCCCTAAAAACCTGTGGTTCCCTAACCTCACCATTTTGGTTAACCTCATCACCTACACCAAAGAAACCATGGTCTTTTGAATATCTAAGTAAAAATGGTTGAATAAAAAGCCATACCCTGTGAGCAGCACAGCACAGTGCTAGGCTAAGGTTGGAAGATTATCAGTCATTTGAGCTCTGAGATGGAAGTCTCCTGAAAGCCTTCTGCTGCTTTTATGTTATAGTCATGGCAATTATTTTATTCTGAATAGAATCTTCATCTTCCACTAAAGTCTTAATGCATTTGCACAGGAGGAGATACAAAGGTAATGAAGACGTAGTTTTGCTTTCAGAGAGTTTACAATGGAATAGTGGTAAATAGCTGCTAGCATTTGTGTAGTGCTTTCAGATGTGCAAAACATTTTACAATTATCATCTCTCATTTTATCCTCACAATAACTCTGAAAGGTAGGTGCTATTATTATCCCCATTTTACAAGTGAGGAAATTGAAGCTGTCGGAGGTTAAGGGACTTTCCCAGGAGAAGTATCTGAGGCTGATTTGAACTTAGGCCTTCCTGACTTCACATCCAGTTCCCTATCCACTATCCAATATCTACTGAGCCACCTAGTTTCCTCTATGTGTAGAATATAGAATAGATACATACACAGACATAAACACAATATAAGGTATGATGTAGTGCAAAAGAGGATACAAAATGCTGAGATGAGATGATGGAAAGAAAGTAACTTACCTTATAGAGTTCACACCTCGAAATTTCAACAACTCCAATAGTGGATTCCACATATAAAGTGGAATAACAGAAAAACACAGTAGAGGTATCACTGCAGAGATTGACCAGCAAGTACCCAATAAATATTGGATCCATCACAGGGAAGATACATTATATGAAAAATTCTTGCAATCGACCTCCCCCCCATAAAATTTTTTTAAACACATAGAAAAATGGACTAATCTGAATTCTAACTCCCTTTAATTCCAGAATGTTCTTTGCTGAAGGTGGTAACCCTGCTATGATTCTATAAAGCTATTAACAACCAATCAACAAACATTTATTATGTACATTGTGCTAAATAATGAGGCTAGAGATGCAAAAGGCAGATAGCCCTTGCCTTCAAGCAGCAGGAACTTTCACACAATTTTGACAGCCAAAGAAGGAGGAGGAAATGAAATGAAATATTGGCATAGCTAAGCGTCTCCCAAGGTTGTTGTGAAGATCTAATAAAGGACCGTAAGGAAATGCTTTGTGAATATGAGGATTGGTCTTTCACTAGGCCCTAGGTGACAGAAGGGACTCCATGTCCGACTACTGATGCACCTGTCTATAGGAGTTCCTACATACCCAACTACTGCATTAGTCAGCTAGCTACGTTTAGGGTGAAGAATTTGAGGTTAGCAAACTATTTGTTTAGGAAATTTAATCCAATCCAGATACAAGGTGAGTAAACTTTACTAATCGTAGCATCCTTGTAGTTGATAAGGGAGTGGGAGAGCTGGCAGTATAGACAACTCACAGCTTCTACCCCCATTCTGTGCCCTAAGGATTCTCTCCCATTCAGTTCTGTGAATCTGCCCAGTGACAACAATCAGATATAAGGGCAAAGACTCAGGAGATTTAAGCTTTTGATTAGAGTACGTGTATCATTGTTTGTTCAAGCCACCTTTGATGTTTGGAGTTGTTCATATTCAGAAGGTTTACTATAAAGCGAAGACTTTTTGCCTTGTAAGCACAATGATTCTTTCCTAAGATGTTGGGATTGGTAGTGGCAGAGAGTATATTCATACTGTTTAATAATGAACTCTCAAAGTATTGTAATTAGTATTGTCGATTTTTAAAATGTATGTTATTGGTATCTTTTGTTTTTATGTGACCTATATTTCCCCTTGTATCTCATCTCTTACCCCTTCTAGAAAACTATTCCTTCTAACAAAGGATTATTGTTTTTTTTAAGAGGAAGATGAGAAAAGAACTCAGCAAAACCAATCACTGTGTAGAAAAAAATCCGATGTTATATGCAATGTTGCTCACCTCTTTAAAGGAGTGGAAGGAGGTGCTTTCTCATGTCTCTTCTTTGGAGCCTGGTCTTCATGATTTCACAGCATAGAGTTTTGATGGTTTTATGGTGGTTGTTTTTTCTGTTTATATTGTTGTATACACACACACACACACACAGAGGTTGATATTTTTTGGCTTCACTTACTTCCTTTTGCATCAGTTCAAATAAATCTTCTTTGTATTTGTAATGTTTTTGTTGTATCTTACATTATAGTAATATTCCATTACAGTCATATATCACAATTTCTTTAACCATTACCAATAGATGAATATCTGCTTTGTTTCCAATTTGTTGCCACCATAAAAAGTCTTGCTATAAATATTTTGGTATGTATTGGGTATTTATTTTTGGTCAAAGGGTATGGGCATTTTAGTTACCATGATTTTTAAATTCCAAGTTGCTTTTCAGCGTGGTTATACCAATTCACAGCTCCACCAAAAATGCATCAGTGTGCATACCTTCCTCCAACACCTCCAACATTGACTACTCCTGTCTTTTGTCATCTTTGCCAATTTGCTGGGTATGAAGTAAAACTTCAAGGTTGTTTTGATTTGCATTTCCCTTATTAGTGATTTGGTACATTCTTTCATGTGGTTATTAATAGTTTTTTTCTTCTTTTAACTGTTGTTTGTCTACATCTTTGACAACTTATCTATTGAGGAATAGATTGTGGAAGAGTGTGTCAAAATTTGGTTGTCTAGAAAAGTTCATCGGTATGTATGCTAGTTTCATGACGGCATGCTTGCATGGGTTCTGGATAATGGAGTATGCTCTCGTGCTTTCCCAGTCACCAATGGAGTGAAGCGGGGCTCTGTGCTTGCTCCCATGCTTTTTATTTTTTATTCTTATTTAATTTTTTATAATGAATTAATTAATTTTAGTTTTCAGCATTCACTTCCATAAGATTTGGAGTTTTAAATTTTCTCCCCTTTCTGAATTTGGAACTCAAAGTTTTAAAAGCAGATGTTCAAAAAAAAGTTTTTGCATGCAACTAGGAAATAAGATATACAGGCAATGGGGCATAGAAATCTATCTTGCCCTACAAGAAAGTAAGGGAAAAGGGGATGGGGGGGAGAGGGCTGACTCAGGAACAGGGCTATCAGAATATATGCTATCTTGGAGTGGGGGGGAGGGTAGAAATGGGGAGAAAATTTGTAATTCAAACTCTTGTAAAAATCAATGCTGAAAACTAAAAATATTAAATAAATAAAACAAATTTTCTCTCCCTTCTTCTCCTCCCCCCTCCCCAAGATGACATATAATCTGATATAGGCTCTACTTATACATTCATATTAAATGTATTTTCACATTATTCATGATGTAAAGAAGAATTAGAACCAATGGGAGGAACCATAAGAAAGAAGCAAGAAAACAAAACAACAAAAGAAAAGGAGAGCATTCAGACTCTGAAGTTCTTTCTCTGGATGTGGATAGAACTTTCCATCGTGAGTCTTTTGGAGTTGTCTCAGGTCCTTGCATTGCTGAGAAGAGTTACGTCTATCAGAGTCAGTCATCACACAATGTGACTGTTGCTCTGTACAATTTTGTCCTGCTTCTGCTCATTTCACTCAGCATCAGTTCAGATAAGTCTTTCCCGGTTTTTCTGAAGTCTGCCTGCTCATCATTTCTTATAGCACAATAGTATTCCATTACATTCATATGCCACAAATTGTTCAGCCATTCTCCAATTGATGGACATCCTCTCAGCTCCCAAGCTTTTTAGCATGATGAGTTCAGTGAAGTTGTCTGACGCCCTTAACGAGAATGAAAACAGTATCAAGGTCAACTACTGCAGTGATGGTAAGTTATTTATCTTGAAGGTGGGCCAAGACAAAAGTGGAGGGTGAGCTGGGTGGCAACTTTTTGTTTGCAGATGATTATATTTTTAATGCAGCCTCTGAAGCTGAGATGCAATAGAGTATGGATTCATCCTCTGCCACTTGTGCTAATTTTGACTTGACAATCTGTACCAAGAAAGCAGAGGTTCTGAATCAGGCAGCACTGTATTGTCCACATGCAGGACCATCAGTTACAGCAAAAGCAGAAAGTTTGAATGCTGTGGATAAATCCACTTACCTTGGTAGTATACTTTCTAGGAATGTACACATACATGATGAAGTTGATGCATGCATTGCCAGAGCTAGGTCAGAGTTGGGAAGGCTCCAAAGGAAAGTGTGGGAGAGAAGAGGCATTAGGCTCCTTCCAAACTGATTGTCCACAGAGCCATTGTGCTGACCTCATTGTTGCATGCCTGTGAAACCTGGACAGTTTATCAATACCATGCCAGGAAAATGAATGACTTCCATTTGAATTGTCTTAGGAAAATTCTGAAGATCAACTGGCAAGATGAGGTACCAGACACTGAGGTCCTTTCTCCAACTAAACTCTCATGTATTCACACTCTACTGCAGAGTGTGCAACTCTAATGGACTGCCCTTGTTGGAATGCCAAGCGTATATTCGCCTATTTTATGGAAAACTCACACGAGGCAAACACTTGCATAGAGGTTGGAAGAAGTGATACAAGGTGTTTCTGAAGAACTTAGGAATGAGTTGTGAGACATGGGAAATACTGGCACAGGACTACCCAGCTTGGTTGCTCCTTCATTAAAGAAGGTGCCGTGCTCTGTGAGTTAAGCAGGATTGCAGCAGGCCAAAAGAAATACGAGATGCACAAATTTAGACTTCTCCATTCCAAATGTTCACATGGACTATTTGTGCCCAACCTGTGGCATAGCCTCTTGAGCTCATATTGGTCTGATCAGCCATAGTCAGAGACCCTGTATCCTGACCCTGACATAGTGATGTCATTTTGGTCCTCTGTGAGCATGAAGGCCAACAACCCACCATTGGGGAATACTTTTGTTCTCATACATTTCTATTATGTATCTTAGATTCCAAAAAATTTTATGTAAAGTATTATGTTAACGTAATGGAAGTAGTCAGGTGGATCAGTGGATAAAGTGCTGGGCCTAGAGTCAGGAAGATGTGATTTTAAATCTGACCTCAGACACTTATTAGCTATGTGACCTTGCAAATCATTTAACTTTTGTTTTCCTCAGTTTTCTCAACTGTAAGATGGGGATAAATAGCTACTTCTGACTTCCCAGGATTGTTATGAGGATCAAATGAAATAACATGTATAAAGCTCTTAGGAGAGCACCTGGCACACAGTGGGTAATTAATAAATGCTAATTTCCTTACCTTAATAATAATGCTAATAATGCTTTTGAAGCAGCCTTTGAAGTGTTCGGAAGAATCATGAAAGAAGAGGACACTTGTGGGTATAATGAGAACCTTTCTGGGACAAAGAGGGCAAGAGAGCGTCCCATTTACAAACTTTTTTTTCATAGGGCATAGAATTTAAAATGACATTGATATGGGAAATTCTCAAACTGGGTAATGTAATCAGCTCTTTTAGAAATTGGTAGGCCACAACTCAATGTCTAGTGCTTACTATGACAAGTAATGAAATGTTGCTTAGAGGTCACATTCAGTGCTGAAAGCTGCAGATAGGAATTCTGAATTTCAGCAACAACACTCACATGCTTTTGTGGCCTGGGGTAAATTACTTCTCACTCCTTATTTGTTTGCCCTGAGAAAGAGAGATAATAATCACCATCTATATTACACTCCCCAAAGGGCTGTCAAGGAATTGATTAATTCATTTCTTTATAGTTGTTAGTAATTAATTGAAAATGCTCAGGGGACAACACATATTTCCTTGCTGAACACTGGCTGAGTTCTTGTTGAAAGCAACAGATGATGTTGGTGGTTGAACGTAGCTTTAAAAATATTTCCTATTTTAATAGGTCACCTTGTGACTGCATTTTTAATGAATGTACATTGACCAGCTGACTGAATGGGTGAATGGATAGATGGATGTATTCTGCACACTCTTGATAACAAGATTGGGTAGATCAATGAGCTGCACTTAATTTGGTCAGAAGAGTGGGAAAAGTATCAGTTTTGCCCCAGTTAGAAGGTTCAGAATGCTGAGAATTCTTCGAGCTATCCATAAGAATGAACCACAATGACTTGTTTAAGAATAACTGGGAAAAGTGTGTGTGTGTGTATAATGAAATCTCATAATTATTAATATGTTATATCTCATGCATAACCACTTCATGCATTAGAGGTTAGCCTCAACATCATTTACTCTCATAATTTGAGAGCTGGAAAGGGATCCTTGTATTCCACTTTCTTTTTACTTGGAGGACCCCCTCATACATGGGCTTCTAGAAAAGTTAACTCAGTTTAGAAGCACTTTATGGCTCTTGTTGGTTGTCCTTCATTTTCAAAGAGGACGGGTAGATGATATCTCAACTAGTGGATGGATCAGATTTAAGTAAGCCAGAGTTGAACAAAGTTGTTAGCCTCACTCTCTCTTCCAGAGTCACTGAAGTTAGGTGGAGACAAAGGTCAAGATGACTGGTGATGGCCCGAGGTGAAGTGAATGATCTTAGAGTCTTTGATATTTGACTAAGCTCTTAGCACTCAGCAGTAGTTGCTTTGGCTGCCTTCATGGCCATTGAAACAAATTGTTCTCATCTGCCCATTCCATGGGGGGAAGTCTTTACATGCTTAAGGGAGACATCTTACTAATTCACTGATGGGTTTGAGGTCTGTTGGTTACTTTCAACCATAGTTCATGAACTCTTATCAATAGACTTCATTTTATTGACCAATTAGGGGATGCAGTCTGTAATAAAGACATTTAATCTACAGTATCCCAAATAAAATGGCATGAAGGGATCACTCTATGTACAAGAGGTACATTTTCCCGCAGGTTTCTGCTTTCCTGCTGGTAAGAGCAGGTACACAGAGAACACATGTCCAGGAAATCTCTGAAAGTGTGTACTTACAGGGCTCATGTGTCCAATGTGCAGTAATAGAGGAATCTGTTTAGCTAGGGCATTACATATGGGGACATAAGTGGTTAGGTCAGCTCATACCTTTGAAGCTAGAGTGCTACCACAGCTGCTCACTGGTCCTGTCTAAGAGCCATCATTCTATTATGGACCTTCATCTCTACACCTGGATCGTTGTAATAACCTGGTGGATCTACCTGCCTCAAGTCTCTCCCCATTCCAATCCATCTTCCATTCAACTACTAAAGTGATTTTCCCAAAACGTAGGTCTGATCGTGTCATCCCTCCCCCCACCCCTTTGCCCCCTCTATCCAATCAATAAATTCCGGTAGCTTCCTATTGCCTCTAAGAAAAACACAAAATGCTCTGTTTGACACTCAAAGCCATTCATAACCTAGTCCCCTCCCACCTTTCCAGTCTTCTTACACCTTATTTCCCAATATATGCTCTTAGATCCAGGGACACTGGCCTTCTGGCTGTTCAGCAAACAGGACCCTCCATCTGGCTTCCAAATGAACTCCCATTTTCTACAGGAAAGCTTCCCTAATCTCTCTTAATTCCAGTTGTTTTTATTGAATGAATAAATGAATGAGTATAGTGACTAGGAAATTTTTTTTCTAGGAAAAAAAAACAGTGAACTCTTTCAGTTTATAATCTAGACTATCACATTTAGTCAGGGCAATAGTAAAATATCAAAGAGAATGCCCTGGCTAAGATTAACTCTGATATTCTTATTATCTTTTGCCTGGTGATGATTCTAGGTCCATGGACCCAGAGAACTATCCGACTTGAAGCTTAGAAATTTTCTTTTAACTCCTGATATAACCCTGTGTTTACAAAAGTTATTTTGAGGATTTCCTCCACCCTAGCCCAAACCTATAGGAACTGTTTCGAGGGAGAGATGCTGATCTAGGTCTTTCTTTGATTCCTAGGCCTAATACAAAAGCTAAAAGAAGGTGGTAGGACTGCGATCCTCTACCTTCTTGGTGTGCGTTTCTTACTTTCTATGTTTGCCAGCAACAAAACCTTATTGTTCTCAATGCACACAACTGTGAAAACATAGAAAAAGGAATGACTTGACCAGGCACAAAGTGAATGAGCGGCAGAACTATCATTCTAATATTTACCCTATGAAATACATAAGCCGGCAAAATAACTTAGATGTATAGCAGAAACAAAATAAGGGGAAAGAAACCCAAATATAGACATGAATTACTTAAATAGTAGATCACATGCAGAATGTTCTTGGTTTTTTTTCTACTGCAATCTCATCATTCTTTTAGGCTCTTCCTTTGCCCATGCCACCTGTATTTCCCATTTTTCACACTTTTTTACATGCAAGTTGAGCTAGAAGCCTGAGGCAATTATCCAGATCATTTATCCCAAAACTACCATGTCTGAAATAAACATATTTACATTGTGCTTTGCAGTTAACAAAGTGCTTTCCTCACAATAGTCCCAAGAGTTAGGTAGCACAAGTATTGCTATCTCCATTTTTTTTTTGAGATGAGTCACATTGAGGTGGTGTGATGAACCCAAATTTACCCCACTAGCAAGTGCAAGAATCAAGAATCAAGCCTAATTCTTCTATTTCCAAATCCAGGGCTCTTTTCAGTACATCATGATTCAGTCATAATTGCTTCAATTCTCCCCTTCATTTTGAGTCAAGTTAAATACCAGCTCTGACAAATATCAGAGTTTTGATGTTATTTATCTAATGAAAGTTTGTTATGTTGAAAGAAGAACCAGGTCAATGAAATTAAAAATCAATTGGGTCTTATAATCTTTGAAATCTAAAAGCATAAATAAACCGAGATTGATAAAGGATTTATACTGCAGTCAAAATAGTTTATTTGTAGTTAATGTCTGTTAAATAAGTAGTTAAAAATGCACCAAAACAACCAACCAGACAAAACACAAACACAAGCACAAATCCCAAACTCCCATGCACTCAGAACATAAAGAATTCATCCCTGGCTCCTTGATGTGAGATGTGGTAGAGAGAGCATTATCCTGAGAAGCAGGCGACATAGACCTGGTATCTCAGTTTTGTTGCAATCTGTTAGGCTATTTCCCCTGTTGGGCCTCAGTTTCCTCATCTATCAAATAAAAAGATTGGACTACATCAGTGGTATCAAACTCTAATAGAAATGGGGTCCCTAACCATAGAGAAGGATCCCTGCTGGTCACTTATCGACAGAGAAAATTAATTTTTTTATCAACACACGGAAATCAGATAGGAATAGGAACTATATTTTACTCAGGTCAGTCAGTGCCTGAGAGTGTTGTGGGTGGTGCATTTGACACTTCTAGACTAGATGACTGCTAAGGCTCCTTTCAACTCAAATAAGCCATTTTCTGATATTCTGTGCTCTAATGTCCCATCCAGCTCTAACCTCCCATCCGTTCATCACTGGGTGACTATGATTCTTTGATGTACTCCATAAGTGACCTCTAGTGTGGTGGTTTTGTTTCTGCCCAGGAGGATGCTTCTGGCTTTCTTCCCTCCCTTCCTTTCTCCTCCCTCCCTCCATCCCTCCATTCCTTCCTTCCTTCCTTCCCAAAACTAAATTAACATTGTTAACAAGAAATACAGGCCAAATAGAGGATCTAAGGAAAGGTTGAGAGGGGTTCAGGAAAAGAATGTTAAAGTTTTATTTTGTTTTTTGTCTTTTTTCTTAAAGATTAGCAAAGTAGTAGTTTATGATGAGTGAGATTAAGTCTATTAAGTTTATGGAATAACCAAAGAATCCACTAGATTGGAATTTTTTTAAAAATATTAAAACTTATCACTAAAAAAATGAAGCAACTGGTTAATGCTAAAATGAGTTTCTGCATTGCTTAGAAGGGAAAATGAACTGGAATCTGGATCTTGACAGTTCCACCTCAGTCACCATAGCTCAGAAAGTGAATGTCAAAAATGTAACTGGCAGGGGAAGGTGAGTCATGAGGGGAAAGAAACCTGCTGTGGGGGAAGCAGGAATTGTTAGAGTATAACTGGTGTGGTAGGACTAGGTAATGATGTAAATTAAAGCAAGGAAAAGAATGTTGCTAAAAATGGAACACTCTTCCTTGAGAGCCCAATATGTAGTCCCTGAACCATGAGACTCTGGACAATAATAGTTAGCCAACCTGGAGTTCATTAGAAATGGAAGCAACATGTTAGCTTTGGGCCCATGTTGCCAATCACAGAAATCAAGATTTTATCTTTGTAATTAATTCAGACTCATGAAACATTCTTAAAATTCCTGGAGCAGTCAGATCTCTGTTAGTTTCTAGTTTTGAACCAATGGAAAATTCCCTGAAGTTTTTCAGTCTGTCAGTCTGCTTGTATTGTGATTTTTGTGACCCTTAAATACCAGCAAGAACTCTAACAAAAGATCCCATTGAAGCAGTCCTTTTGTGTGTGTTTCAGGAAATGCTTTCTGCTCCGAGGATTTAATTGTTGAGGTTTGGGGGAAGGAGGTGTGGTGGGGATTAGAACAATGAAATTCAGGAAGAACAACAAACAAACAAACCCTAGAAATTGAGTTTGTCCTTTGGGGAAGGAGAGTGTGGCTAGGCAAGTAAACTGCTGTGCTTGCTGTAAAATAAAGACCTTATTCAGTCCTTGGTAAGGGCACCTTCATACTCCTTTTTCTGTTTTAGTCCATGGTTATCTGAAAGCATGATTGCTTTCTCATAAGACATGCATATTTTTGGCAAAATTCACCCCTGTCTTTGGTTGAGATGCAAATCATAGATGCTGTGATGCTGCGGTTATTTGTATGTAGAGACTGAGGACACCAATGATCTAATCTGAAGCCCTTATTTTATACATATATGAGGTAACTGAGACACAAAGAGGTAAAGTGACTTTGCTGGAGTTCATATACCTAGTAATAGCAGACCCTCGGAATCCCAACCTAGTTCCCCCGGTGGAACATTTTATACCATTTTGTATCATTTTTGTAATTTCAATAAGACCCAGAGCCTGAATTAATGACCCACTTGAAGAGCCAGGACCTGGGCTTCTTTGTTCTCTAAAGTTTCCTCAGAGAATATCTTTTCTCTGTCAACAAGGCCAGATCCAGCTGACTTAAGAACATTCTTTCCCCTGTTAACCATTAAGGGATGAGACCCTAATCCTGAGAGAGACTACCTTGCTTAATATTCTACGGGTATATACCTTAACTGACCTTTGTCAACACTCTTGTCTTTACAAACCTATTCCATTAAGAAAAATCCTCTTCTTGTATCATGGTTAAATATACATGGGGATCATAAAAGTGAGGTAACTCAGGCTTGCTGGGTCACCTGAAAATAACGTGCATAAGTTTTCTCATTTCTTTGTTCAGACAGCCAGAGCTTATTCTCTAACTCCTTGTACGTACAAGTAAGCTAGCTTAGCTATGCTTTAAGGGAAAATAATAAACAACATGGATTTTTCTATCACCTAGCTTGTTTGCCTTCTTCAACCAGACTTTCAGGTTTAACACTCCAAATCCAGCACTCTGTCAGTCACAGGAGATGGGTTCAGATCTTAGCTCTCCTACTAACCTATTTATTGCATTATACTGCTATACTATTGTGTGTGTGGTTTGTCCTTCATTCTTGAAGAGGACCATGACATCAGGAAGATTATGACATGACTTGGAGTTGACTTTGATCGGAGTGAGGGAAGGCTGTGCAAGGTCACTAGCCCCACTCTCTCCTCCAGAGCCATCTGGATCCAGTGGCCAGATATTCATCAGAAAGACTGGAGATGGCCCAGGATGCAGTGAGAGACCTTGGCCCTTTGAAGCTTGGATCTTTTCAGGTTTTCACTTTGAGTAAGGCAACATCCATTCAATGAATAGGCCTTTAAGAAGTGAGTCAAAGGATGGCCCCTTTAATCTCTGTGGTATGCTACTGTTTTACCCAGTTTTACACATAGCACATATTTAAGAAATACTTGTTCCATTGAATGGAATGACCTTTGACATGTTCATTTGTCTTTTCTGAGTTTCAATTTCCTTATCTCTAAAATGAGGAGATTCAACTGCTTAATCTCTAAGGTTCCTTCTTGTGCTAAATCCTATGATCCCATGATCTTTCCTTCCTTACCCCATGAAGCATTGGTGAAAACTTGAATGCCACTGAAAATCTTTCTTCTCTATCTTTGTGTGAAAGATTATGGCTTCCTTTCTCCTACCATCTATTCTTTGGCCATAAGACCTATATTAAAAAAAAAAACATTTATTTTTATTCTTAATGTAACAAATGCCAAATAAAATGATTATTTCTACATATGTTGTAGAACAAAAGATTATACATAAACCTTTGCATCTCTATAGACACAGAGCTTAAGTTTTTTAAAAAAAAGTCTAATAAATTCAATATGTAGCTTTCAAAGCTGTATTACTTGTTTCTGAATCCTGATTTTATTTTGTTCTCTTCTCATTTTTTTTGGAACCCTATCCCTCTCTGTATCTCTCCTCTCTACCTCTTTATCACCCACTTGTAGTTTCCAACATAAGCTTTGCAAAAGGAATATTCTATGTCAGACCATGGAGACTAATTTGTGTTTAGGAAAATATGGACACCATATTTACCTGCAGCTTGTGAAAAGACTTGCACTTAGTCCTATTGTATTCCCTGTATTCATGGAGTTTTATAGGTTTTGAGTCTTGTTTTGCTGTGTTATCTTTATTATTTCATTCAACAGAAGTAGGCCAAGAACTGCTGTGGCTCTTGGCCTTTCCCCACTAATCTCTAGAATTCACTGAGGCCTCATGGGCTCCTTCTGCAGTAGCTAAGACAACTGCCAACTAGTTCTGTGAATAAGGCTTTAGTTCTGTGAACCGAAGGCTCTGCCTGTTTTTCTATCTAGAAAATAAATTAAATGCTAATAATCTTTACTATTGGGAAAAAGACCAGAGAATCAAACAGAAAGCCCAAGAAATAAAATAAACACTACCACTAAAAATAAACCACAGTATTTAGATTTTAACAGACTCTAGGAAAAGAGACTGATCCAGGATGAGATAAAGGAAAGACAATGACTGACATATTGCTCACGTGGTCAGAATTAAATTAATAACACTCTCACAAGTTTCTTGAGAGAGTCAGAGGAATAAATGGGGAAACATTGGTATCTCTGAAGAAAACGGGGGGCCTAATTTCAAGAAAGAACAATTGAAGATAATAAAACTGGCATAAGAAGGTAGATAGAATGAACTAGTAATTTTGTAGGGGCTATAACTGTGCAATGAGCAGAACAAGCATCATTCTGACATACAGACTACCAGGAATACACAGCAAAAGATGTAAGGGGAGAAACTTTTAATCAAACCAAGCATTTCCAAGACAAGCATCACGATCCATGATTCATAAGTTCCCAAGAAGATAGATTGTTCAGAAGACACTGGAGGATATAGTAAGGGGGTCATGGAAAGGGGCTATTTTTAGTGGAATAGCTTCATTTTAGCTCAAAAGCAGTTAAGGTTATGTTTGGGTAAAAAATATCACCTAATATTGGAGATTAGAATAGAAATTTTTAGTTCAAAAGTTATCTTTAAAGCTTTGATAATACTATCCCAAAAACATTACTAGGATTGGAATATAAGAGCTATGTTATTTGTTCTTGGTATCCATGTCTTTTAATATCTTCAAGCTTTTTTTCTCGCAAAATCATAGTCTTGTGTCCAATGCATTTTAAAAACATTGCAAATTGAAGGTCCAAAGCAAAAACTGGACCATGTAGATGTCATCATCCATGAACTCTGTGATCATCAATTCTGGTGATGAATTGGCAAAGCTGTCTACCTGCTAGATAATATGCTTGCTGTTTGTAGAAGTGCTATCCATAGAGCAACCAGAGAACAAATCAAGATGATATATAACTAAAAATGAGATCTACCTTGGACAGGGCAATACAATGGACAATGTTCTGGCTGTTTTCAGATGATCCGGGTTTGAACTCCTCCTCTCATGCTTAATACATATTTGATCTTGAGCAAATCACTCAACTTTCATGAGCCTCAGTTTCTTTATCTGTCAAATGGGGCATATTCAGATTATACGGCTTTTGAAGTTCCTTTTACCTCTAGATCTATGATCCTAAATCACTTCCTTAATCTGGATCTGGGTTTCTTTATTCAATTCAACAAGAATTTATTAAGTGCTAAGTATATGTAATAAACTGTTCATGCCAGGGCAGCTAGGTGGCTCAGTGAGTAGAGCACTGGCCCTGGAGTCAGGGGGACCAGCCTCAGACACTTGACACATGTACTAACTGTGTGACCTTGGGCAAGTCACTTAACTCTAATTGCCCTGCCAAAAAAACAAAACAAAATAAACCATTCATGCTGTCAGAGAGCAAACATGCAGGTGGGGGTGGGGAGGTGGAGTAAAGAGAAAGGCAAATATGAAATATGTACAAAGGAAAATAAAGTGATTCGGGGAAGTGGGGACCATGAACAAATTTGTTAGCTTTGTAAATTCGTGAAACAAAAGGGCGAATTAGATGCTCTGTGAGGTTCCTTTTAGTTCTACCATTCTATATGATTCAATAATTTGGTGTGGACAGGTATATACATATACATATACACATAAAATACATATATGTATATATATATGCAGACATACATATGTATATAGGCTGTACATATATACATACACACATACACATATATATGAGATGTATATATATATGTGTGTGTGTATGTGTGTTGTTGTGTTTATTCTTCATTCTTGAAGAGGACATGACATTAGGGAAATGATGACATGACTTGCAGTTGACTTTGATTTGAGTGAGGGAGGGCTGTGTAAGGTTACCATGTATATACATACATCCTGTGTGTGTGTGTGTGTGTGTGTGTGTGGGCTGAAGGAATTCAGTTAATTACTATTTTGTTCATTTAAATTGAACGAAACCTCCTTGAAAGCTAAATTTGCATAAGACAATGCACTAGGTGCTGAAGAGAGATATAAAACTGAATAAGACATAGATTCCACCCTCAAGAAACTTAGAAAAAAGATTGTTATGAGTTATTGATATCAGAAGACTTACTGAGTAGGTAGGTCTTGAGCTACAGCTTTTAAAGAAATGTGGAATTTAAATAGGGAGAGAAGAAGAGGAGGAGGAAGAGGAGAAGGAAGGAACAGCATGGGACTTTTTGAGTTTATGGTTATAGCTGTGTTTGGTAGGACTGTCCTTTCTAATAGAACATAAACAGTTGATGTCAGGGTCTGTTTCATTTTTGTCTTTGTACCCCAATGCCTATCGAGATACCTTGAAAATAGTAGGTACATAACGAATCCTTTCAGATTGACTACATCTACAATCTCAGATGCACTTTTATTAACATGTCCTCATGGATAGCACATGAGGACCTGCCCAAGCTTTTCAGCTTGTACCATATCTGAAAAGTTGGCACAAATTTATCCCAAATCCTGCCTTAGGATATCATTATCCTTTCTTCCACCCCTAGCTCATAGAATTCAGGATTAATTATAGGAGCCATAAGCAAATTACCTTTAATTTCTTTCTTCAAGAAATATCCAAGTTCTGCAACTGCTATGTCTCCTTGGAAGGCTTGTCTGGAGGTCACCGCATTTTATTCTTAACATAAAAAATACAGAAAGTTCATGTCTTGATTTTGTAGTCAGGACCAGTCCCCTGAGAAATATGAAGTCTCCAAATAGTCTGGTCACCTGGCTGTGGTGTATGTCTGTTAGGCTGTTGTTAACAGCCACATCCAGGGTTTTTTGTTTGTTTGTTTTTAATAGCATTTACACATATTAAATTGTTGTATTAGCTTGCTAATTGTAGGAAGGAACCTTAGGAAAAAAAATGCCAGCAGCTGACATTAAGGAAATGTTAATTTTTCCATTCAAACCTATGACAGTTTAGGCAGGAAGAGATTTCTTTAGAAAAAAAATCCCCCAAACTCAGGAAAGAATTCACTTTTGTACAGAGGTAAGAAAGATGATTGCCTCCTAAGTAAGGGCTTTCCATTGACTTAAGAAGAATCAGTTGAGTTTACCAAAGCCAAGACCCTAGAGTGATTTTTTTATTGTGGCATTGTCCAAAAGAGAAGAGGAAACATACTGTGGTTACTTGAGTCCAGCATTAAGATAAAAAAAATTAATTTTTTAAAATTAAATTAAATTAAAATTAAAGATTGATTTTTTTTCTAATTTCTATTCTTTAAATCTAATTATATTTCTAGGTACCACCTTCAAAGAGAAACAGGCATCTTTAAATCTCATTTGACTTTCCTTGAATTCTCCTCTACAAAAGCTTAACAAGTAAAAAGCCACTTGTAGCATAGATTACTGCCTTACTTCCTCCAAAGGGTTAAGCTTTACTTGGAAGCATTGGAGAATGAAAAGAAATTGGGGTGCACATCTCCTTTTGCCTTAGTTTAGGATTATTTCTGCAGTTCAGAAAGATAAGTAAACAGTTAAGTGGTGTTTGATTCTGGAGCTTTTCCCTTGGATTTTTTTTTTTTGATCTAGGGTTGCAGATGCAATATCAAGTAGAAAACCAAAGTATAGTGAAAGAAGCTACTGTAACATTGCCCTTGACCTTTAGAGACCCAGGAATGTCCCACAGGAAATCTGAGAAAATTTGGTTGTTCACAATAGTCTGCCCAATTTTGGAGAGGAAAAAGTACTTTGGATTAAGTTCAGATAAGTATCAAAACTCAAAGATAGTTGTGTGAACCGAAATATGAAGTTATTTGAATGTTTCCCATTGCTAATTGATACCATCTTGCTGAGGAGACTCTCACTGGATTGACGAATATCAGGAGAAAATCACAAATAAGTCCATGGAAGTAAAAACTTGATAATTCTATGCTTAAAAAAGACAAAAAACACCATTCTCAAAAAATCTTCCCAAAGATACTACAGAACAGGCAAAGGAGAAATATTAACAAGATAATGTTAGTTTCCTTAAGTCTTTAGAAGCCAGGATTTTACATAATGAAGATTTTAAAGAACAAGGTAGAAAAAAATTTGATCAGGGGCTTGCTGCATCTTAAGGTTAAAATACATTTTAGATTAGCTAGGTAGCATAGTAGGTAGAAATTGGACTACAGTCAGGAAGACCTCAGCTCAATTCTGGTCTCAGATACTTACTAATTTTGTGACCCTGGGCAAGTCACAAAACCCCTGTTTGCCTTTGTTCCCTCAACTGTAAAAGGGAAATAATAATAATAGGACCAACCTTTCAAGGTTTCTGTGAGGATCAAATGAGATAATATTTGTAAAGTGCTTAGCATAGTTCTTGGCTATGCTATATATTACGTATGTAGTAAGCAGTATATAAATGCTTAATACCTTTCCCTCTTCCCCTCCCATATGAAGATGTCTTATAGCAATTCATAGAACTCCTTCTGGTATATTCACCCAATTCAAACTAGCACTGATGAATTGGGTGCCCTAGACAGCAACTGCTTTCTCAGGTCCCAGAACATCCTGTACATCTAAGCTCCTACAACTACAGCTTGGAAGCCACCACCAGTGTTCTTCCCCTTAAGAGCCAGTTAGTAGACAGAATTAGTAAAGGCAAACTAAAATGGCATATTAAGAGTAGTATTTACAAAATATTCTCTCTATAATGCTGTGTCACAGTAACCCACAAATACATATAGCATCAGTGGGAAGAGTGGGCACAAATTTGGAATACAATAGTAGTGAAGTACATATGTATGGAACTCCCAACTCTGACACTCAGAACTCACAACTAAGGCAAATTATGACTCTGGTGCTTCAGAACCTCAAAAACATCATTGATTGCCATGGCTCTCTCTCTTATATATTCATATCCAAGTTATCTTCTCTTTTGCCGGAGGTCCAGATCTTAGAAGATACTTTCTCCCTTGAATGACTGCTTCCTTATATATGGAACTATATGGAGAGAGTTTTTGTTTCCTCAACTAAACTTTAAACTCTCTCAAACTGACTCTCCAACTGCTAGGTGGGATCTACTTTTAGATTTCATGGCTAATGTGAGGGAGGAGAAAAATCCTTCCTTTTCTTCCTGCCAAGAAGTTAAAAGATAAGCTCTTCCCCAACTGCTGGTTTCTGCTTTTAAAACTGAAATTGATTGGGTTGATTTTTTTAAAAAGAATCATGCTGGCACATTTCCAATCATTCTTTATCCAGGGACATTGATCCTTTCTGACTCAGAGAGGTCTTTATGCTTCATAAAGAGATAATAAGCTGTTAACACCTTGTTAAAACATTAATACCTTTTTGTCTGGGATTATATCCTATTGCTAAATCAACTCAGAAGGGCAGTGGGAAACCAATTTTTTCCCTCCCTTCCCTTCATTACGAACTCAAAAGATTTTTTTTAGAGGTGAGAAACAAATTATGTAAAGTCTCCTTTCCATGCAGAAATAGGCTCATTGTGGAATTAGATCTAGGATCTTTGTCTTTTAAGGTGGATGTATCAATGTATTGTAATGAAGATGAAACTGAACCTGAACATGGTGTCAGAGGAAACTGTCAACCTCAAGATGCTGTCTGTAGATAATGGAGATAATAGAGAAATACTCAAGTGAAAAGTATAATTAAAAAAATGAACTGTGTATTAGAAACCTTAATCACAAGGGTCTGGAGTCAGAGGATCTGTCCTGGAATATCAGCTCTGCGTACTTATGCTTATTCGACCTAGGGCAAGTCATTTCTTCTCTTTGGGTCTGTTTTCTCTTCTGAAAAATGAGAGAGTTTGAATTAAATAGAAGAAGAAGGAGAGGAAGGAAATCAGCATTATTAAGTGCCTACAATGCACCAGGCACTGTATTAAGTGCTTTATAAATATTATCTCATTTAATCTCTTAAGTCCTTTCCAGCTCTAAATGTGAAATGAATAATATATTTATCATTTATATCTAATTACTTTGTAGTATTCTCTGAAGAATTAAAGTTAAAGGTTACCCAAAGGGCAATGTGGAGGCATATGGTGGACATGAGTAAGCCATAACACATGACTAAACAAGAATTGTGCAAGAGAAGTACAGGCATACCTCAGAGATGTTGTAGTTTCAGTGCAAGAAAGCGAACATTGCAATATAGCAAGTCACATGAATTTTTTGGTTATAAAAGCTATTTTTACACTGCACTGTGGTCTATTAAGCATGTACTAGTATTATGTTTAAAAAATGTATATCCTTTAATTAAAAATGCTTTATTGCTAAAAAATGCAATTCATCATCTGAACCTTTAATGAGTCACAATCTTTTTTGCCGGAAGAGTGTCTTGCCTCAACGCTGATGGCTGCTGACTGATTAGGGTGGTGATTACTGAGTAGTTGAAGCTACTGGGGTAGCTTCAACAATTTCTTAAAATAAGTCAATGAAGTTTGTGCAGCAGTTGACTTGTCCTTTCACTTGAACACTTAGAGGCCATTGTGGGGTTATTAATTGGCCTAATTTCTAGATTGTGTATCAGGAAATAGGGAGGCCTAAGGAGAGGGAGAAAGATCAGGGAATGACTAATCTTTAGAGCAGTCAGAACACACCCAAGATTTACAGGTTAACTTCTCTGTCTTATATGGGTGTGGTTCATGATGCTCCAAAATGATTACAATAGTAATGTCAAAGATCAATGATCACACATCACCACAACAGATATGATAATAATGAAAATGTTTGAAATATTGTGAGAGTTACCAATACGTGACACAGAGACATGATGTGAACGCATGGTTTTAGAAAAATAGCATAGACTTGTTCAACACGGGGTTGTCACAAACCTTCAATTTGTAAAAATCATGGTATCTTTGAAGTGTAATAAAATAAGGTATACCTTTAGAGTACAAGATATAAGCTGAGATGTCTGATAGGAAAAGAAAGCAGGTTTGTCTGGTGCTCAGAGTGTAGAATAATTTATGGATAGCAGGATTCTTCATCACTATCCATCCGAAATTAGGAGAATTGGAGGAAGATCCTTGGCACATTAGGTGAACCACTTGTGAAAAATTTATAGGGGCACATGGATAGCATGAAAGCATATGAGTTGGTGTTGATCTGCATTGTAGGAGGAGCTTCCACATCAAGTAAGTCACAAATCTATTACTGTCTAAGTATTGTATAGTGCACTAATGATTATACTGATCAATATGAAAGTAATAAATGAAAAGTAACATTTTTGTAAACTGTATTCGATGATAACACTACCTTCTTCTTGTTTACTTATAGATATTCTTTATGGTTTTTTTAATCTGTTTTATGTTTTGTTTTAGAAAAGAAACCCCTTTATCCAAGGCAATAGTAAAACAGAAATTAGAGAAAGTATTCATAGGAGACTACATAGCAGACATTACAAAGTGAAAGAGCTTTCCCATTGGAAGTGAGGTAACAGGTCAGTTGAGAGAGTTCCAGATCTTACCCAAGGAGAAATTCTCTGAGGTGTCTAGTGTAGAAAGCTGGGGAATGGGAACATGATGGAGGCTGCTAAGTCCTCTCATGTTGTCTTCTTCCCATAGTCTTTTCCTTCAGCATCCTGGAGTGGAGTTGGCATCACCCATCTTCTTTCTCTAACCTGGAAGCCAGACTGCAGAGCCCAAAAAGCCACATGGTTTATCACTAATCCAGTGTTATTGTTTATTCACAACTTAAAAAAGGATTAGATGGAACATTGTTATATTGATTTTCTATAAATAGACAAGAAATTTGACCAACAGAGGAATGCCCTGCATAACTCTTCCCCTACCAAAGTTTTAGGTATCTTTTTCTGCCAAAGAGAAATGCATGTAGATAGATGAAACTCAGCTGGCCTGAATAGGATTTTTTGGCTTCCTAAGAGGGGCTACGTATCTTAAAGAAATAATCTCCTTGACCTGCAGAAGAAGCTATCAGTGAGAGGAAGCAAGATGGCAGAGTGGAATAGGGCATTGGATTTGGAATAAGGAAGTACTGAGTTCAAATCTTGCATTAAATACTTACTAGCTATGTGACCCTAAACAAGTTTCCTCATCTGGAAAATGGGGAAAATAATATTATCCTATAAGGTTTTTGTAAGGATCAGATGGGATAATATATATAAAACACTGTGACCTTAAAGCACGATTTAAATGTTAAAAATAATTATACAATAATAATTGTATTTATTATTAGAATGTTAACATCATGTTTATTTTATATATTTTTACATCTTATATTTTATTTAATTATTATTAGCTAATTAATAATATAATATTATTATATAATTTTTATTATGTGGAGAAGTATAGAAAGCTAGACAGAATTCCTGTCCACTGGGAAGGCTGAACTGAACCTGGCACAGCAATGGAGGAAGCCACTGATGCACAAGCAGTTCCACCATAATTTCATTCACAGTTTGAGAAGACAGGACATACTACCTTAAGGTTTGATGCTTCTCTCACCACTGGAGCACTAAGTTATGGGAACAACTAAGCTAATGTGTAAGGGCATGGAAATTTCTCAGTGGAGGTGGAGAAAGCAGGTCCTGACTAGATGGAGGAGAAAATGAGAGACAGGAAACATCTGACAATGTCACATTCCCAGAGTGAGGATCATCCCAGAACAAGTATCTTGATTTTCTTCATGTTCAGTCAGATCAGTCTCCAAAGCCTCACAGAGAGCTGGCTACATTTAGAATGAAATTCTGTCTAGTCAAACTGTGAGAGGCAACCTGATGTAGGGCAGAGAGCTGGCCTTGAAATCAGGAAGAGCTGCACGTAAGTCCTCTGACGGGTCAAAGCAACGTTAGCCATCTAACCCCAAGCAAGACAATTAACCTCTCACTTAAAATCTTTAGTTAAGTTACTGATCTGCCTTGTCAGAGAATTTAATTATTGGGAGTTCCTTATTCAGATGCAATCATCAGAGCAGACCAAAAAAACCACTTTCCCCCTACTTCCCAACAACAGTGACAATAAAATCAGATTATGAAATTCCACTATAATGTTTTGGCTGATTAATTGTCCATTTATAATGTTGATTAATATTTTATGATATCATAGTTTTTGCAAGATCAGATTATGAAATCTCACTGTAATGTTTTGGCTGATTAATTATGTGGATTAATGTCTTATAATCTATTTTTGCAAGACCAAGAAACGACATTGGACAGTTAACTTCTAAGGGTGGGCTGGAGTTACCTCATTCTGGTTCCTTAGGGATGATTGTTAAATTTTCAGTGTGAGCAACTACTCTTCAGAAATTGGCAAATGCTACAAATAGGATCTTGATTTGTTGTTTTGTTGATTGTCTAGATTTAACACAAAATGAAGATGAAGAAAATATTAATAATGTATATTAAACTCAGAAGCATGTCATTCATAGATTCTTTTTTCCCCTAGAGAGTTAGTTGCTAAACATTTATCAACACACTTTTGCTTTTAACTATGATAAAAAGGTTCATAGCACAGATCAAAGAAGCCCTGATATCTGATTTTCTGCAAACTAAGTAACTGTACTTAAAATTTTCCAAAATGATTTAACCACAGAACACTTTTGTGCTTGGAATATATTGATGGAACTCAGACATGCTCTGTGGGACTCTGGAGAATACCCCTGGGATAAAGGGAAAATGTTAAAGCAAACTAGGAGAAATTCAATCTCTTCTCCCCACCTCGATTGTTCTGTGTTATGAATTTGTTGATAGAGCCATGGTTTAATATTTTATAAGGGAAAATGAGGCTAGTGATAAAATTTTCTCATGAAATAGCTCATCATACAAAAATAAATAAGCATTCAAATAGCATTAGAGGACAAAGCAACCTCCAAGGTAAATTCCCACACTGGTATTCTGTGGGATTTTGTGCCTTTAAATTAGAACTCAATCAGTGATTATGTTGGATACATGGACAAGCAGCTCCTTTCCTTCAGAACATAGGGGTGATCATGGCTAGCCTTCTAAAATATTCCTCAGTGTCCCAGGTAAAACATCTCCTACAAGGGATGAATTTAGATATGTAGAGTTGTAAGTTTTTGCTTTGAGTCCCGTGTTTTGCTGGTGCATGTTGCTGTGATCCGTCAGGTCATTTTGAATGTTTTAGTATTTATCTTTGGCTTGAACAGCACACCATGACTTAGCTATTTATATGCAAAAAAATTGCTGACTCCAAGAAATTGATTATGAGGTGTGTGCCTGATGGGAAAAAAATAGTAAATTGAAGCTTAGTCTCCCCTGACCTAGCCTGGACCCATCTGGCCTTTAAAGGAATTACTAAGCACCTCAATTTGTTATAAGGCCAAAACAGTAAAAATCTAACCACTTATAAAACAAAGAATGCTATAAGAGGTCATTGGTAATTATGGAGGAAGAGCAAGATTCAGTAACCATCCTGAACTGCTACCCATGGTTACGCAGAACAACTCTGAGTATTTTTCAAGTTTGGATTGCCTAGGTAGGTCAGCCTTCCGTTCACAGATACGTCTGGTTGCAATTCTGATTTTCGTTGGCTGTATTTATCCTTCCTGACCTTGATGTTTTGGTGAACCATTTACCTAACTTCTGCAAAAGAAAACAGTCTGTTTCTCTGTGTGCAGTCTAGTTTGATTCCTTTGTTTGGACTGAGTCAACCAGCAGAACCATGGCTATGTTAGTTGTGACTGGTCAGAATGTGAATCTTTCCGTAAGACAGCAGGGCTGGACTTTCTTGATGAACTGCCTTTTCAATGCTGAGAGACAGAAGCAGTATGGTTTTAGCCTTAATTTAGTCATCTAGGGACATGCTTAAATGCTGTGTAAAAGCTTTGAATATTCATTAACCCAAGGGAGCCAATTTCCTCAATGATCATTCTGAAGGAAATATGTCCTGAAAGGTATTCTAAACCTGGTGAAGTAGAAATTATAGACTCTTTCTCTCTGTCTCTCCCTCTCTCTCAGGAATCTTCTGCACAATGTCAAATTTGGTTAACTCCAAGTATATACCCTTCTCCTTGGCTATCCTTTGGTTTTGGATGACATGTTATGGCTCTCCTCATCATTTTTATTCTTCAAGGGGCTGAGTAACCTGAATGTGAAAAGCAAAGAATAAAAATTAGTACCCAGAGTTGAGTACCTAGAGGGTCTTTGATTTCATTCCAACTAATCTATAGCAAATTGCCTTAAATATTAGAGGTATATGGGGGCAGCTAGGTGGCACAGTGGATAGAGCACCAGGCCTGGAGTCAGCAGGATCTGAGTTCAAGTCTGACCTCAGACCAGACACTTGACACTTACTAGCTGTGTGACCCTGGGCAAGTCACTTAACCCCAATTACCTCACCCCCCAAAAAATATTTGAGGTGTATGGGAGTAAATGAGTCACTCAGAGTAAGTCAACTTAGTCTAGTTTCTAATTAGTGTTAGTAACAAAATTTGAACTCAGTATCAGAATTGGATTTCAAACCCAGGTCTTCCTGACTCCAAACCAGCACCCACTGTAGATTTGTTCAATAATTCACAATTCATAGTGATAATGATAATAATATAATAGTTAGAATTTATATAGTGCTTTAAGGCTTACAAAGCACTTTACAAATATTACCTCATCTGATCCTCACAATCTTGGGAAGTAAATGCTATTTTATCTCCATTTTATAGATAAAGAAACTGACACAGACAGAGGTTAAGTGATTTGCCCAAAGACACACAGCTTGTAAATATTTGAGGTTGTATTTTACTTCAGGTCTGTCTGACTGCCTGGTCAACCAAACTATCCATTGTACTAACTAGCTGATTAATAATTGCATGAAAATGGGCCAGTTGGGTGATTGCTAATAACTATGAAGGTTGGCTTTTTTTTCTGCTTTCATTCCCCACCCTTCCTCTTTCTTTAACCCCTTCTAATCTGGTTTCTGGCTCTACTAAGTTGCCTAAGTCATTTTTTTTTTCAGAGATTAGTGCTTATCTCCTTATCATCAAATCTAAAGATCTTTTCTTAGGGATCAGCATCCTTCTTGTATTAAACATTTTTTTACAAGCTGCTCCTTGTATCTTTCTCCTTCCTTGGATCTTTTTCCTTCCTTGGCAACTGTGTTTCCTGTCTACAGCATTTAACATACTTAAATCTCTTTGCTCTTTGGCTTTTGTGTTGTCTCATACATTAGAATGGAAGCATGGAGCTTACAGTCTTAACAGTCTCCACATTAGTATTTCAATCTTCTTCCTCCCTCCTTCCCTCTTTCCTTCCTTCCTTCCTTCCTTC
>CM053626.1:93707832-93732577 GCA_028646595.1 Phalanger gymnotis
AATTTGGAACTCAAAGTTTCAAAAACAGATGTTCAAAAACAAAAAAAAGTTTTTTGCATGCAACTAGAAAATAAGATACACAGGCAATGGGGCATAGAGATTTATCTTGCCCTACAAGAAAGGAAGGGAAAGGGGGATGGGAGGGGAATGGGGTGATGGAGGGGAGGGCAGACTGGGGAACAGGGCAACCAGAGTGTACGCCATCTTGGAGTGGGGGGGGAGGAAATGGGGAGAAAATTTGTAATTCAAACGCCTGTGAAAATCAATGCTGAAAACCAAACATGTCAAAAATAAAATAAAATACAAAAAAATATTTTGATAAATGTGTCTCAATATAATTAGTTTCTTTTATAAATCTACCTATTTTATGCATTTAGAAATATCATTCTGAAAAGGAGGTCTTTAGGTTTCACCAGATTTCCAAAAGGATCTGTGCATGAAAAAGATTTCAAACCCCTGATCTAGGTCCGAGCAGAATGAGTCTAATGCAGGGGTGGGGAATCTGTGACCTCAAGGCCACATGTGGCTTTCTTAGGTCCTCAAATGACTGACTCCAAACTTCATAGAAGGATTTGTTCTGTAAAACTTGGACTCAGTCAAAAGGACCTAGAAGGTCACATGTGGCCTAGAGGCCACAGGTTCCTCACCCCTGGCTAATGTCTCTTCCACAAAATGGCCCTACATACTTGACATATTTGAAGGAAGCTATCATTCTGGCTCTTCTACTTACTAGGTATGTGGCCTTGAGCAAATCTCTTCATTTTTCTGTACCCTGTTTATACATTTATATAATATAGTAGAAACAGTATTAGATTTCGATTTAGTCATAAGACATGGCCCTTGGCTATTTATGATCTGTGGACTTGAGCAAGTTACCCCTTTCCCTATTTCACCATTTTTTTTGGTACAAGGAGAAAGCATTCCTACTTAATTCTCTGTACCTTGTTTAGTTATTTCAGTAGTGTCTGACTTTTCATGGCTCCATGTGGAGTTTTCTTGGCCAAACATATGGTTTGCCATTCCTTCTTCATCTCATTTTACAGATGAGGAATTGAGGCAAACAGGGTTAAGTGACTTGCCCAGGGTCACACAGCTAGTCAGTGTCTGAGGTCAGATTTGAACTCAGAAAGATGAGTCTTCTTGACTTCAGGTCAGCACTCTATCTACTGCACCACCTACTGTTTGTACTATTTGTATGGTATTTATCACAGGCTGCCTTGGCTTGTTGCTATTTGTTTACATATATCTCCATTAGATGCTGTTTAATCTCTTCAAATAAATGGTAAATGACTAGAGTGTAGGACATGTTCAATATATTTTGTATCTTCTGTAGGAATTTCTTGTATAAAGTTGGCATTCAAATAGTAGTTGAATGAATAAAGATTTATTCAGATAATACAAGCCAAAGAAAAATATGTCTAACCAACCCAAATGGCCCATTATAATTTAACATATCTAGCAAAAGGACGGCTTTTATCATTCAGCTTACTAAATCATTCAGATAATCTATTTTTCACTTCAAGTTGGATGTGAGTATAGCAATAGGAAAAAGAAATGATGTTATAAAAAACTTGTTCAAATAAGCTAAATAAGCATGCTTTTAAATGATTGTGCATGAGTGTGTGTGTGTGTGTGTGTATGTATGTGTATCAGTTGTATGGTCTAATAAGAAGGGTACTGAATGGGGATCATAAATAAAAATTCTCATACGTGTCCTTCATTAACTAGTACTGTCTTCCGGAGCAAGCAATAAATAAATCAACACACATTTATTAAGTACCTATTATGCACCAGGCATTCTGTTAGGTATGGGGCAATATAAGTACAAAGAGTGAAAATATCCCTACTCCCATCGAGCTTATATTTTAAGTGGTGGTGAGACAAATATTTTTCTGTCTATCTGTCTATCTATCTATCTATCTATCTGTCTGTCTGTCTGTCTGTCTGTCTGTCTGTCTGTCTGTCTGTCTATCTATCTATCTATCTATCTATCTATCTATCTGTCTGTCTATCCATCTATCTCTCTATCTATCTATCATCTATCTGAATATGCAAAATGTAGCCTAAATTTAAGGTGAACAAATACAGGGTAGTTAAGATACAAGATAGTTTGGGAGGGAGGGCACTAGTTGTTGGCTGAGATCAGGAAAGGCTTCATACAGAAGATGGCACTTCAGCTCCATCTTAAAGAAAGAAAGTGATTCTGTAAGACAGTAGTAAGGAGAGAGTGTACTCCAGGCATGGGGAGTGCAAAAGCAGAGGTGGAAGATGGAATAACTTATACGAGGACTAGAGATAACAATTTCCCAGGATTCTGGAGTCTGGGAGGGGATGAACATTACATCTGAGGTTTGAAAGGTAGCTTAGGACCAAACTGTGAAGGGCTTGAAAAGCAAAGGAGAAGAGTTTGCATTTTATCCCAGAGGCATGTCCTAGGGTGTCTGTGGAGTTGATTACGTAAAGGAGTAACATGGTTGCATCTTCACTTACAGGAACTTGCTTTGGTGGCAGGGTGTAGGATTGCTGGGAGTGGCAAGAAACGAGGCAGGGAGAATAATTAGGAGGCAAATGTGATAATCTAGGCGAGAGGTGATGAGTGCCTGAACTGAGGCAGTAGCTGTGTAAGTGGAGGTAGAAATGGGATGAAGTGGTAACTGATTGGGATGAGGGCTGAGGGAGAGTGAGAAGCTGATGGTCTTGACCTCAGGAAGTATAAAAGGACTGTCTTGCTGCACTGAAGACCCAGCTGAGATTGGCTCACACGAATTTGTAATGTACCCAGGCAGTATGGTTGGGAGCCTTCCTCTGGAGATGCTCAGCAGCTTGTGATGGTGGGAATAATCCAGAGATGATGTTTGTTAAGAGATGGATCGTGGTAGGACAAGGGGGCAAAGGAAGTCAGAGCAAGGATAATGGTCTGAGAAAGTAGTGATGACTAGAAGAAGTAGAGGCCTTGATGAGAGTGAAGAATAAGGTTAAGAGGGATAAAGTACAGGGAGAGATAAAATGATGGGAGGTTTTGGTCAGGAGGAATTCTAATTAGGGAAATTCTAATTGTGGATAATAGTGAGATACATGGTGGGATCTTCCCTTTTGGTGGCTAGATGGAGATTTAAAGAGGCTAAAGAACGGGGAGATTATCAAGTTTGTAAATATTAATGCCTCCTAGTGTAAGGGTGGGATCTAGGGAGGAAAGATGGTAAGTTAGGTGCAGACCACCTTGCGAAGGGAGGGATAATAATGATGGGGTCAGTATAATAGTTCAAGTCATATCATTATAATTTGGAATGGGTTGAAATTTTTGATTGAGTGGTTTTCAAAGGAAAAAAGATTGCTGAGTGATGGAAGTAAAGGGAGAGCCTATAAATGACAGTGAGGAGGAAGGAATATTTCTACTCTGCCTCTAAGACCAGTGTGTTGGGATGTGTGGGAGAAAGTACTGCCAGTGCTGGAGAGAATAGCCAGATTGTCACTGGGTGGGGGTATGTGCCAGATTTTAATGAAGGCTAGTAGATACAAGGAGTGTGAGAAGATGAAGTCCAGGATGAAAGGGAATTTATTCACTATGGAACATGAAGTCCAGAGGGTGCAGTGGAGAAATGGGTAGGGTAGGGTTGAAAAAAATAAGAATGAGAGAAAGAGAGGTGGGGCATGGGGAAAGTTTTCTTCCATATGCCCAGTGATGAACTGATACAGAGTGATAGGGAAAGAAACAGTAGAATCCATAGAAGCAATAATGGGTGGCAGGCGAATAATGAAATTCACAGTCCACACCCTGTTGGGATGAGTCTAGATTGGGGTTCATCTCTAGCTGGCAGATGCAGGCAGTTATTACTGTTTTTCCCTCTCCTCACCATAGTCAGCTTTCTCATGTGTAAAATGAAGGGAGTTGGACTACATAACCTCTGACATCTCATCTAGCTCTGGCATTATGACATTCCCTAGACCTATTAATTTAATAATTTTATTTGGTCCACACAATCTGTATAATGCTAAATGACTATATTAGTGGAATAATATAATGAAGAAACACTGGCTGAAGAGTCAGATTTGAGCTGTATTCCTGGCTTTGCCAATAGCTGACTGTGTGACCTTAAGCTATTCACATTCACTCCCTATTTTGGTGTTCAGGTTCCTCATGGATAAAGTGAAAGGGTTGGGCTCAATGATCTGCATCTCCATCCACTTCTAAATCCTATGATCTCTAAGGACTACGAGTTTATGACTAGCTCATAGAAGGTAATTGCATCTGAATTACTACTCATCACCTAACACTAGACTTGGAAGAGGCCTTAAAACTTATTCAGTTGGATTTCATTATTTTATATGGAAATTAGTCTCATCAGTGAGTTGACTATGGTCACGTAGCTAGTTAGCAGAATCAGGGCCAGAACCCAATTCTCCTGACTTCCTATCCAGTGCTCCTTCCACTGCACCCCACATGTTCGTTGCCTTTCTTCTCTTGGACAGAACATGTAAGCACACGAAATATGTTGGGAAGTCAATAGCACCGCAGGCTTCCTCTTCTTTCCTCCCCTTTAATGTTTTAATGTGGGAGTCCATTTTTGTAGAGAGCAAATAGAAAACATTACTGAAATAATGATTCTAGGACTTAGCCTGCCTGCCAGGTTTTAAAAATTCATCTTCATTGTACTTGGACAATGATGATGAGGCTGAATTTGTGATGAATTGACTCATTAATAAACTTTCTCATTTCCAAGTTATCTTTTATATTTTTAACATTCTTTTAAGGTGTTATGTCAAGGTCACATTTCCAGACATGGCATGGCTTGGGGTCAGGAAGACCTAAGTTAAAATTTGACTTCAAACACTTACTAGCTTTGTTAACCTAGGCAAGCCACTTAACCTGTTTGCCTCAATTTCCTTGTCTCCAAAATAAAGGTAATAATAGTCCCAACCTAACAAGGGTCTTGTGAGGACCAAATGAGATCGTAGTTATCAGGTGCTTAGCACAGAGCCAGGCATAGAGTAAGCACTATATAAAAGTGAGCTATTATTATTACTAATTAAACACCTACTGTATGTGTCCCACAATACAGATTTGGATTATGCATTGTCAAGGGACTACAAAGATAAATCCTCATAAAGACGCAGAACCTAAAGGCAAAGAGACTTAGCAGATTGAGCAGAAGAGGAAAATTGAGATGTCCACCCTGATGAATTGGGTCAGATTGAAGTCCTCTGAGCCGAAGATGACTTTCTCTCATCCCTGCTTAATGAAGCAGAATACAAACTTGCCAAGTTGTTGAAAGATGTATCCAGATACCAGGTGCTATCATGCCCTTTAACATTTATATTGCAGGCTGGAGCCTTGAATGATCATTCATCATAAGAAATAGGCCTTTGTTCTGATAAAAGTAGAGAGCTGGATAGTTAAAAGAGAAAAACCAAAACTGTTCATTGGACCTTTTGAATATCTATGACATTCTTCTCATGTTCTATTTTGGATTATAGTGTGTGTGTGTATGTGTGTGATATATATGTGTGATATCATCACATTGAAAACTGGGATCTCAGAGGCCATTTGGTACAACCAGTATCTGAATAAGAATTCCTTCTACTATGCACCCAACAAGTGGTCCTCTAGCTTTTTCTAAAGGACTTCCACAATCTCCCAGGGCTTCAGTAACCTTTTTTTTTTTGCATCTTTGTAACTTCCCTCCATTTCTCCTCAGTCAGTCCTCTGGAGCTAAGCAGAACATGTCTAACCCTCTTCCCTGTGATAGACTTTCAAATCTTGAAAACAACTCTTATATCCATTCTAAACCAGCTTCTTCAGCTGATCCTTGCATGGCATGGACTGAAGTCCTTCCCCTCTCATGTTTGTTCTCCTGTGGATATTTTACAGTTTATCAATGTTCTTCCTAAAATATGTTGCACAAGACTAAATACGAGTTTAGACGTGGGGTAAGCAGACCAGCACACAATGGTACTATGACCTTCCTAGCCCTAGACTCTATGCTTCTCTTAATGAGGACTTAAGATTGCATTTGATGCTTTAGCTTAAAGGTAGGGAATGTGTAATTTACTTTCATATCTCCCTTAGGTGTATGTAGCACAGCATTGAGCACATAGTAGGTGCTTAATAAGTATTTGTTGAATTGCTTTGTCCTTTGACCATTTTGCTCAATTCTTAATGCTAGAAGTTCTATCAGCCTTGGACTGGGTAAATTCCCTAGATAAGAGAAAGATTTCAAAATTCAAAGTAGAGGGAATATTCTAAATTTTAATCTCTTTTTATGTTAAATCTATGATCAGAAGAAATAAAATCCCATTTAGATTTTGATTTACCATCCAAGAGAAATGGCTATCTTGGGGCTCTGTTTTCAGGATCTGCATAACTTAGTAAAAGAGCCATGAAAGAATGATGTACACAAAATTCCCTCTGGTAAGTCAGGACCTTTCTAAAGGTGCACAGGATTCAGTGATTTGAGTGAAGCCAATAAACCTTGGCTGGAGCAGATGGCCTATACATAGCCCTTGAGGCTGACACTGATACCGTTTCCCACCTCTTCCCCCTTCTTTCCTTCTCTTTAACAAGTCATAAATCCTTCCCAATGAGAGGAAAGGGCCACAAAGATTGGAATGAAAAAGATACTGGCTTTTGGAGGCAGTTGCCAATGTTGTTTTCCTCCCAGGGGCATCAGAAAGTATACAGTTTCCTCTCTATGCTCTCAGTAAGCTGCTCTAAATGTTGCTCCTTTCAAATGGAGAGATCTCTATATCCAACTGGAGTCTTACTCAAGTCTCACCATTTTTAAAATTGTAGGGCAGAATGGGACAGTAGTAACAGACCTGGATTTGGAGTTTGTGAGATCTGGGTTCAAATTCCGGTTCTGCTATTTAGTGTGTGTGTTGTGATCTTAGAAAAGTCATTTCCATGTTCCTAAGCCTCTATTTCCTGGAGAAAAAAAAAGTTTTGTAAATCTTAAAGCATTGTAAACACACACATATTATTAATAAAAGGCAAACTCAATTTATTAGTGCTGAAATATAGGTAGATTTTTAAGGTTACCCAGGATGTGTTCATGTCTGCATTCTTGTCATCCTTAACAGCTGAAGCAATTAGGCATACACCTACCTAGATGGGAACATCAGTCAGGTACTGAATGTTTTGTGCAAGATGCAAGTAAACGTGCTTCATTGTGAGAATTACTAGAGTGTTGTGGAAAGTTCAATTTGTTGTCAGAGGATATGGGCTCACATCTCAGCTCTAATACTTGGGTGCCATGTAAACTTAGGCAAAGCTCTAACATCTTGGATCTTCAGTTTTCTTGTCTTTAAAATGAGGCAATAGAACCAAGACATAAAGTTAAATTCTGACAGTGCGATTATCATGTTAGTAATGGCCTAGCTCTTTTACAGTGAAGGTCTCTATCTATTTCTGCTTGTCTGGATGGATTTGAGCCCTTTCATTATTTTCTCTTCTGTAGTATTCTAGCAAGAAAATAATCCCGAGTAGAAATTCTGTCTAACTTTGAAGGTGACTGTGTAAAGAAAAAAACAAATAAGATAGAGTTCATATTGAACCTTATATTCTATTTTCCTCCGTGCACTTGATGGTCCAACCTCGTCTCCTTTAGAGGGCCTTTCTTGGTTCTCTCAGCTTCTAGTGCCATCCCCTTTATCTGTTCTGTATTTGATTATATTGCACATTCTGATTTATAAATATTATCTTCTCCATTATGAAGTGGGCTATGAGGGCTAGGATTGTTTTTGCTTTTTCTTTGTATCCCCAGCACTTCACACAGTACCTAGCATAAAGTAAGTGTTTAATGAATGTATTTTTCTTATTGATCGACTGAAGAATTCCCTCTATGTTTTGGCAACTGTTCTACAACTTACATTTGTAGAGAATTACCTAGGGGCATAGAGAGTCAACTTCGCTTATCCAGAGTCCCATAGTTAGTATGTGTCAGAGCAAGGACTTGAACCTAGCTCAAAATAACTGAGGCTTAACCTGCCATTCAAATTAATGGCTATTTATTACTTATCTCTCCTAAATAATACATTTACATTTTAACAATGGTTTTTTTATACAATGATTAAATCCAAAGCGGTTCCACGTTTGATAATTCCAAATCTTGCCCATAGTACAAATCTTATGCATAGTAGTTAGAGCACTGGGCTTGGGATCAGGAAGACATGAGTTCAAATCCTGCCTCAGACACTTAGTAGCTGTGAGACCCTGGAAGAGTCACTTCATGCCTGTTTGTCTAAGTTTCTCATCTGTAAAATGGGGATAGTAACAGCATCTACCTCCTAGGTAAGGCAAAATGAGATGATATTTGTAAAGCATTTAGCACAGTGCCTGGCACATACATAGTAAGTACTATATAAATATGAATTATTATCATCATGGATAGAAAAGATATTTTTAGACAGGCAGGGCATTCAGCTCCCTTCAAATCTATCTATATGTATATGAATATATATATATGTATAGAGAGATAAATATAGATATATAGAAAGAGGTAGTTATAGATAGAGATATGCAGAGACTGATTAATCTCTATATATATGTATGTATGTATCTATCTATCTGCTCATCTGTCTGTATCATCTATCTATGCCATCCCATCCATCCATCTATCTCTCTATCTCTCTACCTATCTATCTTGCTCTAGTAAGGCCAGTCATGTATGCTCTCTATTGGTCTGGGGCAGAGTAAGGAGGAGAGAAAGAATATTTTTTTCTTCTTTAAAGAGTCCTGCACTAGGAGTCAGAAGTTCTGGATTCAAGTCCCAGCTATGTGACCTTGAGCCATTAATTTTTCTGCTCTAAACTTCCATTTTTCTATTTTCCTTTTAGACTTGTGATTTCGATAGCATAGGGCATTTCCCTGAAGAAATTCCCCCCCATTAATTTAGACTAGAAAATTGTCTATAACTTAGTGTCTGAGAATTTCTTGAGACACAGAGAGTTTAGATAACTTTACCGTGGACACAGCTAGGGTGGGTCAAAAAATAGGATGTGAACTTGGGTCTTCCTGCCTCAGAGGTCTTCCCTTTAATCAGTGAGACACATTGCCCACTAGTGTGACCTGGAACAAGTCTCTTCCTCTCTGTGAGCCTCAGAATCTTCATCTCTAATAAACAGGTTTGGAGCCTTTGGGATCCCTTCCATCTCTAAATCTATGATGTTCTGATCCTATGACCTTTTTCCAAGGTTTAAAATAAGGATAATTATACTTGCCCTGTTGTCTTCATGAAGGTGTAGTAGGGATCAAAGGAGAAAATGAATGTATAAAAATCTTAATAACATGTAAAGTACTATACAAGATATTTAAGTCATTGCTATTATGATGGTATTATTAATAATAGCTATCATTCATACAGTATACATTCATACAGTACTATACAGTACTATAAGGTTTGAAAGTTACTGTACATTAATTATCTCATTTGATCCTTATAACAGCCCTACAGAGTGGGTGCTATTATTTTCTGCATTTTATATGTTAAAAAAACCTGAGGCAAACAGAGCTTGAGTGACTTGCCTAGAGTCACACAGCTGGTACATGTCAGATTCCACAGTTCCAGCCACTGTTTGCCTACTGAGTTAGGATGGAGGAAATGTCTGCCTAGGTAACAATCTCAGCCATAATAGCAAAGGATTGCTTTTTCACCTTAGATAACAAAATCACTTCTCCTGTGAAAACAACCATTAAATGAACAACACCTTTACTTTTAAGCCACCCCCAGAAGGGCACACACTCCTGGCCCTGGAGGTTGTATAAGGTAAGGGATGGGGGCAAAGATACTTTCAGGACATGACACAAAGAACAGCTGCCACCACAGAACTTATTCCTTGCTAATTTAGGGCAGCTTCAGGGAGAGAAGCACACATAACAGAGGTGGCTTCTCTCCTCCATACCCTTTGGCAGGGATTATAATTTCAAATAATACAGCACAATCATATTCTATTACAACCAAAAATGGAAGCATGATGCAGTTTTTCTGTAATCAGATTTGCATTTAAAGTTTTAACTGGTGGCTAATATTGGAACATTTCTGTATAATATCTGACCTTATTAGCCGAGAGCACCAGAACCACTGCGTCCCTCTATTTCTATTATCTTGAAGTCATTTCCTCTCTGACATTTTCATAATTGTCCACTGTGTAACTCTCTGTTATGCACTTCTCTAGATGTATATTCTTTCTGGGTCATTTAAGGAAACAGAAATGGAGGCAGTTTCAAGATAATTTAAATTCCAGTGATCAATTGTCTTGCCTCTTATGAAGCCTTCCCTTATTTCCCTGTCTCTAACTCTGTCTCCTCATCCTTGCCTAAAGGGCTAACAATTTGCTGTAATTTTTTTCTTTCCTCTTTTCCCCAGTTACTATATTTCTAATTTGTACCAAAGCCTAACACTGGCCTGCTGGTCGGATAATGTCCTTGTCATTTCGTTCCATAGCTTCCCCTTTAGCCAAACTCCTGTTTATTCTCCTGTCCTACTGAGGCAATTTTTTTAAAACAAAATTTTGTTTTGCTTTTTCCATGGACTCCAATGTAACTTGAAAACAAATCAGAATTGTAGAGCTGGAAACAATCATAGAAATAATCCAACCCACTCTGTTCTCATTTACATATCCTAATAGGTTCTCTTTTCAGTCAGGTATTTATTATTTTATCTCACTCAAGGGTCTGTTGCCTTGTTTCTGAATGAGAAAGAGTGACCCCATACTCTACTTCTGTACCAATGTGATGATTTCTCCCTGGGTCTTTCAAGAAGGTGATGCACACGAGAAATAATTGGTTTCTGTGGGGCCTAGGTTAGCCCCAGTGTCTGGCTTGTGATTTCTTATTTCTAATTAATTTTGGGTGGAGTACAACCACAATTACTAAAGCATTAAAAAGCCTGGGAAAGCAAATAAACACAGAAATAGCCAGGAGGCTAATAAGTACAAGAAGCTGCCCAGGTACCTGATGTACCCAGGAATACGGTTGGGTACCTTTATTTATATTTACCATTTTCCAGGCAAATGCAAAGAGGGAGAGCAGGCCTAATTCTCACGTTCAGTTTAATTGATTTTCCATCCTGTATAATCAATCAGACTATGCCTGTGTATTCTTGAGTCTTTGATGTGGCTGTATGCCTTACCTATTTTTTTTCCTGTGGCGAAGTAGAATAATTACTGGTTTTAAGCTTTGAGCAGGTTTCAAAACCTGCTTTCATATGTGTGACCTTTGGGCAAGCTGCATCTTCACTGGGTTTTAATTTCTTCCTTTGTAAAATGAGGAGCTTGGGCTAGATGGCCACAGAAGACCTTTCCAGTTCTATGACCTTATAACCTTCTCCCCCACAAGCACTAGCCACTAACTTCTTTTGACTTCCTAAGATGTTTTGGGCTGGAAAAATGTCTCACTGTGACCTTTTGTTGGTTATGCCACTCTAAGAATATGATATGACACATTATTTTAAAGTTCTTTGGAGGGTAATATTGGAAGATCTTGACTAGAATGCCCCTTCCACTCCACCATCTTGGCTCTACCTTTCCCTCATAAAGGTTTTAAAGAGGAGAAATTAGGCCTATGAATCAATCATCATTGCTGTCTTCTGGCTTACCTTTTTGGGTAATAACAATACCCTCCCTCTTTGCTATCCTTTTAGAATATTCCACTCTTTGATATATTTTAAGAATTGATATTTTAAAGTTATGTTGCCTTCAGCATGGATTTCTTCTGCATGTTTTTGGGTTGTTCCAGGTTTCACTCTTGACTTTATTTTGGGAGTACCATTACCAGTTCCTCAGGCTGAAGGTGTTAAAGGTCCCAAAGTGAGGACTCAGCTTTCACTGGTGAGGAGATTATTATATCATAAAAACTTGGGTATATTTATTTCATTCTACATTTTGTGTCATTCTTTATCTGTTATGCTCCATCCAAGTTCATTTGTAAGTTCTCTTGAGATGATCTGGCTTACTTGGACCTCACATTAAGCTTTCTCCAGGTTTGTATGCATGTATATAATCAGAGACAAATAGACATATGCAGTGATGTCCGAATGATCCAATGTTTTTATTTGGCGAGGTCTGAGTCCTACGGGCTCTCATACGTCTGAGTGTATAAAATGGGCATCATTGAGCATGGCATTTGTTAGATTTTAGAACAGAAAGTAATATCCTAGGTTTACAATTTTTATGAGATTTTCTTTTTTATGGATGCCTTTTGTGTTTACATCACATTTTTTTAAATGTATCAGTTCCCCCTTGTGCTCAGTAAGCCATTTCTTATAACAAAGATTTAAAAAGTGGAGAAAAAAGTTTATCAAAATCAAACAATGCATCATATATATCTCAGAGTAAATGCCATACTCCACACTGACGAATCTCTACTTCTTCAATGAATGGAAGGAGGTACATTTTTCCCAGTCTTCTTTGGGGCCAAACTTAATTATTATAATCATACTGCATTTAGTTGTTTGTTTTCAGGCATTTACTATTCCACAGCAGTTGTCTTAATAGCTGCCTTGATGCCAAGACCGGAGACTGTGCCTGGAGCATTCAACCCTGTCATCTCCTGAATTGTTGCCCTGGGGTCCTACTTTTGTGATTGGTGAGTGCCTCAGGTGGCTCACTAAATTTAAGTTAGCTCCATCTGTGCATCTTCACTTTACTCCCTGGCTACCTTTCACCAGCTAGCTTGCTGCCATGTAAAAATAACCTTTTCTGACTCCCTACCACCCCTGTTTTCTCATACTGGAACCATAATCAGATTAATACCTACATTGCTCCTTGAACACATGTCTGAGTATACTCAGCTATAACTCCACTCTGTAATTTCCTGAACTGAAATATCCCTTCCTAGTCTCTACTCCCCATGTGTGTTGACTTCCCTATTAGATTGTAAGCTCCTTGAGTCCAAGAGTTCTCTAGCTTTTTTTGTATTTGGGTCCTCAGCTCATAATGCCTAATAAATATTCTTTAAAATTTATTCTTTCTTGGGTAGCTCACAAGAAAGATTGGGGTAAACCTGAGTGTGATGTAAATTTAAAAATAAAATCAGTTAGGAACAGCTAAAAGAGTAATTATTTCATACAAATGAGGTGCAAGAGGAAGAATTGATACAGAGGAATTAAATGGGGGAGGAGGGCCGGTAGTTCTGGTAATCTACTTTTATCGGGAATGGGTTTAAGAGGGAATAATGTGTATATATTTAGAAGAGTATAAAAGTCTTCTAAATTCAGAAGAAATAAAATGGTAACAGGATAGGGAGGGGGAGAGGACAAGGGAGAGTTCTTTAGCAGGGAGGGTGAGGGGATATGCAAAAGGGGGGTATAGAAGGGTGTTTAGATTTATGGGGCATGGGAGGATAGGAAGGGATGCTTGTAGGGGGATAGGCAAGTAATAGGAGGGCAAGGTAGCAGATAGAAGTAAATTAGAGGAGGTAGGAGGGATAGGAAACAAGAGATATACATAAACATAAAAACAAAGATCAGAAGTAGAATTTGTCAGGGAAAGTATATTTCTATATGTGTATGTACATATGTATATGTGTGTATTTATATCTATAGCTATAGAGAAATATATATAAACTTAACTGTTGCCTGGGAGGGGAGGGGAAAAGAACAAAGTAAAAAAGTGCACAGCAGAGAACAAAAGAAAACTTACAAGGAAGCAAAGAAAAAATGGACAATTCTCAACACAAATGTATTATTTATTATACAGGCTTTCTTGGAATGAAAATTTATTGGTATATATTTTGAATCCTCTCTTATGTTGTGCTATGCACATGACATGACTTTTCCCCCTTTCTTTGTATTTAAGTTCCAATATTTAAGTTTATGATATGTTTTTGTTTTTTTTTTCTCTATTTTATATTTGTGTTCTGGTGTTTAAGTCTAAGATAAAATTTAAAAAATTCACTCTTTCAATCGTCATTGTCATTGTGTATAATGTTTTCACATTTATGCTTGCTTTACACTGGTTCTACAAGTTTTGCAATTTTTTTGGTATGGACCAGTGATTTCATTGGTGTAGAAAACTCCATGGTGAGGAAACTCCCTCTGCCAATGTAGATTAGCAACTATTCTGCAATTTATAGTATTCAGAAAGTTTCTCATTTCCTTGAGAAGTGCCTTACTCAGAATAACAGAGCCAAGGGCAGGAGCTAAATCAAGGTCTTCCTGACTCCAAGGCCAGCCTCATACCATGATGATTCTTAAGTCATTCCTATGCTTCTCTGTAATTGTTCATATTTATAAATATCTAATGGTGCTAAATAATCAATTGGTAGGAAATAATCCATTTGCCATAGCTTGTTTAGTCATTTATCCATACACGGGCATCTATTTTGTTTTCAGTTATTTGCTACCAGAAGGAGTGCTGCTATGAATATTTTGGCACATCTGGAGTTGTTGATGCTGTCTTTGACTTCTGTTGATTGATCCCAGCAGAGGGATTTCTGGATCATAAGGCACGTGAGTTTTTCCACTTCTTTTAAAAAACAAAATTTCAAGTTGCTTTCCAGAAGTTAAATGCTCTACCAACAATATATTAATATTCCTGTTTTCCCACAGCCTTTCCATCATTGAGTATTTCTGTCTTTAAAAAATTATCAATTTATTGCATGTGAGGTGAAACTTCAGAGTTGAATTCATTCACATTTCTTTTATTATTAGTGCTTTGGAGCTATCTTTCACATCGTTGTTAATAGTTTGCTATTCTTCTTTTTGAGAACTGTTTGTTTATGTCCTCTAACAACTTATCCCCTGAGTAATGTTGAATAGGGATTTCCAAAGAATTGAAGTCATGGAAATGTTATATTAAGGGAAAATAATAGATCGCCAATTCAGTGCCCTGTGGACATAGAAGAATTAGTTGATGAAATATTAATGATACATATGTCAAATGGTATACTGCAATACTCAAAGATCTATAATTTAACCTGCACTCCTATCACTAATGCTGAACATAGCCCCTCTCTTTTTAAAAATTTTATTTACTTTATTCTGAACTTAAGAAATAAAACAAGCATTTCCATAACATAGTGGAATAGAAAAAAAAGATGATTGTACATGAAACTGCACATCTCTTATGCACAGCTTGATATTCCTTTCAAATATATAATAAAGTAGTTAGGTGATAGTTGAGAATTGTACTAGTCAAGAAATTCATAATTCTAGAATCTATCAGGTGAAATGCCTCTCTGAACTTTGCTAGGCTGATCCTTGAACTTTCCTAGTCTTCATAATTCAGTTGTTGCACACAATAGGCCCTTAATTAGTGCCTTTTTTTGGTACTGGATTGAGCTAGGTCTTTCCAGTTTTCGTTGGCCTTTAAGAACACATGCCATGCTTGTTTCAAGAAGCTATTGCCACCTCCACACCCCTACAAAGTATTGGAGTAATAATATAGTACGTGGTCAATTGGTCAGAAAGCAAAATTCATCCACATTTGTGGCCAAAGATATGTGTTAAGGAAAGGAAGGACCAAAATGATGATAATGTGGATTATAAAAGTATCTCTCCATTTCACGGTGCTCGAAGATTGACCAATTGCTTTACACATACTATCTCAATTGATCTTTACAACAATTGATCTTTTATGAGGTAGGGCACCACAAGTATTACTATGTCCATTTTCTATAGGAAAAAACTGAAGTTCAGTGATTTAAGTGACTTCTTCAGGGCCTCACATTTCTTATGTACCAGAGGCAGGACTGAAATCCAGTCCTGTCATGACTCTAACATACCATGCCTCTACCTCTTCGAGATATAGGCTAGCTGATGTGATGCCTCATAGGTTTACACTTAGAGCTGGAAAGGACTTCATAGCATCTAGTCAGAGGGATTATGAATTCAGAGCAGGAAGGAATATATGGAGTTTACCTAGTCTAACACCTTCACTTGAACATTAGGAAAATAAGGCTCAGCAAGGTTAAGTGAGTTGTCCAAAGTCACAAGTTTGGTAGTAGAAGAGCCAAGATTTGAACCCAATTCTCTGATATAAAATTCAGCAATCTTAACCTAATTCAGAACACATTTATTGAGTGCCAACAATGTGCTAGGCATGGGTCTAGATAGAGATACAGAGACAAAAATGAAATGGTTCTGGCCCTCAAGCAGTGTACTTACTATTGGGGAAACATATGTGATATTAAATCAATGATTAAAGATCTTTCCCCCACCCATTCAATAGGCCCCAGGTGAGGCCAGTCAAGGGAAGCTTGATTAGAGGTTTGTTTATAGGCAGGTCTATACCCTTTACTTACTAGGCACTAAGCCTCAAGCCTTTTGCTGATTGGGCATGAAGCCCTTGGGCCCTGAAATGAGTATATAGATCCAGAAGGTAGCCATCATAAAGTCAGAAGTCAGAATTCAGAATTCAACCCAAGGACAAAGAGTAAGAACCCTGAGTTGACAGAGCTGCAGAGAGAGTACAGAGCAGAGAATGGAAACCAGGGAGTTGCAGAACCCAGAGAACTGAGTGGGGAGAGAATGCAGGCAAGTGGACAGTTGGGATTCCTGAGTATTTATGGGAAGGCTCCAGCACAGAGAAAGGTTACAGGATCACTTAATTCCTTACTGTAATACTGTGTTATAAACTCCTTGTTGTTACATTCAGGTGGACTTACTGGTTTTGGAATACAATTACCGCTATGTTGAGTTGGAATTACTGGTTCTAAGATTTGATCCTCTGGTGTGTAAATAAATGTTATACTTCCTCTGCCTTCTACCTAGAGAATTTCTTATACTTTGTGATTCCTAACTACACAGGTGTGTTCATGGTCAGCTTCAAGGTCACGAATCTTGCCTTACTGATACAACATAAGAAGTCAAAAAGTAGTGGTAGTAATAGCAGCAGCAGTAGGAGTAGCAGTAGGAGTAGTAGTAGCAGCAGCAGTAGTAGTAGCAAACCATATGGTCCCTTGTACTTGACAAAGTTTCCAAAGCCCTTAGAGCTGGAAGTTGTAGGTGGTACAATATAGTTCAGAATCATGCTAAATATAAATGCAGTAAATTTCCTTCTCTTAAGGGACAATACTTATCCTGCAATATTAATGATGCAGCCCTTGGTCATGCTTGGGAACAAATGAACTATTATGGTATCAAGATTTGAGTGAAATCTGCTAATTTGAAGAGAGGTAATAAAAGGAATTAGATTAAGAAATAATGTCTGCAAACCAATTTTGATTAGGGGAGGAGGTAATAAGCATTTATTAACTACCTACTACATGCTAGGCACTATGATAAATATGTTACAAATACCTCATTTGCTCCTTATAACATAGGTTGTATTATTATCCGCATTTTATAGTTGATAAAACTGAGGCAGGCAGCAGTTAAGTGACTTGCCCAGGGATACAGAGGAAGTTAGTGTCTGAGGCCAAATGTGAGCTCAGATCTTCCTGAAACTGGTCCCAAGTGTTCTGTGCGCTATGGTACTACCGAGTCACCTCTAGCCTAAGAGAAGGACGTGCTTTATATTCCTAGAACTTAGCCTAGTGTTTGACAGTGAATAAATGCTTGAATTGAATTGAGAACATTACTCTAGAGTAATGTCCCTTATGTAACCTATCAGCATGTAAGGCTATTAATGAATTCGGTGGTTGCTCTTTTAGCCATGAGAACTTCTCTTTAATTATGACAATTATTTTATGGTTCCCATGCAGACAACTTTACATTTAAGCTTTTTTGAATCTGAAAGTAGAATATAGAATAGAAGTTACTGAACAGAAAACAATTTCAGCTGTGTTGTTTTTGTGGAAGGGGGAAGGCATAAAATCTACTATATATGTTCATTTTTCTTAATATATAACCATTCTTTCTGTTTTCATCAGCATTTGTTACACATTATTAATTTTCATTCAAGAACAGTGAGTCTGGCCAGTTGTCTTCTGGTGAATCTTCCTTTTTCTCCTTGGAGACTCTCCTTAATGTAGCAGCTCACACTGTCACTAAGCTTTCCAGGTCCCTAGGTTTCTAAGTATATTTGAATCCATCGAAATGAAATATCCTGGAGTCTCCTTGGTTTCAGATCTAAGAGACATTTTTCCTTTTCATTTGCACATTTTTTTCTTTTTTGAAATGAAAACTTTTTATTTTTTTGAAACAATGAAAACATATGCTTGGCATTCTGTTACAGTGGAAAGAACACTGGATATCGGGTCAAAGGATCTAGTTTCAAATGCTAATTCTGTGTGATCTTGGGCAAACCCCTTCAATTCTGAGGGTTGTTATTTCCAGGGTTTGTAGTATATGACCTGTGAGGTCCCTTACAGTGCCACCATTTCAGTACGACCCTGTGAGATTGGAAATGTGTGGGACTGGGTGCTGGAGGAATGCAAAGTAGCTGCCGTTGCAAGTTCCAGTTCATTACTAGAGTAGTTGATAAGGAAATAACTGGTTTTACCAACAGTGTCTTGCAATTGCATTTGGTTGTGCTAACAAACATCACCACACCTAGGCTGTAGAAAGGCTTCTGGTATACCAAAAATGGTGGTGGATGTAAGACAGAGTGAAGTAGAGTGAATGACTAGACTTTACATTACTTGGCATGATAAGAAGTAGAGGGTGCTATGAAAATTAGGAGAGATTGAGCAGAAAAGACTGGTAATAAAGACTGGTATACAAGATGCAGCTGTGGTGAAGCCAGGGTATTTTGTCTTGTGTCTCATTCCTGTGTCATCCAAAGTCTTCTTTGCTGGTTGCAGTTTCTGGCTTGGTTTATCTTGTTCTCCAAGATAATGTGTACCTGCATAATGACATAAGAGATGATGATGCAGTGATATTGTGCCCCAGTCCAACTGCCTGTCAGATATTTCCAACTTTATTTCGCTTAGGCACTTCCTGCTGAACTCATTCAAAACAGAACTCATCTTCCCTCCTCTCCCAATTTCATTCTTCTTTCAAACTCTCTTATTTCTATTCAGGTCATCATTATCCTTCTAGACATACAATTTCAAAGTGTAGGAGCTGACCCTAACTCCTCACTCTTCATCACCCCACAATTCGCCTCAGTTCCAAAGTCTTGCTGATTCTACTCCCATAGCAACTTTTGCTTCTATTGTCTTCTCTTCAGCCACACTCTACATTCACACTCTACCCTTACCACCTCCTACAGGAGGCCTCTTTGGATTCCCTACATTTACTGTGAGTGCAATAACCCAAGGAAATTACTTTATATTTTATTTGCACATATTTTGTGTTTACTTGTGTTCATGTTGTTTTCTCCCCATAGAATATAAATTGTACTTGCTTATTTATTGTTCCTCTCACATGATGCTCTACCAGCAATCTCTATGCCATTGAACTGATTGTCTGTCTTGCCCAGAATGCTCTCCTTCTTCACTTCCATTTCTTAAAATCCTTGGTTTCCTTTAAGACTTAGCTCAAGTTCCACCTTCAGCAGGTGGCCTTTCTTTGTCCCCTTTCTCTAAGATTATGTTGTATTTTCTTCATATTTATCTTACATGTACTGATTATGACATGTTGTCTCCACCATTCAAATATAAGCTTCTTGAGGACAGGACTATTTGTTTTTTCTCCTTTGATTTGATTTTTGTTTTTTCTTTGATCTCTAGAGCTTAGCATAGTACTTGGGATACAGTATGTCCTTAATAAGGGCTTACTGCTTGATCAATCTCCTGTTAGACTTTATACTCCATGAAATCAGAGGAATTTTCCTATTTCCCTTTGTGAACCTCAACATATTTAGTGCAATGTTTTCCACATCATAATTAATTAATTAATTTTGGTTGAAATATCTCGAATTAGATAATGAATTTGTCTCTTTAGCCATTGGGAGATTTCCTCAACTTTGTTGTGCCTTTTTTCTTTTCTTTCTTTCATTTTTCTTTTTGCTTTAACTTCCTGCAAGGTGAAAACACATTCTCTATATCTAAAGTGCCTGATGTTTCTTTATTATTTTGATTGCCTCTGTTTTCTCTACTCTCTAAGCTCATTTTTTAAGGCACTGAAACACAGGTGATGGTTTTACTTCACTCTCCAGCTATTCACAAAGGTGTACATGCCAGTTCCCTGACGACAGCCTTCTTCATCCATTTTTTAAAACTTGTTTTTCTAGTTGAGTGAGTCACAAGAAGGGAAATGAGGGTGTGGGGGATGGGAAGGGGAAGACTGGGCCTGGCAAGACAAGTGCATTCAAAAGCCATGGACAACCAAGAAGGCTATGCTTGTGACCAGGCACTGTACTTTTGCAAAAACTATTGCCATCTGACCATCCACAAGACTACATCCAGAATAAGTGCAGAGAATCATAACACCAGAGGATAGAAAAACTGTTGTAAAATGTGGCTGGAAGTATTATGGCTTTGTTTTGTTAAAAAGTAACTCAAGCTACATTATAGAATGTTTTAAGGACATGATAAAAGCTCTTGCTGGTTACCAAGGACATTGCTTTAAAAAATAGGACAGGTTTCCTTCATTTATTCTGGGCAACACTTATGATGTTGGCAAATATCAATATTGTGTCTTTCAGAGCATCCTCAGGATAACTCCAAATAAACCACCATATAGGTAAATATGTGTATGGAAGGCTAAGGGGATGCAAAATTGGAGTAGAATGTGAAAAAAAGGAATTTTGAATAGGAGGGCAGTTCTCTGGCCTCAACATAGTCAACACAACAGAAACGCTATGGAATCTGTCAGAAAATAGTGGGGCTTAATGCTTTGGACCCTGTAAATATGTGCTTTTATTTTTCATTGAACAAAATACAAGATTAGAGAGGGGCCAGCAGCAAGGCTAACTTGGTCTGAGCTGCCTGAGCTATGTAGCCATAGGTTCCCCCTTTCCTGTGGGTTGAATTGGTCCCAGAGCTGTCAGCAGAGCTAATGGCAGTTAAATGATCCAACCTGTAGGCACTCAGCATCTACCATTGTGCCTTTGATGCCATATGAAGTCCTCAGTAAGTTTCTGTCTCATGAATGAATGACTGGAGTATGAAGAGAAGGGAAAAGGACAGAAGAAGGGCAGACGTTCTTTATAAGGGTCTCCTGGAACTTCTCCAGTCTCTTTCTGGTACTGATAATATCAAGTCCTCCCAAGGAATAGAAGAGGGTATGAACTTATTTTTAAATTAGGCGTCCCTAACCTTTTTTGTTTCATGGACCCCCTTTGACAGTCAGGTGATACTTATGGACCCCTTCTCAGAGTGTTTTTTAAAGTTTAAAAGAAATACTTAGAATTACCAAGGAAAGCAATTATTTTCAAACACAGTTATCAATGTTTCAAGTTCTCAATTCATGGACCCTATTAAATCTATACATGGGCCCCTCAATCTAGAGGCATTGGAGGACAACGGACCCAAGGTTAAGAACACTTTTTTTAAGAGAACTAACGAGCACAGCTAGCTGGAGATCTCTACAAAGCACAACATTCTGCTGTGTCTCTTAAGCTACCATGTGTATTTAGCTGTGAATTAGCTTCCCTCTCTGTACACTGAGAATGTACTTAGCAGGGGTACAGGCTAGAAAGGCATGTAAGATCTTGTTATTCTCTCCTAGAAGATAAATGATTTTTATATCATTGTCAGAGCTAAAGCTGGAAAAAGGCCACAGAATCTGTAACTTGACCCAAGTCATTTAAAAAGTAAATAACAGAGCCAGGATTAGATTCCAGATCTTCTGACACCACGAATAATAATATCCTTTCCATTATATCAAGTAACCAAATGGTGAGCGTTTAGTATATGTTTACCATGTACCAGACACAGTGCTAAGCACTAGGGACAACAAGGACCAAAAAGATACAGTCACAGCCCTCAAACAGTATTCTTTCTAAAGAGGGAGACAAGCATGTACATAGACAAGTATGTACTTAGTATGTACAAAATGTGATTTTGAAGAGAAAGCATGAGAGTTACTCTAGAGTTGGATTTTGGAGGAGGTGAGGAGGGAGAACATTCCATATATGGGGGACACCCAGGGTAAAAGCATAGACACAGGAGATCCTCATGTTTGAGGACTGGCAGTTAGGCCACTAAAGCTGGACTGTACTTAATATAAACATTTATTAAGCATCTAACATGTGCCAGACACTGTGTTGTTTGTCCTTCATTCTCTAAGAGGATCATGATATCAGGAAGATGATACCATGATTTGCAAGTGAATTGGATTTAAGTGAGGGAGAGCTATGCAAAGTCAAGAAACTCATAATAAGATGGGGGAAGACAACACATAAAAAGTTGAAAGGGGGAGAGAAATCAGGGAAGGAGTGTACCTGGCCATGTGAGCATGTTGAAATCATGCAGCCAATGGGAAATGAAGACATGTCCATTTTGGGCCCCTTCCTTAAATGGAGGATCTGAGAGGGGCTCTTTGTCATCCTCTCCAATCAGGGAGATGCTATTTCAGAAGACTAGAAAGATGGGGAGGGGCCAGATTGTGAAGAGTATTATATGCAATACAGAGAAACTTAGATTTGATCCTAGAGGTAGCAGTTAGGAGGCCATTAGATTTTTGCAGAGTACAGGAGTGGCTTGGTCACATCTGCATTTTAGGAAAGTTACTTTGCTGGCTACATGGAGGTTGTATTGAAGCATGGAGAGATGAAGTAGCAAATAAGCTAGCAGTTGTGAAATAATATTAAGGGTGCAGATATCTGCCTACACATTAAAAAAGTTGCATATCACTCTTGTTTTTGCTGATATTAAAAAAACCCTCAAGGTTTATAAATTACTTTACATAATATTACTTACCTCTTTTAAGCCTCAAAATAGCCCTTTGAGGTAGGTATCACAGGTATTATTATCATTTTTGCACATATAGACACTGAAGCCCTGGGAAGTTAAGTGGACACACAGTGTTAAAAGTGTATTCAAACCTGGTTGTCTCCTTACTCTAGGTTCCCTGCTCTTTCTACCACACTCCATTGTCTTCAGTGGCTCCCCATTCCTTGGACGTACATATTTCTTAGCCTAAAAGTTAGCTTCTATGATTTGGTTCTAACCTACATCTTCAGCTTTATCTTTCACCGTTCCCCTATGTCAGTCCTCTACACCAGCCAGCTTGGTTTACTCACTGTTGCCCAAAGATGGCTCAGGATTACTACCTGCATGTCTTTTAACTCACCCCACCCCCACCAAATCTGGAATGGCTGCTTAGTTAAATCCTACTAACCTACTAGTTCAATCCTCCTATTGTATCATTTAAGAAAATGAGTCTTCACCAAGAGGTGAAGTGCCTTGACCAAACATCAATAGCTAGCATTTCTACAATGCTTGATGGTTTGCAAAGTGTCTTACACATGTTATCTCATCAGATCCTCACATCAACACTGTGAAGTAGCTGCTACTATTATCTCCATTTTACAGATGAAGAAACTGAATCTGGGAGAAGTTGTGACCTGCCTTGAGTAACACAACTAGTAAAAGTCCAAGGCCGAACCAAGGTCACCAGACACACAGGCAACTAACAGGAGGGCTGGGATCACACAGTTTCTTGCATTGTTCATTGTCTTTGTATACATATGTCTTATGCCACCTCTTCAGTTAGATTCTAAGCTTCTGGAGATCAGTTACTATACCCTACACAGCTTACCCAGCAGCATCTAGAGCAGTACCTTGCACAATATGGGATGCATAAAGAGTTCATTTATTCGTTTAATTTTACCTCTAGAGAGAAAGTTGGCTGAACATTGAGAGGTCCTGAAGGTTAAAATTTAGTTTCTTCACTTCTCTTCTTGTAAAAGCCAGGAATAATGATAATGATGCTGATGATAACTCATTTTCTACTTTCCAACTGTGCCTCTGTTTGGGGAATGAGATGCCCCTTCCAAGATAAACTGATCACTTGAAATTTTCTCAAGATTTCAAGCTGCTAATGCAACACCTTCCCAACTCCTTCAGCTTCCTCACCCCTCTGATTGGAAGGTTGGAGAGTGGAGCTTTAAATTCCTTCCAAAACTTTTCTTTATATATCCCTCCCCTTTTCCTGCTTTCTTTTGTGCATTGTCTTCTATTAGATTGTAAGCTTCCTGAGGGTAAGGACTTTAAAAAAATGTTATTCTCTAATATTTGGCACAGAGTAAACACTTAATATATGTTTATTGAATTGATGATGATAATGGTGGTGGTAATGATGAAAATGATTAAAGATGTAAGCAGCTAGAAAGATTGCTTATAACTTTATAGCTATAGTGTTATAAGCATGGGTTCCATGCTAATGTTAGAATAGCCGTGATTAGTAAGAGCTGTTTTGGGGTTTTTTTTTTGTGGAAAGTTCTGAATTACATTTGCTTCTTAGATGTAACTTGCCTGGGAAGCATTGCTTCAGGGTTATGTTTGTGTTTGATTGAACAGATAATAGTTGTTAACACTTTGTAATTGCATCATTCAGAGATTCTGACAGTGGGACATATTAATAGCTGTATTTATATCTGTGGTAATTGTTACTATGTCACTTAATACCCTGAGGCACTGAGCTATGACCAAGGAAATCCCTTCTCCAATCAGATCTTAGAATCAGCTTCTATATGTGTTGAAAGGCAATTGCTAGAGAAGCCTGGAAATGTAAATAGCTGAAAAAGCAATATAAAAATTGTACGTACATCAAAAGAGAATGTTTCTCTGGTACTTCACAAATGTTTTTAAGAAAGCAAACAAACTTAGAAGGAGGCTGCCAGAGTATTGAGAAATTCTGTGCAGATATGTGGGGAAACATGGGCAAGATTCATGTGGAATATGAAGGTATAGATAAGTTGCAATATGAACCAATGGAGGGAATTAATAAGATCACAGATGTACTTAAGTATTGTATCT
>CM053626.1:93733077-93775989 GCA_028646595.1 Phalanger gymnotis
TGGAGATCACAGATCTGTCGGGGACACCTTCCATAGAAGGAGAAATTAAAACTCAGACTCTTAAAGAAGTCTGGGAGATTCTACTGCAAACTGAGTGTTAGAAAAAATAATAAAAAAGGAACAACATCTGAGCTGGGCTAAATTTCCCCTGAGCTTCATTAATGTAAAATACTTAGAAAGAAATTATGATCACATCTATAAAAATACTCTGAGGACCAGAAAAGTCACTGCAAAATATATGGTTTCTACTCTACCTGTTTCCAAGGAACTTGTGCATGTATTGGTGACCCTGATGTTGTCCCTAATAGCATACTTAGGTACAAACTCAGAGAGTATCTGTTCCTCAAATCATTGCTATTGCATTGAGTTGCTTATCCTAGTTTTGTTGGGATTCAAGTTACCTACATGCCAAAGACAACAAAAAATGTTATGGGGCTTTAACTATAGTATCATGATCATGAAATTATTAAAAATACATGAACCAGATGGAAAACCTCCAGGGTACACCATCTGAGTACTTATATAAGATTATAATCCTTCATTTATGAGGAGCCTGTTTAACAGCATATATTACCTACTACTCCACAAAAACTATGCTTTTCATGTTTAGCTGTCCAGAGGCCAATTACTAAGGGGCCTGACCAAAAACTTCAGAAAATTAAAATTTCATTAGACAATCTGTAAAAAACAGAAGATCTCATTAAATTAATATCAGTAGAAAAACAACACAGTAACATTCATTAAATATGTATTGACAACATAACATCTGTTCACCTACTGGAAGCCTATAAATAACTATGATCTTCGAACCTTACCTGACAATTTCTTTAAAAAAGCATTCATTTATTAAAGAATGCAGAAATTGAAAAAAACAAACAAAAAGTACCTGTAGGAGTAATACTAAGTGATAACTAAGTACTGGTAAGGGACCTCAAGAGATTATCTGGTTCTGTTTCCATGAGGCAGGTAAAGAGTCATTAAATTCATTTTACATTAAGTAAAAGAGGTTCATAAAGTAAAGATTTCTTTGGGATCACAAATAAGTTCTCAATAGGAAAGGGATAAGAATTCAAGTTTTCTGTAGCCTAATTGAAGAATTGTCAAGGACGATGAGCTGCTGTAGGTCTGAGGGACTGGGGTTGGAGGTGAGAGAGAGGAATTCATTAGTTGAATGAATAAAAAAGAACCTGTTGAATAGCATTTTTCATCATGAGTGTTTTAGGATTGCCTTGGATCATTATATTTATTGCTGAGAATAGCTAAGTCATTCACAGTTCCTCATTTTACAATATTGTTATTACTGTGTACAATGTTTTCCAGGTTCTGCTCATTTCACTCTGTACCAGTTCATGTAAATCTTTTTAGGTTTTTCTGAAATTATCCTGATCAACATTTCTTATTCCACAATAATATTGCGTTATAATCATATACCACAACTTGTTCAGCTGTTCCTCAGTTGAGAGGCATCCCCTTAATTTCTAATTATTATCTGCTGCTATTTCAATGTTCTAAGAAACAATGTCAATCATAAAAAAATGTCATATGTTTTACTGGCACATCTTCAGAAGTACAACTCTCTCCACTATACCACATTGCCTAATAGGAGGGCATTACTTGCTTAGTAAACAGTTAGTTATTGCGGTGAATAGAATCTCGGACTCTGAATGAGAAATATCTGACTTAAATCCTGTCTCATACACTTCATTAACAGTATGATCTTGGCAAGTCCTTAGTTTTCCCATTTATAAAATGGGGATAATAATAGCACCTACCTCTCAGTGTTAGTGCGAGAATCAAATAAGATACTATTTGTAAAATGCTTTGGAAACCTTAAAGCACTATATGAACACTAGTTCTTTTTGGCTATACAAAACTGCCTTCTACTTGAGACTTTTATAACTTACCTGGGTGCCTAAGAACAAGTTAAGTGCATTTGGCTATCATATCTAGTAATTTATTCCATTAAACCATAAGTAATTATTAAGTGTGTTGTGGGAGTTTCCCATCCTGGGTTCCATGAGAGTCCATGGGAAATCTCATCCTTTACAAGGTCTACAAGACTTGGGGGTAAAAAATAAGTAGCCAAACTGAAAAGAAAGAAAAAAACTTTTATGAGTGAGCTAAGGGAAATTACTTGGGCTGGTAGGAGCTACATCCTCTTAGGGTACAGATTTGGGTTTTTATAGCTTTTTAGGCTGGGTAGGAGTAAATAGCCAACCAGTGACATTCATGGAAGAAAAGAAACGGGCAAGCGTACAAGCTTCAGAGTCGCAGAAGTTGCTAAACATCAAGTGGAATCTTCCTGTAGGAAAGTGCATTTCCCTTTAGTTAGCCATTTTTAAGATAACAGGGGGTTCCTTTAAGATAGAATCACTTTGGTTCATCCTGTTATTGCAATTTGTAACAATAGTGCTGCTTGCTGCTACTGTGGCTGTGTAAGACCAATAACACCAACACACAGGAGGGCTGCTAGCACAGGTTCTTTGATCTGCTTTTCTAATGAAAGCAACTTTAAGGTGTTAACAATCTCACTTGAACCAAACATACATATATCATTCACTTAGTTCAGGGGGAAAAGTCAGCACCCTGAACTTCAGAGCAAATATAAACGAATTACAAACATACATTATATAAACAGCAAATAAACACTAATTAGCAGACAGGCTTCTAGCTGTCTGTCCAAGCAATATATAGTTACCAGAGAAACACCAACATTTGGGTTTTCAAAGCTGGGGGGCTCCAGTGGCTACCCAGAGTCTCTTCTGGTCAAATCACACAACACTCTTCCAGTGAGTGAGAGCCCCAAACAAAATGCTAACCTCTGAGTTTATATACCCTTCTTAGAGCCCGAAGGCTTTACACGTAATCAGCAAAACGGTGTGGTCTGGGGCTTTCCACCTAGTAAGACTTAATCAAAGGCACTTGATTAGCATTCTAAAATGTTCCATCTTAATTACTAATACACAAGTAAGAAGGGCAATAACATACAGCCCGAGGGCCTCTTACTGACAAAACTCCATGTGACCCTGTTTCTTTATCCTTGAAGATTTTCTTTATCTGGGGAAATGTTTCCCCAAAACTCACAGTACTCATGGTCATGCTTTTCTGCCATGAGTGATTACTATAAGCAGGGGACTATGCTATGCTCTAGAGATACAGAGGAAAAATATAACATTTCCTGCCTGCAAAGAACTTATTCTTGGGAGATATGAACAAAGGCATGCATGTTGGGTGTCTGGGGACAATGCTGAGTACATTCTGGAAGACACAGTCTGAAAAGAATTGACTTTGTGTTTTAATTTAATCACATGATAAGCTCTTGGAGTTATGGTACAATGGAATACACGACGAATTGCTTAATATAGATGTATAAATGTATAGATAGCTCTCATTCACTAGGAGCTTGTGTTTATACTACTGTTTGGATGCCTTACTGTTGGTTGGCCTTTGACTTTGACTTTAGAAAATTAGTTGGGCTGATCCCCCGTTATCAGCCCACTCTGCTGCTACCTTGACATATTTAATAAACTTCTTTTCATTCTAAAAAAAAGAAACTTATTTAACTGGCCTCATTAGGTATGCCTTGCACAATGCAGTATTTGTGACCCTTTGTCAAATGTTTAGTGTAAGAAGCCTCTCACTTTACTTTTTAATTCATTTCTATGATGACTCTTTTTAATGTTACAGTAAAGCTTGGTTTGTTAAGATAAGAAAAGGAACAGAAAAATTAAATTATAATGAATGTGCTGATAAGAATTCAAATGACTCCAACTGCTCAGTTAGGAAGTCATGTAAGGCATCAACTCCAGTGCATGTGATATAGTGAGTAATAACAAAGAAATGGGCTTTATCTCTTAGCTCAGGTCAGTGCAGTTCCTAATCAAAGTCATCAAAGTTCCTTTGACGACCAGATCTGTGATTTCCCAAAAAATAGATTAGAATGCCAATCTTCATTCGACTTGGATCAAAATGTTTCCTAGAAATAAAATAGACAATAAACAAAGAAGATTTTAGTTTATGTGGTAAAAAAAAAAAAGCATATGTGGTTAAACTATGGCCACTGAACCAATTTTATTTTTCACTAGTGATCAAAGTCACACATTCAGAATTCAGTGATAAAAGATTTTAAAAAATGTGAAGTTAATGAATATTTTTAAAACTACCAATTATCAAAATCTCATGTGCTGAGCTATTTTTATGGTCAAATTTTAATGGAAGGAAACCTACTCATGTATTGTTATAGGAGGGCAAGCAGGTTTATCTGTTCAAATGAGAAAAGTGACTAACCAAAGCATAATGGAGCAACATTGACTGATAGACTGTGTTTGACAAAAGTTTGGAGTCCATTCAGGGGTCATAATGAAAAAGCTGACAGTTTTGAGAAAAGTTTATTTATAAAACTTGTCAGCTTGCTTCAAAAAATTGATCTCCTGATGACAAGGCATGAGCAACAATCTCCCCCAAAAGCTGCACATTTGAATAACTGCATCTAAAATTATTGCATTATAGTCTTGCATAACATTATGCAACAAATGACTGTCTTTACTGAGGGGAAAAACAATCTCAATGACAGTCACTGATACTAATAACTGTGGATACCATGAACAGATTTCCATTGTGGTACATTATTTTAAATGACAATGAACAATAGTCTGTTTGAACATTTTGTGTCTCTTCAGAGATTCTTTAACAACTAATGCTGAGTCTATTTTTGACCACTTAAACGACATCCTTGGCTCTTTAAAAGTTGATTGGTCATCAGTGATGTCTACCCATTTTGATGGTATATCTGCTATATCGTTTGGATGTATTGAGAGTTCAAAAATAACTCCTTTGGGGAGTTAGTGCTTGAAGTCGGATGACTCTGGGGTTTTTGTTGTTGTTTAGTTAGGACCCTTTGTGACTCCATTTGGAGTTTTCTTGGCAAAGATCCTGAAATGGTGTTTCCCTTTCCTTCTCTAGCTCATTTTATAGTTGAAGAACTTAGAGCAACGGAGTTGAGTGACTTGCCCAGGGTCACACAACTAGGAAGTATCTGAGGACAGATTTGAACTCATGAAAAGGAATCTTCTTAACTTCAAGCTCAGTGTTGTATCTACTACACTACCTAACTGCTCAGTAAATGGCTTGATTGACTAAAGGGATTGGATTGGTCTTCCATGTTCCAGGACTTTTACAAAATTATTTAGCGCTTTGAATTCTTATTCATTAAAAGCTGTTCATATGAAAGCCTTTTTTGGAATCTAACACATATTAAAAACAATCTATGAAGTAAATTGTCCTAATAGAGCCTCAACTCACTCGTGAATTTGTACACTGAGTAAAATCTGTATTCATCAGTTAACTACAATGAGATGATTAAGGATTATAACCGTAGCACATGGTGATCAATGTTTGGTTCTCTAGCATAGTAATTCTCGACATTTGTGGTCTTAGGATTTCTTTATATTCTTAAAAATTTCTGAGGATCCTCCAAGAGTTTTTGTTTGTGTCACTATCTATTGATATTTACCATATCAGAAATTAAAACATTTTGGTATTGATGGAGTACTCATGTTCCAGTCCTAAGATCCTGTCTCTAGAAGCCTTCTTATTTCTCCATAGGCCCTTGTCCTGTGAGAAAATTTTCTCTTGTTGCAGAATACATTCTCTTATCAGTACAGAAGGGTGCCTGGACAAAGGATTTTTGTTCCCGATTGACTCAAGGACTCTTCCTCCCACCCAAACCCCAAGGTCTATGCCTCTGAAATCTCCCTCAATGTCTGGTATATGCCCCACGCTTTCCTCTCCATAGCTCCCAAAGACACCTGGACCCTTAGATTACATACATAATTAGTATCCCTGGTATTCCTTTCCCATATAAACCCCAGCACCATCCTCAGTCTCTCTTATGGTTCCCATAAGGACCCTTGCCTGCCATTGCAAAAGTGTTAGAGAAGGCTTGAATATGTGAATTCATTCCAGGCAACTCTGCCTTGGCATTCTTGGGGGCCCAGCACCCCCAAAACCTCAGCAGGTATTGTTATAAAAATAGCTTAGACCTCATGGGCCCCCAAAGTGGTTCTTAGGGACTCAGGAGTCCCTGCCCTACACTTTGAGAATGACTTCTCTGGGACAGGAAGATTAAGAAACTTTAATCTGTTTTGATCGGTTTAGATTAATTGATTTGCTTAAAGATAATGATCATGAAAATTGATAATCTTTTTGGTCTGCTTCATTTTCAGTACAACTGCTTTATATTTTGTATCTCATTTTAAAACTTATTTTTAAGTAAATATTAGTTAATTTTAAATAAAGTTTGTATCAGTTTTTTCAGTTTGATAAATAAAAATAATATTATGAATGAGTATTCAATAATTGTTTCCCTTTACAAATGCACACTCTAAATGTATTTGCGCATCTGTGAATGTGATATGACTGGAGATACGTATATACAAAACAGCACAAAGTATTTAAGATAAGTAGAGAACAATGGCAACCAGGAGATATATTCAATCCTTCCAACATTTATTAATTAGCACCTACTATGTGTAGAAATCTTCCCTGATTTTTCCATGAGAGAGGTTGCCTACTCACATGAGCTGGTGACTTCCTGTTGAAGGTTGGGGGAGACAAGGTGCAGGAACTCCAAGACTGGAGTACACAAATGGGGTCATTGAGGGGGAGTACCCCTCAAGGACCCAAGTACTGGAGAGGGTCAGGGCCACCCGGAATAAATTCATGATCTCAAGCATTCTTTAAGTCAAGGTGGCAAAGATTTATTATGCTTATAGCAGGCAAGAGTTCTTAGGGAACCTGAAACCTTAGAGGGATGCAGGAAGAGTTTTGATAAGAGATTTAGGGGTGAAACATGTCAATTAGGTGTTTTGGGGTGGGATTAGGGAGTGGTTAAGGGGTGGTCAGTTCTTAAAGGAACATGCACTTTTTATATCTACTGCAAACACATATTACCCAGAGTTCACTGGGAAATAGCCAAAGGGGAGTGCTACTAGGAGGTGTGGTTTTAACTGTGAAATGTCACTAAACTAACTAATGGTCAGGGCTGACTGGGAATATCTAGGTGGCTGTCATCAAATATCTTGTTAGACAAAATAAATGTAAGAGAGTATACATTTGACTATGTCTAAGATACATATCAGTAAGGTCAGTGAGTAGTAAATATGGTCATGACTCAGTGCACAACCAATTATCAGTACACAAGGAGTCACTCTATAGATAGGCACAGCTGCCTACAGTGAAAGCAGTAGAGACAAGTGTGTTGCTGGGGCATGCTGCCCTTGAGCTAGAGAGAAACCATCTGAGACAGTATTTGGAGGCTAGGGAGAGATGTGGTTTTGGAATTGAGGTTCAGGCACAGGTAGGCCAAGCAGAGGCTGTTAGAATTAGGGTCCAAATACAAGCACTCAAGCACCCCATCATTCCCTCTTGAACCTTACAGTCTATTTTCCTTCATACTTAAGTTGTGATTATATTCACTGCCCAAGTAATTTAGAATTCACCCTCTTCCACAAGGCAATACATATTATTTCTTTATCAATAAAATTGTAAACATTTGCTTTTTGTCCAAACAAGACTTTTAGTTTAGACACCAATGAAAACGTACTGTGTGTTTCATTTGAGATTTTTAAACAAGTATCTTCAATTTAATTTTCCAAGAAACAATGGTAAATCCAGATGCTAAGTAGTAGGAAACACAAATACTACAAATGTAACAAATAAATTTATGCCATACAGATTGTTGTTGGCTTTTCCCATGTTCCTTCTTATACAATTTATTCATTTACTTGACGAATCTAGTCTACGGAAGTTCATTTTTTTTTCATTGAGAGCCTGCAGTATCTTTAGTATTGTTGTAAAGAAACTTTAGTATAAATGGAAATTTTAGGTTTTTTTTCTTTTTATTTTCTCCAAACTACAAACACTTTATTTATATATTTCATTTATATATTTCCTTCCTTTCTCCTTTTTTCTTCTTGTTGTCTTTCTTCTTTTTTTTTGTCTTTTTTTGTATCTTTTTTTGGTCTCTCTTTCACAGGTGGTAACATTGATTAGTGCCATTTGCTAAAGACTTCATTTCAGCTACACATTCAAACTAATTACCTTAGGAATTGTTGGAATGAAGGTCTGATGGTTTTGGGAAGGTAGATTCCTACTTTTCTGCTGCTGTGGTGATCACATGGACAACAGAGTTTGCCCCTTCAATAAAGCACAGTACTTAACTTTTCAAAAGTGAGGATTAAAGGAATTTAAATGTGAAGTAAAATGCAATTTCAATGATAATAGATTTGTGCTCTAGCAAAGCACTTTTAGGCACTGGAGAGACAGAAAAATGGGACAGTTCTTGCTTTAAACTGAACATTCGTTTTTGCTGCTGTCAGGTGATAAAGAATTAAAAGGTGCTAATTCTTAATAGTACGAGTACATTTTACCTTGAGGAAGGAGCAAAGGGCCTCAGAAATACAACATACTATTTTAAACTAAGGGACTCTTTGTCCTAACTATTCCCGACCTTGCTAAGTACAAGAATGTAAATAATTCAAGGAAGTCAGGACAGCTTCACCTTCTTTCATGCGCTTTTCCTTTGATGATCCTCAACCTGTTTTTTCTCCCCAAGCTGTAAATTGTCTTAATTGATACACATTTTGTTCTCTTTGTATGAATATATAAAAAACCTCTGTGGGAAACTTACTCTATATTTTGGCTTTGTGCTCTTCCTTCCCTGTAACCAGAGTAAAAATCTACTTGTTCTTGAGCATAATTTACTTTTTAGTGAAATTTTTTCCCACCTTTTTTCTTCTTTGTAGTGGAATTTTAAAGAGGATACAAAATATACACAGATAGACAAAGTAATTCCAGTGAGGAAGGGGTGAGGAGAGCAGCACTACTACTTGGCAGGATCAGGAAAAGCCTGCTAGACAAGGTGAAAGCTGCATAGACTCTTGGATAAAGCTAAAGATTTTTAAGGGGTAAAGAGGAACAAGAGCATTAGAAGTGTAGAAGGACAGCCTGAGAAAAGGAATGGGAGTGGAAGATGGAGTGTTGTACATAGGTTTAACAACAAACCGTCTATTAACATTATATAGGGAATAATGAAGAAGCCAATTTGACTCGAATTTGGAATACATGAAGGAGAGAACAGGCATTGTAAACTGGAACCAGATTGCCAAGAGCTTTAAATGCCAACGAGATGGTTTATGCTATGGCCTAATCTAGAGTGCAAGTAAGGTGGATTTTAGTGTGTGAGAAGTGGATTTTTGTTATCATTTCTTAGAGTTAAGTTTCCTAGGATCCATAGCCATAACAGTCTCTTGTTCCCAGGTATTATATATGAGTTCTCACAATTATGGTTCAAAACATCTCTGCCACACTTGTGATAATGATATATGATATGATATATAATGATAAATAATATCAACATTTGTGCTTAAATTGTAAACATCCACTGGGACTGCTCAGTGAGATACAGGGATGAGGTAACATAAAACTGGAGGCTATTGCTGGTAATATGCCTTTTGTCTGTTGCCCTATAAAGCAGGTGGGCACTGGTCAGTGAGTGGGGAACCTTTAGGGTTGAATGCACAAGCTGGAATTCTGTATGTGCCTTGATTGGCCCCCATCAAGGCTTGGGGGGAATCTGTGTTTGCCTCAACTGTCCTCCATTGGGGCTTGAATGGATTTAGGGAAATGCACAAGCTGTGTTTGTCTAGATTGACCCCATCCACATGTAGGGGCAGTTGCCATGTGTCCCTCCCCCTTCTCAATGGCCCCTGTAAGAAGGGTGATTAGGAAATACTGTAGGAGTTGGTGCTCCCATTATTAGCAACCCTTGTGAGAAGACTAGACTAAAATAAAATAAGATTATTAACCTCTTCGAAGCTATCTTTCTGTCAGATCAGATCAAGAGTGGACCTGTGCTAGCAGCCCTCCTGCGTGCTAGTATTATTTGTCTTGCGTAGAGAAACTGGAGAGAAAGATCTTCAAAATAAGATCTAAGAGGAGAGGAATGACATGGTAAGAAATGTTTGAGAAATATCAGTTTATCAGCTATGGGAAGAATGGATTGGGAGGGGAGAGCCTGGAAGGGAAGAACTGTGATTGTTTTCTGTTCCTTAGCCATTCATGTCTGCCTCAAATAAATGTATTGCCTTTCTAAAGCAGCTGTGGAATTGAGTTTTATAGACATATTGTCTCTGGAGATTACAAGAGGTAAGGGGTGCAAAATCAGCTATAGATACTACTGTGAATCAAGAACCCTCACCATATGAGTCCAATCATTCATGTTAAAGAAGTTTAAACAAATAGAAAAACCTCATCTGCCTTTGTACCAGTAAGGCAAGATTCATGACCTCGAGGATGACCAGGAACATGCCTGAATGATTTGGAACATCAAAATATGAAAAACTCTCTAGATAGAAGGCAGAGGAAATATAGCATTTATTTAGAGTCCAGAGGATAAAATCTCAAGACCAACAACCCCAATTCAATATAGCAGTAATTATATTCCAAAACCAGTAAGTCCACCTCAATGTAGCAACAAGGAAATTATACAGTATTATAGCAAGGAACCAGGTCATCCTGTAACCTTCCCCCCTGCTAGGGCCTTCCTGTAAACAATCACTCAGGAATCCTAACTCTCTGCTCAGCACTCTCTTCTGCAGCTCTGCCAATGCTGGTTCTCTCAGCATCTACTCTTCAGTGCCCTCTTGATGTCTGCTGCCTCAACGTCTTCTCAGTTCTGCTGCTCTTGCATCTATTGCTCTCTGTTTAGTCCCTCTTCAATTCTGTTTCACACTCGGGGTTCTCCTTATCTACAGTCCTAGCCAGGGTGTCTGATAGGCTAGAACTCAGATTGGCTGAATTCATGATTGACTAGAACTCAGTGCACGCACTATTGGCTCTGGTCTTAGCATGTCCTCTTAGCGCCCTGAGGCTTAGTACCTGCTAAGTAGAGGCTTCAGGCCTACTTACAAACAATGATATAATCAAGCTTTCCCACCTAGCCCCACCTGAGGCCTACTGAATGGGTGGGAAAGATCTTTGATCACATTAATACTACAGCCCCCTGACCAACAAGTATTTATTTAGCACTTAATATATGTTATAATTCTAAGCCCTAGATATACAAAGACAAAAATTAAATAGTTCCTGCCCTCAGGGAGCTTATATTCTATTAGGACAGACCATATATAAGTTCTTCCTGACATTCCAGATAAGTCACGCAATATATTTTGGTGCTGGCTTCATGGATTAAGAAATAAGACCCTCAAATAATCCATGGGCTGTGTTATTCATTCTTTGTTATTTTCTAACTAGGGAGTAAACACTTGCAATTGCTCGTATTGCAGCTAACTTGGATCAAAATGTAAATACCTATCCAAGAAATGCTGGTTTGAGAACTGATTGTTATCACACATAACTGGGGAATACCTGAGTACAATGATCCCAACAAAGTTTAGATAAGTACAGCTTGAACAATTCTTTCTCCCTTTCAGAGCTTGACAGTCCTCCAATCAAGTCAAACCGAATCCAGGAATACTTAGTAGGGGCCTAATGAAAACATTTATTAATGTAGTTAATGCTGTGGCTTTCAGAATCCTGCCCCCAGCCCTCCTCAAAATGGAAGGAATTGGAAAGTACAGAAGTGTTGTCTCCTGGTCGTTATATCCAACGGATAGCCTCTTTGGCTAATGAAACTGAAAAACTTAATACTAGCCTATTAAACAAAGCCAGCAGGGACACTTTGGAAGAAGCAAACAGTAACATAAAAATTCAGCCTCAAGTTAAGTATCTTGAAGGAAGCAGTTTTCTATTTTGGGGGCTACCCTGTTAGTCCAAGGCCCTGCGTGCAGTTGGTGCTGAGATGATCATTGCTATTATTGTTGCTGCTGACCAATACTATCAATGCTCTGGACACAGCAGTTGCTTTCAAGGATCTGATCTACTTTTGGAAGACAGAACTGAACAGACACCTAGTAGAGATAACTTAGTTATTAAACTGGGTGATACTGACAGGTGATGATTAAAGAGAGTCCCCAAAGCTCTGAGGGAGAACTTTTCATCTATCTGTTCTATCCCCAAGGATTAAGCCCATCATCAGGGTAGAGAAGGAAGAATTTAAATCATGAAATGGCATGTTACATTTTTATGGTTTCTAGAAATTGAATGATGCCACTGTGCTAAATGCCCTTGTGATTTTCGTTAGGGCAGCAACTGCAAATTGAGCAAACCTTTTTTTTTTTTCCTTGCTATTTTTTTTTTTTTAAAGAAAGACTTCTTGAAGTGGCTAATCTGCATTTCTGCTTCTTGACATTTGGTTATTACTCCAAACAAACATAGCTAGCAATAGCTCCACCACCTCTACTCCACCCACCTCTGTTTCCTAAGAGTTCATTACAAAAACCACCAAAAAATAACCCACAATAAACTTTGGGAAGAGGACATTCCTCTCCCATACTCCTCTCCCATTACAAAGAAAATGATATAAAATGTTAATTTGAGTGAAAGACTGGAGAAAGTGGTTTTAGTTCTTAGAGGGAACAATTCATTTCTTGAGTAATGTTGTATTGTAAAGGGTATTTTAATCCTAGAGCTCATGGATTTGGAGACTTATAAGAAATTCAAGATCATGGTAGATAGAGTGTGGGACCTTGAGTAAGGAAAACCTGAGTTTAAATCTGGTTTCAGATGCTTTCTAGTTGTGTGATCCTGGGCAAGTCATTTAACCCTGTTTGTCTCAGTTTCCTCATCTATAAACTAAGCTAGAGAAGGAGAGGGCAAACTGCTCTGTTATCTTTGCCAAGAAAACCCCAAACGGGGTCACAAAGAGTCAGACATCACTGAAAATGTCTAAACAACAAAAGATTATGTAGTCTAGCCTACTCATTTTACAGATGTGGAAATAGATCCAACTATGCTAAGTGAGTTCTCCAAGGTTACATAGGTTGTAAGTAACTGAGTCCAACTCTAACACTCATTCTATGGCGCCCATGAACTTGGCAATAGTTTAATAAATGTGTCTTTCAGGGTATTATTATCATTATTTTTGTCACTCCATTGCTTGGCATAGAGGTTTGCATAGAGTAGGTACTTTAATGAATGCTTATTAAGTTGAATTATTTTCTATATTGTTGGGGTTCCAATGTTGTTGAAGTTTTTCAAATCTCTAGCTATGAGTGAGAGTGATTTTTCTCCTTTCCTGGAGAATTCTTGTTAACTTAAGAAATTCAATCAGAATGTCAAATTGCTTGTGATAAAAACTGAAATCCTTATTGGTCCACAGGGCAATGTTGTGTCTTTGGTATCATTAATTCTGTGCCAAAAAGAATTAAAAAATCAATTTTATGTTTGCTTCCCCAAAAAAGTTTACAGTAATCACAAAATGCAGAATGTATTCTCTTTAATAGTAACTTTATTGTCATTATTATTATTATGCACTTTAGAGATTTGAATAGAAAATCTGGGTTGGAAAAGATGACTATGAATGTAATGATTTAAAAGCGTAGTACATTAATTGGGGATCAAATATAAGAGGTAAAGGCTGAAAAATATGCTGCTGCTTTCACTATTAAAATAGTGATTTTACCATGCAATTAACATAATTCAATATATATATTAAGTATGTGGTATGTATATGCTATGCTAAGCCCTATTGCTAAAGGAATATAAAAATAAAGAGAATTTAGAATAATCAATAGAGGAATGACCTTTTAGTCAGGAAGATTTGGGTTTAAGTCCTAACCCATGTAATACTAGTTGCTTGAGCACGAGGAAGTCGCAATCTCTCAGTGCCCCAGGAAACTCTCATTTCATGTAAATTGACCATCTACATCATTGGAGGGAGCTCACCAGGATCCCAACCCCAATAAAATAAAAATAATGCTTGTTGAATTGAAGTCTATAATTAGTGTGCATGTTTACTTCCATATAAGGATAAAATAGTGAAAAGAAAAAGGAAAAGCACCGTCTTTGGCACATTATGTTCATAGCAGATGTGACTAACTAAAGTAAAAAGATGAATGTTTAACAAATATAGGAGGTACTAAAAATCATAGATCATTGTGTAAAAAACTTGAACATAGAAAAATGTGGGGCTGTTTTTGCATTAAAATAGTTGAAATTAGTGGATCTGAAGTTAGAAATTCTAGGGGCAGATGAGCAATGGTTCACCATTACGAATCCATTCACATAGTAAGCAATCAAATGTTTTTCTGTATTCCTTTATTCCAATTTTTATCACTTAGTCACTCTGCCCCATTACCTGTGTTTCCATGGTAACTACCACACCCATAATGCCTCTATGCTGGGCTCAAATGGGTTTCAATTTAGTTTCATCATTTTGCTGAAAATCGTTTTTCTCTTCATTAGTTTTGTAGTTGAAAAACTCATATAAACTATAGACTATCTCGAACAGGCACCCTAGGATATCTAGGTATTGAAAGAGAATTTAATAGTTACCTGGCATCTATAAGCAGTGTAATTAACTCGTGAACTTGTGGCCCTCACAGCATTACACCTTAAACACTTTCCGCTTTGATGAAACATTCATGTTCTGCTTTGATTTTATGATTCCTATTTTGCTCAGCAAGGAATTTGGATATTTTTTTTCTAGATAATATTGAGCTTTTGTTTGCAATTTCTGAAAGCTTTATCTGAAATATTCAGTAAGCTAGACATCTAAGCAATGATGAAATGTACTTATTTTCTACCTCTCAGAATGTTCATGATATTAGAAATTAATACACACAATTTGTTACAAAAGGGAAAGAGCTGTTTAAGTACCTCTCCCTAGCAATTTTTCAGTGTGAAGAGGTTCATATTTCAAAAGAAACTGTCATCCAGTTTGTTTGACCTGCAGCATTATCCTGCTGGCTTGTTCGTGTGGAGCTTAATTACAAATTTTACTATTTTGAGGAGGCATATTTAATGACTCTAAAAACTTACTTCCCCTAACGGTACCTATATGATTCCTATTAGTCTCTTTCCTTTTATCACGCCAGTCATTTGGATTCCTAGGTATTTAAAGAAAAATGAGAAAGGCACATTGGTGATCAATTTCTGCCTAATTGTAATTCTATTTGAATTATAACAGGAATAGTCTAACCATCTTTAGTGTAGGATTCAAAAACTTTGTTGAGTGCTTTGGGTAAAGAAGAAGACATAGGTAATTTTAAACTTCTAAAATTTCCACAGATTACTTACCTTTTAATAATAATAGTTTGCATTTATATAGCACCTATTACATGTATTTATGTAACACCTACTATATGACAATCATTGTACTAAGTACTTTACAGTTATCCCTTCCACTATCATGACTTTCCCCATTGTGGTTTCACTGTATTGTGGGTTGTCATAGGAAATTAAATGGGAATTTTTTGCTAGTTTTGCAGAAGCCACAGATGACACTCAAAGGCTAGCAGATGACAAAGAAAAAGTTTAGAAACTCAGAAATGCATAAAATATATGTATAGTATTACATAATATCAACACGCTTTATCCTTTAATACCATAATAATTCAGACTTCTCTGGTACAAAGGGAGAGCCAAAATTTTTTACCTGGATTTTCCAGATTGCGGGGGCACCATGCCCCTAACCCCCACCACGTGGAAGGGATAAGTATACAAATATTCTCATTTAATCCTCATAACAACCCTGGAAGGTAAGTGCTATTGTTATCCGCATTTAAGAAACTGAGGCAGACAGTGATTAAATGACTTTCCTCAGAGCCTCACAGTTAGCAGCAAGTTTCTCAGATCAGATTTGAATTCAGGTCTTCCTGTCTACAATGACTCCTTAACTGCCTTTTCCATTCATGCATCCAAGTTCAAATTAATGTGGTTTCCTGATCTATAAGCAATTTGAAGTAACACTGGCACTGTCATAGAAGAGACAGTCTCACTTCATATGCCCATATCTAGTAAATTGCCAAAATCTTGCTAGTTCTACCTTTATATCTGTCACATTTGCCTTTCACTTTATTCTCTTCTATATATGCCAGGGCTGTCCAACCTTAGGTTATCTTAGGGTTGCATCAAAATAAAATAATTATTCCAGGGCCGCACCCAGAATAAAAAATACGGTACACTAATAGAAAGTGGGAGAATGCGTGTCATCAATATGACAGGTGAAGGCACGAAGCACAAAAGTAAACACAAAACAACAAAGCTACAACAACACCATAAAGGTAGGTGCATACTGACTAGTCTGTATCGTACAGACAGAACGCATCCCACAGATCAACTGAAAATTCCACGCAATATGTTCCGTCCGTAACACTGCTTAAAAATGCCAAAGAAAATTAACATTGAGTTTATTAGTGATGGAATTAAAAAAATCTAATATGCATTCCACGCAAATTATTATTTTATTTTTTCGCTCATGAAAATTAAAACCCACAGGTGTGCAGCATAAAATTGCATTGTGGACAGCATGCGGCCCACAGGGCCATATTTTGGACAGCCCTGATGTATGCTATAATGCAGAGGCAGTGCTTTCCTTGCTGTTTCCCAAAGATAATTTAGACATCGTGTCTTTTCATTGGCTGTCCTCCATGCCTGGAATGCTCTCTTCATCTCTGCCATTTTCTAGATTCTTCTGCAAGGTCCAAAGCCTCTGTGTCCTAAAGGAAGATCCGTGGTTTGGGGGAGTTTCTTTACTCTTTGGCTGTTGTCTGCAAAGCAGAGAATGGAATTCTGGTGGATGGCTGCAGATGGGGTACAGACATTATCCCTGCTGCAGCTCTTTTGCTTTAAAGGGAGCATCTCTGATGTCCTTCCACATTCCTTTTTTCCCTTCCCAAGCCCACATATTTTATCTGCACTCCTGTGCCAATTGTTGCGCTTAGTATCTGTTGAAAGTAGCAACAAATATACAACATCAAGGCACATTTTTATTTTCCTTCCCTTTCCATCATCTTTCCCAGCAGTTTCTGCATCTGGATTTAGCTCTACAACCTTAGGTCAGCCCAGGTGTGGTGCCAGTCACTTACTACTGTACAGTGTTTCAACTGTATTTACCAGTTTTACAATGTAAATAGCTTAGGCTTGGATGCAGCTGTTTTAATAACTTTGAACAAATAAACCACTTCCCTTCTTTGTAAAAAACCACCAATTTACCTTGTGTTTGTCTTGTATGGAGAAGAAAATGGCAAGCCACTCCAGTATCTTTGCCAAGAAAACCCCAAATAGGGTCATGAAGAGTTGGATACTACTGAAAGACAACTCAACAAAATGACATGTATGCAAACAGTTGTTTGCATGATGTCTCTCCCAGTAAAACGTGAGCTCCTTGAGTTTTGGGACTGTTTTTTTTTTTTTGTATCCCCAGTCCTTGAGGGAAGGGACCATTCTTGCCTTTCTTTTTAACTCCAGTGGAGCCCAATACTTCCCTGAAAGCTCATTACTTCTCCTTCTCTCCCCTTTTCATGGTTGTGACAATAGACCTTCAAAAAGGAACCAAGATCTTTGACATCTGTGCTGTTTTCTTAGTTTGATTTTTGGTGTTTAAAAATTCTAACCCTTGCTTTCTTTATGTCCCCAAAGAACCAGAGCTAAGCCCATAGTACATACAAAACAAATATCAACCTCCCTTTCTCCTATGACTGATCTGGAGTGCCACGTATAAGGATTCTCATGCTATTTTCTTTCTCAGTAGGAATCCCTTGGGTTGAGGGAGAAAGCTGGCCTTGAGAAAGGGCTATATGGGCCAACCTGCCACCTCTGGGAACCAGTGAAGGAATGAGGTATTGTTTGAACTGCTAAGCACATAGTTGAAAGCATGCATTAGGTGAACTGGAGCATAACACAAACCTGTCTCATATCAGGCACTAAGGAGACACATAAATGAAGTGTTTGCTAAGATCTGAATATATGTGAAGATGAGTAACATCTAAGGGAAAACTTAAATGCATCAGATTCTTCCTTGTGCTTCTACAGCAGTGGCTTTATGCATCTTTGTTCCATTAGTTACTTTTGGCATTTTTTACCCTCAGCTGCATTGTTGGCAATCAGGATCTGTACATGCTGTGCACATGTGTGGGATTTTAAGATCAGGAATTAGTCAGTGAAGTTTGTGTCATCTTCAACAAATGGCACAATGTTTTGGGGAGAGTGGAGTCAGTCAGCAATCTTCACTTCTCCTAAAGGTCCTTATAATGTTGTGCCTGAATTTGAAAGACCATACACTAGCATTTTTGGAAATGAAATAAATCCTCCTGCTTCAACCATCTTCCCCATTCTTTTCAACCCAACATTTCTTTTCTAAAGGGCTCTGGGCAGCTATCTTTTAAATATTTCTAATTTTATGATCATTCAGTTTTCTTAAAGATTTTTGAAGTTGTAATTGTTTGCAAAACTCTCTCTCTCTCTCTCTCTCTCTCTCTCTCTCTCTCTCTCTCTCTCTCCCTCCATCCCTCCCTCCCTCCCTCCCTCCCTCCTTTTTCTTGTTATTTTGTCAAGCCAACCAAAATTTATTAGGGAAGGGGATAAGCATTTATATAGTACCTACTATATACCAGGCACTGTGCTAAACTCTTTATAAATACTATTCCATTTGATCCTCACAAAAACCCTGGTAGGTAGGTGCTATTATTATATTAGTAATCACCTACTGTGTGCAAGGCTTTGTATCCCAAGTACTGGGGATACAAAGAAAGGCAAAAAATGAGTCCTGCTCTCCTAGATCTTACAGTCCAATGTCCTGTGTATATATGTAGATGTGTACTAAGAATTCAGCTAGATAAAGATAGATAAGATATATATTAAGCATTTACCATGTGCCAAGTTCAAGGACTTAGGGTTCCAACAAGTTCTCCCCCTCATCCTTTGTGAAGACAAAGAGTGACTAGGCCAGTCACATAATCACCAAATCTTAGCTTTGGAAGAGACCTCAAAAGAGATCAAGTCCAATCTACTTGCCAGGGGAAATCTAGGCCAGTCTCAAATAGTGATTAGCTTGGTGGCAATGCCTTATTTCTTTGTTTCTCTCTTCAACCTATCAGAATTGTTGTAAGAAACTTATTCTAAGTTTATTTGAACTCTTAAAAGTGATGCTTAGTTTGGACAGACATTTGGAGAAATCTGATGTGCTTTGTCCTCTCCATCGTTTCAGGGACGACACTAATAATACATAAAGACAAAGCCATAGATAGTATTTTTCATATTCAAGATAAGTTTCACAAAATGGGCCAGGGGGAATTAGCAAAAATATATATTCTCAAATCAGATTTTTAAAACCAATTCAGTTTGGTGGCCGACTCTAAGATACGTTGAGATTGACCTGACATGGGAAGAAAAAGAAACTTACCTAGATGTGGCAGATGAGAGGGAAACATCTGGTGGCTTGCCATCATAATTAATTATTCTTAATAACCAGGGCAAAGTTTAGTTGGTTCTAGCTACCTAAAAAGCGATCTCAGTGATGATGTCAGTCCTTTCTTACATGTAGGTACTCTAAAGAAAAACTCTGGTCAATCAAGATTGGGCCTGCTACCACCAAATTCAGTTTTTATGTGTCAGGTAGCTAGTGTTGTTGAAAGATAGAATGGGATTCTTGAAAAAAACTAAACCAAAAAACTTCAATATCATACGTTTATTGGTGTTGGATGTCCCACCTCCCAGAAACTGGGTATGATGAATTGATGCTACCTTTGTAAAATGTGTAAGACTATGGTTCAGAGGGTTCTAGGATTGAATGTCCAGGAAGTCTTACCTCATAAGGCTGGATTACTTTTAAATATAGTCTGGGTTGACCCTTTCCAACTCTTCTGTATTCCAATTGCTGAAGAATTGCCCCAACATTGAATTTTTTGCCCTCTCTGAAGATTTTATACATCCTGAGGAAATGGTTCAAGTAACCTTTAATTGGCATGTCTTCTTTCTCATAGAGTGATTTGAATAACTACTTCTTAGGAAGGCCTTGGGGGACCATGGGGTGGAATTGTTGGAGGTACTTTATAATATTATGAAAGAGGTGAAATTGTCTTTAAACAATCATAGTGAATAAGAGTTCATAAAAGAGAAACGAAGTCATTTTACTAACTTGGTAGCAATTTTGGGTCCTTGGATGCAGGTGCAATATAGTTCAAATGACCTTGGCTTGAACTATTAAAGTGATTTCTTTAAGCACAAGGCATAATATTTCAGCCTGTTGGGAACTGATGCACTAGAGATTTAGGAGAATTCTCACTGCCCTGCAGAATGTCTTTCTAATTCAGCTCTGCCATGAAGAGTGTGGAGTCGAAGGAAAACCTGAATAAGTAATTGGATCCTTAAAAATCTCTTATTGTAAGTAAATTTATTTTTATTGCATTTTATTGTCCATGAGTATTTCATTTCATTCCAATTCCAAGCCTGAATCACCAGAATGGTCTTAACTATATCTGGCCGAGAGCACATGTCCTCGAAAGATAAATGAACCTTGTTTCTGTTAGTCTAGTTATCTCTTTGGTGACCAGATGAGGAAAGGTTTGTTTTTTTTTTTAATAGGGAACTTGGGGGTAGCTGGCAAGATAGGTTTTCCTAGGCCATGGAGAGAATATCCTAAGAAAACCAATCTGGGAGATTTTAGGAGGAAAGATTTTTTTCCCCAGATTTATTTCATATTACTCTCATACTTTATATTCTAGGCAAACTGGCATACTTGCCATTGCGTCCCACATATAACATTTTATCACCTATATCCTGGTCTTTACACAGGCTGTCCTTTATGGCCATAACTCTCTCTCTCCTCCATTCTCCCTCTTACAATTCCTAACTCCATTTAAGGCTCATTTAAAATAGTATCTGCAAAATGAAACATTTCCAGTCGTTAACTTCCAACCTGACCCCTACCTGGAAATTATTTTGTATATATTTTCTTTATATTCAGTATTTAGTATTTTACTTTTGTTTAATATACTGTACCATTAAAGTTTGTTGCTGAATCCAGTATGTATTCAGAATCTAGTTACACTGAAGCGGGCATTTTGTGACCTAGAGTTCTGAGGTAAGCAGGTATGGCTGAGTTTTGAAGGTGACACAATGTTGAAGATTGGAGTGAATTGAATAGCCTTCAGTGATTAGAATAACTTTTAGGTTAATACCTGGAAAAAAAATACAGAAGCCAAAACTGTCTTTTTTGAACAAATATTGAACAAACATAGTTTACAAATATTGACCAAATATAGTTTACCTGGAGGGCAGGTAGGTGGTACAGTGGATAGAGTACCAGACCTGGAGTCAGGAAGACTCAATTTTCTGAGTTCAAACCTGGCCTCAGACACTTTCTGGCTGTGTGACCCTGGGCAAGTCACTCAACCCTGTTTGCCTCAGTTTCCTCATCTGTAAAATGAGCTGGAGAAGGAAATGGCAAATCATCTTTGCTAAGAAAACCCTAAATGGGGTTATGAAGAATAATAAACTACTGAAAATGACTGAAGAACAACCATCACAAAATTTGCCGACTATATTCTGAACTGAGAAAATTAAGAGAAGAAAAAGAGGCAAAAAGACAAACTTTAAAACTATATGATTATATAACTATTATATTACAACCATATAATTAGAACTAGTTTGTCTGAGATATGCTTAGTGAAATATTCGTTAAGTACAGTGCGCATCAACTCAATTTAGTAATGGAAGCATGTATTTAACACAGAAGCCTTACTCATCAAGGAAATTTAATGGACAGTTCCTGAGGCAAAAAGAAGACACTGAAAGCTACACTTTTGGAGAAATTAGTTACTTTGAGCACATGGGTTTTCTTCCCTCATGTGCTCCCTTGGCAAGTTTCCATAAGAGTGTGCCTATTTTATCTCACAGATATTAAATGCTTTAGTGGGAGATTGTAACCCAGGTTTATGTGTGGATTATGATACATTTATTATCGGTGCATTTGATTAAATCTATGGATATCTATGATTATTTGTTTTGTCACTAGCACCACATCATATATATTGCTTCCAATCAATGACTCTTGATTCAAACAAAGGCAAGAGTCAAAGGCACTTGATTGCCTTAGTGCTGAGAAGCACTCCAAAACAAAAGATGATAAAAGAGTCCCACCCTGCTTGCCATTACTTTATTGTATCCCTAGAGTCTATCATAGTAGCCGGAATATAGAGTATACGCTCAATACATATTTATTGAATCAAGTTGAATTGCAAGTCCTTGCTTAGACCTTAGACTCTAGCTAGCACCACATAAATTGAATGGAAGACATCTCTAGAGATCTATGAATAGTAGCATTGACCAGCCAATTTCTATAGGAAGGTACTAGAAATGGGTGTAATGGTAATCAGAGCAGGATTTTTTTGCTATTCTTCTCTTAAGTGCCTTTAATGAATCTGGCCTTTGTTTGAATGGGGCAGGTAAAGTGGAATCTTTTGTCTTGGAGTACTTCTCAGCACTAGGGCAGTCTAGAGTCATTGATTTGTACATGGTATGGTGCTGGTGGGTAGAGCTTTCCCACATTCTAAATGCTAATTTGGCCCTAGCCCCCAGGGTCCTGAACAGGATATATGTACTGGAAGGTTAAAGTTTGATTTTTGAGGGTACACTCATTGAAAGGGTGACAAGACTCTGAACAAGCCCTTCAAAAGCTGCAGGTCCCCCCCGCCCCAGCCCCCCGACTTTGATAATGCAGACAGATGATTGATGCTTCTTTAGTAACTATGAATTGTGATTTGAATCAGAGGAAGTCTGTCTGTTGATGTTTGTAATTTCTGTTGGTATTTGCCTTGAAGTTCAGGGGGCTGATCTTTTCTGCCTAAACTAAGTGAATGACATACGTATGTTTAATTAAGCTGAGATTGTTAACCCCTTAAAGTTGCTTTCCTTAGAAAAGCAGATCAAAGAACCTGTGTTGGCAGCCCTTCTGTATGCTGGTGCTATTGGTCTTACACAGCCACAGTAGCTGCTAGCCAGATTGTTTTTATAATGGGCTGACATAAAGGCTCTGATGGAGAAAAGAAAAGCTAGGCAGGAGGGAGCTAAGTAGACTCATTAAGTGTCTTGGACCTTTATAAAATGTGAAACTATTAAACTTAACTGTTATCATAATCCCACTCTTCCCCCCTTTCCCCACTTCCATTTTATGATCTCTTGAAGTGTTTTGTGCTAATACTTAAAAAAAAACCCGAAACAAAAATTTAAAGGGTTTGTATGTTATTATGGAGGATCAAGGGAATGGTTGGGGTAATGGATAGTCTATGGTCTTCTCCTCACTCAATGCCACTAGAAGTGGTGGCAGCTAAAAACCTGATGAGAACAATAAAAAGCTGAGACCTGAGTAGTTGGTTTTAAAAATGGGGTTATGAGTTATAGGAGACCTGTAACACCTGGATTCACACGTTTCCACCAAAATTATATACAAAATCACAAACAACATATGGTAAACTGAAAAACAAAACTCCTAATTTTTATGCAAAACTGTGATGAATTCAGACAGTCCTCCAAATAATAATTTATGTAAGTAAATGTGGAAATTAATTGTGAAGCATCTTACAAGATAGATTATCATATTCAATATTGTTTCCAATTGTAAAATAGTTACCAAAACCAAGTAAATACTTTCTTTTTAAAAAGATGTTTGTCAGATTCAGAAAAAAAATTGATCTAAAATATTACATTAAAATGAACTGATACAAAGTGAAATGTACTGAAATGTACTGTGTACAAAGTAACAGAAATATTATAGGATACAATATTTGTAATTAAATGCACCATTAATTTTCAGTATTAGTTTTCAAATCAATCAACAAACACTTATTAAATCCCTACTATGAGCCAAGCACAGTGCTAGGTGCTAGAGATGCAAAGACAAAACAGTTTTTGCCCTCAAGGAGCCAATGTTCTGAGCTCTTATTGACAGTTAAATGCCAATTTAAAAAAATGAAGGTTTTTGTTTGTGCGAAGAGGTTGAGAAACTCTGCTCTGGGTTATAGTGAGGCCTTTCAAAAGTGGTATGGTGGAAAAATCGATTCTCTTTAGAATTGAGAGACCTGGGTCTATTCTGGCACTTGCTGTGTGACCTTGGGTGAGTACAAAAAGTCCTCTGAGTCTGCCTCCTTGTCTTTATAATCACGATCATGACAATAGTAATGAAAATTATGTTTTAAAATTGGTATTTTAAGATTTGCAAAACACATTGCAGAAGATACCTGTACCATCTGTTTCATAGAGTTGTTGTACAGAAAGTGCCATGTGAAACTCAAAATATATACAAATGTGAGTTGTCTTATCTGGGGAGCAGCCTCCCTGAGACTACTCTCCAAACTTTCACTCAGACTCTCAGGCTGTTTCAGAGGCTCTAGGGGCAATATTAAGTATGGGACAGTTTTCTATGACTGTTGCTCACAAGCTCCCAGTGGTGTGCTTCCCACTGATTATCACCCAGTTAATTAGGTTTTAGAAAGGGTGTTTATGTATCTTCAGGTATAGCAGAAACAGTTGGTACAAAAACAATTTCCAGAAAAATCTGGTACACACTCTCCCTCAAATACAAACAGAGTCTGGGGGAGACGGTAGGCACGATCTTAAAGTATGATCATCATGAAACACATGTAGAGAACATTTGGTTAAAGGATAAACTCAGCAGTTGCTAGCTGAAAGTTACTTCTTTTTTTTTTTTAGAAATTTATTTAGTATTTTATTTTTTCCCTAGTTACATATAAAAACACTTTTTAACATTCATTTTTAAAATGTTGAGTTCCAAATTCTTTCCTTTCTTCCCTCCCCACTTCCTCTCATTGAAAAGTCAAACAATTTGATATAGGTTATACATGCATAGTCATGCCAAACACTTCCATAATAGTCATGTTGTGAAAGAAAACATAGACAAAAAAAAAAGACTCAAGAAAAAGTAAAAAAAAAAAAAGTATGCTTCAATCTGCATTCAGACACTATCAGTTCTTTCTTTTGGGATAGATAGCAGTTTTCATGGTAAGTCCCTCAGAGCTGTCTCGGATTGTTGTATTGCTGAGAATAGCTAAGTCCTTCACAGGTGATTATCCTATAATAGTACTGTTACTTTGTACACAGTATGTTTCACTTTGTATCAGCTCATATGAGTCTTTTCAGGTTTCTCGGAGAGCATCTTGCTCATCATTTCCTATAGTACAATACATTGAATCCATAGCTGGTATTTTTTCTGGTGCCAGGCAGTCATGCTCCCTGAAGTTGCTTCCTCCCTCGGCCTATCATCATTCTTCAACCTTTTTTTTTTTTGTCTTCAGGTAGCCCTTGGTGTATTTCTCTTTGTTTCTGGCTTGGTGCAGTTTGTTATTGGTCTAGCCTTTGATTACATGGTCAATGAGATGTAGGGTAAAACACTTTCTCAGTTCAGTCCCAATCTGTCCTGTCCCTCACTGCTGTCCTTTGGCATATTTGTAAAGAAGGGGGAGGGTCTGCCCTGAAGCTTGACTGCTTTGCTGCTGGACTTGTTTATTAGTCAATCACTTTTGTGCCTTCTTGGCCCAACCAAAGAGATTCATACCTCATAAAGGAGTCCTACAGTGTAAACCAGGGGTGGGGAACCTGAGGCCTTGAGGCCACAAGTGACCTTCTAGGTCCATAGGTGCAGCCTTTTGATTGAGTCTAAGTTTTATAGAAAAAATCTTTTTATTAAGGGGATTTGTTTGGTAAAGTTTAGATTCAGTCAAAGGGCAGCACTTGAGAACCTAGAGGACTGTTTGTGACCTAGAGGCAGCAAGTTCCCCACCTGGGGTGTAAACCATCCTGTTCACACATTTAAATTGCTCTTAACTCAGATTATTTATGTTGACTGAAGTGGGGGTTGGGGGTGGAGCAGAACATCCCACCCCTACCCACACATAATCTCCACGAACATCTCTCCACCCTCTTTACACAAACATTTTTCTCTAGGGTTACTTGCTCAGTTTTCTTTCTCCTTGTATCATTAGGAGATTTTTAGTTCTTCAACTTTTCTCCTTTACAGCCTTATCATAGGATGGTGGTGAACCAGATCAACTTTCTCCTCTGAATGTGACTTCACAAATATCATTTATTAAGAATAGTGGTGCAGTGAGTGGAGCACTGGCCCTGGAGTCAGGAGGACCTGTGTTCAAATCTGGCCTCAGACACCTGACATATGTACTAGCTATGTGACCTTGGGCAAGTCACTTAACCCCAATTGCCCTGCCAAAAAAACAAACAAAAAAAAAAGAATTTTTTAATTTTTTGTTTTTTGGATTTTAGAGTTTGGAAGAATATTTGATATGATGATCTGTTTTGTAAGATTCTGGTTTCTTAAAGGCCAGAGAAGGCAAATTCTGGTAGCCTTTGCTAAGTCAGAAATGGAATTTTCGACAGCTTCTAATTATGTCAACCCAGAATAAGCCTTGTTGAATTTTTTAGAGTCTCCTCACTAAAGGGTGGGTGTCCAGGTAACAGCAACTCATAAAACTGTCCACCCTTTTCTATGTGACTCTTTTTTAAGTCACCATTTATTATCTGCCCTTTTGCATCTTCTGAAACCTATTTTAAAAACCTAAGTGGGTTGTTGCATTCCCTGAATATGCATACCTGTCTCCTCAGTTAATTTCCCCATTTCCCTCCTCATCAGAATTATTTCTTTCTGTGTCTTTGGAATTATTTCTCCTTAGCAGGAGAAGGTGGTGATCTGCATCAATGGAGTACATGCCCCAATATAAAATGGGCCTCTGAAGTGTTAAAATGATATGATGATAATAGCACTTATGTAACACTTTAAAATTTGCAAAGCACTTGATAAATACTCTTATTTGATCCTCATAACAACCTTGGGAGGTAGGGGCTATTATTATCCCCATTCTACAGTTGAGGAAAGCTGAGTTAGATAGAAGTCATGTAACTTGCACACTAAGATCACACACTAAGTGTCTGAGGCCAAATCTGAACTCAGGTCTCCCTCACTCCAGGTTCAGTTCTATATTTACTTCTCTACCAATTAAGCATACTTGCTCTTCGTGAAATAGTCTCTGTGGGGCTGTGCTCTCTTATTAACTCTCTGATCCTTTGGAAGTTCCGTCTGCTCCATTTGAAAGGTTCTATCCCCAGAGGAAAGCTCAGAGCTATATTAATCTCATCAGATCCTATCCTCCCCAAATGCCTGGATTTAACCAATGAGGATTTTCAAATTTACCAAGGACAATGAGTCAAGGTTCCAAACAAGGCTCTGGTCCTTTAACCTTATTAAATTGTCAGTTTTACTCATAGTTACCCCTATACAAGTGGAATATGACAGATAATAGAGTGGTAAAAAGGAACTTTGGAAGTCATCAGATTCCATGTCCTAATTTTACACATGAGAAAAGTGAGAGTCTGAGAAGTTGAGAGACTTGCTTGAGACTTGCTTAACACCTTGGATGACAGTTTTGATGGGCAAAAACACTGGGCCAAATCTAATAAAATAAAATTTGATAGGAATAAATCTAAATCTTATATTTAGGATAAAGTCAACTTAACAAATATAAGTATCTGAGGTAGAATTTGAACCCAGGTCTTCTAACTTCATTTCTAACACTCCAGTATAGCAAAATGCACTGGTAGGCAAAACATTAGGTAAAAGAAATGAATAGAGTAGTACTGCATATTAAGAAGATGCAATTATGTTTGCAAATACAAGAACCAGGAGGAAGAATCATAAGGGCATATTCTAGAGGAGAAGATGTATAGAGGCAGGAATAGAAGTGATATTTTCATAAGAATATGCTATAGACTACCTGGACAGAAAAGAGAAATAAATGAGGAGCTCAAGAGGTATATTGGGAGCTGGGAACATTACATAGCAGTGATGGATGACTTCAATTTTCCTGACAACCATTGGAGTTCTCTTTTTCTGGTTCTCTGTTACAAGGAGAATACAGTCTTGACATTGCTTAATTTAAAATGCATCTCTCAAAGGATAGAGTAACTAATGAAGGGAACTTATTCTATTTTGGATCTACCAATAAGGAAAAATTCTATCCTGAGGTGGAAACTGGGGGACCTATGGGGAGGAAGTGGCCATTTAATTTTAAAGAATTTATGATAGAAGAGAGGAAAACCCAGCATGGTCTGGCATTCATCCTGGATTTGGGGAGAACAGATTTTGAAGAGTTTAAAAAAGGCATAGGTTGGATCCCACAAAATAAGGTTATAATAATACAAATAAGGATATATTATCTCAAAAGGGGTGGTAAACATTCAAGAATGAAATTCTGAAGAAATAAGGATAAACAATTCTGATGAGAGGAAGAAGGGGAAGTCATTCAAACAGATCAATATGGATAAACCTCTTAATCCACTTAGATTTTAAAAAGATGTGTTTAAAAAGAGGAAGAAAGAGTTTGTTAAAAAAAAAGGTCAGTAAAAAACTATGACATAACTGTGTAAGAAGAGGGTTAGGACTGTTAATTGTGTGAATGGACTAAAGCTGGTCAGAAAAGCTAAAGACAACAATAAGTTAAAAAAAAAAACCCAAAAGAACTGTTTTGGAAAAAGGGCAGATTAGAAAAGGCATCCTTGCTCAGGTGGCTGGGGCAGCGATAATGAACGAGTGATAGAAGGCAGAACTAGTTAACTATTTTGCTTCTGTTTTTTCTTCTAATAAGAATTACATTTCGAATGGGAAGCACAGAATAAAAATAATTGTGTGTTGCTACCAAACACAAATGGGCAGTTAGGAAGACAGCATCTAGCTGTCTTTGATGGTATCCAGGTCAGAATTCATGAAACTGGCTGCCATTTTACAGGATGGTGACACAGTTTCCTCATCTGTAAATGGAGATAATTAGAACCTCTCCTCACAAGGTTGTTTTGAGGATCAAATGAGAGACATATGCAAAAGTTTTAAAAATCTTAAAAGTTATGTAACTGATATTGTTATTATAATTAGAAAAAAGAAAACAATTACCAACATGGGAATTATTACAGAATTCATTTTCTATGTTCAATGAGATAAACAGCAAATTAGAGAGAAATCATTGAAGCACATAATCTCAGAATTGGAACCTCTTCCTGAATATGAATCCCCTCCATGATAAAACTACAAAATACTCGTTCACCCTTTTCTTGAAGCCTCCAGTGAGGAGCAACCCAGCATTTCCTGAGGCAATCTATTCCACTTTTCAATAGCTCTAATTTTTAGATTTTTTTTTTACTGTCACCAAAATTAATTTTTTTTATCTTGGCAACTTCCACCCATTGCTCATAGGTCTGTTCCTGGACCAATCACAAATCTAATCCTTACACACAACAGCCCTTCAGGAAACAATGTCCTCTTAAGTCTTCTCATCTCCAAGCTAAATACCTACAGTTCCTCCAAGCAATCCTCATCTGTCAGGGAGTCTTCGCTTCCTCATTGTAGTTGTCATCCCTTGGATGTTCTCCAGCCTGTATTTGAATGCTCTTCCCAAAAACGTGGTGCCTAGAACTGAACACAACACTTCAGATATGGTCTCAGAGTACAGTAGGGTGATGACCTTCCTAGTCCTGGTAACTATGCCTCTTTTAATGTAACCTAAGATTCCATTAGCTTTTTTGTTACCATATTATGTTATTCCTTTTGACCTTGAAACCCACTAAAATCACCAAATCTTTCAGATGAACTACTATCAAGCCACACCTCCTCTATCTTATATTTGTTAAGTTGACTTTATCCTAAACATAAGATTTAGATCTATTCCTATCAAATTTTATTTTATTAGATTTGGTCCAGTGTTTTTGCCCATCAAAACGGTCATCCAAGGTGTTAACATCCTCTCCCAAAGTTGCATCATCTAAAATGTTGACAAAAATCCAATTAACTTACCCAAATCATTGATAAAAATGTTCAACTGAATAGTTTCAAGAAGAGAGACCTGAAGACCTCATCCAAGTTGACTTCATACCATTAATGATTACTCTCTGGAGTACAGTCATTTGTCTCCTCTGAATTTATCTAATTATGCTATTATCTAGCCTATTTCTCCCCATCTTTACAATAAGAATAACACAAGAGATTACACTAATGCTTTAACACCTGTGTCTAGTGGTCTCCTGGCATGGTCAACCAGCTTTTATTGGTAAAATGGTGATTAAGGAAGTATGAAGGGTCATAGTCATCTGAGCCAACCTTTGAAGGGCAGATAGAGAGGTATACCCTTGCTTTGACCATTCCTCTCTTATATGTGTTGCCTTTCTTTATTAGAATGTGAGTTCAAGGGTAGAGACTGTCTTTATTTTTGCATTTGAACCCTGAGCTCTACCATGGAACCTGACACATAGTAAGAGCTTTTTTAGTAAGAGTAAACACTTGTTCATTAAACTAGTGATATCAGTGGAAGAAAGTCCTGCTTGCCTTCCCCTCTTCTTCCTAGACCAATTATTGTGAAAAGGCTGCCTCATTTTCCTTCAACCAAGATTGTCAATTTATCAGAGCCTTACTGATAAGAGAAGATGCAGTGGGGTGTCAACATTTGTAAACTTAACCATTTATATCCATGCAGCTGAACCTCTAACACAAGAAACATATACCTAGTTCCAATGACTAACAATTTAAGCATAACCTGGCTATTTGAGGAGCACAAAGTAACTCCAAAGGCTTGACAAATCATCATGTGTCAGGCAACCATTCTCTTTTTGCCTCATATACTTGAGATAAGAATAACCACATCTTATTGCATATGGGGCTTTTTGGTCCCTAAGTATGGTTATCCTTTTTGAATGTAAGAATCTTGAGGGCAAAAACTATTTCATTTAAAAAATTGATTTCCAGAACTTAAGCCAGGGTCTGACCCTTAATACACACTTACTAAATATTTTTCCCATTTTAATTTTTTTTTAAATTTAGTATTTTATTTTTCCCCAGTTACATGTAAAAACAATTTTTAACATTTGTTTTCAAAGCTTTGAGTTCCAAATTCTCTCCCTTCCTTCCTCCCCTTCTCCCTTGGGGCAACCAATTTGATATAGGTAATACATATGCAGTCATGCAAAATCTATCCATAATAATCATGTTGTGAAAGAAAACAGACAAAAACCCTCAAGAAAAATAAAGTTTTTTTTTAAGTATGTCTCAATCTGTATTCAGATACCATCAGTTCTTTCTCTGGAGATGGATAGCATTTTTTGATCATAAGCCCTTCAGAATTTCTTGGATCATTGTACTGCTGAGAATAGCTAAGTCATTCACAGCTGATTATCTTACAGTATTGCTGTTCCTTCGTACACCGTACATTTCACTTTGCATTAACCCATGCAAGTCTTTCCAAGTTTTTCTGAAAGTATCCTGCTTATCATTTCTATAGCATTCCATCATATTATTGAATTAATTATCATTTATTAGAGTATTGCATCATATTATTAAATATTTTTAAAATTGAATTGGTACAGATTTGATTGGTGCACAAATAGGGAGAATTGCCTTCATAGCTTTATACCAAATATCCTCTTTGGTGTTATTGAAAGAACAAAACACCATTTTGCCCACCTAAAACACTTTCCTATTCAGACTTATGCATGTTCAATTCTTTTCCAAAGGGCTGTTTTTTAATTGTCCTCATCCCAGAAGTCTCTCATGATAAGAAATTAGTTTTGGTTGAACCTATACTAAATAATATGAATGGATTTGACAGAAATGCAAATGAGAACACTACTTTGTTGCCATAAATCAACTCATAAATTTTACAGGGTGTTTTTATGTCCAGAGAAAATGAAGAGGATGTTTTCATTCTGCTGAAGCTCTGATGTGAGCCCACCCTGCACTGGCGATCAGTAACAAGCAGTCACTTTCCACAGCTGACATTAATTGCAATATGCTACCTGTCTGCAATTCTGGGGAACCTGTATTTTCTCAAAGATAACCTGTGCAGAGATGTCATGAAAGATGACAAGAGATCAATCAAATTAAAAAAGCTGGGAATGTGAGCAAAATTAATGGCAACTAGTTATACATTTTTATATCTCTCATGCAATCTGCTGATAATGCTTGTAGATATTGATTTGTCAGGAGAGGTTAACATTGATTACTAGTAGCCTTTTAAAAGTCATGTGTGTGTTGGTACTGAGAAAACTGGATAAGAAGGCAGTTTTCTGAAACTCAGAACAACAATTTTCTCTTCACCATTTAATCATAGAATCATAGGATTTAAAATTGGAAGAGACCTTAAAGGTCATAATAATAGAATATCTCATATAGTGCAGAAATTCCTTCTACAATATCCTTGACAGATGGTTCTCCAGCTGAAATCTGCATTCTTGTAACTTTCACCCCTCCCCCCCATTTACCTTTGGGAACAACAAAGACTAAACCTTCCTTTTCTTTCTTTCCTTTTTTTTCATTTTTAAAATTAACCCATTTATGTTTTATCTTATTTTAAAGATTTTTTTTATTGATATCCTTGGTCTTTATATTGAAATAATTTTTCATCCACCCAAACAGATTGAATCCTCCCTCGTGACAAAGAAAACCAATTACACAAAAAATCTGATACAGGAAACCTTTGCCTGATAATGTATATAGTATTCTGTACTTGCAGAACCCAACCTCTTTGTTGGGAGAGAAGAGGTAGGTCTTGTTATTTCTTCTCTAGGACCTTCATTTTTTAAAAAAATTCTCCTCTTTTGATCTTTTAATTTTCGTTGTTATAATACTTAATTTTGTCTTCTTGGTTCTCTCCCACCATCTGCCTTTTCCCCTTCTTGATTGATATTCTCTTGGTGATCTCATCAGTTCCTATGCATTTCACTGTCATCTTTATGCAGATGACTCATAAATCTCTAGCTATGGCTCCAGAAAAAAAAAAACCACTCCTTTTTCAAACTTCCTCTTTTTGTTGAAGGTACCACTGTTCTTCCAGCCACTTAGGTAGGCACATAATCTCAGCGTTATCCTGGACTCCTCATTCTCCCTCATCCTGCACCTTGGTTGGTGCAGTGCAAAGACCACTGGGCCTGGAGTCAGAAAGACCTGAGTTTAAATCCAGCCTCAAAAACTGTGTAATCCTGGGCAAGTCTTCTGTTTGTCTCAGTTTCCTTGACTGAGAAATGACACTTTTACAACTGTAAAATAATAGCATCATCCTCCCTGGGTTATCATGAGGATCAAATGAGATAAGAATTGTACTATACTTAACAGTGTGCATGGTGCATAGTATGTACCATGTAAATGTTAGTTTTTATTATTTTCATGTTTAAGCAATTACCAAATTTTTGCTGTTTCTATATCCACAATATCTCTTACCATCTAACCCTTCTCTCTAATCACACAGCCACCACCTTAATTGAGGCCATCCTCACATCTCGTGCTATTAATCCAACAACCTCCTAACTAGGGTCCCTGTCTCATCTCTCTTCAGTCAGTCCATCCTCCATACAGTTGCCAAATTGATTGTCATTAAATGCATATCTTACCTATTGTTTTCCCACTCAATGAATTTCATTGGCTTACTATTGCCTCTACCATTTGGCATTTAAAATCTTTCACATCCTATTTCCATTCTTTGCAGGCTTATTACACACTGTCTTTCTCAAAGTTTATGGTCTTGCCAGACTAGACTTCTGGCTGTTCCTTACAAACAACTCTCCATCTCTCATCTCTTTGCCTTCTCACATGCTGTCAGACATTCTATGCTTTGAACTTCGTGCTCACCTCTGCTTCTCAGAATAGTTAGATTCCTTTAAAGTTTAACTCAAACACTATCTTCTTTCCACATCTTGGCCTCTCCTCATCTTCCTACTTGCTAGCCCTTTCATCTACTAAAAATTATCTTACATTTATTTTTACATACTTATAAATATAAGATACATATTTTCTCCATAAGGGAAAGCAAGCTCCTTGAGGGCTGGTACAATTTCATTCTTGTCTTTGTATCCTTAGTGAATAGCATGTAATTATGTGGTCCTGGTGACTTGAACTTATTTAGGGCAAGGCTCTCTTATTTTTTTCACTTATCTTGGCTTTTGACTTTCTGTTAGCTATATTATATCCTTCCCTCTCTTTGGCAGAAAGAACAGAAGCAAAATAAATATTAGGTGATTATGTCTTCATTCTATCAACCATTTTCAATTTCATCCACCCTGATATATAACCTCTACATAACTTAAGAAAAAAAAATAAAAAAACTTCTTTCTGTTATCTTTAGAATTTATTACCAGACTCCATTCATTTTATGATTTAGAGTTCCTAAGACCAGTCTTGTAGGACCATATCCTTGTTTTGCAATCATCCTGTATTATCTGCCCCTGTTTTCATCTTCTGTTCACATCTTTTAAATATTTAAGTTGGTCAAAGACCCTGTGCATCTAAATTGGTCTCTTCAAATACCTTTCCCTTTTCTTCACTATGGGAATGATTTCTCTTTGGTTCTTTAAAGCCTCAATCTTAAATGTATCCCATCTCTTCTGGGTCAACTTAGGGCCATGAGACTCTACTCATTCTTTTTCTGAATCCGTTGAAATCCACTCTTTCCAAACCTTGGATGCATATTAAGTTACACTTGGTGGTGTAATAGACAAAGTGCTGGATTTGAACTCAGGTAGACTTAGTTTTGAATGCTATTTCATGACTCCTCCTACATGGGTGACCATAAACAGCTCACTCATGTGACTTGTGATTTTGATTTACTTTGAAGTCTGAGATGTGAGTTTGAAGCCTGCCTCTGCTTGTTTTAGCTGTGTGACCTATCCAAGTTGCATGTATTTACCATTCAGCCATATTGACCGTCCATCTTTATTCTGAATCACAGGGATACCATTGTCTTGATGATAGAAATTCTTTATCCACTTGGTTTACATAATAATTTTTGTAATTATTCTGAGCTCTGGTTCTTCATTTGAAATACAATATAATGATACCTATATTACATATTCCAAGGTTGTTGTAAGGAACAGATGACATAGTATATGTCAAGCATTTTGTAAACCTTGAAGTTACATAAAAGTTACTTTGGATTATTTTTATAGTTTACCACCAAGTTTGGGAAAATACAGTATAACATTTACAGATAACATAGAAAATGGAACTATTCAGTATGTATTTTATCTCTTCTTAAGTGAGGAGAATTCTTTTCAGACTAGAATGGGTTGAGCAAACAATGGAATAATAACTGTTGGCATTAAATGCTTTAGTTTTTGCAATGCACTTTATCCACATCGTTCATTTGATCTTTACAACAACCCTGTGAGACAAGCCCTAGAAGTATTACTAACTTCTCATTTTACAGGTAAGGTGCCTGAGGTTCAAAGTAGTCATGTGATTTGTCCATGGTCATACAACTAGTACAGATCTCCTGATTCCAAATCTATTACCCTTTCCCACAGCATGCCACTCTCCTAACCTGAAGTGCAAAGAGATAGTAGGAGTACCTAGTTTTAAAATAATTCAAATGTCCAAGCCTGGAATAATTATATTGCAAGATGCTGAAGAAACTTAATGATATTATCTCTGATCCACTGTCTGCAAATGTTGCGAAATCATGGAGACTTATTGAAGCTCAGGGACTGGAGATGTGAAACTAGGAATGATGGGCTCTTGGCTGAAAATAGAAGGCACTTAACAAGAGCTGGTAAACATATATTTGGCTTATGTCTTGCTTTAAACTGAAAGAAAAGGGTAGAGGGAAAAACTGTCCACATATATCTGCCAAACCAGATACTATAGGTAACAGTTTCAACACAGGAATAAGAAAAGCATCAGAGAGGGCTGGCAATTCACAGGAGATTAAAGACGAGATCTAGCTATAAAATCTTTGGCTTCAGGTATCTGTAATCAAACGCACAAAGAGGCAAGCTCAGTGATGGAGCCATACCAGTTTCTTTATATGCCTATTTGCCTTGCCCTTTTATTCATTTTCCCTCCTCCTCAATCCTCCACCTTGGCATTTCTTTCTAATTATAATTACTTGCAGTTGTATGCTTGAAAGGCATCATGGTGTGACTGAAAAAGTGCTGCGATTGGATTTGGGATAAATGTGAGTTTGAAGCCTGCCTCTGACTTTATTAGCTGTGTGACCTAAGTTGCATATATTTATCACTCAGCCATATGGATTGTCTGTCCATCCTTATTCTGGATCAGAGATTCCACGGTCTTAATGCTGAACATTCTTTATCTTCTTGATTTTTCCTTTATTGATGGTTAGACCAAAGCTTTTGTAATGACTATGTATTTCATTTAGTAAAATATGAAATATTCTGAAATTTGATAAAAAGCAATACAATATTCATCTGCAAAAGGGAATGTTAGGAGTATTCAACCAGTTTTGATTTCAACTCTTTACTAACGTCAGACAATTACTCTATCAATCAAATAGCATTTTTTAAAGTACTTACTACATGTCAGCTATTATGCTAAGCACTGGAGATACAAAGAATGGCTAAAAAAAGTTCCTGTCTTCAAGGAACTCTCATTCAAATGAGGGAGACAACATGTAAAGAACATATAAAGAACAATTGGTTGGTTGTATTTGTCCTTCATTCTCGAAAAGGATCATGGCATCAGGGAGATGATGACATGACTTGCAGTTGACTTTGAGTTGAGTGAGGGAGGGCTGTGCAAGGTCAGCAGCCTCATTTTCTCCCCCAGAGCCATCTGGGTCCAGTGGTGAGATATTCATCAGGATGACTGGAGGTGGCAGAGGATGCAATGGGAGACCCTGGCCCTTTTAGGCTAAGGTCTTTTCAGGCTCTCATTTTGAGTGAGGTAATGCCCATTCAATGAATAAGCTCTTTAAGAAGTGAGTTAGAAGATGGTGGCTGGAAAGCAGGGACTTGCATGAGCTCCCCATCAGGTCCCTCCAAAAACCTATAAAAAATGGCTCCGAACAAATTCTAGAACTGCAGAACCCACAAAATAGCAGAGGGAAGCAGGGATCCAGCCTAGGACGGCCTGGATGGTCACTGGATGAGGTCTATTGCACATGGAGCAGAGGAGAGCAGAGCTCAGCATGGGTGGCAGCAGGACCAACCAGACCAGGAGCTGAGTGGAACAGGCCCTAGCGCCCTGAGTCAGTGAGCTGTGGCAGTTACCAGACTTCTCAACCCACAAACACCAAAGACAACAGAGAAGGTTATTGGGAAAAGCTGCGGGGAACAGAGTTTGCGGTTTGGCCACTGCCTTGGGGTAGTGGGGGTGGTGCAGCTACAGAACTACAGCTGCAGTTACTTCTGGCTCCTGGTGGGAGGAATTAAGTGGCAGAGCAGAGCAGGAATGCAGAGTCTGCTTAAGATTTGCATCAGGTCCAGGTTGGTGGTTCTTGAAGAAGGAGGAGTGTTAGTGTGGCAGAGCTGGCTGTATAAATATAGCTCTGAAATCAACAGCACATCCCCTCAAGCTTGGAACAAAGTACTCTTTGCTCTACAAGCAGTCATACCCCGCTGAAAAACCTCAAGGTCGAGTAAGTTGGCTGGGAACATGGCCAGGCAGCGAAAACACACTCAGATTCAGTCTCAGACTTTGGAATCTTTCTTTGGTGACAAAGAAGACCAAAACGCACAGCCTGAAGAAGTCAACACAGTCAAAGAGCCTACACCAAAAGCCTCCAAGAAAAACATGAACTGGTCTCAGGCCATGGAAGAACTCAAAAAGGATTTGGAAAAGCAAGTTAGAGAAATAGAGGAAAAATTGGGGTGAGAAATGAGAATGATGCAAGAAAACCTTGAAAAACAAGTAAATGACTTGCTAAAGGAGACCCAAAAAATACTGAAAAAATATAGAAGAAGTGAGCTAAAGTATGGTACTTTTAACTAAAAAAAATCACACCAACAGGGGAAGACCCTCAGGGTTGCTGGCCAAAAGAGAAACAGTTACTATTAACATTTACTCTGAGCCAGGAAGAACCAAAAAATAGCCATTAAGTGGGGCTTAGGCAGGGACCTATTGTTGTCCAATATATGAGCTCCAGAGTGAATGTGGCTTAAGGTTTGGTCTTTGAGGAACAAAAATTTAGCCAGTAAACTTCAAGTGAACTAGGCAGCTTTTGACCATCAAAATTTATGTTCCTTTGGAAAGGAGATGGAGGGGGAGAGGGGATGGTAATCTTATAGGAGAAGACTCTGGCTTCTAAGGGGCACTGAGAAAAAATTCCTAAGGAAGATGGGAAGGTGGGACCTGATCTGAGTGTTGAAGGAGGCCAAGGAAACTTTCTGTTAGAAGAGAGAACCCTGAGAGCCTGGGATAAGCCAATCAATTAAAACCAATTATAAAAGGAATGTCGAAAGAAAAGATAATGCTATTTATTACAGTAAATACTGATAGGAAAATAATATTTGCTTAAACTCTGATCTGGTTTGGTAAAATGCTCTGGTCATTTTTCCATGTTCAGAAGAATGTTTTTTTTAGGATATATGTAAGACATAGAGTAAAGAAATAGCTAAGTGGTTTTCCAAATTTTCATCCTTGATGCCTTCCATATTTTCTTGTTAAACACTTGGTTTCTTAAATTGATACACCAAGGCCTTTTTCGTCAGTTTTTAAGGTCAACAGACCTATTGTGGGCCTTCTTTCTGGCTATTTAGATGAGGCAAGGCCTGCTTTTAGAGGATGGGAGACACAAACCCAGAGATTACTTAAGCAGATTACATTTGTATGATTTTACCAGTGAGACAGACTGATGTCTTCATGATTGAGTCTGGTTATGGCTACAGATCTCTTTCCACAGATTCTCAAATTGCTGAAAGTGAACTTAAAGGTCTCAGAGTATTTGACTTTTGCAGATGTTTTTTGAAGCATCCCCATGGCATTTTGAGGCTGCCTTGATCATATAATGCATAACACCTTCCTAATTTGAAAGGAAAAAAAAAACAGTTGTGAGGATAAAGATTGTATCAGTATGCTCATAATGAGACTTCCCTGTCATAAGGAACAAGCAACAAAGTTGGTAACTGCCTGGTTATTATCTCCCCATCTTTCAGTTTTTCCATCTGGCAAGAAAACATTGTGATCCTTTGGAAAATATAGTTTTGACTCATTAAAAAATGAGATTAACCTGTTGCAGACTGAAGAAGTTTACATTGCAACTGAGTGCAGTATTTTACAAAGTTTTTCCTTTTCCTTTTCTTTTCTTTTTTAAGAAAACATGCAGATTTTAGAGTATAAGATGTTGAACACATTTATGTATAGAAAGGGAAATTGAGGAACTACATAATATTAAAAGATGATATATATATGTATATATATACATATATATGTATATATATATACATATATATGTGTATATATATATATATGTATGTATATACACATATCGCTGAGAGGCTGCAGAAAGACCACAGAAAGAGCTGCTTTTATTACCAGACTACTAACTAACAGGGAAGTAAAGAGTTCATGAGTAAATAATAGGCTCAGATCAATTGTGTTTTTATACCAATTTTTTACTTTCTATATTATGCTAAGCAAACTACTGAAATGATTTGGAGCCTACTTCAGTAAGTCTAACATGAGGCTAAAGGCCCTAAAAGAGTAAGCATGCTTAGTAAATCACTCCCAACTATAAAAACTGACTAAAAGCAACTCACCTTCTTTGTCTATCCATCAACAATGTCAACTGAAGTTGTGGTGACTATACAAGTAACTGAATGAATACCCAAACCTTGGCAAAATTGTCAAGTGGGAGTTCTGTTTCCAGTGTCTTCACCTTCCCTATCTCTGCCAACCTCCTTCTCACACACGTTATAGTAAACTTCCTGTCTCTGTGGCTCAGCCTCTCTCTGTGTTTCTGTCTGTGTCTCCTCCCCACCTGCCATCTCTCCGTCTCCCTCTGTTTCTGTCTCTCCCTCCATCTCCCTTCCTTTCCTTCTCTCTCCCTCTCCTTCTCTCTTCCTCCCTCCCTCTCTCTCTTTCTCTCTCTCTTTTCCCCCCTTTGTCATATGTAACAGAATCTCTTCTCAGAACCTTCATTCACACTAAGGTGTCAATGACTGATAATAGTTTAAAACACTGCTTCTTTCAGCTACATTTATTGTTTTCTCGGTTCTGCTTGCTTCATTTTACATCAGTTCACATGTCTTCCCATGTTTCTCTGTATCCTTCATATTTATTATTTCTTACAGTGCTGTAATACCCTATGACATTCATATAACACAATCTGTTTAGCCATTCTCTAATCAGTGAGTATTTACTTTATATTTGCTGTTAACATTAGCTCATGTTTATGGAAAGATACCTGGCTTAAGTGGATAGAGTACTGGACTTGGAGTCAGAAAGACCTCTGTCCACAACTTGCCTCTGATACTTCTTGGTTGTGTGACTTTGGGAAAGTCATTTAAACTAAGCTTTAATTCAATCAGTATAAAGCACTGACTTCAAAGGTTTTTGTGAGACTCAAATAAAACAATGCATATAAAATGTTTTGCAAATTGTGTATTGGTATGTAAATGACAAATATTAAATATTGCTTAAAGTGTACATTTGAATAAATCATTAAGCTAAAAGAGTGAAACTCTACCTGCTGGAATTCCAGTATCAACCAGCAGGTTGAGAGTCTTAAAAGAGGCATTCAGGTCTTTGTGAAATTGTACCATATACCGCAAACAAAGTTGGTATTGGGGAATATCAAAGAAACCAGCCCCTGTCTTCATGGAGTTTGTAATTTAGTGCAAAGATAGTTCCCAAAAGTAAGACAACTGTAGAAAGCTCTACTTAAAATTGAAAATCTGTGCCACCGAAATTGACCATAATACATGATTATTGAGATAAGAAGTCAGAGCAGGGTGGGATCAGTTCTAGAAGCTTTACCAAATCATCTGACTTTTAGCTATAGAGGACATGAATGATAAAACTGATGTATGTTTAAAAGATTTTTCCGTAACTGAAGCAAAGGAATTGTGGTATTTTTTTCTCTTTTTCATTAAAATATTTTCAACATTTGAAGGCAGGAAATTTTAACTGACACCTTAATCTAAATAAACAGGTGAGAAGCAGTGTGTTATAGTTGATAGAGTCAGAAAGCCTTGGGTTCAAGTCTTTCTTCTGACTTAATGGCTATGCAATGGTTGTTAAACTACTTAAGCCCAGTGTGCTCTACCCAAATAAAAATATGAATTGTAGAGCTGCTGCACATATGCATATATGCACTAATAAAACCTCATTCTGAATTCCCCTTACCAATGATATCACCATTTCACTTCTTATACCTCTATCCCCATCACTAAGGTAAAATTAAATGAAAGACTAAAAGAGTTTAATAAGGGATAAAGGGGTGTGTGTTAATGCTGCGTATATTATAATGGTGTGAAGAATATAGTTAAGATGAATGAATCACTGTTGGATAATCAATTCAATAAAAGGTGATTAAAGGTGGCAGGAGTAACTCTAGTGGATGAATTGAATACCACCAGGCAAGGTGAAAGTCATTAAGAAGAACACACTTTCCAGGGTTGTCTATGGTTGCAATGCAATTTACCAGAGCATTTATCAAAATTTTACTCCCTGAAATAATTTGAGCTTGTTTAGACACAGATACACACACTCATGGGTCACACAAATTGAGAAGTAAGGGAAATCTCTCCAACAAAGGGTCATAATTGATGACAAAGTAAGCACTTGGAGGGTTTCCGGTGGGGTGGGGCAAGAGTTTGAGCTAAAAGTTCCCTATTTGCTATCATTTCTGCTAATGATCTGTAAGATGAATCCATAGTGTGTTATTGAAATGTGCACAGCTAAATGGAATTGTAATGCTAACATAGGACTACCGCCAAGAGGAAATAAAGGGTTAGAGAAGCATGCAAGAAAATTAGACCTCAAACCAATCCACGCAATTAAAAAGATAAATTCTCAAACATAGAGATAAAACAGAGAAATTAAATGGCTCTCAGACATTCAACAGCTGTCAGCCCAGGAAACATGGATAATTGGAGAAGGTTGCCGAAGATCAAGAAAAGGCAAATGTTTCAGAATTCTAAAAATGCCTATGAACCACAAACTATTTATGTTTGCTCTAAGCTTATATTAGAGAAGAGGTAGGGATCCTTGAGAACCTTTTACTACAGAATCCTATCATCGAAACTATTTAGCTCACTTTAAAAAGCCATGCCTAATGAATATGTATGAAGATCTTGCATCTGTACAGATATGATTTGTCCCATATGTTCTCATCCCATAAAAGCAAGACACATACGAGACTCTTTGTCAGCTTTTTTTGCTTTGTCTTTCCCCGGTCTGTGGCCTTCTCTGTTTCTGAATTGGCCCACCTGCCAAAGCAGCTGCTGCAGCTAAAAACCTAAAACAGGAGAGTATGGGAGGACAGAGTAGCCTAGAAAAGAAGACCTGACAGTGGGGAAAAGAAAAGAGACTTGGCCTGGCCTCCTTGTTTACCTCTTGTCCTTCGGTTCTTCTGCCCCTTCCATTCATTCTTCTCTTGCCCACGATCATGTCCTTCAACCTCTATGTAGGCAAACACCACCTTGAGGCAGAGAAGGCAAGTGGAACAGAGAATGTAAGGGAACAGAGTTTGTTCTATGTGACCTGAGAACCTCAGTCCTGAATTTGGTAGCAGCACTTTCACTTGGCTGATGAAAGGATAGTTGCATCTACTACAGCTGTCTTCTGAAATAACCTTGGACCAGAAGCTAGAGTTTCCCTTCTTTGGACATAGACTTTTCTTTTCTTTTTTTAAAATTTAATTTAATTTTAGACTCAAGGGTCAGAACACAAATACAGAATAGAGAAAAGGGTCTTGGGGGCGGAGCCAAGATGGCAGCTGGGAAGCAGTGACTGGCGTGAGCTCCCCACCAAGTCCCTCCAAAAACCTATAAAACAATGGTTCTGAACCAATTCTAGAGCTGCAGAACCCACAAAGTGCCAGAGGTAAGTGGGGCCTCAGCCCAGGACAGCCTGGATGGTCTCTGGGTAAGGTCTGTCCCACACGGACCTCCCAGCCCCCAGCCGAGGGGAGCAGAGCTGAGCCCAGCGCGCACGACGCGAACAGACCAGATGCGGACCTACCAGACCAGGAGACGAGCGGAAAGTGCCCTGGCATCCTG
>CM053626.1:93776489-93795420 GCA_028646595.1 Phalanger gymnotis
AGGAGAAAACTGACATGCCATTGGCTGAATACTAATGTCCAGTCTTTCTTAGTAGAAGGCAACCAATGAATGAAATGTTGAAGAGTGATCTCAGTGATCTAAGAATTCTAATTTGATGAGTCTTGGAGTATGATGAAAGAATGGCTCATCTACTCCTCTACTTTGAGGGACAATCATAAGGAGAGGGATAGGCAGGGGATCAGTACACAGTCTTTGAAAGTCCATGTGTTTGGGAACACATGGACTTTCTGCAAGTGGAGGTGATAATGAGCATCAGAGTGTAGAAGAGAGAATACTGGACCTGGAGTCCCTTCGCCATTCTGTCATTAATTACTGGGTAACATAAGCATAGTACTGGGTAAGCATAAGACTTCCTCTTTAGGCCTCAGTTTTCTCATCTATAAAAGAAAGGTCTTGGAGTAGGTAGTCTTTAAGGTACTTCCCAGTTCTGATCTATGAATTTTGATACACACAGAAAGATAAAAATAATCTCCATTGCTAATTTGAATGTGAGGTATACAGCACGGTATAGAGTGACAGAATTGGAGTGGGGGAAGACCTAAATTAAAATGTCCTCCACTACCCACTCTTCTACCCTGCCACTAATTAGATCAATCACCTTGGGAAAATCACTTAACTTGTCTGTCTGTCTCTTTATTGGTAAAAGGAAATTGCTACTACTTACCACCATGGGGTTATGTAATGATCAAATAGGATGATATATGTAAAGCACTTTATGAATTTTCATGTACTATAGAAATGTCAGTTACCATTATTTTCTATCTCCTGGCTTATTTGTGGGTGCATCCTCCTAGGATGAAAGTCCATACTAGGACCATGGAAGCAGATAAAAGTTCTGCAGTGGAATGCTGAGAGTTAGAGTGGTTGACACTAGGATGCTGAGGATGACTGAGAGCAAGCAGCAGCCATTATAAGACCATTACGATCAGTGGTTAGACCTATAGTCCACCCAAATCAATTTTCTGTTTCTGACAGTGGCATCAAAGGGTATGTTGAAGAAACACATAATTATTCTCAGTGATACTAACCTCAGAGCTATGAAAGATATCACAAGACATGCTAAAAATGACCCAGGGTGGAAGTAGCAGCCTGGGGTTAAGCTAATCTTCATTTTGTCTTTTTGGCCCTGCTGGATTTGTATTTTTAGCTAAGACTGCATAATATACTGTATTATTACAAATCATTAATTGCCACAATCTACAAAGAATTAATTACTAAAAGGACAATGGAGAAATGCATGGTGGGAATAAGTAGACTACAATGAGGATAAATTTTGACCAATTGGGGCAGAAAAGATATTATTAAATATACGTATGATAGAGAAAGTGAGGACAAAACAGATTTTGTTTTTGAAAGCACACATGCTTTCCCCTTTAGTTTATACCAGCTTCCCATTCCCATTCCCTTTTCTATTGTTTTAAGCACTGGCAAGAATTAGAGTCAATGACTTTATCCCACTCTTTGGTAGTATAAGGAATAAAAAGGAGTGTTACTTTGAGGGACAGTGTCAAAGGAAGGTTTGTTTTCCTTAATAGGGGACCCCTGAGCATGTCTGTAGACAGCAGGGAAGGAACCATTAGGGAAGCAGAGACTGAAGATGAAAGACAGAGAGCAGTGATTAAAAGAGTAAGGTCATGGAGGAGGTGGTATGGGATGGGATCAAGGGCACAAGTAAAGGAGTGAACTTTAGTCAGCATTTTCTGCCTCTGAAACTATGTTTGCCAATAAACTAATGAAATGAAAAAGATAAAAAAGGCATAGTTCATAAAGTTATGAAATATTTATTTTAAATTACCTTTGAAGCTTAGAAAATAGGGAAAAGTGTTATTTTATGGCTCACATAACACTACAACACTGGGCAAAATGTTAAACTAAACAGCCTCAAATGTACGCTACATCCACATGCTCTCACTCCACAGAAGTACTAATTTGTGCCTTCTCAGTGCTAAAAGTTATGGGCTAGGGGCCATGATGGAAGAGTGGCATTTTGTAAGAAGGTTGAGGGAAGCAGGTTCTATATTTTATTTTGATGACAATTACTTGCCTCTTTGGGTTATATCTGTTTTTTTTATCCTTCTGGTTGAAACTTAGTGTACTGGTGGATATGTGACTTTTGTTAAGTTTGTTCTTCCGTGTTCATTATCTGTCGGTATGCATACTGGTGTCTTCTGCCTTAAAAGAAAGGGCTAACCTTGGTCAGGAGGGGCACTTTCTTTTTTAAGGCAAAAGGGAAGAATGGGAAGTTGCATGAAGACATGGAGGATATTGTTTTTATTGTTCAGTCGTTTTGGTGGTGCCTGAGTTTTGTGACCCCATTTGGAGTTTTCTTGACAAAGATCCTAGACTAGTTAGATGTTATTTTTTTGTTTTTTTGTAATAATAATGCCTATAATTAGCCATGTTTTTCTTTTGAAAATAAAATTTCTTAATCAAAGACATGACATATTAGTTTGCTTACTGAGCTCTCCTGGCTATATTTATATGTAATCTACATTGCCTACTCATTCTGGAATTTACATAGGTTACTAGGTTTGAGATAGGTACAATATATGGCTTCAGCAGGTGCCTCTATGAATAGACAAGGTAAGGATCATAAATCAAATTGGGGCAGAATGATAAATTTTATGATGATGAAAAATCACGCAATGGACTATGTCACAGCTTTCCTACACAAGTGACAGCAGTCTCCCACAGACTCAGATGGAAGAGTTAGGGTTTCTTTTCCAGCAAATCCTCAGAAAACTCATGCTCATAGGTAAAGGAAGATTTCAGGCCATTTGTGGCTAGAAGAATTCTCCTGACTCACCTGTCTTAGCCCTGGATCTTCCAGCTGTTCCCTGCTGCTTCTTGGTTCCACCTCCCATGATTTTTTGTCATGGTTCAAGAATTCCTTTATTCTTTTTGTACTGTCCTGTCTGTGTTCTTGTCAAGGCCTGGAAGCTTGCCACTATAGCCACTATTACAGTCCATCTCCATGGCTGGCATTTGTTGTACTGTCTGAGCGTGTTTTTGTTTTAGGGGAGTACCATCCATCTTTGACTAAGATGCTTCCTGTGTCTATCAGAGTCTGATTAACAATAAAACGGAAAATTATGTGCCCTTATTGTCCCCATTTTCCAATTGAGGAAATTGAGGCAAACAGAGCTTAAGTGGCTGGCTGGTGGTCATACAGCTATTAAATGCCTGAGGCTAGATTTGAACTCAGGCTTTCCTGACTTCAGGCCCAGCACCCTATTCTCCATGTCATCAGTTGTTTCTAAGGCTATGCAATCAAAACACAGCCAGATCTGACCATGTTAGAAACCTTTGAGTAGGGGTCTGACAAAAGACTGTCTTCTTCTAGAGCCAGGTGGGTCACTGAACAATGAATATTTTTGGCAATTCCAGAAGACCTTCTATTGAGGTATGGAAGGGTCATAGCCTGCATTGGTAGAGAAAAACAATGTACTACTAGAACTACTCATCATTTGAACTAGTAAGTAAAAGATGTGTAATACTGTCACCTCACCTTAAATGAAGCTTGAGAGTGCCTTGTGTGAGAACAAGCATATCAAAATAATTATTCTGGAGAGAGGAAAGGAGATTTTCCTTTCTCCTAAATATCTGTAAATGGAACCTCTTCACAAGCAAAATTAATAAAAAGCTCATGAAAACAAATGTTAAGACTGAAAAATCCTAGGAGGTTAGGTTTTCAGAGTTCACAGGCATTCTATAGTTACTATCCTTGATCTAATTGTATAAAGATGTAGGTTAGACTGCAGAAGTTCATGTGTGAAGCCAAGCACAACTCTCTTACCATCATTAATTTACACTTGCTTCTAAGGAGAATGCACAAGCAGTTATAGTTTCCAGGAATTCAGAAGTGATTTTGTGATCCCATCTCTTCATGGTTCAGTGCTTTTGTTTGCTAGAATTTTGTACTATCTGCCTCAAACTGGCAAATATTTTAAAATTGTTATTTTGTTAGTTTCCTAAAAACTGTGCCCTGTGTAGCTGAGAAGAAAATCTAGAAAAAAAGGTCTTTTTGTGTAGAAAAAGCATAAAATGAACAATTTGTCCATGTTCTGTTCTGAAGGAATTGCTTTTTTTAAATTATGCAACACTAGTCTTTTTCTAAACGTCAATATTATTTGACCTTTCATTGAATCTTCATAATTGTACCTATTTCATTTGGGTAGGAAACCGAAGATAGGAATTTTTTTCTTTTCCTTTTTTTCCCCAAATATTGTGAAATAATGACCTTATAAAACTATTTCTCACAAAGTCGAGAGGAACAGCTAACATACTAGATGGCTATCTAAAAAACAAATCTTTACAGGCTAGATTATTGGACTGAATCTTGTATGTTGAAACTTTGTTTTTGTAAATTTTAAAAAATTGCATCTAGGTCTGCATTCACAAAGTGAAGAAGGTAGCCAAGGACCTAGACAACTCAAGCTAAGTCTCTTCTTTCCCTATCAGTTCTCTTCATATCTTTTGTTTTGATTTGAGGAGGTTGAGAGAGGTGTTTGTTGAGTTATCTGGACTTTCTCAGGACGGTATTTTTATCTATACGTAGAGAGGGAAAATCTCTTTATTTCTCTCTTTTAATTTCTCCATCTCCAGTTGTCCTTATCTGTATCTTGCCACTAGACCTCTCTGGAGGAGAAAGTGAGGCTGGTTACTTTGCATAGCTCTCCCGCACTTAAATCGAATTCACTTGCAACTCGTGACATCACCTTACCAATGTCATGGCCCTCTTTGGGAATGGACAAATAATGACTGATAACAATAACTGGCATTTAGTCATAGGTTCCTAAAGTGGGTGATACCACCCCTTGGGGGCACTGGAATGATGGGGGGAGGTAGTAGCCTTAAGTGCAGTTGTGGGGTTTTGAGTAAAAGTAAAGGGGCAGTGGAGGCATAAGGAAAGAAGAAAAGATATGAAAATTTTGAAAAACCATTCATACAAATTTAATCTGTTGTGTAACAGAATTAAAGCCATAGTGATTTACATTATTTTCCAAATAAACACATAAATGCAAGTTATAACCACTCAGTGGTCAAGTCAGCCAACAGGTCTTAAAAGCAAGTGTTGGCAAGTGAGTGTGTTGCACATTGTTGGGAAGTCCAGCATGCATCGGCAGGAATATGTGTGTGATGACTTGTTTACAATATGATCCTGTACAGGTACATGACCCAATATTGCATCATCAAAATTTCAATGCAGGGAAAAAATGACAAATTCACAATAAATGATTAAATTTAAGATATGCCATTTAAAAATGTTTTATATTTTTTGAAATGATGCAAATTTAAAAGAAAACCCATGAAAGTAGCTTTCCAGGGGAGTGTTGAGTAATTTTTTTAAAAGGGGGCAGTAGGCCAAATAAGTTTAGAAACCTGGCTTACAGTGCTTCAAGATTCCTAAACTGCTATCCAAATATTATTATCTCACATTTTATCTTCACAATAACCCTGGGAGGTAGGTATTATTTTTAATAGTATTTTAATTTTCTCAATTACACGTAAAGAAAATTAACATACTTTTTTTTAAAATAAAATTTTGAGTTCCAAATTTTCTGCCTCCTTTCCATCCCTCCACCCCACCAAGATGGTGAGCAATTTGTTATGTGTGCTATCATGTAAAATATGTTTCCATATTAGTCATGTTGTGAAAGAAGAAACAGTTTGCAAAAAAATTGTTTGCAAAATAAAGATAGTGAAAATGTTATGCGTTGATCTGCATTCAGACTCCAACAGTTCTTTCCCTGGAGGTGGATAGCATTTTTTCATCATGAGTCTGTTGGAATTGTCTTGGATCACTGTGTTGTTGAGAAAAGCTAAGTCAATCATAGTTGATCATTGCACAATGTTGCTATTAACAATATTCTCCTAGTTCTGCTCATTTCACTTTGTATCAGTTCATGTTAGTCTTTCCAGGTTTTTCTGAAATCTGCCTGCTCATCATTTCTTATAGCACAATAGTATTCCATTACACTCATATGCCACAACTTGTTTAACCATTCCCCAACTAATGGGTATCCCCTCAATTTCCAATTCTTTTCCACCACAAAAATTGCTGGACAAATATTTTTGCTCATGTAGGTCCTTTTTTATGATCTCTTTGGGACACAGACCCAATAGTGGTATTGCTGGATCAAAGGGCATGCACAGTTCTATTTGCCCTTTGGGCATAGTTTCAAAATGTTCTCCAGAATGATTGGGTGAGTTTACAACTCTATCAACAATGCATTAGTATCCCAATTTTCCCACATCTTCTCCAACATTTATCATTTTCCTTTTTTTGTCACGTTAGCAAATGTGATAGGTATGAAGTGGTACCTCAGAGTTGTATTAATTTATATTTATGTAATCAATAGTGATTCAGAGCATTTTTTCATATGACTATGGAGAGCCTTGATTTCTTCATCTGAAAATTACTTGTTCACATCCTTTGACCATTTATCAATTGGGGAATGACTTATACTCTTATAAATTTGAATCACTTCTCTATATTTTTGAGAAATGAGGCCTTTATCAGAGACATTGGCAGTAAACATTGTTTCTCAGCTTTCTGCTTTACTTCCAATCTTGCTTGCAAGGTAGGTACTATTATTATCCATATTTTACAGATGATGAAATTGAGGACAACAGAGATTAAGTGATTTGCCCAGGGTCACAAAGTAGTCTAAGAGAATTTGAACTCAGGTTTTCCTGACTCTGTGTCCATTGCTGTCTCCACTGTGTCACCTAGCTGCCTAACTTTCCCTCATTCCTACTATTCTTTCTGGTCTCATGTCTCCTCTGGCACTGGGATTTTGGCTCATAGCTAAATTATCTTCTTTTCTTCCTTTTCTCTCCTTCTCTTTCTTTTTCCATAGAACCTAGAAAAAATAGGGCAGTTCTCTAAATTATTGAGTCTTGGTTCATGCCTTATCATTAGGCCAAATTTGGTTCATGCCTTAGTTCTCAGGGCCCAGACTATCATTTAAATTTTGTACAGTTTATAGCGCATCGGGCAAATATATATTATAGGCATGAAGTTACTTAAGTGTATGTCTTAGTTATCTGGTTTCTAAGAAACTGAAAGCCAAGTGTGTCTACATGAGGCAAATTATAATTTTTAAAATGAACAAATGCTGGTCCTACACTTAGAGTGCAGGTCTGCATACTTAATGCTTCAATTAAGCAATCATGCAAATCAGTAGACATTCTGAATTTTTTTCTTATAGTCATTTCAGTGCAGAAAGTGTCTGACTCCCATTTTGCACTTTTATGTGCTATATATTAGATCTCAAATGCTTGAATGTCTTGGCCATTGTCCATTTTAAAGGTATAATTCAGCCACTATAAAAGTATACCTCATTAGTGATATCGCTATCTCTGGCTAAGAAGTAGATTTCCTGTTACACATAGGATGCAATATAATCCTGTGTGAACTCTAAAAGGTTTGATTCTGTAGGCAGATCATTGAGCTTCTTAGTCTCCCTCCCTTCTCCTTCTATTCTCTACCCCTCCTTTCACCCAAATATTCAGTTCTGAGTCACGACTGTTGTGAGACTGGTATTTATAAAGCCTATTAAATTCCTTGGTTGAAGAATCCTTTATTTATACAATCTTGATGTTATATTCTGAGGAAGTGTCTCAGATTTGAGATCATAGGGTTTATATACCTGAATAAGAATATTTTATGGGACCAATTCACGAACATTTAGTTTTTCATCTCTTTTTAAAACTTAAAATATATTTCATTTATTTCATTAAGTGTTTCCAAATTACATGTACATTTTTAAACATTTTTTTAGAAAATTTGAGTTCCAAATTCTCTCCATCCCTTCTGCCTCTCCCCCTCCCTGAGAAGGCAAGCAATTTGATGTGAAGTATGTGAAGTCATATTTCCATATTAGCCATGTTGCAGAAGAAAACACAGACAAAAAAACCCAAGGAAAATAGAGAGCAAAAAAATATGCTTCAATTTGCACTCAAATTTATCACTTCTGTCTCTCTCTGGAGGTAGAAAGCTTGTCGTTCGGAGTTGTCTTGGATTATTGTCTTGATCAGGGTAACTAAGTGTTTCACAGTTGATCATCATTACAATATCTTCTTACTATGTATAATATTCTCTCGTTTCTGCTCACTTCACTGTGTGAATAGTTTATGAACATTTACTGAAAAATTTTCCACTGATTCTTTATCTCTTAAGCCCAAATATGGCCTTTGATTTAGAAGCAAAATTCATAGGTTCTTTCAATACCTGGAGTTCTATTTTTTAAAACCCTAACGCTGATGATTTAAAATGCTCTTATAGGCTTCCTTAAAGTGAATTATTGGTACCACAGAGCCTTCCTGCGTTCAAGATTGCTACCATTCTTCTGTGTTCAGGACATAGATCACGCCAGAACTTAAGGTTGTATTATTGTTTTTAAGAGGAAGTCTGAGTAATGCGGAAAAAAGACTCCTGAGGTAAGTGATTTTAAAGCCATTTGTCCTAAGAAGACATCCAATGGGTTTCAGATATGATATCTGTAAGAAAAACTAAAAAGGGAAAAAAGAATTCCAGTAGACTACCAAGTGCTAATACAGAAAGTACTTTAAAACTGTTTTTTTCTTGCTAATGTATTATTATTGGTTAACATGTTGGGTTTGGTGTCCAAAAGATACAGATTCATCTTCTGGCTCTGGATCTTATAAACTGAATGTCACTGGACAGATCTTTTAACTTCTATATACTGCCTGCAATTTTCTAGGAATTACTGGCTAAGTCTTAGACCAATTGTGATCTGCATTGGTGGATAATATGTAATAATTTGCCCATTGGCTTCATAAATAAATAAGATTAACCAGAGTAAGTATAGAAGTAAGTTACATGTGTTACATAATGAAGTAATATGTTTCAAGTTGGAAGATAAAGTAGAGGTAGTCAACTTCTTTTATAAGAGAAACTACTTAGATCCATAAGAATTCAGTTAGGCAACAGAATTTTAGTTCTTGCTGTGACAAATTATATTAGCCACTGGAATTCAGTATCATCAAGCTTCTCTTCAGGGTGTTTCCACGAAAATATACACAATATCATTTAGAAAAGATAAAACGATGCATTGGAAAGAGAAATAGACTGATAATCAGTCAGTAGGGGCTCTTACCTCAGCTTTGCCTCAAATTAGCTCTACAACATCCTTCCTGGGCCTAAATTTCCTCATAGTAAAGTGTACCATTAGAATTGTGGTTGTAATGCTGGGAAATCAGTGGCTCACACACACGCACAAACACACACACATATACATACATACATATACATATACTTTTGACCATAATGACTAACCTCATCATGAAGACGATATGTCCAGAGAGTTGTTATGTGCCTAGAAATACTTTAAATGAAAGCTTGTTGATGAAGACAATTTTGATGAAAATGAGCTAGCAAATTAACTTCTCTTCTGAGTTAAAGGCATAGAAGAGGTAAGACAAGTTGTTGTGAATTTTGGGTAAAGATTGAAAATAGCCCTTTGTGTGTAATTGTGCATTGGAGCTTTTAAGATTTTCCTGTAACATTAGCTATTTAACTTAACACAAAATTACCACCCACATTGCATGGAGGGTAGAGTTTCTTGGCATTAAAATGTGTGCATTTGTAAAAAGCTATATTATAGTGTCCCTTTGGGTCTGTGCCTCTGGCTGCCTTTTTTTGGTCCCAACTATCCTAGTCAAATGAAGAAAGGTTGATTTGACTTAGTTAATTTTTATTCACTATGATCACAAATTATTTCAGACACAACTGCTGTTGTCCTGTTTTCTATGCTTGCAATCCAGCTCTATCTCAGCAGATCCTACCCAACTCAATACCATAAAATTAGATATAATCCAACCCAGTCCAAACTGACACTCATCAGGTATATTGTCCATGATTAGCCACTGGTTTCAAGTTTTGCTTTACTGACATGTTATGTACACACTGGGTATTGATACCTCAGTTAAAGGATTAAATGCTTTAAAACCTGTCAGTGGAGCAGGTGAACGCTAATAGTGTTCCATCTTTAGAGAGGACGCCTCTGCTCCTCCTGACAGAGTAACTAAATGGCCTCACTTGCTTCGCTGTCAGGTTCTGAGTGACTGGGGCTTCCCCTTCATACACTCCCTTTAGGTAAACTATAGATGACAGCAGTGCAGAATTGTCAGCTAAATGTGCTCTGTTTTTCAACCATCACTGGGAGAGAGTAAAACTCTCAAATAACCAACTAGTAAATTACCTGAAGGATAGCACAGACTGGAAAAGAGGGCATTGGGGCAGGAATCAGAAAAGATGGGTTCTGGTCTACTCTACAACTTTTGTAACCATGGGAAAACATTTGACCTTTCTGGGCCTCTGTTTTCTCTCATAAAAATGAGGGGCCTGTATTAGGTGATCTCTAAGGTGCCCTGAAGCCCTAAAATCCTATGATTTCAAGAGCTATTGAAAAGACAGTTGCGCTTTGGCATCATATAGATTCATGTGAAAAGAGACTTTCACCCCTTATGGTTTATATATATTTTTGTTATCTAAAGTCCCTCTCCCCAATGATTGAGGGATTTTCTCCACAAGCTAAGTGAAGTGGGCAGTCACTGTAGTTTTTTAGGTAGTTTAGGTCAGAAAAGTATTTACTTTAAAATACTTTGATAAAGTGATGGAGTGAACATGGCATTATTTGCTTCATTTATTCATTCATTTAACAAACATTTATTAAGCACTTACTGCACGCCCAGGGATAAGCTACAAGCTAGAGATAAAAAACAAAGAAAAAAGGGAACCAGTCTCTGTCTTCAAAGAGTTCATATTATGAGGGTAAACAACAAGTCCACCAATAAGTAAATATAAGACAATTACCAAATAAACAAATAATAATTTTCAGGTTGTGGGAAGGCACTAGCAACTCTAGGGATGAGGATTAGTCCCATGTGGATGTGGAACACAATCTGAGTTGTGCAAAAGAGATATGTGGGGTACATTCTAAACACAGATGCACAGCCTGTGTGAAAGTGCAAGGGTGGCAGGTAGAATGTCATGTATGAGGAGAGCAAGGCAGCCAGTTGGGTTAGAACACTGAGTATGTAGGATAATAACGTGCAATAGATTTGGAAAGGTGGGCTGAATGGGTGGCACAGTGCCTAAGGGCTCTGGACTTGGAGGTAGGAAATGATACCCCTCAATCATTTTTCAGTCACATCCAACTCTTTGTGACCACATTTAGACTTAGGGCTAGAGGTTTTCTTGGCAAAGATACTGGAGTGATTTGCCATTTCCTTCTCCAGCTCATTTTACAGATGAAGAAACTGAGGCAAGCAGGGTTAAATAACTTTCCTAGGGTCACAGAGTTAGTACGTGTCTGAGAATGGATTTGAACTCATGAAAATGTGTCCTCCAGAGCCTGGAGAAACGTGGATTCCAAGCATCATGAATTTGAATTTTGTCTCAGACACTTCCTACTGTGTGGTACAGGGTGAGGCTCTTGATCTCTCTCAGCCTCAGTTTCCTTACAGAGGAGGTTTGTGAACTGCTTTATGACATAATATCTACCTCACAGGGCTTTTGTGGGGTCCCAGTTACATATTATGTCATAAAGCAGTTCACAAACCTTGAATTACTACATAAATGCTAGCTATTATTGTGTGGGTAGAATTGACAAGACTTGGCAACTGTGGCAGGTGAGAAGAGAGAACGGAAGGCTTGGAACAGCCACTCTGGGGAGTGAGGTAGTGAATAAGAAAATAATACAAGGATTGCCATTCTGCAGTGAGGACCTGGTTGAGATCAGACAGCATGAACTTGGAGTGAACTCAGTGAAACCTGATTGTGTGATTTCCTTACAGAACTACTGTTCAGCCAGAGGTAAGTATGGAGAAAGCAGAAGGAGAAGGGTCATTTGGATTAAGGTTTGTCAGGGAATGAGTGAGGATAGCACAAGGGAGCAAGGTATCCAAACACAGAGTTAGTTGGACTGGTTAACTATAGGGGAGAGAAGGAAATGGCAAACCACTCCAGTATTTCTGCTATCAAAACATCAAATGGAGTCTTGAAGAGTTAGATACAATTGAAAAGAGAAGTGGAAGGAATGATAGTGCAATCAGAGTCTGGGTAATGGCTGCTGAGCCATGATGGTAGAGGGATGTTTTAGAAAAGGCAGAAAGGGTAAAGGAGTAAAGCTGATCCTTCTCTTGGTTCAATTTTTTGGGGGGTGATTGCAGGGAGGGGAGATGGGGATATGAAGCAGGACTTGAAAGATTAGCTAGGGGACCAGTGTCTTCTGCAGGGATAAGTAGTAGAAGATAGGAGTAAAAGAGGAAATGTTCTAGGATAAAACAAAATTTGTTAACAGTAGATTGGGAATATCCAAAAGGCACTGTTCAAAGGGGGATCTGGCTTGATGGGGACTAGGATAGGCTTGAGGCAGATGGAGATGAGGGAATGAAGGGTGGGAACTAGGGAGGAGTATGGTTTTTCCTTAGGCAGTTGGTGATTCTATTTTTTTTCAATTACTATTACTAAAACTTAAACACACAATAAGAAAAGAAAAAGAAACACATTATAAACTTATATACAGAATTTTTAAAAAGCATCTCATGTACAGAAAAATGTAAAAGAAGATTCAAAATATATAGCAATAAATTTCGATTTCAAGAAAACCTATAGAATAAATACTGTGCATTGTGTTAAGAACTGTCCATCTTTGCTTCCTTGTAAATTTTCTTTTGTTCTCTGCTGTGCACTTTTTACTTTGTTCTTTTTTCCCCCTTCCTCCCACTACCCCCTCAAGGCTACAATTAAGTGTGGAGATATATCTACATTTATCTATTTAGGTATATACATATATGTTTGTATATATACATATATATAAATAGATAGATATAGATAGGGGATTCTGTATCACTGGGATTAAAAGAAGAGGAGATATTTGCCAATCATAGGATTTGGAGGAAGTATTTTTTGACTAGGGCTATCATCCTTAGGATTTCTGTGAATGATAGAACATAGCGACAGTTTAAATTATCTCAAAAATTGCCCCATTCTCCACTTCACAATGTGTATATATAATCATGACTTGGTCCACACAAAGTTATTTCTTCTTCATTGCTGGTTTTTAAAAATGGGAACAGTACATATCCACTAGACTGCCATGTTTGTGCCTGAAGGGTCACAAAACAATCACAGTGTGGTTATTCATGGGGAGATGATTTTTTGTGAGTATTCATCCGACTTTGTGCTTTGTTTCCAAAGGATGTATGTCTAGAATGTATTAGGAGTGTCATCTACATCACATAAGAACAAATCTTAAATTTGTCAGTTATTGACTTAACTAGTTCCATGTAAATGATCAGGATGAATGATTTGGGTAACTCAAACATCTACTAACTCAGGCCCCAAAGGAGAATTCGGAGGTGAAATTATCTAGGTTGCCTGTCTCCATTGATTCAGACAATTAAAGAATTGTTCATTGAATGAGTGCACATAGCACAAAGTGAAGCAGAGATTGGACCAACCAGACAATTTACTGGAATGAAAGATGAATTAGTTGTTTGGGTATAAGCCATTTTTTCACTAATAGAAATTCATTTAACATGGCATTGGGATCTTAGAATAATAAATCTTGTACACACCTTTTCAGGATGCCTTTAGAAAAGCTATTTTTCATTCCCTGAGAGCTATTAGGAAGTCACAGTGAAAGAAAAAACATTGCATTTTCCTGAATTATCTTTCTTGGAAAGTCTTTCTAAATTGGGTCACATTTCCATCCTGATTTTGTTTTGATGTAGTATTTCAGTATTAGGTGGGTTCCTGAGATATATATTTACTAACGATGTTGCTTAGTATCCTGAGATTCTTCTGGCAGGAAAGAAGGAAGAGAAGGAAGAAGGGAGAAAAAAAAGGAAGACGGAATAAAGAATTTAGAACACTAAAAGTTATTCCCACTTAATTTTCAGAACTATGCAATGATTGTTAGACTCTTTTTAACCCATGAATATGATATGGACTTATTTACAGTTTCTAAGTTTAATCTGAGTTCAGAAGCAATTTCTTTCATTATTACCTTTATGAAAAACTAAGCTTTATTTCACCTGGACTCATGATCCTGCCTGTAGTATAAACATACTATGTTGGTACAGTGTTCACTTGCAGATTATCCCATAGGATGCTGGGGAATTTTTATCAAACGTCTTCTGGGCATAGAGGATCCCAACTAACACTGATGGGACTATTGGTTGTGACAGTGAGTTATTTGGAGAAAGTGAGAAGTAGCAGAAAGAATTCTGGGCCTAGAGTGAGGAGATGTAGGTTTGAATCTTGGCTCTGCCACTTATTAGCTGCATCACTTTAAGCAAGAAATATACTTCTCTAAGCTCCAATTTCTTTGTCAAAAAGTACAGATAATTAATTTTATATCATATAAGCCACAGAATTATTAGCATAAGCATTCCAATCATATTGATATATTTGTTGTCTCCCACATATACAACATTCCTTCTTCTCTCTCTCTGGCTTTGTACAGGCATTCTCCCATGGTTCAAATGAATTCCTTCCTCTCTTTTGCAGCTCTACCCAATTACCCTGTATTTCCTCCATATCTATGTATTTACTTATATGTATACATAGGGCTGCTAGGTGGCACAGTGAATAGAATGCTTTGTGAATTCAAATCTGGCCTCAAACACTTACTAGCTGTGTGATCCTGAGCAAATCCTTTTACTCTGTAAAATGCCATTTTATTTGTAAAATGAACTGGTGAATGAAATGGCAAACCACTCTAGGAATTGCCAAAAAAGCCCAAAGGTAGTCATGAAGAGTCAGACATCACTGAAAAACAACAAATATGTGTACATGTTGTTCCCCAAGATTGAAAGTAAACTCCAGGACAGAGAGTGATTCTTTTTTGTTCTTTTCTGTCCAGAATTTAGCAAAGCACCTAGGGTCTTGAAGGCACTTTACAAAAAAATACTACTGTGTATATGATACTGCCACAGCCTAAACATTTTACTTGCTGTGTCTAAAAATTTTACTTAAGTAAAAGAAATGTGGCAACTAGGTGGCACAGTGGACAGAACAGGACCTTAGAGTCAAGAAAACCTGAATTCAAATCCAGCCTCAGACTCTTTACTAGCTGTGTTCCTCTGGGCAAGTCATTTCACCTTCTTTGCCTTAGTTTCTCATCTCTAAAACGAGAAGAAGGAAATGGCAAACCATTCCAGTATCTTTGCTAAGAAAAACCCAAATGGGGTCACAAAGAAGTGGGGTCACAAAGAAGTGGGGTCACAAAGAATCACAAAGAATGATTGAAACTACTGAATAACAAAATGAAAACAACTTTTAATATTGAGTCTCTTCCCATGTACCTTATATTTTCCAAGCTAAATAGTTCCAATCCCTTTAGCCATTTATTATAATACATGATTTGTTGAACATTTATCATATCCAACCTTGTCTAGACACACTATAATTTTCAATTAATTCCACAAAACTTATCAAGTGTTTGTTTGCACAACACTATGGTAGTTTTTCATTAAAGGTTCTATGATCAAACAAAGGCAATAAAACATGTTTTTATTGTTGGATTGTTGTCCTTCATTCTTGAAGAAGACCAAAATAACATCACTATGCTAGAAGTCAAGTTTCAGTGTGTCTGACTGTGGTCTATCAGACCAATATGAGCTTGGGATGCTCTACCGCAAATAGTTAGGCACAAATAGTCCATGTGAATATTTGGGGTGGATTCTCCAAATATGCACATCCTGTGTTTCCATTGAGCTGTTTCAATTCTGCTTTGCTCATAGAGCACAGCACCTTCTCTGATGTGGGCATGGCATGTTGAATGGTCCTGTGCCAATATCTCCCCTGTCACAAAATCAGTTCCAAAGTTCTTGAGAAAGGCCTTGAGAGCGTCCTCGTATCTCTTCTTCTGACCACCATGTGAATGCTTGCCCTGTGTGAGTTCTCCATAAAATAATCTTTTCAGCAATTCAAAAAATGTGGCCAGCCCATCAGAGTTACATGCTCTGAAGCAGAGTTTGAATAGCTGGCAGTTTAGTTCAGGAAAGTACTTCAGTGTCTGGTACCTTATCCTGCCAGGTGATCTTCGGAATCCTCCTAAGACAATTCAAATGGAAGCGATTCAGTTTCCTGGGATGGTATTGATAAACTGTCCAGGTTTCACAGGCATATAACAATGAGGTCAGCACAACAGCTCTGGAGACCTTCAATTTGGTAGTTAGTACAACAAAGTATGATCAATTCTGTGCTGCTCGTGCTAATTTTGGCCTAACGATTAACACCAAGCCGCCACCATCACGCCCTATGTGTGTGGAACCATTGGTTACAACAAATAGAGGTTTCGAGTGCTGTGATAAGTTGACTTAACTTGGTAGTGTACTTTCCAGGGATGTACACGTTGATAATTAGGTTGATGGACACATTGCAAGAGCTAGCTCAGCATTCGGGAGTATGGGAGAGAAGAGATATTAGACTGACTACCAAACTAAAGGTCTGCAGAGCTATTGTGCTAACCTCATCATTGTAGGCCTGTGAAACTTGGACAGTATATGGGCAATAAAACATACACACAAATTGTCACAGTGCCAAAAAGAACGTTTTGATCAGATACACTACCTCTTAAATAGGTATTTAAAGAATAGCCTGATATGATATCTGCTGTCTTTGGAAGATCATGGAGAACAGGAGAGTTACTACAAGAATACAGTGGATAAATGGCCTCATTTTTAAATAAAGAGAAAAAGGATGGCATCATTAGGCCAGTGAGCTTGACCTTGCTTTTTGGTGAAGTTATTATATTAAAGGAATGGTTAGGAAACATCTGAAAAAGGAAGTAATTATCATCGAGTCAACCCAGTTTCATTTGGAATGGGTTATGTTAGATTACCTTTATTTCCTTTTTGGAGGTAATTACCAAAATCATAGCTCAGAGGAATGCTACAGAGTTTACTGAGCTTTTTAGCTAAATAATTGATAACTGCTGTATTCTATTCTTGTAGAAAATATGGAGAAAGCTAAATTATGCTACAATTAAGTAGATTTTTGAACTGGTTGGATGGCTAGATCCAAAGAATAGTTATTAATAGTAAATTTGGAAATAGGTCTCCAATGGAATACTCCCAAGATCTGCATTAGGTCCAATACTGTTCATTGTTTTTATCAATGACTTGAATAAAGGCACAGATGGTATGCTCATGAAATATGCAGTCAAGACAAATTAGGAAGGAATAGCTAGCATACATGATGACATTCAGAATTCAAAAAGAACTTGACAGATTAGAACTTTGGGGTAAACAGAATAAGGTAAAATTTAATAAGGATCAAATAGGCTTACACTTGGGTTCAAAAGAAGTACAAGATGGGGGAGGCATGGCTAGACCATAGCTCACTGACAAAGATTGAGGATTTTTATGAATTGTAAGCTCAATATAAACCAATAGTGTTTTGGCAGCCAGGAAAGGTAATGGGATTTTAGGTTGCACCCAGTGGATCATATATGATCTAGGACTAGGGCAAATAGATGGTACAGTGAATAGAACAATGGTCCTGGAGTCAGGAACTCCTGAATTCAAATTGAGTCTCAAATACTTACTAGTTGTGCCATCCTGGACAATTTACTTAACTTCTCTCTGCCTCAGTTTCTTCCACTTTAAAATGGAGGTAACAAAAGCACCTATCTCCCGGAGTTATTGGGATAACGAAATGACAAAATATTTGTAAAATGTTTAGTATATGCATGGTACATGATAGGTGCTTAATAAATTCTTAGTCCCATTCTCCTTGCTAATAATATTTCTGTACACTACCCTCGTCAGACAACATTTGAAGTATTGTGTTCAGTTTTGGGAACCATATGACAGGAAAGACATGAATAAATTATCCAGAAGAGGATAGCCAGCACAATGAAGAGTTTTGAGTTCATGTGAAATGGGGGGTGTTTAGTATAGATAATAGAAGACTTGGGATGTTTGTGGTCATGAAAACTATCTTCAAGTACTTGGCTGTCATATGGAAGAGGGATTAGTCTTGATCTGTTTAACTCTGAAGGGAAGAATTAGGAGCAAAGAACAGATATTGAAAAGAGGCTAATTAGGCTTTATGTCAAAAACCAGTTTCTAACACGTGGAGCTATGACTCCTTGGAATGGATTGTCTCAAGAGGTAGTGAGGTCTTCACTCAAAGTCTACATGGTCATTTGCTAGATATGTTGTAGGGGGGATTCTTGTTTAGGTACGCAGTGGCATAGTTATGTGGCCTCTGAGGTTCTTTCCAAATTGCAGCATATGTAATTTTGTGAAGAGATGGAGAGGGAGAGAGGAGGAAGAGAGAGATGGGAGAGAGGGAGAAGAGAGAGAGGGGGAAGGAGGGGGGAAGTGAGGGAGAGAAGGGAGAAAAAGTGTGTGTGTGTGTGTGTGTGTGTGCGTGCGTGTGTGCGTGTGTGTACATGTGTGTGCGCGTGCGCACGCGTGTGTGTGTGTGCGAGAGAGAGAGAGAGAGAGACAGAGACAGAGACAGAGACAGAGACAGAGAGAGAGAGAGAGGTGAGGGAGGCAGGCATAACTACTGAAATGTAGGAATCACTTCTAGCTGGGAGAATTAGGGAAGTTTTATGGGAGGAGGTGACATTTTAGCTGAGCCTTGAGGGAAATAGATTTCAAAAGGCTGAGATGTGGAGGGATTTCACTCCAGGCATAAGGGACCATATATCTAAATTTATGGAGGTAAGAGAAGGCAAAATAAATTCAGGGAGTAGCTTCTATTACACTTTGGTCAGAATGTAGAGTGGCTGAAAAGAAGTTGTGTAAATAAGGCTGGTAAAGGACAGTGGAATCTGACTCTGGACTTTTTCAGGCCAGGATAAGAAGTTAACAGATGATAAAAAAGAGTTTACAGATGGTATTAACCCAGAAGAGA
>CM053626.1:93795920-93827132 GCA_028646595.1 Phalanger gymnotis
CCCATTAAGGAATAGTAGCTAGGAGAGAAGCTGGAACAATATGAACGATAAAATACATGTTTCCTTAAACTAGCCACTTAAACTAAACCACTGTTTACCTCCAGTAGTGAGTGTGAATAACAGAAAATTGACTGTGTTTGTGGTAACACTACACAAAATCTTTCAGAACAGTTGAAAGAATTCTGTACAGCTATAGACTTGGAAATACCATTCACTTAAAAAAAACTCAACTTCATTGGGTAAGCACAAGTGTATATTACCACTGAAACAGACAGCTTTCTGTTAGTCCTATGTAGTCTCGATGCTTCTCCTCAAAAGCAACACCCATCGAAATAAATAGGACTATTGAAATGAAAAACACCAGCTTGCACCATTTTGTAATAAGTGTATTGCAGTTGTGAGATTTTAAAGACAAGGCTTGGAATGTAAATTACAGGAACATGAATAAATGCTATGGTTTCACTTTTCTGAAAGGCCTTCTGAAGAGAGTTGGAAACAATTAAGCTGCAATTCAGTCATGGTTTTCTGAAAATTCACCATCACTGAAATTAGAGACGATGGGGGAAATACCAGTCAAAGTGTTTGGAGAGGGGATGGCAATGGTAAAGAACCTACTTGCCTAAGAATGAGTAAGATTCTGCTCTTTAGGACAGAAATTTGATTAGGAAGATAAATGTATAGTGAGTAATCATTAACCAAGGTCAATACTGAGGAATTAGGAACTCTGCCCAGGTATTCAAACCCACATTTAGTGTGTTTAGTGCCTTGGACTTTTAAAGGCTCAATGAAGTTTAAGGTTATATAGGTATAAATACTTTCCTCCACCCTGCTGTGCTTTGAGGCCCACAAAAGAAAGGGCCCTTTACCAAGTTTGGTTTGGGGCTTGATATTTAACTTGCAGCAACTTTGGAATTTAAAGATACATATCATTTTCTTTTTAGATAAGTAATAACGATTATTTTGCATGCATGATATGTGTGTCAGCACTATGGATTATCTGTGTCAACATAGGGGCATCTAAATACAGAAAACAGGAAAGTGTGAAAAGATCTCTCTGGAATCTTGCCTATCCCTTTTCAAGGGAGACCAATTCCTGCTTGGAAAGGAGCATGAGATTAGTGTCATGAGACTGGCCCACACTGTTGTCCTCAGAGAGGGGGTAGGATATTGGATTAGAATTATATTTATCTGCACCCCCTCCATCCAATAATCCTTGTTTAAGGAAAATGTGTTTTTTATTTTGTTTTGTTTTTGTTCAAGCCTCTCTCCTGGTCACTATTCTTTAATAGGAATGAAGTGTTCCAAATTTTATCTGAAAATTTAACTTTCTTTTCATTAAATGTCAGTTACACAAAGACCATCACAAATATTGAACTACAAATAAACTCGTTTATCCAAGCCAATAGCAAACAGAAACCCGAGAATACAGATGAACAGACGATACACAGAATGGATGAGTTTTCCTACTCTGGGCAAGAGTCATCTCAGCTGAGAGAAAGAGTTCTCGATCTCACCCAAGGGGGAATTCTCTGTAGTCTCTAGTGCCAGCAAGCAAGAAATCAGGGACATGTCGAGGCACTGGCACCTCTACTTGGCAGCTTATTTCCAGAGTTTTTCTTCTCTCTCCAGGTTCCTCTTTCTGTAAAGAACCTGGAACCATGTGTATCCTCTCTTGAAGCCAGAAAAGGAAGAATCTTCTTTCCCAAATTCTTTCCAACTCAGGCAAGGAGATTTGAGTAATCATTCTCTCTACCAACTAGTAGAGTTTTATGTAAATGCCCAAGTTATGTGTGTAATCTCACAGCTTCCATGTTTCTTTATGATACCTTAGCCTCAGCTGAGATGAACTCAGAGAGGGAATTGTAGGGAGCCTTGGAATCTCAGGTTTTAAGACTGGAGATTTTGTAGCGTTTATGTGTCTGGACATGATCTTTCCCTCTTCAATTTTAATTAATTTGATTCTATCTTTCACCCCTTCATATTTTACCTCATACTGTAGATATTTTTATGGTCATATCTCTTATTCTCCTAACACTCACCCTCAATGGATTATAAGGTTTTTTAAGGTAAGAACTATTTAGTTTTTCATCTTCATATCCCTAGTGCCTAGCACAGTCCAGTGCACATAGTGGGTGTATAGTGAATGTTTGTTCTTAAATTTGAATGACGTTGAATTTGATGCTCAAACTTAGAAAATGCTGAACTCTTGAATTTTGAAGTATTGTAATTTCAAAAATAAGATATGCCTATACACTTGTTTAGAGATGAGGAAAAATTATTTATTGGCATGTGTAGAAATGCCCTCTTTTTAGAATGGAAGATACTTTTCATTCTCTTTTTAAATAAAGGTAACTCTTGCTTCATATTGGATTATCCACATTGGAGTTTATCAATAGTAAAGTTATGTACACTCTTCAAAGTGTTTAGAGTGGCAGAAACTTTGATTACCTTCTTTGTTGATTTTTCAACCATGATTTAATCTTCAACTCAGGAGGAAACTGGATGGTAAGGAAGATTTTGGTTTTCTTTTTACACTCTGCTCAATATTCAGGAAAGAAATTTTAAACCAAAACATGTAATTTTATCTCTATTCTCAAAAAGGGACATAATTACAGAAATGGCAGTTCAACTCAAATAACTTGGGAGGCATTTTAAAGATATCTGCATGGGAGACAAAAATATGCAGTCATAAAGTGAGATGAGACAACTATGTTGGTTTAATCAGCCAATGAAAGAACATTGGCTGGCCAGCATAGAGAGGCTAACTTGTTGTTGTTCAGTCATTTCACTTGTGTCTGACTCTTTGGGACCACCTTTGGGGTTTGCTTGGCAAAGATGTTGGAGTAGTTTGCCATTTATTTTCTCCAGCTAATTTTACAGACGAGAAAACTAAAGCAGATTTAAGTGACTTGCCCAAGGTCATACAGCCAGTGTCTGAGGCTGAATTTGAACTCAGGTCTTTCTGACTCCAGGCCTGGCACTTTATCCACTGTGCCATCTAGCTGCCCAAGAGAGACCAAGTTGGGACCTAATACAAAGTTTTATGTTGAGAGACCTGGTGGATGTTGGAGGAGGAGGTGAAAATGGATGGTCTTGAATATAAGTTTGATGTCATTAATCTTAGAAGTTGGTAGAACGTATGAGTTGAAGTATACTATTAGGAACTAGAGTTACCAGAGTAAGGGAGGTTAAAAGTCACAGCCTAAAGATATACCTAAAGATATACTTATACTACTTGGTGATTATTAATCAAGGTATTGTTAAAATGCAAATTTTATGATTTGTTTACTTTTTATTGCCAAGAGTAGTAACTCAACTAGGCGAAAATTCTGAAGCCCACTGTGACTGTCCCTAAGAGCTTTAGAGAGCTGATCTGGTATGGAGCCCAAGGGTGAGAGCAGTAGTGCCGACAAAGAGAAGACAGGATGCTATGTGGAAAAGAACTGACCTTTGAGTCAGATCATCATGGCTTCAAATCTTATCTCCAATGCTTACTAGTTGTATGACCTTGGGCAAGTCACTTAACGTAAGAGGTCTCGGTTTCCACTTTTGTAAAATGAGGAGGTTGGTCTAGATGCTACTTACAGTTCTTTCCATCTCTAACATGTGAATCCAGGTCTGATTTTTAAATGACACTTCGAACCTTTTTGAGGATGAGTATAAGGAGTAGATAAAGGATCATGGTGGTAATTGTTCCTCTGAATAGTGAAATCATGACATTTTGCTCTCCCTTCCCACCTTGCTAATGACTTCCTTGGAGACAGCTCAAATTCCACTTTCTTCAAGAGGTCAATCTACGTTCACTCTCTCTCCCTCTCCCCATTCCTGCTAAATACCTTCTCTCTAACATTTTTTCCCATTTATCCTGTATCTATTGTGAATGAATATACTTATTTTCGTGATGTCTCTCCTCCTAGAATATGAGCTCCTTGAGATTGTGCACTGTGCTTTTGCTTTCTTTATGTTCCCAGAACTTAGCAAACATATTATCTGTCTCATACTAGGCGCTTCCTCCTCCTCTGCCAACCTTTACCTTCTTTTCTTCCTCCTTCTCACCTCCAATTTCTTCTTTTGTCTTCTTAGAATTTCTATGGTGCTTTAAAGTTTACAAAGCACCTTCTAAATATTATCTCATTTTATCCTCACCTGGGAAGCAGGTGCTACTATTAGCTCCATTTTACAGATGAAGAAACTGAGGCAGACAGAAGTTAAATGACTTGGCTAGGATCACACGACTAATATGTGTCTGAGGCTGGATTTGCAATCAAGTTTTTTTAAGTCTTGTGCTTTATCCACTTCACTACCTAGTTTGTTGACTGATTAGTTAAAAGTACTTTTGTAATCGCTGAGTGGAGGAAATAGAGTAGTGTAAGAAATCTCTGGGCAGTGATGAAGAGAATAGAAAATGTGGGAGTGGACTGAAGGAGAAAAACCCCATAAAATCTAACTGTTGAGAAACAACCTGAGTCAGAGGCAGAAAAGGAACAGCTCCATGCAAAGCTCATACCACAGCTCTGAGGCTTCAGTTTGTGTGTGTGTGTGTGTGTGTGTGTGTGTGTGTGTGTGAGATATGTCCAAAGGAATAGGGTCTGCCCTTCCCTCTGCATATATAGAGACTTTAGGGGCACATATGTAAGAGGAGAAACTATTTCCAGACCTAGAAGGTTCTAAGAGGTGTGGGAAGGGGACAGGGTCCATGAGCTAGTGTATCAAAGACTGCTGATGCCTTTATTGAGGGTACACAGCTTTAGGATTGGTGAACCGCAATCCACTGCCAATCAAAAGTCATCTGTTTTGAAGAAGATACCCATTAGAGATGCTTTCTTGCTGACATAAGATATTTTTATACAAATGAATCAGTCTTTAAAGAATCTTTTGTTATGAGAAGAGCTTCATGTGGGCAGGAGCAAGATGTAGCCCCATGAGTTTGAGACCATACAAATTCGGGGGACTCTTTTAGTGCCTACTGATTTGTAAAACATCAGATAACTTCAAGAACCATGTAGGCTCAGAGAAAGGAAGATAGAGAGACAGTGTGGAAAGAATCTAGGAGCCAAGGTCCAGCCACCAGAAATAACAATGCAGAACTCAAGACTTTCTCCTCTGATATCAGGGCATGTGGGAGATAGCAGGGGAGCAACCCCCAATTTTTCCCTTTGTTGGGAATTTTATTTAGACAATGCATTCACAGAGACTGTAGAATCTGGAGGGAGGATGGCCCACAGGAATGGGGGGCAGGGAAGAGAGGATTTTGGGATTTTCTCTGAGCTCAGGTACAAAATTTTGGATGTCATTAACTGTGTTAAAGGATTTATGTCCTTGTTATCCTGCATCCTCGGAGGGGATGTGAATAAAAATTAGCCAGGTGCTGAAGTTCCCAGGGTTTTCCTGGGTGTGTGTTTTTGAGCTAGAGACATTTTGGGAGAAGTCTCAGGACCTTGTGGCAGTGAACCATCTGACACCACAGTTGTATATGCAAGATTAATTGGTCAATACTCCAATTCATAAAGTCTACACACTGAAACTACTTCATCACACTGTCAACAGAAGTCCTCTCTTGGGGTAGGGGGTTGAGATTATTAGTTCAGGCTTGATTTTGGCATGTAACGAGGCACTTATAAATCAGTCAGTCAATAAGTCATTAAGCAGTTGATTAGAGGAGGTTTTTAAAAAATATTTATTTATTTTTAGTTTTCAGCATTCACTTCCATAAGATTTTGATTTCCACCTGAAGAGAGAATATCATACATAATCAGTTGGGTATCTTACCCCACAGGAAAGAAGGAAGAAGAAGATAAAAAAAGGGGGGATGATAGAAGGGAAGGCAGATGGGGGTGGAGGTAGTCCAAAACAAACACTGTCAAAAAGGGACAGGGTCAAAGGAGAAAATTCAATAAAGGGGGGACAGGTTAGGGAGAAGCAAAATATCATTAGTCTTTCACAACATGAGTATTGTGGAAGGGTTATACATAATGATATGCATGTGGCCCATGTTGAATTCCTGGACTTCTTAGGGAGGGAGGGCAGGTGGGAAGGGAAGAGGGGAGAGAATTTGGAACTCAAAGTTTTAAAAACAGATGTTCAAAAACAAAAACAAAAAAGTTTTTGCAGGCAACAAGAAAAATAAGATACACAGGCAATGGGGCCTAGAAATTTATCTTGCCCTACAAGAAAGGAAGGGAGAAGGGGATGAGAGGGGAGTGTGGTGACAGATGGGAGGGCAGACTAGGGAACAGGACAACCAGAAATATATGCCATCTTGGAGTGGGGGGGAGGGTAGAAATGGGGAGAAAATTTGTAATTCAAACTCCTGTGAAAATCAATGCTGAAAACTAAATATATTAAATAAAATTTATAAAAAAAGATTTTGAGTTCCAATTTTCTCCCCATCTCTCCCCTCCTGCCACCACAATTTGATATAAGCTTTACATGTATATTCACATTGAGCCTACTCACATTAGTCATGTTGTAAAGAGGAATTAGAACCAATGGGAGAAACCAGAAGAAAGAAGAGAGAGAGAGAGAGAGAGAATGAGAAAGAGAGATGGTTCAGTCTGCGTTCAGATTCCATATTTCTTTTCCTGGATGTGGACAGCATTTTCCATCATGAGTTTAAAGGAACTTTTTGGAGGCAGCTGTGTGACTCAACAGATAAGAGTGCTGGGCCTGGAGTCAGGAAGATCAGAGTTCAAATCTGGCCTCAGACACTTACTAACTGCGTGACCCTGGGTAGGTCACTTAACCTCTGTTTGCTTTAATCTACTGGAGAAGGAAATGGTAAATCACTCCAGAATCTTTGCCAAGAAAACTCCTAGACACATGCTATGGTCCTTGGGGTCATGAAGAGTTGGAACGATTGAACATCAACAAAGGAGGTTTAATTTAGTTCTAATATAGAAAGGATATGCAGAAAGAATACAGGGACATTTAGCTACTCTCCTCAGCTGGGCAGGTGTGGTGGCTCATTTGGACTTTAGACATCCACCAGCTCAGAGGAACATTGCCTTTTTATTCCCCTTAGGCGACCACAAATCCCTCCCTTAGAGGTGGTAGGTTGACTTTTAGGGAAAACTAGTCCCTATCGGTGTATGTGTCAGGTAGAAACTCTGATCGTTGTCGATCCTATCATATCAACTTTGGTTGGGCTTACAGTTGTTTAAAGCAATGGAAGCAGCTATAGAAAGTGTCTTAACATAACCAACTACAATCTTCTATTGTCACAGAGCACATCAGCAAGTGCTATTACAATTGTCAAGAAAAGTGTTAAAAAATACAAAATGAACCAAATATCCATATATACCAACAGATGGATTTTCTTGTAACTTATTCACACTGTACACAGGGGGGAAAATGTTGTTCCCTGATATAAGAGATACGTTAGCATTAAAATGAAAATAATTACAATTTTGGAAAGATAACAGATGTGAAAACTTCTATTCAATAGTTTTCAGTTGAGAATTTTAGGCAATTTTAGGGAGAGAGACCAATTCACAGCCAGTAGTGTGTGAATGTGACTGTTGAATCTCTGGGCACTGAGCTATTGAATTAAAACAGGAATATCTCTAAAGTCTTACTCTGATGCCTTATGGCTTGAAACTTACCCTAAGCTATTAAAAAAGATAAATGATGGCTGCCTTTTGTTTTAACACCATAGTGACTTACAAGTATGCTTATATATACAACACTGCTCCCCACCCAGTGAACCTCCCTTTGTGACCGAAGAAAACAGTTAAGCAAAGCCAAGCAAAATCATGAACACATCTGGTATCATATCCCACATTCCATACCCATAATCTGCTGAATCTCAAATGAAAAGAGAGAAACACAAATATATTTCTTCCCTTTGGATCTGAAGAAGCAATGAGGGCTCTCCATTTTTGTATGCATTAATCATTATAATTCCATAATGTTTTGTTTTTTTAAATTATTTTTATTTGTATTGCTGCAGTTTTTTATTTGTTTTCTTACTGGTTCTACTACTTTCACTCTGTATCGCTTCATGAATGTTTTCCTGAATGGCCCATATTAATCATTTAATGCACACCAGCATTCTGTAACATTTATATAAATAAAATTTGTGCTTACCCACTTTGTTTCCATTTCTTTGTACCCTTCAGAAGTGCTACTCCGAATATTTGGCTATATGTCTGTCTTCAACTTCATTAAGGTATAGTTTCTGACAAAAGAATTTTAAATGTAGTCCAAACTAGACTAGTCTTTAACCGGTGAATATTTGGAGCCTAACAAAGCAGGCCAGAGGCAAGTGAGTCAGGAATCAAATAGCTGTTTAATTGATTTCAGATCAAGGAAAATAGGTTTGCAAACCAAAGTTCCCCTGTGAAGAGAGGCTTGTGGCAGAGGTAGGGTTTTTATACATGAAAACCACAAAAAGGTGGGACCCAACACAGTCATTCTTAGGTCTTGAGTAAAGAGTTCTCACGGCAGACCCATGAATACAGGCATTTTGGGAACAATACGGGTACTCTTGGGTCCTGTGGGAACAGTTCCTAAGTTATTAGAATCATTTTGATCCTTGTGATTGTCTCGAGTCTTTAGGGTCATTGAGCCTTGTGATCATTCAGTGAGGTACAGAACCAGAGCTAGTATGGTGGAAACAAGAATGTAGCACCTGGTTCAGTTCATTGGAATTGTGAGAACGTCAGGAGATATGATCGATGACTTTCTGCTGCAGTGGGTCAGCCATGGATCCAGCTCTCAGGCCATGGGCCTCTGGGAAATAGGGGAGCTCCAGCAAATCTAAATAGTTATTGATTAATGTGAAAATCATAAATCTCTTAGTGAACACCTGGTACTAGTCAAAGTGATACATTTTACCAGAGGGTGAGCACAAGGGATTGTTGTATTGCCAAGCTCAGGGCATGGCTTGCCTAGGCCTTAGCTCTGGAAAACAGGATATCTTCTGATATAGTGACATTTCTATGCTAGATTGTTAAAACCCTATACCAGTGAGTAGTAAGTTCTGATTAGTCACAGAATTTTAGAATTAGAATCTCAGAATTGGATATGGACTAGTCCAACCCATTTCCTGAAAAAAAAATACTTTCTACAATATACCAGACAAATGATCATTTAGCTTTTGCCCACTGCCAGAGATGGCACATTTGGCTCTTGTATACAATAGGAAGTTTATCCCAATATTTCTAAAATTTCCTCTTTGTAACAGCAAACTCATTGTTTCTAATTCTAGCCTCTGTAGCTGAATAAAACAAGGCTAGTTCTTATATCATTGCCTTTCAGATACCTGAAGACAATTATCATGTCTCTCCTTAAGTCTTCTTTTTTCTAGGTTAACCATTCTTGGTTCCTTCAGTTCATCCTCTTTGGGCACGGACTTGAGGGTTTGCTTTTATTTATTTACTTTTGTACAGATAGTTTTGCACCTAAAACCATTTTGGGACAAGAAAGTCATTGTTTTTTCTTACTCAACTCAAGAAGAGTCAATTTCCCCAAACAAAACTCTAAGAACAAAACCAAATATTTCCTCTGAGGCAGCTGCAAAATTAAAATAAAATAATTATTTCCTTGTGGTATAGTACTCTTCTTTAGGGGCTATCATACTAAGACTATTGTGTGATTAAAGAAGCAGCAAGATGGCTTTGACAGCATCCTGTTACTAGATGTTCTCTACTAAATAGTACCCATTCTGTCTTGGTACACCAGGACAATGTCTGCATGGCTTCAAGGTACTAGTGGAAGTAGTAAGTGATGTACAGTAAGTGTGTACAGCTAGGGGCAATAGGTCAGAGTGGATAGTGTTGGACTTGCAGTCAGCAAAATTTGGTTTCAAATTCTGCCTCGGATGTATGCTACTGTATGACTCCGGGAATGTCGCTTAAACTCTCTGTTTGGTGACTCTCTTAGGATTCATCTACTAAACCATAGACTAGACACCATATCATGTTCTTCTGCTTCTCAGGATTATAGTATGATTTATGTATCCTTATCTAATTAAGTCTATATGAGCAAAGTAAACTGAAAAGTTGAAAAACAGAGATAATTTAGGAGAGCAAACTTTGGGGACTAAATTGCCTAGACTGGGAACGTCAGCTTTCTCTCCACTTTTTTTTCACCTTTGGAAACACAACCTTCCTTTCGCTTTTTGACAGAGATAAAAAAGAAAAAGTAAACTTTTTCTGAGACTAAACTTCAATTCAAAATAAACACTAATTTCAAGTGAGCTGGGGGAGTCATTAGGGAACATTCCTTCTGTAGCCGTAAATGTGTGATTCCAAAATGACAAAAACAGTCAGGTTTCTTAATGGCCTACAAATGCAAGTTCAGTGTTCACTGGAGGCAAACTTGGAGTCTGCCATTGTCTATAATGCATTTTTTACATCCCGTACAATATCAACAGACCCACTCAAGGCACGTCCTTAATGATTACTGCAAAGGATCGGTTTGTTCTAAAACTAGTCTTGCATATTAGCATCACCTGTACTAAACATGCATATCATTCCCTTGTCGACAGACGAGCAATTGAAAATGCAGGATAAGGAGGAATTTCAGTAGAATGTCATTCTACTAAGTGAGTTTAGGGACTGATTTCCTTTGCTGAACTAGGATAGTCAACTAATAGAAAATAGCTTAGCAGAGAGATACGGCAAGGCAGTTTCATAAGAATAGGATAACGATTAATGTAGCGGAATGAGTTGTTTAAACCAAAAAGAGAAGATGGGATAATTTATCTCATACAGATAATAATTTACTAGGCGAGTAGGCTACTCAACAAAGCTCACCACAGGATAAGCAGAAATTATAAGTTGCTGTCAATATGCACAGTATTCACTATTGCTAATTAGCCACATTTATCAAGCATGCCATTCTTCTGTTGCTCCAAAAATGAAGAGAACAAGGTTTGGTACTCTTATTTTGAGGCTCAGTACAATAACCTAGAGAATAAGAGTAGAGAAATTATCACGTTTACATGAAAATGGAGTATACTAATATTCCTTCTGTCAGTGACAGAAAAGGAAAAATTACTTAATTTAAGGGAGGGACCAGTATACAGTGATTTGCTCTGGAAAATAAGTTCTAGCATTGCACTGTCTGGGGAAAAGCTAAGTTACTGCTGTCTAAAGTATAGTGAAGTGTTAGGATAATCTATTGGAGTGCTGGATTACACTTGGACTCCTGGAAAAATTCAAGAACTAAATTAAATTAAAGATAGTTTGCAAGTTTATTGAACGAAAAGGAATAATTATGGACATCTAGTATGATTCATCAAGAATAAGTAATGACAAACAGTCTCTTTTTCTGAATCTAAAAACCATATAGTACCAAGAGACATTCTTCATTTTCTCTGCTATGGCCTCTCCCTCTCTGACTATTTTCATTGTCCCTCCCCGATTCTTACATATGAGTCATTTCCCTTTATCTAGTCAGAAACCAGTCTATCATTCCAATTCTTAACAATCTCTCCACCAGGCCCTCACATAGGTACCCTCCCCCTTTTTGTGTTGTTTTCTCTTATTAGGCTGGAAGCTCCCTGAAAAGAATGATTGTCTTGTTTGCATATATATCTATATATCTATATCTAGATGTATATCTACGTATAGATAGACCTATCTATACGTAGATATACATCTAGATATAGATATAGATATATCTCTATAGATATCTACATATCTATAGATATAGATATATCTGTATAGATATAGATATCTATAGATATGTAGATCTATAGATATCTATATCTATACAGATATATCTAGATATAGATGTAGATATAGATATAGATGTAGATGTAGATATAGATATAGATATAGATATAGATATAGATATAGATATAGATATAGATATAGATATAGATATAGATATAGATATAGATATTGGTGTAGATATCCCCAGTGTAGTAGCACAGTGCCTGGTACATAGTAAGAGCTTAATAAATGTTCACTCTATCTATCTTCTATCTTTTGTCAAGGCATTTGGCAAAGTCTCTCACAATATCCTTGTGGAAAAGATGACTAAACATGATCTAGAAACAGTTGGATTCAAAACAACTCTGACAGAGTAGCAATTGATGAGCTGATGCCAACCTAGTGGGACATTCCTAGTGGTGTGCCCAAGGATTCTGCTCTTGGCACTCTTCTAATAAAAATGGTTTTAATTAGTGAATTGGATAGAGGCATAGATTTGTTGTTGTTTAATTGTTTTCAGTCATGTCCTACTCTTCATGACCCCATTTGGATTTTCTTCGTAAAGACACTGGAGTAGTTTGTCGTTTCCTTTTCTAGCTCATTTTACAGACAAGTAAACTGAAGCAAACAGGGTTAACTGACTTGCCCAAAGTCACACAACTAGTAAGTGCTGAAAGCCAGATTTGAATTCAGGTCTTCCTGACTCCAAGCCCAGCACTCTATCCATTGTGCCACCTAGCTGCCCCAGGCAGCATAGATGACATATTTATTTAAGCCACAGATGATAGAAAGATGGCATAATAGGTCAAATCTAAGACGAATTAACCACTATTTAGATTGAATGTAAGCTTTCCGAGGGTAAGGATTATTTTAGATTTTGTCTTTGAATCCTCAGCGCCTGGCTTAGTGCATGTAAAAGACATGTTTTGGAAATGAATGGTTCCACAGTTTCATTCAAGTACATGTTCCCTACACCAGTGAGGATTGCAATGCATCCGTGCTTCCTCATCATGTGCTATTCTTATCCATGTTCTCCTACAAATCCTCCAGGGCACTAGAGAGCTTCTTTTCTCTGCTGGTTGGCTAACTCTTTTGATAGAAAGTCGTAGCACCAATGCGATATTCACCTACTCGCCTAGTAAATTAGCCTAGGGTGGCTATGAATATGCCGGTGCAGTTCTGCATCGCAAAATATAACAGACTGTCTATATGGAAGACAGAACCAAAGCATTTATTCAAACACCAGAAAGCCCGAATCCATCACAGCAACAAAGAAATCTATACACATTAGCGATGCTGAGGGCACCGCATCCCCAAGCCTTCCCACAAATGAATACCCCCAAGCAAAATCACCCCTTCTCTCACTCACCTTAGTTCCTCCGCCTGCTCTCTCCTTCCCATCTCTGATTGCTCTGTCTCACTTCCTCTCATGACCACTCCGCCCCTTCCTGTTCCACCAAGCCCCTCCTACCACAGGCTTCATGTGACTCAAACTCATGTGACTTAGTCTTCCACGTGACTTAAGCTGGTCACATGGGCCTATTAATGGATGGGAAAGATCTTCCCATTGACATTGCCATTGCAAAAGTTAAATTCTGAACCTCAGCGTCATGAGTTCATAGGATCATAGGACTATAGCATTGTAGGATATGAGCTGGAATGGATCTCAGAGGCTTTCTGAGGCAACTCTCTCATTTTACAGATTAGTAAATTAAGGCCAAAGGAGCTTAGTGATTTGTCAAAGTTCAAAGAGGTAATAAGCATCAGAGATAAAGTCAAGTCCCAGGTTGAATATACCAGGCCCAATTTATTTTAACAATCACAAACACAAAGTCTTAGTTTTGGGTTAAAAAATTACTTAAACAAGTACAGGGTAGGAAGAAACATGAATAGATAGTTGTTAAAAGACAGGTTTTACTGGACTGTAAGCTCATAATTAGTGTGACATGGTAAACAAACAAAAACAAAACAAAAATGAACTAAAGCTACATGAAGAAAAACATGATGCCCAGAGGAAAATGTTATAGACCCACAGTTTTTTATCAGTTAGATCTCATCAAGAGTATTTTGTTTATTTCTTGGCCACACATTTTAAAAGCATCAATAAATTCTAGTGAATTGACAATAGGGCATCTATGATAGTCACAGTAATCTTAAAATCACGCTACAGGAGCGTTAGTTGTAGGAGCTTGGTTTAGGGAACTTAGTTTGGGGAACAAATGTGTTATGGTGTAAGAGAAACGTGTGTGTGTGTGTGTGTATGTGTGTGTGTGTCTGCATGCATGTATGTGTGTGCTCATGTTCACATGGCAATTGTACTCTTTTCTTTTGAGGACAGTCATGTAAAAGGGAGATTAGATTTATTACACTTGGCTTCAGTGGATGAGAATTGCAGAAAAGCAAATTTTGGGTTGATAAATGGAAAAAATGTGCCTCTCTTTTAGCAATTGAACAATATTACTGTTGAGTTCTTCAGAGACTAATGTTCCATAACTAATAACTAAAGAACACTGACGGAATGTATGACCTATATCAGATTGCTTGCCATCTTGGGGAGGAGGGAAGGGAGGGAGCGAAGGAGAAAAAAAGTTTGGAAATCAGAAATCTTATAAAAGTAACTGTTGAAAATTTTCTTTACGTGTAATTGGAAAAATAGCACTAAAAACGAATAGAACACATAATTCTCAAAAAAGAACAGTGGTAGAATACTGCATGAAAAAGATATGCCTTTGTTTCTGTAAGCAGTTTGAAACCCTTAACGAAAACCTGTAATCTCCCAAAGGGAATGTGGCAATCTTTCTTCCTCTTGTTTAATTTTAGAGACAACTCCTTTTCTATTTGCCCAAATTATCCATGATATATACTGATAGATTATTTTTATAGGTTGTCTATCAAACTGCTTTTCATAATCTGAACAGTAGGCATTTTAAAAATTCTATTCAATTTTTCCTGTGTAGAGAATTAGACCAAACTCTTGAATGACTATGGTTCTCTTACAAGGGACTCTTCAATGTTCTGAATTTTGAGGCAAGTATTGTGACATCTCCAAACAAGAACATCTGAAGGACATTACCATCTATTAAGAGAGGTGTACGGTAGATGTGATCCCACAGAAGAAATAAGATGCCATAAAAATATATGGATATCATCAAAGAATTGTGGTTGTTGCTTTGTGCAATGTTCTCCTGGTTCTGCTCATTTCACTTAACATCAATTCATTCAAATCTTTCCAGGTTTTTGTGAAGTCTGCCTGCTCATCATTTCTTATAGCACAATAGTATTTCATTACATTCATATATCACAACTTCTTCAGCCATTCCCCAAATGATGGGCATCCCCTCAATTTCCAATTCTTTGTCACCACAAAAACAGCTGCTATAAATATTTTTGTACATGTGGCTACTTTTCCCATTTGTATGATTTCTTTGGGATACAACCCTAGAAGTGGTATTGCTGGGTCTAAAGGCATGCATATTTTTACAGCCCTTTGGGTGTAGTTCAAATTGCTCTCAAAAAGGGTTGGATCAGTTCACAACTCCACCAACAGTGCATTAGTGGTCTACGTTTCCCAGTCTTTGCTAGCATTTATAACTTTCCTGTTTTGTCATGTTAGCCAATTTGATAAGTATGATGTGATACCTCAAAGTTGTTTTGATTTGCATTTCTCTAATCAATAGTGATTTAGAGCATTTTTTCCATATGACTATAGATAGCTTTAATTTCTTACTCTGAAAACTGCCTGTCCATATCCTTTGACCATTTATCAATTGAGGAATGACTTATGTTCTTATGAATTTGTCTCAGTTCTCTTTGTATTTTAGAAATGAGGCCTTTATCAGAGACACTGGTTATAAAAGTTCTTTCCCAGTTTTCTGCTTCTTTCCTAATCTTAATTGCATTGGCTTTGTTTGTGCCAAATTTTCAATTTAATATAATCAAAATTATCCATTCTGCATTTTAAAATGTTTTCTGTCTCTTATTTGGTTATAAATTCTTTCATTCTCCATAAATCTGATAGGTAAACTATTCCTTGCCCTCCCAGTTTGCTTATAGTATCAGCCTTTATATTGAGCCTGACCTTTATAGCATGATTAGGTCTTCAAGAGAACTGGGACAAAATAAAGTAATTAAATGTATCAATATACAAATTTTATAACTATTTACATCTTTAAAAGCTTTAAATTTTAATGCTTTTGCCACAATCACTTGTTTACATGAGTTGGTGTTAAGTTTATGGTGTTTAATATATTGTTTCTCCATCATTAAACCACATTTTTATTAGATTGGATACTAAATATCCTTTTGATGAACAGCCCATTTTTTCATGTCTAACCTCGATTACAGTTCATAGGATTTCAGTGGAGTTTTAATCAGACAAGTTTCAAGACTAATGAAGTGTATTTATGTCTATTATTTGGATTAGTGTCTTAACCTTTTGTGACATGAAGCATAGTGCAATGCCATGCAGCTGTATTCCATTTCCATTTGGGAATTTCTGTTATTCTGAAACAACTCTGCTTGGCAGTATATTAACATATTTATCAGAGTTCATTGTTCCCTCAGTGTGGACAAGATTTATAAGCCCACTTGAAGTAAATTATGTCCTAAACATTTTGCAGTCAATGTCTTACAGTCTGATAAATGATATAGACTCACACTTCTGAGAATTGTTTTGGTTTAGCCTTCAATAAAAAAGTGAATTTCATGTGTAAAAATTACTTTTTTCAAATCTTTAGTACTCTAGTTTGTGTATTGTATCTTTATTGAGTTTTTTTTTATTCTTTATAGCAAAGGTTAGCAGGTTTCCATAAAAGCTTGTCTTCTCACTGTTCCTCCAATTTCAAGGAGTCTGCCACATCACACAAGAATCAGTAACAATTCCTCTAGCTGCCAGGTGTTTGTGAAAGTCTTTGTTTATTTTCTGAGGATCAATTAGGCTGTGTTGCAGTGGTAATTCATCAGTTCTATATAGGGTTTTTTTGACCATGTTTTTCCATGCTTTTTAATGTTTCATCAGAAGCTTAAATGATTCTTGAAATGTCTGACTTATCCATTCTAACAGCTACTGCAATGTCTCTATTGGTCATTAAAATTTACTGTTAAAGAACTACAAGATTTTCACATTTCTTCAAGTAATATCCATTCTGAAAAGAATAGCATTAAAAATACAATAAATACAAAAATACAATAAAAAGAACACCAAAACACAGGGAAGGCATGGAATTCAGTCCTTACCAGATGAAGAACTAAGGTAGAGAAACCAATTCCATCCATCTCATATCTAATCAAGAGCGGATCTTTGAGTCAGCCTGGTGTCAGTAGAAGCACATACCCACTCACACTCATAGGTATCGCTGTCACAAAACGAAACTAAATGAAAATTACTATTTTTTTTCTAAGCAACCCATGCACTGCTATACTTGTGATGCTAGGGAATAGCACTAATTCATCTATCACAGGCAAGTCTTATTATATTAGTTCTTTGTCTCTGGGAATCTTGAAATTGAGAGAACGTGGCACAGTGGAAAAATTCCCAAACTATGATTAAGAAGTCTTGATACTAGTTCTGGATTCACTACTGATCAGCTGCTGTCCTTGAATAAGTCAGTTAATTTTTGTTTTGCTTTTCTAATTTATACACTGAGGATAAACATGCCAAACTAGCATATCTTAAAGCTTGTTGTAAAGAACAAATGAGGCAATAGATTTAAAAAGCACAAAGTGCTATGCAAATGCAAGATATAATTTAATCTGATTTATAGTTTAATCTATGAAATTTGTTAGATAACATGACTGTCTCCTATAGGCAAAACACAAAAAGAACAAAAAGTAAGAAAGCTGAGATCAAATGAAGGTTAAAACCCTTGTGAGATAAAACTTTGTGGACCACTGGCTTGACTGTCCAAATTAATGTGATTCACAGTTACAGTTAAGAGCAATGAGTGGTTCCAAATGGCTAAATGCAAATGTGTGACTAGGAACTAGTAAGATGCTCCCTAAGGAGGGCAAAGAATGACTACAATTGATTCACTTCTTTTCATAAGTGACTATTGCTCAGGCTGTCAAATGATTCAGAAAACCCCAAATCTTCATAAGAGTGGTCCATGTTTCTCAGGATCTTGGCATATGGATATACAAGTTCGTTCATTTGTTTGTTCATTCATTTGTTCCTTCCTTCCTTCCTTCCTCCCTCAAATATATGTGTGTGTATGCATGTGGATTGCACATACACACGAATACACACAGAGACATACACATATAATTTTATATATATTTATATCTAAATATCTCTAAAGTTATAATAGTTATTAAAAGCATAAATGCACTGAATAATGCTATGATAAATAAGCATCTTGGAGGTAAGCTGGTTTTCCCCCCATAACTGATTTAATAGCTTAAGGAAATCTCCTGTTAAAGGGAACCTAAAAATTCTAAAATGTGCTTCCTATTTGAAAAGCAGCAACTGAATGAAGAGATTAATCATCCTAGCTTAGAATGGAGGTTTAAAATACTTTCCTTATGGCTTTACTACAGTGAAGTCAATATACTAGAATAACTTCTGACATCTGAATTCCATCGGGAATTGACACATATCTATACTATTAAAAATATTCACTCTTCGATGGAGCAATGGTCAAACATGAATGCCTCATTTGTGAAGGAGGAACTACAAACAGATAATAGCATCATCAAAAAGTGCACAAACTTTATATTTTATATACTTAAAGATATTATGGGGAAAATAGCTAATCAGTCATGCTTTTGGTTGGACTGCTGATTGGTGTAAACATTTTGGAAAGCAATATGATAATATTCAATAGAAATGACAACTGATTGTATCCTTTGATTTCCTTCCTAGAACTCTATTTCAAAGATCATCATAAAACGGTAGAAGAGACCTATCTGAATACCAATATTTCTAATTATTCCATTTTAATAATAAAACTGTAAACAACTTACATGTTGTTTATTCACTCTGTTTTGTACCTGCTTCTCTGTCTAGTTTTATCTCCACAGAACCAGACGCCCTGGTGCCAGTTACCCTCTGGTGTCCCATTACTTTACTTCCTCCTTTACATCCTCCTGTGTGTTGTTTCTCTCTCTGGATTGTAAACTCCTTGCGGGCTGCGATTGTCTTTCTTTTTAATAATTGTATCCCCAGTGCTTAACACATAGTAGTGCCTGGCACATAGTAGGTGCTTAATAAATGTTTTTTGGATTGGATTGGATGTTTAACAATTGAATTATGCTTGAATAAATTACTGTATATTCTATTAATATCGTGAACTATTGTAAGTGGTTGGTTGTTGTTGTTCATCTATTTTTGAAAAGGACCAATGACGTCACGGGATGATGTCTTGACCCATTCATGAATTGGAGTTAAGTGAGACAGAGTTGCACAAAGTCATCAACTTTACTCTCTCTTCCGGAGTCCTCAAAATCCAGTGGCAGGACAAAAGTCAACACAACTTGCAATGGCCTGGCATTCATTGGATGAACAAGACAAATAGGAAATGTACCAGAAAATAGAGATTTACAGTTCCTGTTTTACCTAATAATTTATAAAACTATCAACTCAACTTAAATGAATATATAAACTCATTATTATGGATAAGCCCTCCAGTAGCAATCCATACATTCTTGTTTGCACTTGTCCGTGTCCTCCCATAAGTAGAGTAGAAAGGTGCACACAAAATTATGAGGGCCTGTCTTTTTTCTCTTGATATCAACAGGATACCAGTAGAACCAATTATATGCCACCTGCCTTTTTTCGTTTGCATATATCTCTTCAGTGATATCTTTTATATTGCTTGACCTTTGTAATTTTTTTATTGTAGTATATATCACAGCTTGTTCAAGTTCAGAATTCTTTGAATATTTTAGTATTCTATGTTTCTCCGTCATACAACATAATAGTGATATTTAAAATAATGACATTTGTTTCAAGCTCGAGTCCAATAAAACAACATTGCATTTTTCTTCAAGTAATCTCAAAGGGATTAACCCAATTCTCTATCTTACTCTGGTTCAATCTGAGGTCAAATTCAGCTCAATATCTGTCCAAAGTATATCAAAGATATATTATGCATAGTTTATCCATTAAACTGCATATTAGAGTTGAGACAATCCCCTTATAAAAGTATTTAATTAAAACACCAAAACTAAATAAGGAGAATTTAGTCATACAATTATCTATCCTTTGCTCCTATGAACTGATGACAGTGAACTTTAGCTTCTATTGGTTTCTTGAACACAGTTGATTTACATAGGTCAAACTTCTATGTGAAGTCATGTTGACGGCAGTATCCTTTCCTCCAATCCTTTCTCATTTTTCATCACCAATAACTTGTTTAAGTAGGAAATAATAGTTATTTTAATTCCACATTCTTTCTTTTTTCCTAATTTTTGTTCTTCCATTATTGTATTAATTTTTGATCTTTGCTCTAAAAAGTCACTGGTCAGTATATATGTGGACAGCTAATTTAGCAATGACTGCCACAAAAGTTAATGATGTGTTTCCTTTCCCTTAAAAGGCAATTTCATTTTTTTTGTTCATATTGTGTAATAAGCTCAAGGCTTCTATACAGTCTATAGTCTTTGATCTCTTCCATTCCTTATTCCTTATCCTTATTTTCTACAATATTTCCCCACTAATCTCAGCTATCCCCACCTTTGAGTTGAAGTCACTGAGTTTAAAAATATGTTGATTTAATTGAAAGGGGTCTCCTATTGAGTTCTTTTAGGAATTTGTTTACTTCTTTGAATTCTGCATCATCGGTGATTTTCATGATGGTCTTTTTTGAAAATACTTATCATGAGTAATGTAATAAGGTAACCAAATGGCCCAAGAAATGATGTTCCTTGTTTCTTTGCCATTCCAAAGGGTATCGTCCATTCAAGGACAACTTACTTTTTTTCTTCTGTTTTCATTTATTACGAGAATATCTAAGATTAATATGATACAGTTCCTTCAGTAGTATGACCAGTTGTTAGTAATTCGACTAGAGTTTCACATTTAGGGCATGAACGGTTAATTTAATGGTAACACCTGGTCTAAGATAATGTGATTTTGTTAGAACTCTCAGACTCCTTTTTTTTATTATTATTTTGCTGTCCTCAATGAAGAAACAATAAGGGGCTAGACAGGACTGAGAACCATTTTATATTTTTCTTTCTTTCATGAGCCACAATGGCCAAGTAATTCACCATGAACTGGACAATCTACTGGTGATAAAACTCTATTGTTAGCTAGGATGATCCTCAGAAATTGCTTCTACAATGTTCGAGGCTACCCCACTGAATAGAATGCTACCTGGTGTCAGAAAGACCTGAGTTCAAATCCATCCTCAGACATTTACTAGCTGTGTGACCTTAAGCAAGTCACCTAACCTGTCTGCTTCAGTTTCTTCGTCTGTTAAATGGGGATAAAAATAACACCTACTTTCTAGGGTTGTTATACTTGTTTACCAAAGTTCAGTTGCATGCATCACCTCTATGTGCTGTATTCCCCTGATAGAATCAAAGCTCTTTGAGGGCAGAGTTTGTTTCACTTTTGCATTTGTGTTACCATGGACTACCACTGTACATGCCACAGAAAAGGTGATTTAATTTAAAAAAAAAGTTTCTTTACAAACTTTAAAGTGCTCTAGGGATGCTAGCTATTATTGAGAATTTACATTCTGCTGACATAGCATTTGCAAACTCAAGCTTCCCTCCCTACCAGGAAGGAGCATCACAGTAAGAATTTGTGGAAGTTTATAAGTAAAAAAAAATCACAATATAAAAGGATTTTTTTGGTATTAGATAGATATGCCGTGATTACGTAGTATCCTCCTCTGGCATCATTCTCCCAATTCACAATCACAGAAACAGATTGGATTTTCATGGTTCTAATGGTTAGGGTTTCCAGGACCATTGCTCACAAGTCTTCATCCAGTATCAATCAACCAGTTGACATCAATTAATTTTTATAGCATGATATTTACTGTGAAAGGATTTACAAAATATCATCCAGACATGCCATTCTTCCTGTACATAAATGGTCCCTAGGAAGAGTCAGCTCAAACTTAAAATATAAAGGTAGTAAGACACACATTCAGGGAACTCATTAGGCCAAGGGATACCTTTCAACTCTTGGCCCTGGGAGTCATGTTCTTCCTTCGTAGAGTTTTCAACAAACTTGCTTGTAAGTGTGAGCTGTCAAGCTTCTGCTCCCTTACTTGGCTGGGCTGGCTTCTTATAAGATGTGAGGTCAGTGTGTCAATCTCCTGATGGACTAGGGGTCAACTGCTTTGGTGTTTCCTCGCTTGATTTGGGTGTTAATGCTAGCAGGTTCTGGTGTGGGTTTAACTTCTGTTGGAGAATTTTTTGGTCTCAACCATGGCCTCTGAAATTCCATCAGTATATTAATTCACTGAAGATTAAGAAAGAATAAACTCAAAGAAACTGAGGTATCATGTGCTGATGTATACATGGAGGGTCAGGTAGGGTATAGGGCAACTCCACCATTCCTTTCCTTTTTCCCCCCAAGCATCCCATAGAAAGTCTTTCTTTGCTACTCATCAGGGAGAAAAATGGCACATGGAGGGCTAGAACTCGGTTCTAGCTCCTCTTCTCCTGAGGCAATGAGTCCTCTGGTCCTACAATCAACCAAAAGATTTCACATCAGCATATAATTCTCCCATTAACTCATGGACAACAGAAGATTTAGGGAGCCTTTTATATGTGGTTAGATTGGGAACATGCTAGGAAATATCTGTCCCTGATCTCTATAACCCACCATGAAGGGCAAATAGCATACTCTAGGGCCTGGGCAGTCTGTCACGTTACAAATAAGTAAAGTGAATGTTAGGGGCTTCTCCTAATGATGCGTATGGATAAGATGGAGGATTAGCTTATATTAAAATGATAGTGTACTGACTTAAGCTGAACTTTGTTTTTGTTTTTCTCATTTCTACCCACCTAAATTGCATCTTAATATTATCATCGCTTGATAATCAGTCCCCTTCCTATGCCTCATTCTCCTCTATTGACGTCAATTGTCTGTTTTCTTGATCTCGAATTACAGTTAATTACCTTGGAGGTAGAAAGAGGTTATGGGCTTCATTGAGTAAATCTCACTGAAGGGGAATTTGTAAGCTCTACCATTAATAATTGAAGGACAAAATCAACTCTCCAGGACCCGGTTTAGATCAGTTTAGCTCTAAATGCTAAGTTGTAGAAAACAAACAATATTAATGGACAGGACAAAAATATTTATGTTTTTCCATGAAATGTTTGAGATCTTATTTGCAATTGATGTTTAAGCAAACTTATCAAAAGATGAGTTCATCCTTTTATACTGTTGTACCTTTATTGATTGACTTAACATTTTATGGCGAAGTCTTTTTTTCCAAGATGATTTAATGTTAAATGAGTGGGCTTTCTTCCTACCCATAGGGGGAGGAAATCAATTTCAATGTCACTTACCTGCCAGGATCTTTACTTGAGAATTTCCATTTCCTTTGCTTTGCAGTGACTGTCACTATGGTTACCATGAGCACAAACACTTAATGCAAACCAGGCCTGTGTGATGCCTGTCAGATGTTGGATCTTCAAGCTGTTACAAAAGGAACAGAGAAGGTTGATAGTGGGTAGATTGCTGGACTTGGAGTCAAGAAGACTTGAGTGCAAATCCTGCCTCAGACAATTAGCTGTGTGACTCTGGGAAGTCATTTGGTCTCTCTCAGTCGTAGTTTCCTTATCTGTAAAAGAAGAGGGGTTGGATTCTAAGGTCCTTTTCAACTCTGATGCTATGAAATCTTGAACTCAGGTCTGTAATTGGTAGAAAGTGCATATGTGGTAATGAAGGTATTCAAGAGATACCTTCTTTTTTAATTCCTTATTGTGTGGAAGCCTTGGGAGGATCAGAATATAAAAGGTTTCATGCCAGGTATTGGGTGGTAATCCAAAGCTTACATTTGAGGTTCTCTGAAATCTGGTACTATTTTACCTTTCTTAAGACTTCTGAATTGCTCTAAAAGTTGTAATTTTGTTTGGGTTCTAGGTACTAATTTTGATTTAAACTTTGTATCTTCCCTGGCACCTAGCAGGGTGCCCTCAAGAGATATTTAATAAATTTTAGTTATTGCATATTGCTGAGTCACAGATGAATAAATCTTTTTTTTTCTATTTAAGCCCCTTTCACCTCCATCTTGACAGTTTCAGTTCTCTATATATTTGAGAAATGAGGCCTTTAACAGAGACACTTGCTATAAAGATTGTTTCCCAGCTTTCTGTTTTCCTTCTAATCTTCGTTGCATTGGTTTTGTTTTTCAAAACCTTTTAAATTTAATGCAATTTGGTTATAAAGCCTTCCTGTCTCCATAGATATGACAGGTAAACTACTCCTTGCTTTCCTAATTTGCTTATGGTATCACCATTTATGTCTAAATCATGTACCCATTTTGACCTTATCTTGCTATAGACAGTGTGAAATGTTGACCTATGCCTCATTACTACCAAACTATTTTCCAGTTTTCCCAGCAGTTTTTGTCAGATAGCAAGTTCTTAACCCAGAAGCTGGAGTCTTTCTTAGCCAGTACCAAATAGTTTTGATGATTGCCACTTTATAATAGTTTTAGATCCGGTATTGCTAAGCAAGCTTCCTTTGCATTTTTTCATTAATTCCCTCAATATTCTTAATCTTTTGTTCTTCCAGATGAGTTTTGTTATTATTTTTTCTAGCTCTATAAAATAATTTTCTGATATTTTGGTATGGCACTGAATAAGTATATTAATTTAGGCAGGATTATCATTTTTATTACATAAGCTTGGCTGGCCCATGAGCAATTGATATTTTCCCACTTGTTTAGATCTAAGTGTTTTTGTGTGAAAACTGTTTTGTAATTGTGATCACATAGTTCCTGGGTTTGTCTTGGCAGGTTGACTCAAGGGCCTGATTTTTAAAGAAAATCATTCATTGTCACATGTTTGAAAGTTGTTACCTATACATTAAAATGTAGCAGAATTATAGATTATCAATAATTCTGTTCACTTCCTTCATCACCAAAATGTCTGCTTTCCATAAAAAAGACAGATGTCACAGTAAAAACGAAAAGATTCATTTATTCATTTTTTTCACATTGTAGTTCAGTAGTTTATTAAATTGAAATCTTGCTTCAAAAAATATTTCAGGACAAAACTACCCTGGAAGTTTCATTTTAAAATATATATTGATGTTTTCTGTTTCTCACATCACCATAGTATCCAATGTAACCTTCCTTCTCCCCTTTCCTGAGAGTCATCCCATGGGACAAATTAAAAGATTTAATTGTAATTATTCTAGCTCATGGTATATGCACAGAGCTACCTTTTCTGCTTTGGGCCGTGAGAACCACAACATTTGCTTGTGTGGGGATAAAGAGCTCCTGCCTGACTGCCTAGCAACACTTGTCTTGAAGCAGGAAGGGCAACTCTGTGTACATTGCATATGATTACCGTATTACATGCTTAAGAAATATATTTTAACTTTTGCAGATTCCTGACAGAGCCCAAGTACAAACATGTTTTTCTTCCACCGTTAAATGGCCACCGTTGACTGTCCGTGCAAAAGACTGTTATTTACTTATTCTTCAAATGATGGTAACTAATGTCAGTATTTAAAGGGCAAAGAATTTTGGCTACATCCAGCCTTTTAAAAATCATTAGTAACATTTATATATATATTAGTAGTAGAAGTAATAATCTCTGGGGACAAGCCTTGTTAGCAGATTCTCATACCTAATATTGGTATCATAATTGAACATGAAAATAAGGGAGAGGCATCATCATTTGAGCAAGGAGAGATCATTACACAAACAGAGAAACAGGAATGAAGTAGACACCCTTACAAATTGGTGATCTGTGCTGGGAGCAGCAGGAAAGTGACCTTGAAATAAGCTTCATTTTTCAGTATAGTCTCTCAGGTGCCCTGAAGCATAGTATACATAAAGTGGCAGATCCTTCCTTGAATATAGTCATGAATAACTTCACTGAGTGCTTTTTAAAAAATTTTAATTTGAAAATAATGAATGAGATTTATTTTAATAGCGGGAAAGAATTTCAGTCAGACTTGGTTTATTTCAGTTTAGTTTATCTAATTTAATGATATTATTGCTTAAGAGATTTAAGCCCCAGGCAAATCTCTAAGATATAAATAAGTTGTCATCTGTTTTGCGGAAGAAATTTTCCACATCTCATGAAATCACGGATTCAGAGGCTGCCCCCTGACCATCCCCACCTTGCCCTCCCAAAATCTGAGTGATCTAGAGATCTGTCTTAATATTTATATAGAATACTAATTTAGTATATTTAAATTTGTGTAGATTTTTAAAAATCATTTCTACCTCCTGCCTCCCAAGAGGCCATTATGGTATACACAGTCTAACTACTGAATATGGCAGCCTCTCTGTAATGCTGCTTTCAGAGACCAATAAATAAATAAATAAAATTCAGACCCTTCTATTTGAGACAGTGTCATAATTATGGTACTAACAGAAATAGATTCTATGGGCTGGGTCTATTACAGAGTTGCCTGAAAATTTTGTACTGGAGTGAGTTTGTTCTTCAATATATTTGCAACAAACTCTCCCTATAGTTTTTTTTTTTGAACAATTGCTGGGGGTGTGTTGATTTAACATAAACTAAACATATAAATAAAGTTTATGGTTAAGGTTTTGGGCCCAAAGTACTGAGCTGATTTAAAACTTTGTAGATGGTGACATTGAATGATGATGGGATCAAATAGGTTGGTTATGTTTGTCCTTCATTTTCAAAGAGGACCATGGCATCAGGGAGATGATGACAGGACTTGCAGTTGACTTTGATTTGAGTGAGGGAGGGCTGTGCAAGGTCTCCAGCCTCACTTTCTCCTCCAGAGCCATCTGGGTCCAGTGGCCAGATATTCATCGGGATGACTGGAGATGACCCAGGATTCAATGGGAGACCCTGGCCCTTTTAGGCTAAGGCCTTTTCAGGTACTCACTTAGAGTGAGGTAACACACACACATAGAGTTGGAAAGGACCTTAGAGACTGATTAATCTAATCTCCTCATTTTATGGAAGTGGAAACTGGAGACTTGCTCAAATATGGGCAAGTTTTCTGACCTGCCCAAATTCACATAAGCAGTGACGAAGAATTATTTGGCCTCTGGACCTCAGATTCCAAATCTAGCTTTCCTTCCACCATACCATACTCTTTTAAGATCTAGAAGAGAATTATCTATTATATTTTATTTCTACTGAATTTCAATAGTTAATTATTAATGAACTTCTATGATTGCATGGGTTATGAAGCTATGTCTCACTTTGCAGGCATAGCCCTGAGGGAGAAGTCAGAAACCTACTGTAACAGCTTTGTTCTATCTCCAGCACAGGGTGGTTTTGGAGGCTCAAGGGTAATTTAAGAAGCTTCTTATTTTCAAACTCAGTCTGCTGCAACAGCAGAGAGTTCCCAGGAGTGACTTTTGGTTTCAATCCTATGTGGAGGTTAAGGGGGTAAGTGAAGAGATGAGGATTTCAACCATAGATTAAAGAGCCAGACCAGAGAGAAGCATAGCAAGATAAAAAAGGCATTGTAAAAAAAAGTCGGCAATATGAATTATGTTTAATCCTTTCACTAAGTTACCAATTAATAAGTCAGATTCTTTGGATTCCTCTTATCTTTTTTGCTATGTAATTCAAAGTTAATAAAAGAAAATAAAAACCTGGCTTGAAGCTCACTGCCCAGACATGAAAATTTCTTCTCTCCCCAATCAGGTTCTTCAGAGGTGAAGAGCAAATGCTCTTGGTGCAGGGGTCAACAGCAAAAGTAATTACTGAAATTTTTAATCAATATAAATAATCATGCGACTTTAGTGGTGATTTGAAAATAGACAGAACTCTCCAATAGATGACACTACTAGATTCAGGCTAGTAAGAGACACAAAAGTTTAATATTCTAAGTAAGATTCCAGAAAAGACATGCTCTGATGTTCTCTGATGTAGTTATGGAGACAACTTAAAACAACTCAGTGACTATTACATTAGTTGGAGTAACAAGACAATCCTTTAAGAGATTCTGGGTGGTATGGTGCCTCATTGACGGCAAAATTATCCAAATGCTCCTCTCTGCAGATGGCATACTAATTGTATCAAGCTCTAGAATGCTACAGAACTTTTACAGTGTACTTTGCACTGGGAGAGAGAGCAATCTAGTCATCCACAATACAAAAACAAAGTAGATGAAATGTCTCCTTCCCAAAATCTATGGGACTGGAGTCTCTGCAGATAAATAATGAAATGAGTCCAAAATTTAAATATAGTGACTTATGTTAGATTTGCCACTGAAATGTTTTCAAATTTCCCAGGTATCAAAGGCACACTGTGCTCTGCATTAAAATGAAAAAATTAAAGGATGACAATGTCCACACAATCCATGGTCTCATCTATAATCTGCAAGGAAACCCACGGCCAATCTTCATGTGCTAAAGGCATTTCAATGCGGAAGTCATTCAATGTCTGTTAGTAGCTGTACATATGAAAAAAAAAAGATTATAACAACCCCTGCCGTCATGATGTTCATACTTTAATAGAGGAGACAAAGCAGATAGAACCTACAATACTAAAAATGTTTTTCAGTCATTTTTCAGTCATGTTTGACCCTTTGTGACCTCACTTGGAGTTTTCTTGGCAAAGATGCTGGAGCAGTTTCCCATTTACTTCTCCAGCTCATTTTACAGATAAGGCAACTGAGGCAAACAGGGTTAAGTGACTTGTCCAGGGACACAGAGCTAGTATATGTCAGAGACCAGATTTGAACTCAGGAAGATGAGTCTTCCTGATTCTATCCACTTCATCACCTAGCTGCCCAAAACTATTAGAACCATGACACTAATTAGATGATAATTGCAAAAGACGGGTCTAACCAAAGGTTCATGAGAATCTTGAGAAGGAAGAAATTTCCAGCTGGTGGTAATTAGGAAAGGCCCCTGAGTTGCCATCCTGTTCAATCTGATCCAGGCCAGGGTTCTGGGTGATTGAGAGTCTTCTGATGGCAGAGCATCAAGAGATGGCACAGGACTTGTGGTGGCAATCATCCTATGGGCACTAGCAAGGCATCCCCTGCCTTAATTCCAAAACTATTCCTAATCAGCCTAAGGTGAAGGGCAGTCCTTTGACTCAGTCAAAGGAGGAAACTGATAACAAGTTTTCAGCATAGATTGTGGTAAGGTTCAGAAGTCTTCATCATGTTTTGGTCCATATGGAATAGGAGTTTGAGAACTACCTTACATTCTGGAATGTGTAGCTCAGGGATAAGCATTCTTGCTCCCAACCCTCAATGCGGTTTGGGATTCTCAGGATCATAGAACTGAAGGACACTTCCATTTGGGAGTCCTTAAAGGGATACACGTGGTCTGAAAGACATAGGCTAAGAGGAAGGAGTGAAGACTTGAAGAGCTGAGTAGCAGCTGTGGTGAAAAAGTAATCCAAGTCCTGCCCAAGGCCTAATGAGCTGAGTCAGAAAGAATCCAATCAGTAGCACAAGGGCAATGGGAAAAAGGAAGAAAGGAGATTGACAAGAGTCACTGGGCTCTATCATATAGCAGAAGAAGAAGGCTGTAGCCACCTTTTCAAAGACTAAGGAAAGAACCCCTAGCTGTTCTTTTTCCAGCTTTCTCTCTCTATGCATACCCAGTAACTGACACTGTAAAAACATACTCTGTTTTTTCCATTTTATTTAAATATTTGCTTCATCTTGATTTTTGCCTCTAGCCAGGGATTGACTAGAGATGAATATAAGTTAGGGCAGCGAGCTAAATCATTGCCTGGATGTTAAGAATTTTCCTAACTTGGGGCTCTGGGCTATTGTGATTGTGTTACTAATTTTTCACCTTCAATAAGTTCCATAAAATGGCAGAGGAAGGGTTCAGATGGATTGGAGTACCTTGCCTCTCAACTAAACAGGGAGTGAATTGTAACAGGGTAGGGCCGATTAAATTTCCAGAGAGAAGAGAGTTGGGGGAGGAGAAGGCAGTGACTAGAGAAAAGATCCCTCTTCCTTCTGCCTCTGTTGCCCCTCCTTCCATGCCCAAGGAGGACCTAGCTATGGCCTGGGAAGGAATAAGGTCTCCACTGTTGCCCAGGGAGAAGGAAACAGAAAGGATCAAGTCTTGGTTAGCCAACTCCACACTTACACAGTGATATTCAGTAGTGTTACACATATACTCAATGAAGTGGTTGGTAAAAGAGTAGAAGTAGGGTATGAAAACAGAAGTGGTATTGACATTTGGGGCCAAAGTAAGAAGTAAAGAAAAAACAATAGTAAAAAGGCAGGTCTTGATCAGCCTCCTGAGATAAGTAGTGAAGGGAAGATTGGGTCCAGCTTTTGGAAGGCCTTGAATGTCATGATGTTTGTTTTCACATTTCAAAGTCGCAAAAAAAAAAAAGTGGATATTCACTCTGCATGAATGCTTTTGGTGCTGAGGAACTCATTATTTCCCAAGGTATTCCATTCTACTTTTGGACAGTTGTCATTCTCCTGAAGATATTTATGTTATAAAGAGTCAAACCTTGCTCCCCTATGTTGGCTATCTTTTCTTCCTGATCTTCCTTTAAAACCAAGGAGATCTTCCAACCCTTCTTTCACATAATACTCCTTTAAAAACATAAAAAGAGTTCTCTTGTCTGCCCTTTGCTACCAAAGTCATAATTTTAAGTCCAGAAACCCTTCCTTCCTAATTTCATTAATATATTCTCACATAGGGGGCAGAGCCAAGATGGCCACATGAAAACAGCGTCTTACCAGAGCTCTCTCACAAGTTCTGTTAGATTCCTATAAAAAAGTGAATTTGAGCAGATTTGAGAGAGTTAGAAACCGCGAGAAGTCTGAGTAGGGCGAATTTCCCAGCCAGGAGAGTCTGAAAGGCCGAAGGAAGGAATCTGTGGGCTAGGAGAGCTCTTGGAGTACGGAATGGCTCCAGATGGGACCAAAGCAGAAGCAGGTGGCTGGGAAATCCATGCGGGAGATAGGCTGGGAGAAAGCCGGCCGCCCAAAACCAGTGGAGATCCCCAGGCCTCCCAACACAGGACAGCACTCTGCGGAAGTGAAGAGAAGCAGCACAACACCACCGACCGTGAGATACCAACTCCTGAGGCTTGCAGCCCAAAGGATACTTCTTGAACTTCCTGGAGACAAAATGGCCAGGTAAATGGCTCTAATCCCTCCCCTCCCCACCCAGAGAATTCCCCGGGGGAAAAAAAATAAGCTGGAATAGAGGAGACAGAAGTGGGGCTTCAGTGGCCAAGTAGTGGGAGTACCTGAGTCTTAGAGGGGCAGAGCCAGCAGGGGTCAACACCAGGAGCCCAGACCTACTCTTGCTCCCCCAGGGGAAGTGCCAGACACGCAGCTAGAACAACAAAGAGCTGAGACCATTGCTGAAGAGCAACAGTACTGGAGAATAACCCAAGGGGAAGAGGAGATTTTGGGCAGCCAGACCCCCTCCCCGACACCTCAGGAAACTGAAGGCTATAATTCACAAAGCCAACAATGAGA
>CM053626.1:93827632-93846007 GCA_028646595.1 Phalanger gymnotis
CAAAGAACAAATCAGAGAAACAATGAATAACTTCATTCAAGAGAATGACAATAATGAGACAACATACCAAAACTTATGGGATGCAGCAAAAGCAGTTCTTAGGGGAAATTTTATATCTCTAAATGCCTACATGAATAAAACAGGGAAAAAGGAGATCAATGATTTGGGCATACATCTGATAAAGCTAGAAAAAGAACAAATTAAAAATCCCCAATTAAATACCGAATTAGAAATACTGAAAATCAAAGGAGAGATTAATAAAACAGAAATCAAGAAAACTATTGAATTAATAAATAAAACAAAGAGCTGGTTTTATGAAAAAACCAATAAAATTGATAAACCTTTAAAAAAATATATTCTCACACAGCCTGTTTTTTCAAACTATGTTCACCATCCTATCCGTAATCCTCTGGACCCTCTTCAGCTTATTTAAGCCTTTTCTAAAATACAGCAATCAGAATTGAACACAGCAATTGAGACTTGTTCTGCTGCTGCCACACAGATTTGGGGTCATTCTATCTGAACCAAAGTCCTGGCTCTGCCAGGGGGGTAGTTGAAAGAGAGAGAACTTTGCAGCCAGAGGGCTTGATAAGGATGGTTTAGCAAAGACATTTTCAGTTTTGGGTGGCCTCATTTTTTACCCTCAGCTAGTGCATGAAATGATCTGACTAGATAATCTCTAACATCCCTTGCACCTCTATAGCCTGTATCCTCCAGTACAGAGGGATTATTGTCTCCCTTGTTCCAGATATCATCCTTTTGTTTGGGAGGCAACAATGGAGGACCCATTGAAAGCTTTTGAGTAGGGTAGTGGTGTAATCGGACCAGCGTAAATTAGTGACTTTGTTCCAGGAGCACTGTGAAAGTACAATGTGGCAAAAGACTGGAGAAAGACCTGTTAAGAATGTGTTAAATAAATCTAGGTAGTAAATGATGAAGGCCTGAACTAAAGTAGTAACATGAAGAGTAGAAAAGGGGGAATGGATTTACAGCATATTGTGAAAGTACAATCAACAGGACCAGTCTACTGCTTAGACAGAACGGGGAGGCAACATTTCATTCCTAGTTGACTGGAACAGTGATAGTAGCAAGAGACCTGGAAGTTCATTGCTTTTCAATTAATCTCTTATGTCTTTTATGACTCTTGCTTAATGGCCAAACACTAATCACTAAACTGACCATTAATTATGGGGTCAGGGAAGTATATTGCCCAGGATCGTATCTGTGGACTACTGAGAAATGATATTTACAGAAACTAGTTGGAAGTCTCCAGGTTACTGATGTGTTGATGTTAAAAATTTGTTTGATGTGCCTTCATGAATATTTACAGTTCCCAGGAGCTGCCTAATAAATAGGAAATTAACATTTAGGATAATTTTGAATGCTTTTATGTGTTTAGAAATTTATATTAAAGAACAAGGGGGTAAACTATTTAATAGGGAATAAGTATGCCGGGCCTCTTTGGCATATTTCAATTAAAAAACAAAGCTAAAGTAGTTTACTGTGGATTGGGTTGAACTAGTTGAACAAATGACTAGCTAGACTTCCTGGTTGCAATTAATTTATCTCTGTGTCACTTAAATACTATTTCAACTAGCTCAGAAAATGAATTAGAATTGTCAAATTTCTGATTGCTTTTGGTATGTGTTATGAATGAGATTCAGCTGAGATGAAATAGAACTCATTGGGCCTTGCAATTCATACAGGGCCATTCATAGCAACAGCGATCTTTAACACCATGGGAAATTCTTACAGGTTGTATAAAGCCTTGGCAGAGAAACTCCAAAGCCAGGAGCAATAGGAAAGATGGAACATTTTCAAGTTCTGGGTATCTGTCTATCCACATATAAAATAGCTTTTAAAAAAAAGCATTTGGAGTATGTTGCCTTAGATTGATTACTTAAGATGGTCCTCATCACATCTCACCAGGACTATTGCAAAAGCTTCCTACTTTGTTTCCCCACTTCTTCTCTCTCCTGACTTTAATTTATTCTCCATTTGGTTGTCAAAGTGATTTTCTTAAAGCCCAGTCTGATTATATCACCCCTCTGCCACTCAATAAACTCTGGTGAGTTAAGATGGCAGTGTAGAAGAAGCCCTTGGCGGAGTAATTCCAACACTTCCCTCCAAATAACTTTAAAATGACATTTCAAATCAAATTCAGGATTGGCAGAGCCAACAAAACCTCAGAATGAGACTTTCTTCCAGCCCAAGACAATTTAAGAGCTCAGAGAGATCTGCAACATGGATTGGAGGCTGGCCCGGAGCCCACATAGACTAAATACCAGTGGTGGGACTAGGTGGTGGTGACAAGAGCAGCAGCAATTTTGGGAGCTCTTAAGCCAGAGGTGGTAAGGGGACCTAGCAACTGGTCCAAAAGAGATTACAAGGAGCACTGTATGCAGAACCTTTTTGTTTTTTGCAGCTGCATTGCCTATGCCCATTTATGGGTTATACTTCAAGGGCAGAGAAGAGTGCTTTTGGTCAAGAGGGAGCAGGAACCCTGAGAAACTGTATCACTTTTGATCACAAGGAATCAGGCACCCTGAGGAATAGTATCACTTTCAGTCCCAAGGGAGTAGAGGCTATGAGGAGCAGTATCTATTGAAATCTCAAGAGATCAGGGGCCCTTCCTGGGTAAGGACCATAATATAGACTAAAGAGCAGTGACCACATCTCCCCCAGGATCACACCATCTTGGAAGCCCTAAAAACTTCCAATGCCGCAGAATTAGCTCTGAATAAAGCAGTGTGGAAAAAGCCTGAAGCTTGAGACTGTGCCTCTCTTGCCTTTCCCCTCCCCCAAACTGGGAACAGAGATTAACATAAAATTAGAAATCAAGAAATAGGGTGGGAAAATGAGCAAACAACAATGAAAAGGACTCAACCATAAAAAGCTACTCTGGTGATGGGGAAGATCAGGACATAAACTGAAAAGATGACAATAGTTTTAAAATAGCTACGAGCAAAGCTTTAAAAGGAAAAAAAATGTGAATTGGACACAAGCCTGAGAAGAATTCTAAGAAGAGTTAAAAACAATTTCAGAATCAAATAAGAGTGGCAGAGGAAATATTAAGTAAAAAGTCAGAGCAAAGGATAAAAATTATGCAGAGACAATTATCAGCTTGCTAAAAGAAGCACAAAAGTACTGAAAAAAATAACACCTTAAAAAACAAATTGGCCAGCTGGGAAAAGAAGTGCAGAAGCTGAAGAAAAGGAGTATTTTAAAATTGGAATTGGGCAAGTGGAAGGTAATGACTCCATGAGATATCAAGAAATAATAAGACAAAGTCAAAATAGTGAAAAAAATAGAATAAACTGAAATATCTCACTGGAAAAACAACTGTACTAGGAAATAGATCAAGGAGAGATAATTTAAGGAATTATTGGACTTCTGAAAGCCATGCTGAAAGAAAGAACCTAGATGTCAACTTTCAAGAAATTATCAAAGAAAACTACCTAGCTATCCTACAACCAGAGGATAAAATAGAAATTGAAAGAACCCACTAATTACCACCTGAAAGAAATCCCAAAATAAAAATTCCTAGGAATATTATGGCTAAATTCTAGAGATCCTAGGTCAAAGAGAAACTACTTCAAGCAACCGGAAAGAAACAATCCAAGTGCTGTGGAGCCAAAGTCAGTCACACAAGACTTAATAGCTACCGTGTTAAAGTAGCAGAATATGATATTCTGGAGGGCAAAAGAGGTAGGATTACAACCAAGAATAGCCTAATCAGCAAAAATGAGTATCATGCTTCAAGGGAAAAATGGGTATTCAATGAAAAAGAAGACTTTCAAGGATTCCTGATGAAAAGATCAGAGCTGAGTAGAAAATTGGTTTTCAAATACAAAACTCAAGAGAAGCATAAAAAGGAAAACACTAAAGAGAAATGATAAGGGGTTCAACAAAGTTAAACTGTTTAAATTTCTATGTGGGAAGATGATACATGTAACTTCTAAGAAAATAGGAAGATGTGGTAGTGAGTCGTTCATTTATGTTGGGATGATATAAAACAATAGATAGACAAGAAAGAGATTCTCTGGGAGAAGAGGGAAGAGAGAGGAAGAATAGAGAAAGTTATCTCGCATAAAAGAGGCATGCAAGAAAGAACTTTTACAGCAGAGGGGAAAATGGTGAAGAGGTAGCAAAGCAGAGGTTAAGTGACTTGCCCAGGGTCACATAGTAAGTATTTGAGGCCAAATTTGGACTCAGGCCTTCCTGACTCCAATTCCCTGAGCTCTATTAGCCACCTAGCTGCCTCATGAAATAAATAAAATATATTAAAAATAAATTCCAATGATTATTATCTCAGGGATCAGATATAAAATCATCTGATTGATATTTAAGGCCCTTTATGACTTTTTCCCTTCCCAATTGCTAGACCAGTGTTCTCATACTTTATTTCCCTCCATGTACTTGATGGTCCGGGTTTACTAGTGTTTTTGCTGTTTCTCAAATACTCCATGTATATCTTCATTTCTTTGTATTGGCTTCTCTACCCCCTTCCATCTTACCCCTAAGCATATCTGGAATACTTCCTCTCTCACCTACAAGTCTTGACATTCTTCACTTTTTTCCAAGATGGAGTCCAAATATCACCTGCAGGAGTCCTTCATCTCTCTTATTTGATCCTGTAACAACGTTACTTGCTGTTACTGTGGCTGTGTAAGGCCAACAACACCAGCACACAGAAGGGCTGCTAGCACAGGTTCTTTGATCTGCTTTTCTAAGGAAAACAACTTTAAGGGGTTAACAAACTTACTTTAATTAAACATACATATACCATTCACTTAGTTCAAGGGGAAAAGCCAGCAACTTGAACTTCAGAGAAAATACAAACAGAAACTACAAACAGATCAACAGACAGGCTTTGTCTGATCAAGACATCACATACATACCATAGTTACCAAAAAGAGAAGGACCAACATCTGGGTTTTCAAAGCCTGGGGCTGGGATTTTAACAATGGCTACCGAGAGTCTCATCTGGTCAAACAAGACACTCTTCCAGTGAGTGAGAGCCCCCAAAACAAAACACTAACCTCAGAATTTATATACCCTTCTCAGGGTCAGAGGGCATCACAAACATGTGACAAACCTACATGAACTTTAATCTTAAGCAGATCAAAGACTCTTGATTCCATCAAAGAAACAAAAGACTTATTATAAGGAAATGTCCCCTTTGCTTGCCATTGCATTTGAAAGGCAAGACTCATCAAAGACACTTGATTACATCAGCATTCCAAAGGGGAAAACAAAAAAGTTCCACCCTAATTACCATAACTGAACCTTACCTTCCAAGCTGACCTTCCTTGTGTTCCCTATCTATTATATATATATATATGTGCGTTGATTTTTATGTTGCCTCCCCTATCTATTTGAGGACAGGGATTATTTTTGTGTTTTTGCCTTTCTTTGTGTGCCTAGGTCCTGGCACATAGTACTTAATAAATGATTATTTGTTGATTGATTGATTGACAGGACTGCTGTTTCTATACTTTCTATACTCTCATCCAATACCTAGCACAGTGCTTTATGCATACCATGCACTTCAGAAATGTCTATTGAATTGAACTAAATTAAATTATTTGTCCACCATTGTCCCACTGCTTCATAGGTGGTCTTTGTCATATAATAGGCATCAACTGGTCAGGGGTCAATAAGGAAAGGACTTAAGTCCTTATGATTTAATGGATACTTTTATAGCATAGTGGATAAAGCTTTGGGCCTAGAGTCAGAAGGACCAGAATGGAAATATGATCTCCAGATATCTTCTAGCTAGGTGACCCTGGGAAAATCACTTAACCTCTGTTTGTCTCAGTTTCCTCATCTGTAAAATGCTGATAATATTAGCATCTACTTTCAGAGGTCGTTGTGGATCCAATAAGATAATTGTAAAGCCCTTAGCTTTGAGGTGATTTTACCTTCCCTCCCACCTCAACTTTCTTCATTTTATTTTTCTTAATGTTACTCTCTAAAGCTATGAATATTTTGGTACATATAGAACCTTCCTTTCTGTCTTTGACATCCCTTAGGTGTGAACCAAATGGTATGGCTGCTGGCAAAAGGCCATGGAAAATTGAGAGGTTTTTCTTCACATCCCAAACAGTTTCCAGTTCTGCAAAAAGTAAATATCCACCATGGCTTTCCTCTTTTTCCTTTTCCTTCCCTCAAGAACTTTTCTCTTTCCTCTTGTTCTTTCTGTTGTTGAGAAGAAAAGCACACTCTTCTTGTTCATTTTGTGGATCCCACTTTAAAGCTTGATGTGAGAGGAGAGCCATGCAGAACTTGCTCAATTCATTTTCTGCTGAGGATAGAAATGGCATATACAGAGACAATAGGTTACAGTCAATCTGTCAACAAGCATTTATTAAGTGTTTTCTAGGTGTTAGAAACTGTGTTAAATACTTGTGTATTTTTTTAAAGGCAAAATATTGTCTTTGTTCTCAAGACACATTCTTATAGGAAAAATAGCGAAAAATAAATATATATGCATAATATATATTTATATATGTAATATATAAGATATCTATATCTAGATAGTATAAAATGTAAAATACTATGTATAGTGTCAATGGAAGGTAACTTGAGGGAAGAGATAAGTGGGAGAGGTATGGAAAAAGCCTCCTGCAGAAGGTAAGATTTGGGCTGAGTTTTGAAGGAAACCAAGAGGCAAGGGAGAGGAGGTAGAGCTGTACAGACATAGAGAACAGCAAGCGAAAGAATTAGGGACAGGAGATGGTGTGTCATGTGTGAAGACCGGCCAGTAGACCAATGCAACTGAACCATACAGGGGAGGAAGGTGAGGAGTAAAGTGGGAAGAAACCTGGGAAGGTAAGAAGGGGTGAGGGCTTTAAATACCAAGCAATATTTGATCCCGAAGGCAACTGGAAAACACTAGAGTTTATTTTGGGGGGCAGGAGTGGGGTGTGTGACATTATCACACCTTTGCTTAAGGAAAATCACTTTGGCATCTGAGTGGAGTAGAAAAGAGCCCTCAATTTGAAGTCAGGATACCTGAGTTCAAATCTAACCTCTATTTTGACCTTTGACAAATTACTTAACTTCTTTGGGACTCCGTTGTCTTTTCTGTAAAAGGAGGAGGTAGGAATAGATAACTGTTAAGGTCCGTTCCAACTCTAAATCTCTGTTTCTCTGATGAGAAGGACGTTAGCCCATTTTGGAAACAAAGATTCTTATTCCCCACTATCAAATGTATTTTAGACTCAGCAACCAAGTAGGAAGGCATGTATTTTGATATCTTTCTTCAGTACTGATTTCTAATGAAGAGCTTACCCTGTCTGACTTGATTCTATGTTACCTCATGTGTGTGTCTTTGTACACCCATACTTAGATTCCATGCTTTAAAGCATTTTGTTTACTTTTTTATGCTTTATCTAAGTTGCAACTGGCTCTCCCTCTCCATTCTCTCCCTCTCTCTCTTTCTCTCCTCCTTCTCTTTTCCCTCTCTCTTTTCCTCTCTTTTTCTCCTTCTCCCTCCCTTTCTCTGTCTCTCCTCTTCTTCTTCCGTCTCTCTGTTTCTTTCTTCCTCTTCCTATACCCTCTCCCCTCCCCTCTGCTCTCCTCCCCTCCACTCCTCTCTTTTCCCCTTTCTCCTAAACATTTTCAGGCATAGTGAGTCCAATTTACTAAACATTTCCATCTCTGAAAGTCTAGGAATGAGCCATTTATGCCTGCTTAAGACATTGCACACCGAAGTGATTAGAGGTTTTTTTTTTTCCCCAATTGACCATGACTTGTCTTTTCCTTGTGCTGAAATATTGGTCCGAACAGACTATTTCAGGGCTAATTATTAGTTATCCATATGGAACTCACTATCAGTTTAGATAAGCTATGATTGGCTTTCTGCCTTCTGTTTTCCAGGCCTATTTAAATGTGGACACACTGTGTTTGGGTGCTGACTGAACAAAAAAAATCACCCGAGGCACTGCATAGTGGATTTGTGTTGTTAATGAATGTGGGGATGTAGGAGGAGGGTCACTAAAAATGTAGTGGTCCCTATCTAGGACAGAGACTGAAGTTTTGTCTATCTAGGGTTGTGATGCACCATCCTGCTAATCCCCTTGGAACCCGATATTTTAAATTCAGGCTTCTCTCATATGGTAGACTATAACCTTTTTATTGCCCCAAAGATAAAAATGGTTTCCTCCTTTCTTTTTCAAGACCTCAAATAAATGTGAATATTGCTAAGAGCCTTTTCTGAAGGCAACCAAGGTATGGGGATTAATCAGAATCTCTAGTTTGTTTGGAAAATTGTCATGGAGTTAGTAAAATTAAAGAATGGCCTAAATATAAATTTGTTGTGCTCAAATGTGTGTAATAAAATCAGAACTATAATAGCAATAACCTCTCTCAGAAGTGCATACCAAAAAAAGTCCATGGCTTGTCCCTTTGGACTCCAACGATGCCTCATATAAGGTAAGGTGGCAGCCCAGAAAGCCAGTGCTATTTTGGGCTGCCTTGAGAGACATGGTGTTCAGGAATAAGGATGAGAAAGTCAGAAAACATCTGGAGTATCATGCTTGGTTCTTGGCACTAGAGACAATGTCGTTTAAAAAGGATATTCATTAGCTAGAGAATGCCCAGGGGAGGATAGCCTGGATAGAAAAGGGCTTCACACCTTTGCCATTGAGGATTGGTTGATAGAACTAGAAGTGTTTATTGTTATTAATGAGGATGATGAAGATGAGGATGAGGAGGATGACAATGCTTTAAAGTTTGCAAAGCACTGTCATATGCTATCTCATTTGGTATTCACAACAACCCCAGGAGATGATTGTTATTATTATTCCCATTTTATTGACGAGGAACCTGAGGCTGAGAGAGGCTGTGAATTGCCCCAGAGGCTCATGTTCAGGTATGATTTGAACTCAGATCTTCCTAACTCCAAATTTAGCATTATATCTACTATACCAAAAGAAGAAAAGACTCAGAATAGACATAATTGCTGTCTTCAAGTATTTGAAGGACAATCAAGTAAAAGAGGCATTAGACTGTGCTGTTTACTCTCAGGAGACAGAAGCAGGAGCAGAAACTACAAAGAGGCAAATTTAGGCTTGGAAAACTAATGAACAATTAGAGCTCTCCTAAGTGGAATGGACTGCTTCAGGAGATAATGGTGGATTCTCTCTCAATGGAGATGGTGAAGCTGAGGCTGAATAATCCAACCCACTCACTCCTCAGTGCTCCACTACTCCAAATGGCAGATACCCTCTGATTCATTCCTGTTGGCAACTTTGTGGTTGTGACAAAAAAAGAATCTTTAAATTGACTGCTGATTTGGAATGGAGCTTGCTGGATCCAGTTTCTATTGGGTTGAGAGCCAAATTTTCAGGGTGAACATTTACACCTTAGAAATCAGCAAATGCTACAGAATCAGGGCTTGATTTATGGTTTATTAACTGCCTACATTTAACAGTGCGATAGAGAAAATGTTAATAATGTAAATTAAAACTGAGAAATGTGTCACGAGTTCATTTTTTTCTGGAGAGTGGTTTGTTAAACATTTATCAGAACAAACCTCTTAATAGCCATTATAAATTGATAGAAAATATCCTAACAAGGCTTCGATATTAGCCTTTCAACCAACTGATTTTACTTGTACTGATAAATTCTTCTCTCCTGGTTTAATCACTTGTTGATTCTTGGTTTCTTATTCTTATTTATATGTGGGAATAAAACTATCCCTACCATATATGATTCATGTTTCTATTCTTGCTAAATTAGTATTTCTACTCTTATTTCCTTTTCATTTCCCTCCCCACCCCCACAACATTGATACATCCCCTTTCCTAGACCTGAGCCAAAAATAGAATTATTTCTGGGGAAGCTGGAGTGGGAGAACAAAAGAATAGCTATGAAAATAGGACAATACTTCATTTACCTACTGAGCAGTGAAACTCCTTGTGCTTAATTTGGGTAAACTGTGAGGGAAAGGAGAGGAAAGGAATAGGTTCAGGTCTTAAGCCCTTGGCTAACCATTGAGATAAAATATTTCCCACTTTCATACACTACAACAGACTATTCATAGTGCCTGGAATTCCTAATTTCTGGGTTCAGTTTAGGTGATACTTCCTTCATGAAAATTTCCCTAAGTCTCATGATCGAATTTGTTATTTTCTTTCTCAAAATTTCCTAGGGAATTTTGCCTGCATCTCTTCTTGGTTCTCAGAATGCTCTGTTTTGTAGTATATTTATTTGTGTGCATATCATGTCCTTAAAGTATAATGTAAATTCCTTTGGACAAGAACTGTCTTTTTTTTTTGTATTGTGCTAGCACAATGCCTTGCATATAGTAAGCATTTAAAAAAATTTGTCTTGCATTGCTCTAACAATTCAAGCTCTTTCTGAATAATTTTAGTAGTTATAGAAATAAAGTAGAGCTGCAAAGTGGAAATAACATTAGACTTGGAGGCAACAAATTAAAGTTTAAACCCCAGCAGTCATCTCTAAGTTACTTGGCTTTGGATAAGTCACTTAGTCTTTCTGGGCTTTGTCCTTATCTATAAAGCAAGGAAATTGATTAAACCTGTGAGTTCTATTTCTGCTTTAAAATCGTATGACTTTGCCTTCTTTTCAGTAAATGTGATGACCATGTTGCTTCCTTCCCAATTATCATGGTTGACACATAGAAATCACTTAGTAAATGCTATTCATTGATTCATTTAATTAAGAGTCTTAAAGTGGAATGAGATGTCTCAGAAGGCAAGATAATCTCCTGTAATATCTCTGTTATTAAAGTATGCTCCTTAAAAATGACAACTTTTTGGATAGAGCCAAGATAGTAGAGAACAGGCGGGGATTTGCCTGAGCCCTCTCAAATTCCCTTCCAAATAACTTTAAAATAATGCCTCAAAATGAACTTTAGAGTGACAATCCACAAAAGAATGGGGTGAAATAATTTTCAAGGCCAAGACAACCCAGAATGTCAGGCAGAAAGTCTGTCATTCTGGTCTGAGAGTGAAGCACAATCCAGTGCAGTCTGCCCCTTGGCGAGCCAGCATCAAGCTTTGGGGGCATCTGAATTGACAGTAGTAGCTTCCAAAGCTGTCAGTCCATAGATTGTAAAGGGGTTGGATCACTGGTCAGAAGGAGATTACAGAAGTCCCTTTGCTGGTGCTGAGTGTACGACTCTGGTGCATTTCCCATATGTAGATCTGGGTTACAGTCCCAAGGTGAGGAGGAACACTACTAGCACAAGAGAGCTTGCAGCCATAGGGGAGTAGGGAACCTGGTGATGGTTTAAGGGCAAAAAAGAGTCCTTGTGGTTGCTCACAGACCAGAGCACAGGCCAGTAGAGTAGTAAACACATTTCACCTTAGATCAAACCACCTTGGAAAAACTAGAAATTAACAGACCTCAGGAACTAGCTCTGAAAAGTCGTACAAAAAACCTGAAACTTCAAACAGTGTCCCTGCCACCCCTGGTGTAGAGTCCAATTTTAACAGGAAGTTAAAAGTCAAGAAATAGAATAGAAAAATGAGCAAACAACAATAAAAAAGACCTGACCATAGAAAGTTACTATGGTGACAGGGAAGAGCAAAACATAAACTTAGAAGACAACAAAGTCAAAACTTCAATACGCAAGACCTCAAATATCATGGAAACAAAGTCAGTATCACACAACATTTAGCTGCTTCTACATAAAAGGAACAAAGGTCTTGAAATATAATTTTCTATAAGACAAAGGAACTAGAATTACAATCTACCCAGCAAAACTGAATATAATCCTTCAGGGGAAAATGGGTAGTCAATGAAATAGAGGACTTTCAAGCATTCTTGATGAAAAGACCAGAGCTGAATAGAAAAGTGACTTTCAAATACAAGACGCAAGAGAAGAGTGAAAAGGTTAAACAGGAAACAGAAATCATAAAGGAATCAATAAAGCTAAATTGTTTATATCTCTACATGGTACGATAATACTTGTAACTCCTAAGGACTTTATCATTATTAGGGTAGAAGTAGTATACATAGACAAAGAGCACAAGTGTAAGTTGAGTATGATGGAACAATATCTAAAACATAAAATTAAGGAGTGAGAAAGAGGAATGCCCTAGGAGAAAGGAGAAGGCAGAGGTTGAATGTGGCAAATTATCTCATATAAAAGAGTTTTTCTTTAAAGAGTTTTTCTGGTAGAGGAGGTGGGCAGGGCAGGGTGGAGGGAAAGCACTTGAAAATTACTCAGAATTACTCAGAATCAGAATTGGTTCAAAGAGGGAATAAACATACATCCTTGGTTGGGTATAGAAATCTATATAGCCCTACAGGAAAGTATGAAGGAAAAGGGTATAAGAGAAGTGGGGTGAGAAGGGAGAGCAGATTGGGGAAGACAGTAGTCAGATGCAAAATGCTTTTGAGCATGGGCACGGTGAAAGGAGAAAGTAAGATAAACTGAGGAAAATAGTAATTACAGTAATCATAGCTGTAAAAATTTTTTATAGCAAGTTTCTCTGATAAACATTTCATTTCTCAAATATATAGAGAACTAAGTCAAAATTATAAAATACAAGTCATTCTCCAATTGATAAAGATGTGAATAGGCAGTTTTCAGATGAAGTAATCAATAATAATCAAAGTTACCTGTAGTCATATAAAAATGATCTAAATCACTATTGATTAGAGAAATGCAAATTAAAACAATGCTAAGGTACTACTCTACACCTATCAGACTGGCTACTATGACAAGAAAAAAATGACAAATGTTCGAGGGGATGTTGCAAAATGAGACACTAATGTACTGTTGGTGGAGTTGTGAACTGATTTAGCCATTCTAGAGAGCAATTTGAAGCCATGTCTAAACTGTGTGTACCCCTTGACCTAGCAATACCACTGTATCTGTATCCCAAAGAGATAAAAAAGGAAAAGGGACCTATATGTACAAAAGTATTTATAGCTGTTCTTTATGTTGTGGCAAAGAATGAGAAATTGATCTGATACCCATCAACTGGGGAAGAGTTGAATAAACTGTGGTATATGATTGTAATGGAATACTATTGTGATGAGCAGGATGCTCTCAGAAAAACCTGGAAAAGCTTACATGAACTGATGTGAAGTGAAATGAATAGAACCATAAGAATATTGTACACAGTAACGGCAATATCGCATGATGACCACATGTGAATGGCTTAGTTATACTCAGTAATAGAATGATCCAAGACAATTCCAAAGCTCTCATGGTGAAAAATCCTATCCAACTCTGGAGAAAGAACTGGTGGAGTCAGAATGTAGATAGAAGCTTTTTTTTAAAAAACCTTCTTTATTTTTCTTGCTTTGTTTTGGCTTGTATCTTCTTTTACAACATGAATTATGTTTTGCATAACTGCACATGTATAACCTATAGCAAATTGCTTACCTTCTAGAGGAGTGGGAGGGCGAGACAGGGAGGAAAAGGATGTGGAACTCAAAATTAAAAAAAAAACAGAATGTTCAAAATTGTTTTTTCATGTAATTGGAAAAAATAAAATATTAAAACAAAAAGAATGATAACTTTTGCAAACTTCCTCAGAATAATATCCATCCTTAAGCCACAACAAAATATACCAATGAAACACATACATGGTACAAAATCTAGCATTCACTGGACAGAGAACAAACTATACCAGCTCAATCCTGTTTTATCTAATCAAGGCCAGACTTGAATCAGCCAAGTGATGTTGTTGCCACAAGATAAAACCATCTCACCATTATAGCTTGTCCCAGGCATTTGTATACTAGTATGAACTGGTTTCTTTTCCATGAGGTCTAGGACCAGACTAATGGATATATGTTCAAGGCACCAACAACTTATGTTGTTCTTCAAGCATGTAGTCATCATCATTGCCCAGAAGATGATAAGACTACATAAGCAGTAAGGGTAGGCTTATCCTTAGAAGATAGTCCTACTAGATAAAGTCTTTTCATCCACACAAATCTGAAAAAATATCTGCAGAGCTGGTTTAAACTATAGGACTCATTATAACTGCAAGAGATTCTTTACTAATTTGTGCATAGTTCCATTTACTAGGTGAATTTGTTCTTGAATAATAAGCAAGTAACTTATCCTTTTATGCCACGTGACATTTTGGGCTCATATTCATGATTCTCATATTTTTGAGCTCTCATATTAAAATATAAAACAATGATAGTAACAAACAATGACTTATTTCCATTATAATGTCACAGTATAGACTGGGAAGTCAATAAATGCTTGTCCTTCTGGCAGCTATCCTCATGCTGATGAGAACAATGCCAGGGGATTATTTTTCCATTAATTGATGAAAGAATCCAACCTTTTGTTGAAAGAAAAGCATAGTGGAACTTTAATAGGTCTAGGAAGATTTGAAGCTCTTGCCTTGTAGTTGTAGTAATACAACATGGAGCATATGTATTTCATTTCAGGTCATACAAAAACCAGTATCACTGATGCATCAGCCTAAGAGGACAAAATTGATTTTGCATTTATCTCTGTTCACTCGTGTACCAGAGGCATCCAAGCAACACAGGACTTTCATACTCTATTGAGTATCCCTAGAAATCTTAGAAAGCCAGGTCTTCATGAAACATTGGAAAATACCAAGGCAACAACAAAGTTTTGACTTAACTTAAAATGTCCCTTGGTGAGTACCTTTAATAATATGCTGATAATGACACCAAAACAACCAAAGCATAACCTTGGGTAAAGTACAATTTTACAGAGAATTATTTTCTTACAAAATACAGCAACTTGTCTGTTGACTTCAGGCTCTGGAGATGTTAATTGATTAATTGTTTTAATTAGAATGCATGTGTAGTCTCTTTCCACTTGTCCCCTGCTCTGTCTCTAGTTGGTGTGAACTTGGCCCTGAGGTTCTTGAAGACTAACTCCATGGAGCATTAGCTATGGAAAGTCACATTAAGCTGGTAAGGATCCAGCTACCACCATGATGGAGACCTAGACTAGATAAATTGGGAAATATTCATTACTGCTCTGGTCATTAGGTGATTAACTATTTTAAAGCTACAGTAATTCACAAAAACTCAAGTAAAAACTTTTGCTGTGCTCTGAATTAGTGGAAGGAGTGCCTATACTAAGAAAACCACATATCATTCATTAGAGAAATATTATACAGGAGGTTCCTAAAGTCTGGACACATAGGCAAAAATGCATATTTTCAAGAAATGAAATGATTGAAATTTTCAGCAACATTTTATTTAATTGGAATATTAAGAAATAACATCTTCAACTTCAAATAACATCATATGATTTCACGTTCCAAGAGTGAATTGCTAAAATTGATGGCAATGTGGAGTTATGGAGTTATTGCATTGAGTTCATGTGAATCTTACAAAGCGCATCAACCTTTGCATAACAAATGATGGAAATCATATTGAAGATGTTATTTCTTAATATTCCGATTAAATAAAATGTTGCTGAAAATTTCAATCATTTCATTTCTTGAAAATATGCATTTTTGCTTATGTGTCCAGACTTTAGGAACACCCTGTAGTATTCAGAGTCTTGCCTTTACATTAGTTTTAGTATTATAATAGTTATTGTGGCTCTAGTTATGTGGAAGTAGCTTGAAGCTACCTTTAGTTTATACAATATTCATTCAATAAAATTTTATTACTATGCGACGTGCTAGGGATACAATCTAACAGAGAAAGATCAGACTATATCTCCTGTCTGACTTTGGTAATCATAATGTCTGAGACAAGGGAGCTATCATTAGAAGAATTTCCCAGGATGTCAATTTCCCAGATTTGAAATATCATGAAACACGTTATATGAGTGAAGGAATATTTTATCACAGGAAGAAATGGGAAGACACTGTGTAGGTTAGACTCATGGTAATGTCCAGGTTCCCATCAGTCTAAACATGTTCTTGAAACAAACCAATGGATGCTTTGAGAGGAAATGAACCTAGAAGTTCAAGTCAGCCTGCAGGGAGCTGACAATGCTAGGTGAATGCTGAAGGAAGACTCTGTTTCTGGTTATCAAAAGTAAGTTGAGAGGCAGAAGTGATCTCTGTGATTGAGGCAACTAGGACATTTTGTTTGTTTTTAATGAGAATGAAGTCAGAAACATTACATGGTGGTATCTTATCACCCTACCAGACAGTTTCTTCATCCAGAATGAGTTCTGAAGCAACAGTGTCCCCTTCCTTTGACATACTAAAGGATTAATGGAATTAAGGGGAGATTAGGGTGTAATTCCTTAGAATCCTGCATGGGTTTATACTCAATGCATATAGAGGTGTCGGGAATAATTCAATCACTATAGACAACTAAATATTTTGCTATTTGATTTGTGGCTGCTGTCTGCTTTGTGAAAAGCAGGTAACAAGGGGCAGCTAGGTGGCACAATGGATAGCGCACCAACCCTGGAGTCAGGAGAACCTGAGTTCAAAGCCACCCTCAGACACATGACAAGACTAGCCCTGTGCCCCTGGGCAGGTCATTTAACCCTGACTGAGTTTCAAATTTTCTTCCTTCTCTCCCCACCCTCAAGTAGCTCCTTGAGAAGGCAAGCAATTCAACCCAGGCCACACAAGTGTCATTATGCAAAACACTTCCATAACAGTCATGTTGTGAAAGGCTAACTATATTTCCCTTCATCCTATCCTGTCTCCCTTTATTCAATTTTCTCCCTTGACCATGTCCCTTTTCAAAAATGTTTGCTTTTGATTACCTCCTCCCCTACTCTACCCTCCCTTCTATCCCCTTCCCCCCTGTTTTTGTAGGGTAAGATATCCAATTCAGTGTGTATTTTATTCCCTCCTTAAGTCAAATCTGATGAGAGCAAGATTCACTCATTTCCTTCTGCCTGCCCCCCTTCCCATCTGTTTCAACAATCCGGCCAGCAGCTTCTGTGGGGGTGTAAGATCCACCCACAGCCAGTACCCAGAAAGCTGCCAAGGCACAGATTCTTTTGATCTGCTTAACGAAGGAAAGCAAGGTGAAGGGGTTGACAAGCTTACTTTAATTCAGCATACAACTATCATTCCCTTAGTTCAGAGGAAAAAGCCAGCACCCTGAACTTCAGAACAAAATACAAACAAATTACAAACATCAACAGACAGACCTTGTCTGATTCAAATCCCAATACATAGTTACCAGAGTTCAACAAAGTCTCAGCATCTGGGTTTACAAGCTGGAGGAGTCCTTAGCTACAGCTGCCCGGAGTCTCCTCATTAACACCATCTTGAGAGCCCTGCACAAACGGCTCTGTCCTCCCTTCTTATAGGGCTTCAGATGCCATCAAATGTCATCTGAATGACCAGAGCTTAGTGATTGGTTCTTGAGTTGGCCCCTCCCCTTAGGACACTGGGAGGTTCACATCCACATAGATTAGGTTAACACCTAATAACAGTTAGTGCCTGGGGTTTAGCACTTAGTAAGGCATGACTCTGGAGTTAGCGCCTCCCCTTAGCCAGCCCCACCTTGGGCCCCACCCTAGTCACCAATCCACACCTACATATGTTCCACACCTAATAGGGGCTTGGGCTTGGGGCTTAGCACCTAGTAAGGCTCAATGACTGAACTACTCAAAGAAAACAAAGGCCATTTTGCTTACCAACACACCATCCAAAAGAACTGCTTTTTCTTGCCACTTTTTTGTGAGATAGTTTACTCCATTCTATCTCTCCCTTTTTCCCTCTCTAAATCTATTCCTCTCTCACCCCTTATTTTAATTTTATATTTTTTAGATATCATTCATTCATATTCAACTCACCCTGTGCCCTCTGTCTATATATAAGTATATTCCTTTCAACTACTCTAATAATGAGAAAGGTTTCATGAGTTACAAATATCATCTTTCCATATAGGAATGTAAACAAAACAGTTTAACTTTAGTAAGTCCCTTGTGATTTCTCTTTCTGGTTTACCTTTTCATGAATCTCTTGATTCTTATACTTGAAAGTCAAATATTCTATTCGGCTCTCGTCTTTTCATCAAGAGAGCTTGAAAGTTCTCTATTTTATTGAAAGCCCATATTTTACCCTGGAGTATTATACTAAGTTTTGCTGGGTAGGTGATTCTTGGTTTTAATCCTAGATCCTTTGACCTCCAGAATATCATATTCTAAGCCCTTTGATCCCTTATCGTAGAAGCTGCTAGATCTTGTGTTATCCTGATTGTGGCTCCACAATACTCAAATTGTTTCTTTTTGGCTGCTTGCAATATTTTCTCCTTGACCTGGAAACTCTGGAACTTGGCGACAATATTCCTAGGAGATTTCTTTTTGGGATCTATTTGAGGAGGTGATCTGTGGATACTTTCAATTTCTATTTTGCCCTGTGGCTCTAGAATATCAGGGAAGTTCTCCTTGATCATTTCCTGAAAGATGATATCTAGGCTCTTTTTTCGATCATGGCTTTCAGGTAGTCCAATAAT
>CM053626.1:93846507-93893113 GCA_028646595.1 Phalanger gymnotis
CCAGCAAAGTGCTCCCTGCATTCCTGTTCTGATCTGCTGCTTGGTTCTTCCCACCATGTGGGCCTGGGACTGGAAGCAGCTGCAGGAGCTACCTGCTGGTGCTGCCGCACCACCTCCTCCACCCCCATGGCTAGGGCCAGACTGTACACTTCTCTCACCCAGATCCAGCAGTTTTCCCACTGACCTGCTCTATTGTCTTTAGCGTTCATGGGTTGAGAAGTCTGGTAACTGCTATAGCTCAGTGATTCAGGACCCAATGGCCTACTCTGCCCAATCTCCTCCACATGGGCTGCACTCTGTTCCCAGCAGGGTGTGATAGACCCTTCCTAGCAACCATCCAGGATGTCCTGGGCTGGAGACCTGCTTCCCTCTGTTATTTCATGGGTTCTGTAGCTCTAGAATTTTTTCAGAGCCATTTTTACAGTTGTTTGGAGGGATTTGGGGGAGGGCTTACATGAGTCCCTGTTTTCCAGCCACCATCTTGGCTCCGCCCCTTCCAGACACCTTAAATGTGTAATTCTTAGTGATCTAGATGACCATTTCTCCAGGATGTTGTAGACAGATTTCATGATCATGAGCTTCATTGGCTATCCTTGAATATCCCTTTTGTCTAAAGGGTTTTTATGATTCCAAACTACTCATATTTCCTTTGCAAGTAGAATTCTAATACCAACAGTCTCCTTATTTCAAAATATTAGAATGCATTGCCTGTGGCCCCTTGTACATTAGTGGAAATATTTCATAGTCTTAATATTCTTACAGTTATTGCAGTGACAGGTTACTGTAAATAAAAGCTAGTATCTTGATATTTACAATGCATCTCATGTTTTTCCTAGCTCAACATGTCAGTATTACAATACAGTTTTGCTCTTGTCCTACAGTTTCTAAGCGCTCCCCCTCCCAACTTCATCAAACAGGCAGAATTTAAGGGATTTGGGACTGTGGATTAACCTGCTTAGTTTTCTAATGTTGCTGGAAGAGCAAATGCCTAGGGGTGTTTCAGATCAGTTTTGAGAGACTCACCTCCCTCACCTTTTTCCTGTAAATTAATTAGCTGGCATTTCTCCTGGTTTTATTTAATAAGGTGCATGGCATCCTGTGAGCTTTTGTATGGAAAAAGCCTCTGGGCTAAAAATGATGTCAGAAATAGAAGCTACAATTGACCACCATGCAGGTCATTTGCTGCTTATTTAACGGCTGTCTGCCTCGAGAAACAATCCTCTCCAGACAGAAATGGTCTTCCGCAATTTCCAGGAAAACAGAGAGGATGTTAAATTATCATCTGCCAGGGATGACCTTGTAATTAAATTAACAGGAGTGGCCACATTTGCAAATGAAGCCCAGGCAGAATTAAGAAAGGAGCTTTGCTTGAAAACTCTGCTCGGCATCTGTTTCTGGGTCAGTGACCTTGGTGGAAAGCATGAAAATTGCCTCATGGTTCAATTTGAAAAATCCAATTGACCTGTCCAATTGGTGAGGATGACTCCTACCTTAGAATAACACATGAGTTTTGATGCATGTGACAGCTTAAACTCATACATGGTTCATGGTATATTTTATTTGGGGTTCTGCTAGGAAATGGAGATCACAGCTTTTGTGAAGCTAAGCACAGTGATAAAACTGCTCCATTCAGACTTATGAAGTGAAACTAACTTTCTGGTCTGCATTTCCCTTTTCTGCATTAGAATGGCATCATTTTAGCATGGTTCTGTGAGCTTTATCAGCTTTTGTATGAAGATGTATCTTGTTCCTGTTCTTAAGGACTGATTGCACAAATAAGTGTGGTCAGATCATTAAGAGGGGCACTTGACCAGCACTGTGGCCAGTCTTCCATAGTGGTGAGATCCATTGTCTACTTGGATTCAGATACTGCAGCTGTTGATGAGGTTGCCACACCATGGAATTGATGTGGGATTTGTGCCTGTAGCAAGGATTCGTGGTACAGCCTGCTTTCTGAAGTCTGGTTCAAAACTGTAAATGGAAATTGAAGGGGAAGCAGATGGAACTCTCCATGTGTACTACCAGAGAGGGAGGCCCAGAAACATTTCCTTCCCTGTTAGCTCACCCCACTTCTTTCTAAAGATTTCCTGAAGAGACAAAAGGGAATGGACATATCTATGGATATCTCAGGACATTTGTATTTAATTTTTGTGTTTAGTTTATCAAGAGTGGGGAAGTTAACTCAGGAATTAATTTATCCTAGTTTCTTTATTTCTTTATTGGACATTTTTGTTCATACACGTGAGGTGAGAAGGGTAAATAAGCAGCAAAATATCAACTACATAGGTGCTGAATGGCATCATTACTTCTTGGTCAAAGGTGAGGATAGTGCCACCAGCATAATGGGAAAAACTTTTCATAATGCAAGGTCTCTTTGTAAAGGATGAAGTTTTTGTGTTATGGCTTCTAGAGGATGGAAGAATGAGGATGACATCTTGCAGTTGGTATGCATGATGACTGTCTTCATCCCTTTCCTTTACCTAGCACTGACCCACATTATCTAAAAGAATGGGCTAAAAAGTATGGCACTGTGGCTCCTTGATGACTTCTCTAGAGAAGAAATGTCTAGGAAGATCCCAGAAATCCCATGATAAAGATGTATGGCAGCAAGGGGAATGGGTTAAATGACTGAATCCTGGAGGTTTCTTTCATATCCTCTCCCTCCATTCCCTCTACACACCTAAGGAGACATTAATTCTGACAAAATTATGTATACATGATTGAATAAAGTGACAATATCTGCATAGTGGACTCTGTCATCTGTATTAATTTACAAGGTAGAGTATTAGGCACAAAATATATCTTTATATATGGCTGGAGCCAATTATGTCACACCATTAATCATCCATTCCTGATCATAGCAGTTCTCTCTCAGTTACAATAAAGAGGACTCAAAATAATTTGCTCTGAGGGTGCTGGAGGAGAGTTTTCATGAGGCAATATTTTATGGTCATCTTCTATTATTCAGCAGAGCCCTAAGTAATACAATTTGCCTCCACTTCACAGATTCATTAAATGCCTTGATGATGGGAAGGAAATTGAACTTGGTATTTATAGTTTTCTTGAACAAATGCATTTTAAAAAATTCAATATTAGTAAATAATTCGAGTTCATAGGAAGAAATCTGACAGGTTATTTAACAGAACACTGAATATTTTCATTTTTTTCCTCTGTGGGAAATGGCTCTATTTCAATTGTTTGACATTTTAGCCATTCTGTAAAGTCTTTTTATTTCTGGGAACTGCATAATTTTTTGTGACTGCTTTATATTTTCTTTAAAAAGTAATAGTACTAAATAAAGGCACTGACAATTGGACCATTTCTGAGATAAAAAAGAATAGAAACAAAACATAGGGACAAAGATAGTGCATTTAACTGAGCAAATTAAGTCTGAAATCATGGAACAAATAGTGAAATGAAAAATACATAAATAAATCAGAAGGCCAGAAATGAGGAGAGCTAGTCTAGCAGAGTAATTGTTTCTTGTTGAAGGGTGTTCTCTGATGTGACTCCAAAGCAGTCTTAGCTCAATGTGAGAATAGGAAAAAAACAAACACTGAAATTTTGATGGTTTTTCCTAGAAATTTTTTTAACGTAAATCTGTGACCAACATCTTCTTTACACATTACACATTACCCATGTTTTATTTTTTTCCCCAAACCTGAATAAAGTGATAGGAAATGGATTTCAATTTTCTTAGACTGAAGATAGTTTTGCTATCATGGCTAAAATAGTATTTTTTTCAGATTCCTGGACATCTCTTATGTGGTCTTTTTTCTTGGTTTGTATTTCATCACTCATTTGCCACACATTTTGCTCCTTTATGTGAAACTATGATGGCTAGTCCACTAAAGTGGAAGTCCACTAAAACTTTGTTATTTAATATCAGCGCAGAAAGAAAATCATTCTATGCCTTCTTAATTGCTTCACTTTCCCCTTGCCCACAGTGGCTAAGCCAAAACTGTTCTCTCTTCAATTCTACTATGACACCCTCTCCCCTGCCCTCTTGGCTGAAGAAGGAAATTCACTCTTTACTTGAACAGTTGAGGTGTTTGGCTCCCCTCTTGTCTTGTGCTTATCCTGGCATGGTTCAGAAATCTTTCCCTGTTATCTCTTCCTTTTCTATTGTCTCAAAGGAAAAGGTGGCCCTTCTCTTTGCCAAAGCTAACTCTTCCTGATGCTATACCCTGCCTACTTTTCCAGCAAAGTGTCTCACTCTCCTTATATTCTCTGTCTTCTGTATGTCCCTTATTAATGGCTCCATTCCTGCATACCCATGTCTCCCCTTTTCTTAAAATGAAACAACAAAATCTCAATTGGTCCTATCATCCTTGCCAGCTGTCATCCTCTTTCTCTCCTCTTCTTTGTGGCTAAACTGGATAAGGTCAGCTGTACTCAAAGCCTTAAATCCCTCTCTTCTCACTTTTAAATCCTCTGCAATCTGGCTTCCAACTTCATCATACAACTGAGATTGTCCTCTCAAAAGTTACCAGTGTTGCAGGTGATATAATGGTATACTTGGAAAATCCTAGAGAATCTATGAAATAATTAACAACTTTAGCAAATTTTTGTTGTCATTCACTCATTTTCCAGTCATGTCCAACTCTTCATGACCTCATTTGGGGTTTTCTTGGCAAAGATACTGACATGGTTCCCCATTTCCTTCTCTGGCTCATTTTACAGATGAGGAATCTGAGGCAAACAGGATGAAGTGACTTGCCCAGGGTCACACTTCTAATAAGGGTCTGAAGCTGAATTTGAACACAGTCTCCTCATGGCTAATATAGAAGATGAGTCTTCCTGACTCTAGGCCTGGCACTCTACTGTGTCATCTAGCTGCCTGCTAGCAAAGTTGCAAGATATAAAATAAACTAGCTAAATCATTAGCATTTTTTATATTACTAACACAGCAGCAAAAGATTGAAAGAGAAATTCTATTTAAAATAACCATAAACAATACAAAATACTTTGGAGCCTATTTGCCAAGGCAAACCCAGAAACTATATGAACACAATCAGAAAAAAAAAACTTTTCACATTAATAAAGTCAGATGTCAACAATTGGAAAAATATTAATTGCTCATGGGAAGGCTGAGTCAATATAACAAAAATGATAATTCTACCTAAATTATTTTACTTCTTCAGTGTCATAATAATGAAACTACCAAAAGTTATTTTTTAGAGCTAGAAAAAATAATAAAATTTATTTGGAAGAACAAAAATTCAAGAATATCAAGAGAATTAATGAAAAAAAAATGTGAAGGAAGGTGGCCTAGCCATACCGGATATCAAACTGTACTGAAAAGTGCTAATTATCAAAACAGTAGTAGCTAAGAGATAGAGTGATCAGTGAAATAGACTGGGTACACAGTATGCAATATTTTTTTGGGGGGGGTTCTGTGTTTCCTTTCACAACATGATAAATATTGAAATATATTTTGAATGATTGTATATATATATAAAACTTACATATATGACCATAGTAATCTAGTGTTTGATAAACCCAAAAACCTTAGCTTTTGGGACAAGACCTCATTATTTGACTGAAAATTGCTGGGAAAACTGGAAAGGAGTTCAGTAGAAACTGGGTATAGGCCAACATCTTACACCATAAACCAAGATAAGGTCAAAATGATTTAGACATAAAGGGTAATACCACAAGCAAATTAGGAGAACATGGAATACTTTTATCTTTCAGCTTCATGGGTAAGGGAAGAATTTATGACCAAGCAAGAGATAGAGAGCATTATGGGATATAAAATGGATAATTTTGATGACATTAAATTAAAATGGTTTTGCACAAACAAAACCAACATAGCTAAGATTAGAAGGAAAGCAGAAAACTGGGGAAATTTTTATAACAAATTTCTCTGATAAAGGCATCATTTCTCAAATATATAGAGAATTGAGTCAAATGTATAAGAATATAAGTGATTCTCCAACTGATAAATGGTTAAAAGCTATGAACAGGCAATTTTCAAATAAAGAAATCAAAGCTATATATGGAAAATGCTCTAAATCACTATTGATTAGAGAAATGCAAGTTAAAATAACTCTGAGGAGCCACATATCTTTCAGATTGGTTAATATGATATAAAAGGAAAATGACAAATGTTGGAGGGCATGTGGGGAAAATGTGACACTAATGCACAATTGGTGGATTTGTGAGCTGATACAACCATTCTGGGGAGCAATCTGGATCTATGTTCTAAGAACTATAAAATTGTGCATACCTTTTGACCCAGCAGTACCACTACTGGGCCTGTAAAGCAAAGAGACTTTTTTAAAGGAGAAGGTCCTATATATACAAAAATGTTTATAGCAGTTCTTTTTGTGCTGGCAAAGAATTGGAAATTGCTGGGATGCCCATCGATGGAGGAATAGGGCTGAGCAAATTGTGGCATATGATTGTAATGCAATGCTATTGTGCTGTAAGAAATGATGAGCAGGATGCTTTCAGAAAAACCTGGAAAGACTTAGATGAATTGATGCAGTGACGTGAGCACAACTAGGAGAACACTGTATACCATGACAGTATGATGACCAACTATGAAACACTTAGCTATTCTCAACAATACAAAGATCTAAGACAACTCTGAAGGATTTATGATGGAAAATGCTTTTATCTACCTCCAGAGAAGGAACTGGTGGCATCTGAATACAGATTGAAACATACCATTTTTTAATTTATTTTTTCATGATTTTTGGTTTCATGTTTTCTTTCACAGCATGACTAATATGGAAATGTATTTCATATGACTGTACATATATAACATACATCAAGTTGTTTGCCCCCTTAGGAAAGTTCCTGGGAAGAAGTGAGAGAGAGGCAAAGAATTTGGAACTCAGAATTTTAAAAAAATGAATGTTAAAATTGTTTTTATGTATAATTGGAAAAAATTTTAAAAAATGAAAAAGTTACCAGTGATCTCTTAATTGTCAAATCTAATGTCTTTTCCTCAATGATGATTCCTTCTGAGCTCTCTGCAGAATCTGACACTATTGTTCATGTTTTCCTTGATATTCTCTCTTTAGTGTGTGTGTGTGTGTGTGTGTGTGTGTGTGACACTGCTCTCTCCTTGTTCTTTTACCAGCTCTCCAACGATTTCTGCTAAGTCTTCTTTATTGTTCTTCATACATATCATGCCTATTAACTGTAGGCATCACTCAAGGCTCTGTCATTGGCCCTGTTCTCTTTCCTCTACACCATCTCACCTGGTGATCTTATCAGCTCTCAGGTTCAATTAACACCTCTGTGTTGATGATTGCCTACTGAATACATCCAGCCTTAGTATCCTGAGCTACAGCCAAATGCCTTCAAACTCTTCAGAGACATTTGACCTTGATGTATCATAGGCACCTCAAATTCATCATGTCCCAAACAGATCTTTCTTTATTCACTCTAACCTCGAATTTTCTTCTTTGCAGAGTGTTTTTGTTACTATAGCAAGGACCACAATCCTTCTCATCATCCAGATTCCATCATCTTCAGCTCTTATTTTCATTCATTCCATGTGTACAGTATCATGCTGAATCTTGTCATGTCTACCTTCACATCTTTCTTTCCTACTTGCCTTCTTACCCCTCTTTCCTCTTCTACAATCTAGCTACAATGGCCTGCTCAGGATTTTTTAAACATGTCATCCCACCTCTTCTCCAAGCCTTTAGTTTTCAGTACTGTCTTCTGACAGCCCCTCCCTCCCTCCTCCCCCCATGCCTGGAATTCGCTGTTTCCTCAGCTCCCCTTCTTGATAGCAATGGCTGCCTTCAAGACTCAGCTCAAAACCCTGTTTTTTATAGGCAGCATTTCCCTGTTCCCCCAGATGCTAATTCTTCCTCTTTCAGATTACCTTCTACCTTCCCTCTATCTATTTTGTTGTTGTTGTTCCTCCTTCATTCTTTTTTATTTTAAATTTATTCATTTTTAGTTTAGAACATTCAGTTACACAAGCTTTTGAGTTTTAAATTTTCCCTCTCTCCCCAAGACAGAGTGCAATCTGATATAGGCTCTACTTATGCATTCATATTAAACATATTTTTACCTTAGTCTTGTTGTAAGAAAGAATTATAACCAATGGAATGAACCATGAGAAAGAAGATACAAAACAAAACAAAAAAGGAGAACAAATAGTATGCTTCAATTTGCATTCAGACTCCATAATTCTTTGTCTAGATATGGATCGCATTTTCCATCATGAGCCTTGTAGAGTTCCCTTAGGACTTTGCATTGCTGAGAAGAGCCCAGTATATAAAACGTGGCTGTAACTGTGTACAAAGTTCTGCTCCCCTCACTAAGCATCAGTTCATACAAGTCTTTCCAGCTTCTTCTAAAGTCTGCCTCCACTTTCATTCTTGAAGAGGACCAACAGCAGCATGAAGGTGATGTCTTGGTCTGTGCATGAATTGGATTTAAGTGAGGCAGAGCAGAGTAAAGTCATCAGCTTCTCTCTCTCCTCCAGAGTCTTTGAAGTCCACTGACAAGATAAAGTCAAAACAACTGGCCATAGCCCAGGATGTAGTGGCCTTTCTAAATTAAGATCTTTCCCAGGCTTCACTCTGACTAGGAAATGCCCTGTCAGTCACTATTGGCTAGATAAGTTCTGATTTAGTTTTGACCATCATGTTGTTTGGTTCTCATTTAATTTGTTTTTCATGTACCTAATAATTTATATGTCTTCCACATTAATATGTATGTTTCTTCAAGGAAAGAACTGTTTTTGTTTATTTTAAACTTTTTTTTTAAATATCCTTAACACTTAGTATAGAAACCTGGCTGTTGACTGATTGACTTCCAGGGGACAAGCTGTTACACAAAATTGGGATTTCTGTAACTCTGATGGAGTCCAAAGGCACCATGGTTGACAAATGATTAATTAAGCTGTAAAGAGGAAAGAAATTGTGCAAATAATAAGTATTATCAAAAATACAGAGGAAATCCCATTATAATCAACCCTATGAAACCCCAATGAAAACATCATTTTTACAGTGTAATTTTAACATAGCGAATGCATTACTTGAAGGCATATTCACAATCCATGGCTGACCAAAGTTTGAGTTTCTACATAAATAGCTTTACTTCTGTTTTATCTCATGTGTGCTTCCATTGACAAGGGGACCCTGATCCCTCATTGTCTTCAGTAGGAGACACTTGGTTCCTTAAACTCTATTTCTTTGAGTTGTCTTTGGTCTACCTTGTCATGGTTCTGGAAGAGAAGGAATTAATCAGAGAAGGTTCCCAGTCAGTTCTTAATGAATTGAATGAAAATTGGCTCCTATCCCAGCACAGGCAAGTGAAGCTTGTCATTCTTACCTCATTCACCCATTTCAAGCTTCTGTATCATTTTGTCCACACAGAGTATACCATGTAAAATGTCCACATGCCCTACATTATTTTGCAATATAATTGTTACTACATTATTTTACATATAATATATATACTATATATATTATAATATATAATTATATTATGTGTGTGTGCATATACATACATACATATGTATGTGTGTGTGTGTGTATATGTATATATATATATATATATATATATGTATACACTCACCAACTCCCCATGTAACAATAGGAATCATTAAACAGAATCCCCTCATATAATGATACAGCTATTGAAGCAACTGTTTTCTCTTTTAACTTTGTTCCGTCTATTATTAACTTTTCCTGGAATCAATTGATGTTAGGTTGGATGTGCTCATATTGTTTTGTTTTAATGACAGATGGTAGGTATGTAGTGTAGTGGATAGAGTGCTAACCTTGGAATGAAGAAGACTCGAGTTCAAATCACGTCTCAGATATTTACCTGGCTATGTCATCTTGGACAAGTCCCTCAACCTCTTTGTGTCTCAATTGCTTTTTTTCTGTAGAATGGGTATAATAGTTGTATCTACTCAGTCATAGGATTTTTGTGAGGATTGAATGAGATAACATTTGTAAAGCACTTTGTAAATCTTAAAGCGTGGTGTCAATGCTAGCTATTGTTGTTATTGGCGGTGGTGGTGGTAGTAGTAGTGGTGGTAGTAGTAGTAGTAGTAGTAGGAGGAGGAGGAGGAGGAGGAGGAGGAGGAGGAGGACTGTGTTAAAGACACTGAACCAATGCTACCTATCAGCATCTCTGGGAAGAATATCTGGAAATTATTTACCAGGTACTATCTATTCCCACCCCATCAGAGGTGAAGAGATAGAAATACAGCTGAATGCTTTTCTGGAAAGGGAAGGATTGTCTGAGATTGTTGCAAGATGAATGTTTGAAGGTACAACATCAAAAGCTGCTAGAGATAGTGAGTACCTTGGTTAACTACCAATACCTATTCAAGGAACTTCCTACCCCAAGTTTAGAACCTTCTCTCAGGAGAGTACAAACACTCCTCTGGGGAAGAACTTACTGGCGTCATGGTTAAGACATGTTATTAAAATGACATATCAGTGGCAGAGAACTGACCTTGAGAAGTGGACAAAGCTAGTGGAAGGTTTGTTACAAGATGTACAGCCAAAGGAATAATAGAGCTGGAACAAATGGATAACTACAGGCTAGCTCAGTTGCTGGATGAATAGCTACTAATAGATTGGTCTTGAGGTACTCAAAAAGTCAAATGGATATGGCCAAATTGAGTGAAATTTTACTGACATTACTAAACATTAAAACAAGCACATATATATGATATGTGGATATATACACATATACATGCACAATAGAATTCAAAGTGAGGATTGTACATGAAAAATTGAGTCTATTATATATAGCTTGCTTTTCTTTTTAAGTATATAAAATGTTCAACACATAACTTTCAATGCTATCCTACTTGTCTGAATTCTTTCTGACTTTCTGTTCTCTGTTGATTTAAAAAAAATGTTTCAATGGCCTTTTCCTCTCTTTTTTTTTTAGGCAGGAGAGGGGGCAAACCTAACCCAAATTTTCAAGGAGAAGTCATAAGAATGAGAGAAATGGTGGCAACAGAGAAACTCCAACTTCATCCAAAATAGTTTCTCATTTAAGAGCCAAAGAAGTTATGTCAGGAGACAAGCTGGGCCACCCAGATTCTAAAAGAAGACCTCAGTGAAAATCTACTTGAGAAGCAAAGAACTAAATGTCCGCCTCTAGGGTCAGCCCTCTCCCCAATCTGAAAATTATCCTCTCCTGAGTCCTGGATAGTCTCTACTGATTTTCTAGTCCATATGAAGAATGAAAAAGTCATATTGTTTCTCATCTAAGGCATTGTCTTCTGGGCTATTATCAAACTTAATTTCTCTGCAATTGGTCAATGAACAATTTTAAGACTGTATCCTGATGAAAACATAGATACTGACAAACTACAAAATGAATGGGAGAAATGACTAAAACTATCATTTGGGGTCCACTAACAAGTAAAATGGCAACTAGGTCATGCAGAGGACAGAATGCTAGGCCTGGAGTCAGGAAGACTCATCTTCCTGAGTTCAAATCCGGTCTTAGATACTTACCAGCTGTGTGACCCTGGGCAAGTCACTTAACCCTGTTTGACTCAATTCCTCAACTGTAAAATGAACAAGAGAAGGAAATGATAAGCTGCTACATTATCTTTGCCAAGAAAATCCCAAAGCAGTTTACAGAAAGTTGGATGAGCCTGAAAAAATGACTTAACAACAAATAAAAGAGGGCGCTCTACGTACTTGGTTCTCATTTTATATTAGATCTGAGGTCCTTTGAATCCCAAGAGGAAGAAGTTGTTGATGGATCCAGTTTTAGGTCCTTCAATGTCTAGGATGGTATGCATTCTATACCCTTTGTCCTCAGTTAAGCTAGTCTTATGCAGATGTTGCTAAAGTCTGATTCTCACCTCAAGGGCGCTTTACAGGCATCTGTAGTAGATGTAGCTGTAGTGGCCATCTAGTCCACATTCATGGCGGACAATAGCTCTGCCCCTTTGTCTATGTTCTGCCTATAGTGTGTTGTGTGCTACTGTTGGTGTTCTTGCCCCTGTCCGTCATTTATACTCTCTTATTGCTCTTTATCCACAAACTCAGGGCATTATGGTAGAAGCGTTAAACCTATTAGTCCAGTGGCCAAGATTATTTATTCCTTTAGGAAAAATAGGAAAAGCGATTACCCATAAAGACAAATGTTGTCCACTGTTAGAATGAAAAGAATGTGCACTTTGTATGGAACCATAGCATATGTTAGTTTGTGTATATATACATATATATATACATATGTATGTATGTATGTATATGACCTATGTGTCTGCTTAACAATATAATTTAATTGTAGTTATATTATTCTTTTGCTATATGCTCTTTTGACACATGCTTTTGAGGAATTTATTTTTTATATTTCTATAAAGAAATATATCTAAATGATAATTTAATTAAACATTCCATGTTTGTCTGAATAGAGATATCTTTTTGATAATAAATGGGGTAGAGGCAGTCTGGCATTGAGAGTCCATCTCAGAGCAAGGAAGACCTGTGGCCTCCAACACATATTGGCTGCTTGTGCCTGGGCAAGTCACTAGGTTCTCATTATCCCTGATAACACACTACAACTAGGACTTACTTATTATTTCCTATCAGGGGAAGGAATTGCCTTACTACTTTCCAAGGAGTTCCTTACCCCTGTGAAATCACAGGTACAGATAAAAACAAAATAGAACAAAAATGTTAAAGTATAGAGAAGTTTCTGGTTTTAAAGCCAAGCGGACCCAAACAGACAGTACCTCTCTTGACTCTCAATGAAAAACAAGTATCCAGCTTTGATGTTCTGTGCCCCATAACTTTGACCCTGTAACCCTCTTGCCACCTGGTGGTAGCATATGGTAATTATAGTGGAAATTACTGATAATAGAAAAAAATTTTAATGTATTTAAACTAGGGAACAAAACAGACAAATGTAATGCAGTGTGAGCTTTGCAATACTGAAAAAGTTACCCAAACTTGTAATTTTTAGTCGAATATTTAATATTTATTTATAGATTTCTCATACCTTTTTGTCTCTCCGACAACAATTAGCTCAACTTAAATATTAAACATTTACTTGAAACACAAATCATTTTGTATATAACATGGAAAAAAATGTAAGTTATGTGGAATTTTATTGTCCATCCCTAAGATAAATTATAGGAAGGACTAAAGTCAATAAATAAAAAAAAAATCACTACTTTGGTTTTACTTTGGTTTTAAGATGGCTTCAATTTCTCTGCCTCTCTTGTGTTAACTTACTTGACCATACAGTTTTCAAGGGAAGGTTCTCTCTTTTCATAACCATGAATAAGGTTTTGTGAAAATAATCTGAGTTTAACATTTGCAGCTGCAGATACATCTGGATTGGCTTTGTTGGGGGGAAAATCACTTACTACCTATGAGTTATAACACATGTTCTGTGAGTTGCTGTTGTGAGTATTGTATGTGACCAAAAGAAAGGGACCCCTTGATCTTTTACAGTAACTAAGCAGAATTCTGAGATTTAACAGCCTCTGGGAATTTTTGGTTTATAAGATTACAAAGCTCCTTTTGTGGAGAGTAACTCTCTCCTCTCAGTCATCACTCCCTAAATGCCATTTCTCTTTGTAGAGCTTTGTTAAATTATACTGTCACCAAAATATCCACCAATTTAGATTTTCTATATCTGTGTGCTTCAAATTAGTCAGATATGTTAAATGGATTATTGGCTCTTGTCAGAAAGCTGAATTCTTACCTAATTAAATTTCCCAATGCTCATAAGTGGCAGGACTAATTTGACCCATTTATTTTCACAGTGTGAAAAAGATAGAGAGCTAATTTCCAATAAATACTGTATTGCCCATACAACAGCAAATAAATCAGGTCTGCCTTCCCTTTTCCTTTCCAAAACATTTTCTTTTTATTCTATCCTTTAGATGTACATATATATCCTTTAGGGTATAATTTCCTAACAAAAATGTATCATTTTTTTCCTCCAGTTCTTTTCTCCCTTCACTAAGACCTTCTAATAATGAATAATTTCATTTTCTCCTTCAGATAAGTGAAGCTCCAAGTCTAGCTTGAAATGGGTCAAACAGCTTTTTCCCCAGTATGCTGAAAAAGGAGAAGGTGTCAACATTTTCTCTGTCCTATAACACACTCATACTTTGTATGCCCTGGGTTGCTAGCACTACCCCAGAATCTCTTGTCCCGTTGGTGCCCCTATCCTGGGTCCACTTGTAGAACTGCACTTCCTAAGGACCTAGAGAGACTGTTGAGGTTTATATGTTGTATGACTTGGGTTTTTTTTTCGTTTGTATGACTTTGTTATTCCTTGATGCTGGGATGCGAGGATTCTATGCTTCAGAAAACTGATTTTTTGGCTTCCCCTTCCCCTCCACCCACATCTTTTTACCTTCTCTTCCTCCTCTCTTCTATGCCTCTCAATGTTCTTAGCTGTTTTGGGAAATCACTGAAACAAATTAACCATATGAAAAAGCATGGAAAACGGGGCGGGAAGCTGGGATGAGGAGTGAAATAAGAAAAGATTTCACCCTTGACAAGGTCATATGAAGATTCTACAGGATTAATTGTCACTGTGAAGAGCAGATGCTACCAAGCTTGCCGTTTCATGATCTGGGGAAGCAGAGAGGATTTCATTTTTGAAAACTGTTGGTCCATTAGGTTTCATGTGCAGCTAAACTGACTTTCCACGAGCCTGGCGCAAGCAGAGCCAAGTTCTATATTGTCCCTTGGCTTCCACTCTACGTGGCCCTTTCCTGCTGAATAAGGCCCTTTGAGAACAGATAGATTGTGGTTTATTTTATAGTTCTGATTATGAAGCTGTGCAATTTACAAATGTTTTACATTTGAAACCTGGAATTGTTTAAAGCTAATTTGCTGACATATGTGCATTTGCTAGGGAGGGCCAGGATCAAATGACATCTCCCATCTGTGGAGGGTATTACATCCATGGCTAAAAAATGAAAACACAGAAATGGCTCAACATGAACACTACATATACCGTATTTTACAAGTGTATTCCTCTGAAATGTCTTTTTTCTTGTGGCTTGAGTTACTTCTTCTCAGATGCAGATGCATAGGACAAGGCCACTTGTTTTTAAAATTTCAAATCTTGTTGTGGTCAAACTGACAGACAGAAATCACCAAAGTCATAAGAAAGGCAAGCAGGCAGGTAAGCTCTGCCACTGCAAAAATAATGGCTTTAGCTTTCCATGTCTATTTTGGTGTTTGAGAAGGCATCAGGAGGGTTGGCCTTGGGCAGAATTGTGAATTAGGTAAATTTGTCATCAGCTTTCCAGGCCTGGGCCCCTATACATTCATTATATATAGATATATTTGCACATTCCAGTGAACAATTTTTCCCTTCTTCCCTACCCTCTATAAAAATCTTCTTTCAGAAAGGATTTTGCTTCAATCATTTATATCTTTTACAAGTATTATCTCTGTATTTGGAACAGAAGTCTGTGTTTCCTATTCTTGATGCTGGGAGGTAGAGACACGTGACCTGATAAAGACGATGCCCTTGGATTGAAGAAAAACAAGGTGAAAACTGTCTTAAACGAACTGTGTAACCTGTCATTTAACCTCCCTGAGCCTCAGTTTCCCCTTCTGCAAAATGGAGCATACCTTTAATACCTATTTCTCAGAGTAGTTATGAGAATTAAATGATATGATAATTATGCAAAGCACAGTATAATTGTTCATTATTATTATTTGTGATCTTAATTGGAGTTTTCTTGGCCAATATACTAGAGTGGTTTGTCATTTCCTTCTCCAGCTCATTTTACAGATAAGGAGATGAGGCAAACAGGATTATTATTAATTACTTAATTTTTAAATTAATTAATCATCAAGTGGTTTCAGTTCTTAGCAAACTAGTAGAGAGGGTATTTTTTTGAGTGTATGGAATGACCCTACTTGTGGAGATGATCAAGGCTAGTTATCAGCGATCAAGTTGTCAATTTATCATTCATCCATTCCTTCAGCTAATATTTATGAATGCCTATTATGTGATGCTTATTTACGAATGCCTATTATGCAAGGTCCTATTCTCTAGGCTGAGGTGCCCACAAAGATGAATAAGATGTCAGTCCGTCTTTAGGTGGGGAGGTGGTAAAGTGGATAGAGCGCTGGGGCCTGAAGTCAGTAAGACTCATCTCTCTGAGTTCAAATCTGGCTTCAGATGCTTACTTAGCTGTGTGATCTTAGACAAACCATTTAACCCTCTTTGCCTCAGCTCCTCATCTAGAAAATGAGCCAGAGAAGGAAATGACAAACCACTCTAGTATCTTTGCCAAGAAAACCCTAAATGGGATCACGAAGAGTCAGACACAATAGAAAGGAGTGTACAGCAACAACAACAAACAACTCTACCTTTAAGAAGTTTATACTCTGATGGGAGAGACAAACTTGTAGCATAAATAAAATAAAAAAGTGAAATGAGATAAGTGCGAGAGGCACCATGAAGAAGAAAACTGCCTTTGGAATCAGAGAACCTAATTTTAAATCACATCTCTGATATTTACCTATGTGACCTTAATCAAGCCAATTAATTTCCCCGAGAACTCAGTTTCCTCAAATGTAAAATGTAGAATCTCTGTTGTCCTGAGAAGGTAAATTCAAAATGCTATGAGAATTTAGAGGATCAGGACCAACTTTGTGGAGACTGTGACTTTCAAAGTGTTGTTATGTTAGGGGAAGTACATGAGATATGGAAAGAAGGAACATGGGTTAAAGAAACCATTTCAATTCTTGAAAAGCACTTATAATTCCACTGACTCAACTGTTCTTTTCTCCCAGAATTAGGATTTGGTAAGACTTCACATCTGTATAATAAATTAGGATTCATAGATTTTTTCAAATATACACGTCAATGACATATAGAGTTAAAAAGATTTAAGTGCTCCCATTAAAGGTTTTTTTTCAAAAATATCATTATCATCTTTTATGCTTGGGTTAATAATGTAGTATTAACATGCTAAAGCAATGGCGACATTATTTGGTTAGAATCCATTATTTTTAAAATAATTTGTTTTGATGTGATAAATACTTAGAAATATCAGTTTTTGAGCTGGTATCTATAGATACTTCAGTAAAGTTCTAGGATATACTTTTCTTTTCCAAGATGTTCTTGGTAAATTCAGAAGATCCTCTTCTTCGGACTAAGGCAAAGATGTTTTGCAAAAGACTTTAAAGATTAACTTCACCTACTCAGAAATGTCTTCTTCTCTACCTAGGGACAATCTGGCTCAACTTGGAAAGGTTGAGTGAAATGGTATACTTGGATATACATGATATATGAGTATCACTGCTTATTCTCAACCAGCCTTCCATATCACTGGGTAAAATGGAGGAGTAGATAGGATCATGATTGAAATTTTTGGGGTCAGGAAACCTCCCTTCAAATACTGTTGGAAGAAATGCATTTGACAAAATACCATGAAACTTTTCACTGAGCTGTGGGAGTGTGGAAGGGAGAAGGATTGTGTGTTCACTCATATTTGTTGAATGAGTAGATCATAACCAGCCTTTATCTTATTTATAGATTGGGTAGGCTGCCTATGGTGTGATGTAAATTCAGTACCCTCTCCCACTCAAATGCTCTCCCAGCTGATAATTGAAATTACTTTACTGTGTAACAGAGACCTTTATTTCAAACATAGAGATGATCTATGTTAATCTCCTCAGACTGCAAAAGTGCTTGATGAATTTCTTATCTTTAAGTATTCTTAGCTCCATGATGAAGTAGTTGTGGGGAATAATTTTTTTCAGTGTATATCTAGATAATTTTTCTTTGCAAAGAACTCTCATTTTGGGGTGTGACATATGTAAAAATGCTTTATTTTTTAACAGTGCAGTACATTTAAAGTTTTATTTTTTTTAGAGTCCAGATGATTTGCTTCTGAAAATATAGGTGTTACGTGTATGATTTGCAAGAATGTTAGATCACTAACTTAAGACTCCAAATTCAATTGAGAAATAGGTCTCAGAGATCCCTATTCTCTCATTCTTGAAATTTTGTAATTTAACATTGTCCTAAACATTTCCTGTTAGTGTCTTGGTGCATGTTCAGTGTTTAGAGGCTATTTCTATTTCTAGCTTCCAGACTGAGACAGGTGGATTTAGATTATGTGTTGTACTAGAAAGAGCACTGCCTTGGAGTCAGAGGACATGGATTCTCATCCTGACTCTTCTATTTCTTCCTTCTGTGACCTTTGGCACACTCTTTGTTCTTTTTTTTATTAATTTATTTTTACATACTAAAAATAAAATATACAATAAGAAAAAGAAACACTATAAATTTATATATTAAAACTTAAATGCAAAAAAAGAAAAGAAAAAAAAGGATTTCCATGTGCACAGCAGAACGTAAAAGAAGATACAAAATATACAATGATAAATTTCCATTTCAAGAAAGCCCATATAATAAATATTACACATTGTATCAGAGATATCCATCTTTTCTTCATTTACTTGTGAGTTTTCTTTTGTTGAATATTCACATATATCTATGTAAGACCATACTTTACTTGTTTGTCCTGTTTCTCAGAAGGTGGATAACATCTTCCTTCATACGTCCAAGTCTTTTAATATTTTTCCAAGTGTAACAATTCACAATTTTTTTACAACACAGCAATATCCCAACCTTATACTGTCTAGTTATTTTAATAGTCTAAAACAATATTGACTAATATAACTGACATGTAGTGTAGCTTCCTTATTTTTTCTCTTTTGATTAAATCTATTTTATCTTTAACTTTGTCTGAGATCATGATTACTACCCCTGCTTTTTTTCTTAATAAATTCTACTCCTGATCTTTATTTTATGGTTGTGTATATCTCTTATTTCCTATCCCTCTTGACTCCTTTACTTTACTTCTGTCTACTACCTTGTCCTCCTATTACCTAACTAGCCCGTCCTCCAAAACTCCCTATCTTGTCCTCTCCTCCCAATCCTTTCCCCTTATCCTCTTGTTTCTGTCTGAATTTAGAAGCCTTTTACAACCTTCCAAATATATGTTATTCCCTCTTTATCCCATCTCTGTTTATCTGGATACCCTTTTATAGCTGTCCCCTCCATCCTATTCCCTCTTATTTCTTTATAAATTTAAAAGACTTTTATTCCTTTCTAAATGTATATATTGTTCTCTCTTTAACCCAGATCTGATGTAAGTAGGATTCCCTCTAATAATCCCTCCCTTATCCCCTACTCCCCATCTCCTTAACCTTTTATTTCTTTCTGAATTTAGAAGACTTTTATACCATTCTGTATTGTTCCCTCTTTAACACATTCCTGATGAGAGTAAGATTCCCAACCTACCAAACCTCCTCCCTCATCTAATTTCTCAGCATCAGTTCTTCCTCTCATACCTCATTTGTATAAGATAATTACTCTTTTTACCTTTTCCTAAATGTTTTTACTTTTGGGGGATCCCATCATATTTAGGTTTACCTCAGTCTTTGTTTCAAATTACCCAACTACTAACTATAACCTTAGACCTATCATTTATATTTCCTCATATAAAAAGTAAACAGTCTGTCCTTATTGAGTCCCTTGAAATTAGTCTTTGATGTGTACCTTATATTTCTCTTGGATCCTGTGTGTCAAATGTCAATTAAGTTTAGGTTTTTTTTTTGGCAAGGAAATCCTGAAAGTTTGACAATTCATTAAATATCCACTTTTTTATTCAAGATTATGCTTAACTTTGCAGGGTGTGATATTTTCAGTTGCAATCCAGTTCTTTTGTTCTTTGATATATAGTGTTCCAAGACCTACTGTCTTTTAGGTTCACCACTGCTGGGTCTTGTGTGATTTTACCTGTGGCTCTGCCATAATTTAATTATTTTTTTCTTGTTGCTCATAATATTTTCTCCTTGAGTTGGGGGTTTTGGAGTTTGACTATGATATTTCTGTAGGTTTTCTTCATAGGATCTCTCTCAGATGGTGATTGGTTGTTTTTTTTTTCTATTTCTACTTTCCCCTCTTGTTCTAATGCTTTGGGACATTTTTCTTTAATTACTTCTTGTATTATTGTATCAAAATTCTTTTTTTGATCTTAGCTTTCAGTCAGTTCGATTATTCTTGTGTTTTCTCTTTTTGATATGTTCTATATTACATAGATCAGTTTTTTTTTTCTTATGAGATGTTTCACATTCTTTTCTATTTTTCATTCTTTATTTTTTGTTTTATTATGTTTTGGTCTCTTATAACTTCACTGGCTTTCCCTTGCCGAATTCTAATTTTCAAGGAGATATTTTCTTCCTTAAGATTCTATATCTCCTTTTCTAGTTGGTTGACTTTCTTTTCATAACCTTTTTTTTTGAAATTGTTCTTAATTTTAAATTTTTTTTCCTCGATCTCTCTCATTTGATCTTTAAAGTCTTTTAAAAAGTTTTTCTGTGAATTCTTTTTGGGCAGGTAGTCATTTGACATTACTCTTTGGTGTACAAGAGATTTTTTTTTGCTTCAGTATCTTCCTCTGAAGATGAACCCTGGTCTTCTCTATTCCTATAGCAATTTTGTATAGTTGGGTTCTTTCTCCTTTGTCTACTCATTTTTTTTTACTTTATAGCAGCTTATTATTGTAATCACCTCTAGTTCTGGGGTGTGGGGGATGGTGCCTCTGGCCTCAGGTCTTCCTTCGGTTGTCCCCCTGGCCTGAAACCAAAACCAAGAACTCTTCCCTTCTGGAAGTGCCCACAGAGAGCAGCATCACTGCCTCACTGCTTCTGCACTCATCTGGTGTGTGCTGGTTCATTCTCAACCAGGGCCCATCTCAGTAGCACAACTGGGCCTGGCATTCCTTACCAGCAGAGGTTTCCTCAATTTTCCCCTGCTCAGACACCTGGATTCCCACTCTCTCTGTCTCTGGGAGGTGAAAGTTCCTGTGGCTGGGCCCAAGGCTACCTCCCAACTCAGCTAGCCCTAGGACTGTCTGCTTGCTGTTTCAGAGAAACTACCCTGGAAGTGTTTACTCTTAACAGGGGCCAAGTCTTGGTCCTGGGATTTTTTTTCCAGTTATTTGGGCACACTTTTCAAGTTTGCACAATGTATGGAATTTGATTTCTAAAGTGCCTTCCAGTTTAATCTTATAGTCTATAGTTTTACCTGCCCATTCCACTTTTTATATGGAATTGATTTAGTTCATAATGCAATATAGGTCACAGAGAGGGGGAAAAGAGAATTTATATGACATGAAGTGAGTGGTAATATGGCAGGAGCTCTTTGTTTATGTTAGATATAGGTCTGGTTCAGAGGTATTTGATGGTAGTATTGAATGAGAAAAACTAGCTAATGAAAAAAAAATCTAATTTTTCTTTTCTCTTAGTAATCACTCCACCCCTCTGTCTTTCTCAATTTCCCCTTTCTTTTTTATTTTACAATATAATATTTTGTTTTTTTCTCAATTACATGTTAAAACAATTTTTTAACATTTTAAAAGTTTAGAGTTCTAAATCCTATCCCTCCCTTCTGTCCCCCCTCCCTGAGACAGTAAACAATCTGATATAGTTTATACATGTGCAGTCATGTAAAACATTTCAATATTAGTCATTCTGTACAAGAAGACTCAAAGAAAAGAATGAATGAAAAAAGAAAGTGAAAAATAGCATGCTTTAGTCCCATTTAGACAGTATCAATTCTTTCTCTGGAGGCAGATAACATGCTTCATTGTGAGTCCTTTGGAATTGTCTTGGATCATTGTATTGTTGTGAATAGCTAAGTCATTCTCAGTTCTTCTTCATACAGCATTGCTGTTACTATGTACAATGTTCCCCTGGTTGTCCTCACTTCACTTTGCATCAGTTCATGTAAGCCTTTCCAAGATTTCCTGAAATCTTCTTGCTTATCATTTCTTATAGCACAATAATATTTCATCGCAATCATATGCCACAGCGTGTTTAACCATTCCCCAATTGATGGTCATCCTCTCAGTTTCCAATTCTTGTCTGCCACAAAGAAAGCTGCTATAAATATTTTGATATGTTAATTTTGAAATGGATTATTTTTGATTCTGCAGAACCATTTGGGAGACCCTTGGCCCTGAAAACACACAGCTAATAAAAACTAATTGGTTTATAACCCACCAAAAATCATAGTATAAGGCCTACCACCCAGAGCAATCCTAAGAGAATTAGCCAAGTTAGAGTAATCAGTCAGTCATTTATTAGGCATTTGTTAAATACCTACTTTGTTCCAGACACTGTCCTAAGCTCTGGGGATACAAAAGAAAGGTCAAAAGATAGTCCCTGCTTCTCAAAGAACTCATAATCTAATGTCTAATAGGGTATAAAGAGAATTGGGAAGCCACAGATGTCAACTTTATGTTGGAGGAGATTATTGCTTAGAATCTCTGAGCTGGAAGGGGCCTTAAAATCAAATAGTCCCTGACATTTTACAAAGGAGGAAATAGAGATGAAATGAAGCAGCTTGCCCCAATTCATACAGTAGCAGAGTCAGGATTAGAACCCAGCTCCTCTGACCCGGTCATCTGACCCAACTTGTACATGAATAGTAATCACCTTTGGAACATCTCTGAAGAGCAGTCGTCTGGTTTTACTTAACGAATTACAAGCAGAGGAAGCTCATCACTTCTAGAGGCAATCTAGCCCACTTGTAGACAGCTCTGTTTGCAAGTTTTATCCTTACCTGAGGTCTTAGGAAACGTTATTCATTCCTGCCAAACCTACATTTCTGCAATTTCTACCCGTTCGTTGCTTCTGATTCTACTCTCTGGGGTCAAGTAAAGCATAATGGATCCTTTGACATACCAACTATTTGTATACTTGAAGAAAGCCATTTGTACCGTCCAAGTCTTTATTTCTCCAGGGTAACTACCCTCAATTCTTTTAGTCTATGTTCTAGTATCATCCCCTGTTCTCTTTCTACCTGGTCAAAGAGGCCAATAACATCCCAAGGAGAGTGAAAAAAGGAGACTTTTCACTTCATTCAACATTGTCCCTTGTTAGCTGATTATCAGGTACTTTATTTATGGTGGTATTTATGAATTAGAGAAAGGAGAGAAAAATAGGATAATAGATTTAGACTTATAAGGGGTCTTAGAGGCTATCTGGCCACTAAGATTTAGATCTAAGAAGGAAAATAGGGATCTGCTATTAAAGAACTTTTTTAACCTGGGGCACGCAGGCCCCACACTCTCTCCTCGAGGTATCCATGGATAGATTTCAAGGAGTCTGTCAATTTGGTGCCCTGGATAGAGCACTGGACTGGCAGGTCAGAAATATCTGAGTTCAAGTTTGGCCTCAGATATTTCCCAGCTACTTGACCCTAGACAAGTCACTTAACCCCTGCCTCAGTTCCCTCATCTAAAACTGGAGATAATAATAGCACCTCCCTCCCAGGCTTGTTAGGACAGTAGAATACTTGTAGAGTACTTGGCAAACTTTAAAGCTCTAAATCAGTGTTAGTTATTATTTTAATATAAATGGTATGAGTTGTAATCCTATACATTTTATTTTATGCATTTGATTTGGAACCTTATTCTGAGGAGTCCAAAGGCTTAACCAGATTGCCAAAGGGGTTCCTCCCTCCCTCCCTCTCTCTCTCTCTCTGTCTCCCTCCCTCCCCCTCTTTCTCTCACTCTCATTCTCTCTCTTTCACACACACATACACACAAACACACACATACACACATTAGAAACTCTTGTCTCTAGTGATAGTAGTGGGTCATACTGTAATAAATATTGGACTTCGAATCAGAAGGTTTGGCCTAGTATTTTGCCATGAGTACTTAATTAGCTGTTTGAACTTGGGCCAATCAACCTCTCTGAGTCTCATTTTCCTCATCTGTCAAATGAGAATTGCTAAACTCTAATGTCTCTTCTAGCTCTAAAGCTATGATTTTATGAGCCTCTAACCCACTTTTAACTGCGGAAGAAACTGGAACAAATGCACAACGAATAGTCTTTTCTTTGTGTCTGTGTTCAAAATGGTTGCTAAGATATCTAGAAACTGGAAAGAGCACAACATTTGCACTGTTATTTGGAATAATGTTCTGTGACTGAGAAGTTTAAAAAAAAATCTGTTCAAAGTAACAGTTCGAGGGAGTGGGATAGAAGGGCTGATTTCTTTAAGCTCTCATGATAATTCTAAACATCAGTATTGTGCCACTAACCTATTTACTTCCTCCTGGTGCTCCTAAATGAATCATGACATTCAAAACATATTAAATTTTAATTGTTTCCATTATCAGCCAGGAGCCATTCTCTTGTTTGCTTTTTTTGATCTCTAAAAGCTGTCGCTCTGAAAAAGGTATTCTGGTGTTACTGCTGAAAACCTCCTATGGGGAGTTCTGATGTGCACAAATACTGGGTTTTGAAAGGGAATCTGCTTCTACTTCAATGAGTAAAACATGGCATGTGTAATGTGTTCTGAGCTGTAAAAACTGAATTCAGGCACTGACTGGGAGCAAGGGTATTACAGAGTGACCAACAGATGCTATTTTCTGTATTCCTGAAAAATTTTAAAACAACAGCCTTCTCTAGAAAGTCCACATAGTCTTCCTGGAGACCCCATCCTAGGCTCTGACTGCAAATGCTCTTTGTACCCAGCACTAAACTATCGAGTCATTCAGTTCAATTAAAAAATCCATTAATTTGTACAGGAAGGGGAAGGTGATATTATTCACATTTTATAGACAGATAAACTGAGGCCCAGGAATTTGTCAATAACAAAAGGGGAGAGGGCAATAGGACTGCTCTGGTATGTTGTTGCTTAGATATTTTTCAATCATGTCTGACTTTGTGACCCTATTTGAAGTTTTCTTGGAAAAGATACTGGAGTGCTTTACCATTTACTTCTGCAGCTCATTTTACAGATGAGGAAACTGAGACAAAATGGGTTAAGTGACTTGCCCAGGGTCACTCAGCTAGTAAGGATCTAAGCCCAGGTTAGACCTCAGTTCTTCTTGACTATCCATTGTGCCATATAGCTGCCCTTGGCGAGGGGAATTCCTAGTGTGGAAATACCCTAAACTGATGGAAATCAGCAACATCCTCTAAAATTTCTTTGCAATTTCTAGTCCAAGGGAGTTTCCTAGGACACTGACTTGCCCAAAGTCACACATCCAGTATGTATCAGAGGCTGGACATGACCCTTGTTCTTCCAAACCCCAAGACTATCTCTTGAGCTGTTCCTTCTGCTGCCACACTTTAATAGCAAGGAGAATGATAAGTCACATTTTATAGTGTTTTATGGTTTATGGTTTGGGAAGCACTTTCAGACATCATCTCATTCAAACTCACATCAACCCCGTGAAGGTGAAAGTACTTTCTCAAGGGCGAGTACTGCTTTTCCCTTTGTTGTCTTTCTACTCAGCACCTAACACATTACACCGTAAGTAATACATTATGATGAACTCAATTGGGAATTAAGATAGTTCAGATATTACCTCTATTCTGCAGAGAGAAAAAAAAATGGGAGTTCATAGATATGAGGTGACTTTCTCATAATCACATAGCAGCCTTCCCTTCCACTCCATCTTCCACATCAGTAAAACAAAGGGATTAGATTAAATGGGTCATAGAATTAGAGCTGGATGGGATGGCCCAACCCCTCATTGTACAAGTAAGAAAACTAACTCTAGAAAGGTTAAACGATTTATTCAAGGCCACATGGGTATTATTCCACCAGAAATGAGAGCTGAATCTAGGTTTAGGTTTTTCTGGCACCAAATGCAGCATTCTTTGACTTTCTACCTCTAAATTCTGTGATCTCCATGCTCCTTTAATCCAATGGTTGAGGGTACTTTGAATACATTCTAGACATTTAGTAAAGTTGACATGACAGAGGATCATTCAAAGTTTCTTAGTTTAGAGCTGAGTGTCTGAAACCCAGCTTGATTTGAAATCCAAGCATCACTTATTGGCTTCCTGTAATGCATCCAGTCTGTGATTGAGCTTACCTAGAAACCTGTTAGAATGGGTAGGACTATGCAACCTTCAGATTTCAGAATGGAATTTTAAAAAATTGGGAGTTTGCAGAATCTTCAAATTATTGCATAAGGACAACCATTTAAGTATGTAGGCGTTCCATTCAAATGACTTCCAGATATGCTGATGTCAGAATATGGAAGCCATGAATTAAGTTCAATTTCTGAAAGCACAAAGTTCACCAAGAACAAACAAGACCAAAATGCCTGGATAGGGGTGGAAAAGCACAATAAGGAAAAGGTGAAGATGAAAATCTTATAACGGACCTTTCTTTGTTAAGCCAGGAAGAATAGGGGAAGCCTTGGGCTGTAATGGTAACTGGCCAACGCTATCTCTGCCCCATCTTACACCAACTTTCAAAGGCAAGAGTAAGGGTCCAGCGTAAGGGTAGTACAGTGAGAGGAGCTGAATTTGGAGTCAGGGGATCTAATTTCAAATATTGGCTTTGGGCAAGTCATTGGAATTCTTCAGAACTCAGTTTCTTCATCTTTGAACTAAATTAGGTTTCGGATTCTATGACCTCTAAGATCCCTTCTGTCTTGAAATCTGTGATCTTGTTAGTGTATGCTATTGTTTTCAAACATCACAGTTTTACTCACCAGGTAAGTGGACAGTCACCATGTCTACCCAAAACAAGGAGCAATTAACGAAAAAGGCAAAGATTTGACGCATCAAACCAATTTTTTGCTTTGGTTTACATAGACCAAGCAGTTTGAATATGCTCAATGAACTGATTTTTAAAACAGTAGCGATACTATTTGACTAAATTAACTATCTATTTTGACATTGTGGGTTTAACCCATCTAGGGAAAAAGCTATTAAAAATTAGCATTAGTTTCTGTCTACAGATGTAGAGAATAGCATACTTGTCACATGACTCAACTGCCATACTTCCTCATCAGTGGCTGATGTAAAGTGTACTATATATAAAAAACCCCAATGGATATTACATGTGCTATTCCTCATGTACCAATGTGGGATCAGATTCTCTTTAAAAGCTAGACTTTGTCTTCAGCATTAATGCCATAACAACTTTACCAAGAAATATTTTAAGAGGATCAAATAAACAAAAGAATAAAGATGACTAACACTTAGACAATTAAAATGGTTAACTACAACATGGGCCACTAGGTGGTGCAGTAGATAGAGTGTGTATGTATGTGGGGGGGGGGGCGGGGGGCTAGAGTCCAGAGGACTCATCTTCCTAATTTCAAATGTGTCCTATGATACTTACTAGCTGTGTGACCCTGGCCAAGTCACTTAACCCTGTTTGCCTCAGTTTCCTCATCTATAAAATGAACTGGAAAAGTAAATAGCAAACCACTCCAGTGTCTTTGCCAAGAAAACCCCACAAGGGGTCACAAATTGTTGGGCATGATTGGCATGACTGAACAACAACAGGGTAGCGTAGACACCCCTTCCAACAAAAACCCACAGTCTCACAGACACAGTCTCACACATACACATCAACACAGTTCCATACACACATAGACATATACACATACATATACATATTCTAACTTCCTACCAGATCTGAAATCGTGGAACTTTCTTACAAATTATGCTCCACAGACAACTGTCTCTTTCAAACCCTTGTCAATCCTGGCCATCGATACATGAGTCATTTTCTAAAGTAGATCTGGAATAATACTGTACTTCATCACAGCCAGTGTCAGGTTTTAGAAGTTCCCGGATGAGATCACCTTTGAGATTGTCCTCACCCACTGACTCTTCCCCACCATAAATCCCATCAGCCTCTTAGCTAACAGCAGACCTCATTAAAATTTGAACCAACTTAGGCTTGTGCCGTTAGTGCTGAGGGCCCATCTGGGCTCATCAATTTCATCCTCTTCACCAACCACTGCAAGTTCCCCAGCATATGTTTAATGATTTATCACCTTAAAAATGATGTTAGTGAATAATTATGCACCAGAAAATTCTCATTCGTGTATTGCACCAAGTGCAATTCTTCTCTACCTGTCTTTTCCCTGATGAAAGAAAACTAATACATGAACATATTCTTGTGTTTTTAAAAGAAATGATGGTATTTATTGATCCTAACTAGAATTATGCAATATTTATTGTGTCAGGTGCTGTAGTGTAGTTCAGTTTCACAGATGCATACAAATCGTTCAATATGTCTTGGAAACATTCAGAACAAAATTAAAGTGTATAATGCTCTGGTTCTAAACGTAAAACCAAAACTCTTAATGAGTGACAAAATGAAGTTGTGTTTATGTTCATGGAAATATGCAATCAGTCCTATTCAATATTTTTGTTCTTTTAATCTTGAGCACATCTAACGATGACCACTGCTATACCTGACAAAGGCTCTGTATGGACTATGAAATTTACCTAGGAGATAACCTAATTTTTAACATTTTATTTTTGAGCTCTTAACATTGTATTAATGTAATTTCCCACCCTTTCCTCCATCCCCGCCTGAGAAACAATCTTCTACCTAGCAACTAGCATTTTGACTAAATTCTCTTTATGTTCAATTTTGTGTACACAGTATGAACATCTCTAGTAGACTACACTTTAAACTGTAATTGAATCTTCATACCCTATTTTCAAATGTCAATAGCTTTGCTCATTTGGTTTAAAATTTGTTCAAACATCAAATGACGCATTCCCTTATTGGAATTCATTGTGGGTAAATTTTGAATTCTATATTAAACAATTTTACTGTAAAATGGTAACAAGGGAAAAAAGGAAAAAAATATAAATCATATCAATGAAAAAGCATATTTTCCCATATTTTTCTCCTATGACTGAAACTAGACCATAGTCTACCACACTGTCACATGTACAGCACTGATGTTATTTGGCCTTTGTTTCTGAACTCTGTGTCTCAGGTGCCCAAGAAATCATTATGCATTCAAGTGTTACATAAATGTATTTATCTTACATTCACTAAAATCAAACATATCCAATTTGGGAGTCACTAAAATGATTTGGCCAGTCATTTGGCAATTAACCCATTAGTCAAATATTGATCATTGCAAACTAGAAAAAAAAGAAATTTACCATATTAGCCAATACAGTTATGCATGGAAATATAGCCTGTGAAAGTGGTTGCACACTTCTGATGTGCAAAAGCAGGAATAGGCAAGATATGTGAAGAGGTCATCAAGGTGGTAAGTGGAAAAAAATTGCTACATATGAATGTAAAGGAATATTGTCATGATGTACAAAATATTGAATATGAAGAATTCAGAGAACATTAAGATGTTTATAAATGAATGTACAGTAAAGTAATACCAGGAAACTTGAATTCACAGTGACCACATTAATATCAAAGAAAACAAATTTTAATGACAGCTCTATGATCAATGCCATTATCAGTTCTAACTCCAGCAGACCAATAGTCAGGTTTACCTCCCACACAGTAAGGTGGAAACAAGACTGAATTTGGAAACAAAGAATACAAGCGTGAATTCCAAATCTATCATTTATTAGTGGTGTGTCACCTCTCTCAGTTTGCTTCTTTGTGGTTGTTTGTCCTTCCCTCTCAAAGAGGACAATGAAGTTAGGGAGGTGATGCCATGACTTACAAGTGAATCAGATTTAAGTGAGGGAAGGCTGTGCAGAGTCACCAGTCTCGCCTTCTCCTCCTGAGCCATCTAAGTCCAGTGGCCAGAAATAGATCAGGATGACAGAAGATGGCCCAGGATACAGTTAGGGACCTAGGCCTTTTCAAGCTAAGGTCTTTAACAGGTCTCAGTTTGACTGAGGCCATCGGTTTCCTTATGTGAAAAATAAAGGATTCGGACAAGATGAGCTCTGAGGGTCCTTATTGCTCTCATTCCATGATCCTTTCTATGGAATGTATAAAATGAACACTATCTCAGACATGAACAATGTATTGTTTATTTTCTTAGTTTAACAGTCCCCTGTTACAAGTGAATGTTCTTTTAAGGGTGTATTAGGGGTGGAGACAATCATTGGGAAGTCATGTTTCCCCCATTAGAATATAAGTTCCTTGTAAGCAGGGATTGCTGCATTCTTTAAACTGTTTCCCTGATACCAGGTACATATTAGGTGCTTAGTAAATTCTTAATTGAATTATTGAATGATAATTTAAAAAGACATATAGTAAGCTTACTTATCTGTTGCAAAGAGATAATGGATAATGTTGTTCAAATGTTGCAGTTGGTATGACTCTTTTTGACCCCTTGTGGAATTTTCTTGGCAAAGATACTGGAGTGGATTGCCATTTCCTTCTCCAGCTCATTTTACAGATGAGGAAATTAAGGCCAACAGGGTTAAGTGACTTTTCCAGGGTAACATAGCTAGTAAGAGTCTGAAGCCAAATTTGAACTCAGGAAAATCATTCTTCCTAACTTCAAGTCTTGGGCATTGTATCTATTGTACCATCTAGCTGCCTATGAAGGATAATGGGAAATATTAAATGATTAGGTGGGATGATGTCAAAGATTCTAAAAGTTGGAAGGGAGCTCAGAGGCCATCTAGTCTGAGATGATGGGGACCTAAGTTATGGTACCTATGAAAATTGGAACAAAGAAAACTCAGAAACATTGCAGAGGAAAAATGAACACGATGTAGAAAATAAGTTTCTTGATAGCCAGGTCTGTTTTTGGTTTTCTCTTTGAATCACAGGAACTTAGAGCAGTGCCTCTCACATTAGTAAACTTCAAATAGATGTATATTGTTTGGTAGATGTTTCATTTGCTTGATTGGATGTGGTGGAAGCCTAAGAGAAAACTTAAAAGTAAACAAACAGGTTTTAAACTGAGAAGCCTAGCCATATTGTGGTCATGGTTGCCCCATAGTTTATTCTGGAATCTAAGTTGAAGAAAGTGGAGCTCATAGTTTCTCCCCTTGAATTCTCTCCTCTTCCCAACTTTCTTATTGCTGTTAAAAGCTCTATTATCCTCCCAGGCACCTGGACTGGCATCCTTGGTATCATCCTTTAGTCCTCACTCTCAGTTGTCCCAGGTATCCAGTCATTTGCCCTATATTGTAATTTCTGCCTTCTTAATATTTTCATTCTTGGCTTTTTCTCTCTACTCACATAACCATAGCCATAGTTCAGGCCTTTATCACCTCTAACTTGCACTATTACAATATCCTACCAATGGGCCTCCCTACATCGTTTCTCTCCTTGCTCCAATCCATCATTCAGGCAGCTGCCAAGATGATTTTCTTAAAGCATAGATCTGACCATATTGTCCCCTTGCTTAGTGAGTTTCAATAGCTCCCTATTACTTCCAGAATCAAATAGAACACCCTCTATTTGGCATTTAAAGCTCTTCATGACCTGGCCCCTTCTTCAGTTATTTGTGTTTTTCTCCGTTCTATATTCTTCATGATCTAGATACACTGGCCTACTTTCATTCTTCAAATATGGCTCTCCATCACCCTCCTCTGTGCCTTTGTAATGGCCGCTACCTATGCCTGGAATATTCTGCTTCCTCTCCTCTGACTCCTTGTTTCCCTGATCTTCCTTCCAGACTTATCTCAAGTCCCAGGAGTCTGCAAAAGACATTTCCTGGTCCCTTTGCTGTTAGTACCTTCCTCTCTCTGAATCTGCTCTGTATTTATTTGTATGCACCTAGTCACAGGTTGTCTCCTCCGTTAGAATGCATGTATATTCCTCTGAAGGCAGGACAATTTTTTGCCTTTCTTTTTATCTCTGGTGTTAAACATAGGGTCTGGTGTTAAAAAATTACTCTTGACTGACAGATAAGGGAATTCAGAATTAGTTATATTAGGAAAAACTTTTTGCCACCTAAAAATAAAGTTAATCTCTATGCCCAGATCACGCCAGAGTATCAATCTGCACCAAAGCAAAAACAAACCAAAAAACCCACCTTCATCATCAGAAAGGAAATCTGTTGCAAGAAGGGGCATTCTTTTTGTTTAAGTATTCAGCACATGAGTACACATGGTGCCAATAGGCCAATCATTCTGGAGGTCAGCTAGAAATTTATGAAAAAAGGTGAAAAGGGGTCAAGATTTCCTGTGGAATGTCTCAAGAGGGAGTGCAAGAAACTAGAAGCAAAGCATTTCTTTTTATTCATCTCTTTTCTTTATAATATTCTATGAGAAAAGCATTTTATTTGATCAATATTGTTCTAATACTCAGGTGAAGGGTATATCTTCCTCTTTTGGAGACCATTAGACACACTCTAATGTACTGTACCAGAGGCAAATTAAGCAATAATTACTGTAGACTTTAAAGACAGGGTAATGACTAAAACTTAATTTGTTTATCTTGTCCAAAGCCATAACTTAGTTATAATGAATATCAAGGATATGTATGAAAACCCAAGGGTTTTCTGTGAAGATGTTATCTGGATTCTTTAAAAAAAATTTTAAAATGCTAATAGCTGTAATTTAAAAACTGTGTTTTATATTTTTGTAAATGCAAACAACACAGTTTCTGAATTTAGTAGCTAGAGTTGTGGTCTGGAAATAAGACATTGGTTTGATAATTACAAAAAAAAATTCTAGGGTGCCTACTGTATGTTGGGCACTGGAGGATGTACACAGTTTAGATTAGATAGTTTTTACCCACAAAGACCTTATACTCTAGGAGGGAGATTAAACAATGCAGGACTCTAGGTATAATACATGATATGGTATGATAAATGCAAACCACCTCGTATGTGAGATCTGAGAAGGAAAGGTCGTTTCTATCCAGGAAGATGAGGGATGGCCTCATGGAGGAGGTATCCTTTGCATTGGTTAAGAATTCAACAGGCAAAGAAAGAAAGAGAGGACATTCTGGGAGGAAATTGGTTGAGTAAAGGCTTTTATATGTGAAAATTCCATGATGAAGGTGCCATAATAGAGAGTAGTACAGTTTGCCTAGAGCATATAATTTATGGAAAGAAGTAATACGAGATAAAAATTAGGAAGATAAAATATTAGGAACATTCCTGTTTTGACTTCCTTTTCAGTGGCATTACTAGAACTGACATAATGTAACTTCTGGCAATTGGGAATGGATTGAGGAAAGAACAGGTGACAGCTAAACAAGAACAAGAGTAGATGTATTATTTCTAGGTGTGTAGCTGTGAATAAGAAGAAATATACAGGACAACAGAATAAGTGGATGTCAGGGTCAACAGAAATCTCCATTTCAACTTCTTCCCTTAGGATATGAGGACCTCAGTACATATCTAGGCAGTTGATGGGAAGTAACAATTAGAGAAGGAGACACTGAAAATAAAGAAGGGAATAACCCATGGGGTAAATTGGCACAAGAGATGGGACAGTCTGAATCAAATGCACAAGTGACAGAGTTAGTTTTGGCAAGAAAGATGGTCACTTAGAGTGAAGTTTTGAAGTATATTTTAAATAAGGTAACCAAAGTATGAAATATTACTACAAAAGAGACCTTAGGTATATAACTAAATAGGATTTTAAATTTTATTATAATGGGAAAGATACAATTCGAATGTCCTGTGACAGTTCTTTAAAAGCCAAATATTAAAGAGAACTAGGAGAAAATTGCAGCCTCATGTTATATCTGCTAATGTAGCATCTTCTAATGATAAAGAATAATGCTTATAGTTTGCAGTAAGCTTTTCCATAGCATAAATTCTTAAAATAGTGAAGGATATCAAACCTATTGTCAGATATAAGATCTGGACATCTTCATCACACTGTAAAGTGTCCCTCCTCAGTCTTGGGAGGATTTTTTGTTTTTACTTCTAGTGGGCCTGGAAGTATTAACTCTATTGAAGTATGAAACATGCTCTGTGCACATGTCTATACACAAACACACATGTGTGTTTATACATGCACATATATGTACATATATACAGTATATGTATGTACATGCACATGTATACATACATATGTATATATGTATGATTGGTCCAGAAAAATAGAGATTTCAAACTGGAGGTAAAATACTGCAGCATGAACTTACAGCATGCCATATGTCAAGAAAGGTTAAGAAATTTATCCAAGAGATGGAAATAAACATGCAAATATGCTTTAATGACCTGGGAGCTTCCCTGATTTAAGCTCCATTGAAAACTCCTCTTAAGCCATCATCCCCTCTGGCCATGCCTGAGGGGTGCTCAGAGCTTCCAGTAAGGTCAGCTCAGAGTTGGTCTTGGATTCAGCCTCAAGCCCAGTTGAGCAAATAGCGGAGGGAACATAGACTTAGTGCCCAGTGCTGACTAGCTAGGCCAGCAGGGCAAGAAGCCCAGAGCTGAACACAACTCAGTTCTGTGCCCAAGCCAACTGTGAAAGGTCTCCCACAAGGGCTAGGAGCCTAGACACAGAGCAGAGTTATGAGTTAGGCCTGCAGTGCAGGACACCCAGAACTGATCTTGGACTCAGCCCTGCCCCAAGCCAGCAACTTGGGAACTGGGGCACTCAGTGCCCAGAATTCTGAGGGCACACTGCCTGAGTGTATTTTTGTTGTGTTTTGATGAGCTTAAAGGGAGAAAGGAAAAGGAGAGAGAAAAAGATAAACTAGGGAAGAAAAGGAGAGGAATGAATGGATGTTATCTCACATAATTGGGGGTATAAATAAAAGTTTATATTAACAAGGAAGAGGTTAGAGGGGGGAAATGAGCATTATTTGAACCTCACTTTGAAATAATGCAGAGTGAAAGGAGCAGAACTAGGATTACAGTTTATATTATAGTAACAACATTGCACAAATGAACAATTTTGGAACCTAAGGATGCTGATGAATACAATGATCAACGATAATTCCAGAAGATTAGTAATTTAGGATGCTGCCCACCTCCTGACAGAGAGGTGACAGACTAGACATGAAGTGCAACATGCATTTTTGAACATGGTCAATGCAGGAATTGCTTTGCTTGAAAGTTTATGTTTTCCCTCAGTGGTAGCATTGGAAGAAGGGTGTAGAGATGAGAAAAGAGATAGGGCAGGTATTTAAGTGAAAAAACAATACTAAAACAGTAAGAATGATAGGATTGATAATAGTAATAAAAAGAAAGCCTATGGCCGAGAAAACCATACTAACCTGCTCCTGATAGGTGATAGACTCAAAAAGCAGAAAGACATACATTTTTAAATGTAGGAATTTGTTTTATTTAATTCTGTGTATTTGTTACAAGATTTTGCTTTTTTCAATTATTACGATGCAGGAGGATGAGAAATTAAAGTTTTGTTTGGAAAAATGATAAAGAATTCTTTGTTCTGTATTCAAGGCTATATATGGGGAAAATGGATGTTTATCACAGGCATACCTGCTGTGACCTTGCACAGCCCTCCCTCGCTCAAATCAAAGTCAACTGCAAGTCATGTCATCATTTTCCTGATGCCATGGTCCTCTTCAAGAATGAAGGACAAACACAACAACGACAACCTAATATCCAATGTGATAAATATGGCTTCATGATGCAGAATTAAAGAACACAAATCAAAATCTTATGAAAATAGTGGTGATCATGTGAAGTAAGGGCTTATAGGAAAAGGAGGACATATTGAATATCAAATTTTTTAAGATGTAAAAAAGTGGCAAGGGGTACCAAATAAATCAACACATTAATTTATATCGTTGTCCCAGGTAATTTGCTCACCACTGTAGTAATAGAGGTGAGATTCAATTTCAAATTTTTCCTGATTCTCGTTTAATACTCATTACACTGCACCAAGATGCTTCTTATAGCTCCAGTGTGTCTTTCCAACCTATTTTATATCGTGCTCCTTCATAAATTTCATGAACCAACTGAAATAAAACACTAACTTTACCCAGGTCTTGTCCTCTTTGTCTGAGCTCTATAAATTAGCACTGGCTTTCCCCAATATCTGGGATATACCCCTTCTTCATCTCTACCTATTGAAATAGTGTTCTTTCTTTAAGGACTAGCTAAAAGTGATATCTCCCTTCTCAGGGAAAAAAAAATTGGAGAACTTTGTCTGATGCTCTCCTTTGCCCATATCACCTTCTATCTTGTATTGTACTTATCTATGCGTATGCCATATCTCATCTAGTAAATTAGAAGCTCTTTGAAGGCAATGACTAGTTGTTCAGCATGGCATCACCAGTGCCTACATACCAATTGTAAGTACAAAGTAATCAAATATTAATGTTTTCAGTGAAGAAATCAAGTTGTGAAGCTCAAACAAGACCATTTGTATGAAAGTGTTTTGAAAATGATAAAGTAGAAGAATATATATGGTGGTGCGTGCCTATAATTTCTCATACCAGGCAAACTAAGGTGGGTAGATTGAGTTTGAGAGAAGGGTTATAGCTGACTGACTGTCTGCACTAAGTCCAACACCATATGGTGAGACCCCAGGAATAGGAGGCAAACCATGCTGCCTTAGGAGAGGCAAACTGACCCAGGTCAGAGACAGAGCAGGTCAAATCATTCCTGCTCAGAAGCAACTGGATTGGGCCCACTGTACTTCCAGCCTGGGCATGATAGGGACACCCAGTTTGGAAGGAAGGAAAGAAAACAGAAAAGAAGGAAGAAATCGAAGGAAAAGTTTGAAGCTTTATATACATATAAGGTGTCATCATCATCATCTTCATCATCATCATTATTATCATTATTAATAATAACAACAATAATCTTATTATTCTTTGTCCTTGTTGAAGAAGTTCACATAGAGATGGAACAAGTTGCTTGCCTAATACTCCTGTCTTATATTGAATGTACTGTAGTCGACTGCAAGTAAATAAAATGATGGCTTTTTGCGATTGAGTCCATGTGACAACTCTTGTGATAGGATAATGGAGGTAATATACCTCTTTCATCCTTTTCATACATGATTTTTACTTTTTTTGCTAGGTCTGGATAATCTATAAATGTCTTACTTCACATCGCTTGGAGATTATAAGCAATGTTTTTATTTATGGTGACAATTAAAAACATTGTTCTTTGATTTTTTTATGGATTCGTGTTATATCTGGGTAATTGTGAGCAACGGTTTTTCCTGTGGTTGTTGAAATAATGGTGATGATTATCACTCAGGGCAGATGAAACCAATAATTCGTTAATCCATTAAGATTTCCCAGTGCTCTCCTTTGAGATGTACAGATAGATATCTCTTGTCCCTTTCTGGTTTTTTACAGGCTTTTTTTTTTCTTTCTCTCCTAAGTTCTGCCTTTCCCCAGATGACAATTGGAATCAACGTTGTAGGATAGCTTCTGCCAATACATGTCACTGGGTCATGTAATTTTTGCATTTAATATTGGCTCTAGCCTATCCCGATCTGTCCAGAGTATTGCATTCTCCCAGTGTGTTGAACTGTACTGGTTGGTATACCTTAAGAATGGCACACTGATTTCTTAAACAGCGACTGAGGGACAATCACCATGGCTACTCTATTCCCTATCCTCTCTCACTTCCCCGTGCCCCCAACACATATTGGAGAGATTTTGTGCTTTCACAGGTTCTATACTTAGAGGCAATGCAGATGGTCTTTATCTTTATAAATACCCACAGCAACATGCCATTGGCCTATGCCTTCTCTCTTAAGGGCTAAAATTTTGAGGTACACATTGTACATTTCCTATGTTCCTATCGCTATTTACCGTCTTCCTATCACTCTGTGGTTGAAACTCTTCTCTTTTGTCAGAATATCTGCTTCTGCTTGCTCCTGCTGCCATTTCTCATCACTAACCATAACTAACTTCAGCAAAGAAAAGTGTCTGACATGTTAGGAAAGGAATAGGAAGTATATCTGTTTTTTCTAGGAAGATGTAGTGAATGATCTCTTTTTTTCCCTTCTAAACCTAATAAAGAAGAATGGATCTTCACTTAACAGAGAGTATAAACTCTGCAGAAATGTTATAGGAAAGTGAGCATGTAGTCACATCATCACATTACAAATGAATGGATTTGGAATATGTGCATGATGTCTTCAAAACTGGCTTTCCAGATGGTTTTCCTAATATCCTGACAAACTGATTTCTGCACAAGGGTCCTTCCGGGATTTGGCAGATTCAGTAGAAGGCATGACACGTAACTTCACTGAGATCCTGTGGCCCATTCATACGGCATTCTTTCCATTAAATGAATCCACGTGGTCATTCCCACGGTTCTCTCCCTCACTGACAGGGAGGAGTTGAAATTATACCCCGGACTTCCAGATAACTCATCCCAAAGTTTCACACTAATGAGGCTGCATCTAAAATTCCTACAAGTCAGAAGATGGAAACCACAGCTACCTTTTCTGGGTTTGGGTTATCTCTTTATTTGTTCACTCATTCATTCATTTGTTTATTTATTTATCAGGACTGGAGATTTCATCCACATTAGGAAGCTCCTCAATGAGAAAACTTCCTCTACTAATGCAGAAAAGCAACTTCTCTGTGATTTATATAGAATAAAATAATTGCTTGGGCCACTGCGAGTTTAAGTAACTTGCTTAGGATGATACAGCCAGAGGCAGACTTGAATCAAAGTCTTCTAACTGCAAAACTGGTTCCCTATTTACTACAACATGGAAAATTCAATACATATAATATTTCTGAAGTTTTCCTCTAAACTGGATAATTTATTAAATTCACAGAAATGAAACACTGTGTCTTTGTCTTCTGTTTTAAATAGTAGGGATTAGCCTATCGACACCTAATAAATAGAAACAATATTTCCCATATTTGTTCCTTTAGTGGGGATGATGGTTTTCTTATCTCTTCCCCTCATGCAGAGACACTGATATTTCATAAGACCAATGGTTTATACATTAATATTTTCCCTGGAATTTTTTTCAATCTAGATCTCTGGCCTTGGGACTTGAGGGCAACTGAAAGATTAAATATGCTGCACAGTCAGCTCTAGAAAATTGTTTCTGCATTGGAGAGTGCAAGAGGTAAGCCAGCCATTAGGCCTATGGGGTAACCTGTATGTACCCTCATTCTTCTGCTAGAGATAAGACAGCAGCAATTGCCTGCTTTCTTCTCACTAAGTTGTCACCTTGGGTGTGGGCCCAGTCAAATGTGGAATTAGTCCAACCCAGTTCACAAAGCTTGGTTAAGAGTTTCAGGACTGTTTTAAAACTATTACTACAAGTAGTTGAAAGGACAAAAGAAAATCAGTCAGTCCTACACTCATTATTCTCTACCTCTCACAGCTCATTTGATTTTTATTATGAAGTGTTTTGAATTGCCAATGTTGAATTAGTTAGACATAGCAATGAAGTCTAAGGGATTTTGATTTTCCTTCTCTTTAAGCAAATCTTTAAGCCTCATGGCTTCCTGCATTCCATTTAGATTTCAAAATAGTGATTAGCTGACCTTTTTTTTTTTAATCAAGCTTTTGCATTCTTGAGGGTGTTCTTATGTAATCATAGAAATGTGCTTAGATTAAACTCCAGAGACACTATGGCCCAATGGTCCAAACGTTGTACCGCCCAATAGAAGATCATACTGGATTACATTTCAGGTTTCTTCTAGCCTTTAAAGTCTGGTCTGTGGTTCCATTCTAATCCATATTATGTCACTCATTAACTTTCAGACTTTGTACTGTCACTTGATTGTAATGTATTTCAGTTTCTAAATATGGAGTAATTGATAATGATGCTAATCTATCCCATCATGAAGTTGTTAGTATTACTACACTCCTTAAAGAGAATATGCTAAATGTTCTTATTGTTCTGTGAACATTCATGTTGGTTGTCTGTATTGAACTACTGCTTTCCACCAACTAATAGCCAAAATGCTCAGCTCCATTACTTTTAGTTATTTCTTTCCAAAAAGACTTTTCAATACAATCAGAATTATGTTAGCTCCCAATTATGGTTAACAGACCTTGGTTTTATAGCTCAGCCCCTAGAGCCCTGGCAAAACATTAAAGCTACATTATGCTGTTAATTCCCTCCCCACCCCCTATGCAAAATGAGTAACATGTAAACAAAAACCAAAGCCCAAGCAATAGGACAGACAGTAAAATATTTGATTAATGGAAATTCTTAATTGAAAATAGAATTAATATAAGCACTTTAAGTATTGAGAAACAGTCAAACTATAGATTTAACTTTTAAAAATCAAGCCAAGTTCTACATCCTATGATTGGTTTATGTTCAACTCAATTTTCTGTCTATATTTTTGCATCTAAATACTTATTGCTTAATCATTTCAATCATGTCTAATTTCTTGTGACATCTTTTGGGGTTTTCTTTCACAAAGATACTGGAGTAGTTTGGCATTTCTTTTCTAGATTATTTTACAGATGAGGAAACAGAGGCAAAGAGGGTTAAGTGACTTGCCCAGGGTCACATAGCTAATAAGTGTCTGAGCGTGATTTGAACTTGGGTCTTCCTGGCTCCAGGCTTGGCACTCTAGCCACTGTGTCACCTAACTGCCCATCTAAATACTTGGTATTATTAAGAAAGATAATTCTTGCCAATCAAACTACCAAGGAAAAAGCGTTCTCCTCCTGCCTCTGATATTTGCTACGTAGAGGACTCTGGATATATCATTTAAACTCTCATAGTATAAGTATCCTTATCTGTAAAATAGAGATAAAAATAGCATCTTCCTCATAAGGCCATTGTGAGAATCATATGAGATAGCATATTTAAAGTACTTTGAAATCTACAAAATGCTACATGATTTAGTTATTTATTATTTAAAAGTTGTTATTAGACAAAAAAATAATTTTAAGATCATTTGGAGGAGTAAAAGATCTAGAACTTCAAAGGAAATAATTTTTAAAAAACAGCATTAACATGGCACTTGAGTCTGTAAAGTATTTTACAAATATAAGCCCATTTGATCTTCCCAACCCTCCCATAGAGGTTTGACAACCTAGTAAGTAGGCATTTTAATTATCCTGATTTTACAAAAAAGCAAAATAATGACCACAGGACTTGTCTTGCCCAGGACTCCACAGTAAGTGAAGCAGGATTTAAACTCAGGTATCAATAACTCTAAGTGTAGCACTTTTTAAATACTACCTGCCTAAAAAAGTGGGAATGAATAGAGAATAACACTCTCACACCTTGAATTATACTGTAAAACAGAATCATTGAAACCCTTTGTTTCTGGTTAAAAAATAGAAAAGGTAAAGAAAGGGCATAGATTAGATGAGGATGGAACACAACAATCTAGTGTTCAAAGGACTTCCTTGAGGAGGAACTCCCTGTTTGATAAGAAATGCTAAGAAAACCAGAAAGCGGTTGGGTGGAAAGCGGGTTTTGACCAACACTTTGAACCACTGGTGTCAAACTCAGAAAGAAAAGGGAGCTACCAAACCATATACAAGGATTTCTGGAGCAGCATGCTGACTTAGAAAACCACATGCTAACATTGTCCATTTTCTATTATATTTTTATTTATTTTGTGAAATATTTCATAGTTACATTTTAATCTATTTCAGGACTCTTTTGACCTGAAATGAGGCCTGTTTTTCCTGTTTTCAACATCTCTGCCTTATAGCTTATGTGATATAATAAGTTCAACATTGATACATGATCTGAATATTACAGTCATACCTTGATATTGGAATAGGGCCAGAGCAGGTACCAGTCACTAGGAGGGAGATTTCTTATCTAAATAAGGCATAGAGATCACAAAAGATAAGCTTTATTATTTCTGTTACACAAAACTGTCAAGATTTTGCATGAATATCAGTGCGACTAGGATAAAAATAAAGTTGTGTATTGGGAAAAATATTTGTATTAGTAAGGGTCTCATATGTGTGGGTGTATGTTTGTGTAAGTAACATATATATGAACAAGAAGAATTCTCCAATGGATAAGTGATCAAATGACACAATTCTCAAAAGAAGACTTTATTAAAACTATTAAGAAGCATGTTAATGATCTCTAATAATAAAAAATGCAAATCAAAACAACTCTGGGATTTCACTTTATATTCAGCAAATTGGCAAATATACCAAAAGATGGGAAAAGTCATTATTGTAAGGGCTACAGAAAGATAGAATCATGAATTAGTCCAACTTTTTTGGTAGCAATTTGGAATTATGCTAAGAAAATGCTACTTATACAGAGAAAATGGCTAAAATATCTATATTCTTTGACTCAGAGATCCTGTTCTTAAATGTATATCCCAAGGAAGTTAAAGGCAGAATGAGAGGTCTCATATACACAAAAAATATTTACAGTATCCTTTTTTGTGCTGGTAAAGCTATAGATATGAGAATGGCTAAATATACTCTGCCACACAAATGTAAAGGAAATATTATTTAATAATTAGAAATATTATTAAGAAATAATAAATATGTAAAATTCAGAGTAATATGGGAAGATTTATATGACCTGATACAAAAAGAAGAAAACAGAACCAAGAAAAAAATGACTGCAATAAAATAAATGGAAAGAACAGTACCCAAAAAACCCAAAATTGATGCTATTGTGTAAGCATGTTAAAAACCTCCTTTTAATTTCCCTAGAAGGGGCAAGTAGGTGGTGTTGGGGCAGCTAGATGGTGCAGTGAATAGAGCACTGGCCCTGGAGTCAGGAGGATCTGAGTTCAAATCCAACCTCAGTAAATTGATACTTACTAGCTGGGTGACCTTGGGCAAGTCACTTAACCCCAATTGCCTTCCCACCTCCAAAAGAAAGAAGAAATTGGAGCCATCAATTTCCCTAGAAATGCCAAGAAATAATATTTTTCTAGCCTAACACATTTTCTAAATCTTTCCCTTTGGGAAAGTAGAACAACAAAAGCTAAGACCTTCCTTTGAAATTAAGGAGACTTATTAATGAAGCTTAACTCTAGTCTTAATGAGATCATTGCTTTTTTACCTATTTGGAGTGACTGGCACACTGACATACCTGGAGAAAATGCCTTATCTTTTGAAATTCAAGATTAAAATGTTGATCCTAGCCAGGAACTCTTTAGGGGAAAGTGGTCCAGGAAGGAAGGAAGGGACTAAGTGGTGACTATTCTGGAATGTTATGTCAAAACTGTATTTATCATAAGACCTCCCCCTCCCACCCTCGTTCAAGACACATATTAATATTACCCGAAATCTTCTTGGGGAAGAAAGTCACCTGAGCCGAAATCTCTGAGAATTTAATTAGTAATTTTTTTTATTCACCACTATACATTCACTTTCTATGTTATGTTTTAAATAAAACATCTAATCTACTAAAAAAATAATAATTTCTCTTCAAAACATTAACCATATTCCTTTTGGGATGCAGAGGTCCAATTAATCTGTATCCTTCCAACCACATGCACATATATTCCAATTCAATTAAAAACATAAAGGAAAATGCAAATTTCTAACAGTTAGGCAAAAAGAACCCGCACTGTAGCCATGACCAAAAATATATGTCTATTTCTGCACCTGGAGTTAGTTGTCCCTCTTTCAGGAAGTAGGTAACATGCTTCATCATAGGTCTGAGGGAAACATTATTGGTCATTACATCGATTAGCATTAGGTCTTTCAAAGCTGTTTTTCTTTACATTGTTATTTTCTTTGTATTAATAGTTTGTTTTTGTTCTTCTCATTTTATTCTGCATCATTTCAAACTATCCAGGATTCTCTTAGTCTCTTCTATTGTTTCTTATGGGACAATGACATTTCATTACGTCAATATAACACAAATTGATCAGCCATTCACCCAATGATGATCACCCTTTTAGATTCTTATCCTTATATTTTATTTTTTCCATTTAATGTGCTCTTCAAGATCAAGAAGTTTATTTTGCTTGAGACTATTTACTTTCTGACATTTTGCTCTTTTTTTAGCCAAACCCTCATAGCCACTTATTTCCCAATTGAATTTGATGTTCACCCAAACTCTTTTGGTACACACCAAATTCTGTGTGAATGTGTATATGTGTGTGTGTTCAACCCTCTTTTGTTGTTTTCTGGTCAGTGTGAGGTTCACTTGATACCTGTTCCCTTGATTCCATCCTCACCCCATTTATGAGAAATTAGCAAGTCTACTCCCTTCTTCCTTTCTAACATGTTTTTCTTTCATCTTCCTTTCTCTTTCTTTTCTTAAAAGATTAGAACCAATCCATATTCTTCTTCTTATTAAGTCCCTTGATACTCTTTGAAGACATTAATGTTTTAAAGTAGAGGTTCTTAGAATGGGAAGTGTGAACTTTAAAAAATATTGTGAAAACAGTATTTCAATAAAATTAGCTTATTTTATACATTTCCTTTATCTTCTGAATTTAAAAATGTTATTGGACCCCCCCTTCCAGGGGTCCATAGGCTTCACTAGACTGCCAAAGTGGTTAATGATATCCTATTACAATAAATTAGAAATTATCATTGGAAATTATATCATCATATAGCCACTTCCAATTACTCACATAAATTTACTTTGCTAGGTTACTTTTGACTCTTATGTTTATATTTCAAAGTTTCTATTCATGTCCAGACTTTTTGGCAAAAATATCTGAAAGTGCTCTTTTCCATTAAAGATCCATTTTTCCCCCTGTAGAATTATATTCACTTTTAAATGGTTGCAAGATTATTTCATTTGCCTTTTAGAATTCCAATATCACTTTTCATTTAGAGTAGAAGCTGCTGTATCTTGTGTAATCCTGACTGTAATTCCTTAGTATTTAAACTCCTTGTTTAATCTAGAAGGATGCTTGCAGTACTTTTTTGCTAATGTGAAATTCTGGATATTGACTAACACATTCATGAGACTTTTGCTTTCATAGTTTCTTTCGGGTGGTAATTGAAAGGTTCTATCTCATTTACCCGCTGTTTCTACTTGATGTGGGTAGTTTTCATTTATGATTTATTAAAATATAGTGTCTAAATTATTAAAAAAAAAGTAATTTTCAGTGAGTTCATTGATTTTTATTTTATCTCTTTTTGACTGTTTTCCATGTCACTTGTTTTCGGTATCAGGTATGTTATGTTTTCTTCTATTTTTTGAGTCTTTTGATTTTATTCTAATATTTCTTGTCTCATGAAGTCATTAATTTCTTTTTAATCTCATTCTAGTTTTCAGGGGGTCTATTATTTATGTAAGAGTGGCAGCTTCCTCTTCTAAGTTATTTTCCTAATTCTTTGCTCCAGAGCTTTACTTTAATTTATTTTTATTTCTTCATTTCTTCTATGCATTCCTTCTGGGAAAATAATTTTTTGAGTTTTTGCTTAGAATTTTTATAGAAAATTTTCAGGCTATTTTTGGAGGCATATATAGCTTTACAATATTTTTAAACTAGTTGGTTTCAGCTTAAAAATTTCCAGTTTTTTTTCCTTATGTGTAGTTTTTTGAAAGTGCCAGGTTTTGCCCCCTACATTGCTCTCAGGTGAGATAGTTAGCCTTTCTTGGTTTCGCTGTGGATCATCTAGGTTTCTATGCTAATATCTCCTAAGGCTAATGCTTCCTCCCACCTCCACCCTGCACTGGATATTTGAGATTAAGAATGATGAATCTGCAGGACCCCCAGATGGCATCTGAGGACAAAGTATTAGGGACCTCAGAATCCTTGAAAAGCTGGGTTATCTCTGAGCTCTACCATGCCACACTCATCACTACTACTCTTGGTGACTTCCAGGTCCAACCTGTAGGTTTCTGAGCACCCCAAATATTTCTAACCACTGCGGAGAATTCTCTGGGGACCTATCACCTCTTGCTACATCCAGACAGAATGCCTCTCTGGGAAGCTACCAGCTTATTTGCCTACACTGGTGTTGTTTCTGATTGTAGTAGATAGTATTATTGTTCTGTCTGACTTTTTTCTGCAGTTTTAGGGTGAATAAAGTCTTTTATATAGTTTCTCATTGCATTTCTTAATCATTATTTGGTCTGATGCTAATTTCAGGTATTTGTTTGCATAGATAAGGGAGATAAAGGTTGTCTGTCCATCTTGGTTTGAAGTCCTGTGTCACCACTTGTAAACTCTACATCATGATCTTGAATACACTTACTTGGTTGGAAGAAATAACACTTGAGAGGACAAGAAGCTGGATAGGATGAAGTTTATGTAGAGCAGAAGTGCTGAATCAATTGCAAGGATATTGAGAGACTGACTCAAAGTATTTGGAGGCAAAGATGCCAAAATTGAGGGGAAAATCTTGGTCTTTATTAATACCTCCCAAATCTACCTGTACATTAGGGCATCCTCACTGAGAGTCTTATAAGGCAATAAGCAATTTTCATAAGCAATATTCTATGCTATATCACATATTTACCATCTTGTTTTGACTCAAAGGGGTAGGGAATAAAGATTCCATTGCACTTTCTGACTGTGGATGATGAATTTTTTTTTTGATTCCCCAGAGCAAAATGCTGCCTTAAAGTCTCTCTTCTCCCAAGGTTTTTACAAAATGTGCATAAAGTCAGTCAGTCAATAAAAATTTAATAAGTTGCTTACTATATATGCCAGGCACTGCACTAAGTGCTAGGGGTACAAAAGTAGTCAAAAGACTATCCCTGTCCTCAAGAGGCTCACAATCTAATGGAGAAAACAAAAGGCAAAGAAATATGTACAAACAAGATATATACAGGATAAATAGAAAATAATTAAAAGAGGGGAGGAACTACAATTAAGAGGTGTTAGAAAAGGCTTCCTGTAGAAGACAGTATTTTAGTTGGAAGGTGAAGAAAGCCAGAGATTCTAGGGAGTAGAGATGATGACTGTAGGAGTCATTTGAGATTTCTTGAAATAGAATAGAAACCTCTTCAATAATCAGAATTAGGTAAAGCACAAAAGAGGGAGATAAATGTTCACAAAAGGTATTCTCCAAGTAGAAGACAGATGTTTTTAGGTGGTTGGTGAGGTTCTCCAGTTGTTCCTACTTGCAAATGACATTATACTGAAAATGGCATTGAGTAACAAGAAACGCTGCTCA
>CM053626.1:93893613-93911546 GCA_028646595.1 Phalanger gymnotis
GGATGGGAGGGGAGTGGGGTGACAGAAGGGAGGGCTGACTGGGCAACAGGGAAACCAGAATACATGCCATCTTGGAGTTGGGGGGAGTGTAGAAATGGGAAGAAAATTTGTAATTCAACTCTGGTGAAGATCAATGCTGAAAACTAAATATATTAAAGAAAAAAAAGAAATAGAGGAGCTCTAAGTTGTCATTGTCAGTTCTGTCAATAATAAACATTTACAAATGAGAAATAGTGATAGAGGGGCTAGAGTTCTGAAATTGCAATCAGAAAGATATGGGTTAAATCCTACCTCTGACACAAGCTCCATGAACCTGCTCAAATCATATCAGCCTGAAGCAACTTCCTAGGATTTATCTTCTACGTCAAACGCAGAGTCTAATTTTTAGAGATTTCCAAAGACTGATGAAATTAAGGGTTTTTCATGTTTTTTTTTATATAACTAAGTTGCACTTGACAATGTTTTCCCATTGGATCACCTTCATCTGATCCTTACAAGAGCCTAGCAGGTAGATAAAGATATTATTATAATCATTTTCAGATAAGGAACCTGAAACTAAATCAAAGGAAAGACATAGTGTAGTATACTGGATGAAAAACTGGATGTAGAGTCAAAGACCTAGATTCAAAAGCACTTCACCTCTCTAGGGCTCACTTTCCTCACATAGATTAATGGAATAACCTAAAGCAGAGGTTATTGACTTTTTGGTGTTGTAGACCTGTTTGGTAGTCTGGACTTCACCTATTAACTTTTTCCTTCTCGGAACAAGAGTTTCAGATGCATAAAATAAAATAGAGCAGATTACAAAGGAATCTACTTGTATGGAAATAGTTATCAAAATATTAAAACAACAAAAACAACAATGACAACAAAACAAGTTTACACACCCTAGGTAAAGAATCTCTGATTCAGGTAAATGCTTCTTATCATCAAGGTACAGTGGAAAGATGGCCGGATTTGGGGCTGCAAGCCCTGATTTCAAATCCTAACTCTGCCGCTTGCTAGCTTTTGTGGCTCTGGGGAAAGTACTTAAACTCTGTGGATCCTAGTCACTTCAACTCTAAATTGTGGACATGGTGGAGGACCAGATAACCTCAACGGTTCCTTCTTAGCTCGAAATCTATGATCCTAAGATTCTCTCAGTTCTTTTAATAGACTGAGCCAGGTGGGAAAATGTTGGACTTAGGGTCAAGAGGCCCTGGGCTTGAAAATCATCTCTGATCCTTACTAGCACTGTGACCACGGACAATTCATTTTCCCTTCATGAGGCTCTATTCAAATTTTCTCCTCTGTAGAAGAGGAGTAATAATACTGATCTACGTGACTTTTAGTCTTGTTATAAGCAAAATACCTTGTTGATCCTAAGTGCTCTGCAAACATGTGATTATGACAATTCTAAGCCAGGGTTCTTAACCTTTTTGTGTGTGTCATGGACTTCACCTTTTGCAGTCTGGTGAGACTTATGAACATCTCAGCAAAATGTACATAAGTATATAAAATAAAATGCATCAGGCTGCAGAGGAAGCAATTGTATTTAAATAATTATCAAAATATTTGGAGAGGGAGTAAATAACCTCTCTTCTTAGCATCCCCAGTTACTTGTAGTATGTTGTTGTCCTTTTTCTTGCTATTTTGCTATTCCTCTCTTTCAGTCTCCTCTTTATCTTGCCTTCTGTTAAGCCTTTCCCCATTATCACCCCTTGCAAATCCTGCCTGTCGCCTTGTAGTACCCCCAACTTGATTTGCCTCCAAAGCCCTTTGTATCTTGCACAATTACTCTAGAACTGTTTTACATATTGTCATAATGTTTGATGAGCTCCTGGACGGGTTTGTCACATTAATGAGTTGTGAAATGGTTATGCTTTGTGTGAGAGAAGTAATTTTCATCAGTGAAAGCCACTAGTGAATGAATCCCTGCTCTGCTTAATGCAGGGAGCCACCCTCCCTGCCTGCCTGGCTTCTGGGTATGTGGCTGCAAGGGATGTGGAAAATGGGACAGATTTAGCCATTCACTTCCAAATAATCTCCCCCTAAACCACAGGAGAGAAGATTATTGTCAAGCTCAATTCAATCCATAGGGAAAATAAAAGTGCTATCTGAAACCCAAGGGGGAAGAATGGCTGTCCCCACTGGTTCCAAGTACACTGTCACATGCAGCTGTGGTTCTCATGGGTCTGAAGCCTTGCTGTGCAGTGTGGTTTGTTGTGCAGCAAAGGGTCAGAGAACATTGTGGGAGGGGGAAGAATCACACTATTTCAATCTGTGCCTTTGAGCCCAGGCTCTTTTCTCTCCTCCTTCTCCCCAGGGCTCTATTTTCTTAATCATCATGAATGAGGGGCAATGCTGTTGCCTCTGCACTATCCAGGCATCAGTCTGAATGCCTTAGGAGCTGTCTTCTGATTCCCCAGCTTGGAAGAATATGTTGTTACACTCTCCCAAGCCAGAAAGAGTGGGTCGGGTTGGACTAGATGATGCTACTTTACAGTAATGGGGGGAAAAGTTTTTTGGACCAGACTTGTGATTTTTATTCATATGAGGAGCTTCCAGTGAACAATTTCCTCTCATAATGCACACTGACACCTCTGACATTTAAACTATTTAAGACTCACTTGGGGCACTGAGGGATTAAGAGATATGCTCAAGATAACAGAGCCAGTATGTGTCAGGAACGGAACTTGAACTCAGGTTGTTCTGACTCTAACGCCAGCCTCTCTAGTCACTGTGCCATGTTACCTCTCAATAATAGAAATAATTAGGATAATAATTATAATTATAATACTTATCATTTACTGAGAAAGAAGTACTCTCAAAACTCAAGAAATCATAAACTAAGATATAGAAGCTTTGTCATTTGTATTATAGGAGCATGGTTCTAGAGCTGGAAGGGAACTTGGAGACCATCTACTACAATTTTATAAATAATGAGGGCTAAATGAGACTAACAAATACTTGCGTAGGGTCACAGTTCATTAAATGTCAGAGGTGGGATTTGAACCCAGGTCTTCCTGCATCTAAGGCTAGTACTCTAGACACTACGTTATATTGTATCTCTGTCAGTGGAAGAAGTATCCATATGTACTAAATAAAAAATGTTTTGGAGCAGTGAAGTAAGTAGATGGCAATCATGTTACTATTTGCATTGGGCAATGAAAGCCCCCATGGATTTCTGGGATTGAATTATCCAGTCTGACTGTCTACATTGGTCCAATTACCCAATTGACTGACAAGTCTGTTTTGTACTGTCATACCATGGAACATGCAGGAGTTATGCAATACTCTGGAGGAGCCAATCTCCCTTTCTTTAACATAATGTCCACCCCAATTTTTCTGGAACTATTCTTTAACTTTAGAGCCTGTTGCCTAAGTTGGCTCAAATCACTGGTACACTGCCTGGAAATAAAAGAACACTGTCAGCACTCTCCTTTATTTTCAAGATATTCTATCTTAGATTAATTGACTTTAAAAATATAGAATTTTCCAACCCATTCTTCTAGAACAGGGTCTACTAAAGGCATGGTAAGGATTGATGACCCATTGAGGTCCAGGCATGGTGTCATACACATTTAGTCCTTAATGTTGGGGAAGCTGAGCCTAATGGAACCTTTGGGAGCTGCAGTAGGGCTAAAGTATATCCAGCATTCTCACTAAGTCCAACACTAATATAATAAACCCTGGGGAGCAATGAGAAATAGGCCAGTATCAGAAAAACTGAGCAGGTTAAAGATTCCTTGCCAATTAGTATAAGATTGAGACTTGTTGACCACCATCTGAACGAGATGGGGAGACTCACCCTCAAATAAAACAAGAAATAAACAAAAAGGATGACCCATTAAGCTTGTCTTCGGCATCATGATTTCTTTTTAAGCAGGAAATATTAATGAATGGCTCCAACTCATCTTTTCAAGTCATCAAGTAGTGTTGAGTGATATGAAAATGCAGACATGATCCTGAAGTCTGAACCACAGTGAAGGGATGAGGACAAGTCTGCAGCAACCAGCAGCGTCTCCAAACCCCTCACCATGGCCTGAATTCCATTAGCGTGAGACTTGGAACACCACATCTGGTATTCCTTAAGTGATTCCAACAGTTGGCTACCCTCCTAGCTCTTAAGCAAAGTGTTCAAGAGCTCACATGGTAACACTTTGGTGCATATAATGAATCTCTTTAATTTGAATTATTTTGTTAAAAGGAAGAAACAGGGGGAGAGAGGTAAATGCTGTCTGGGAAGCATCTGGGTTAAAAGTGCTAAGCTCAGCATTTTGCAGAGTCTGTCTCTTTTTGTTCCTGGATATAGTACAAACATGTGGAAGCACTGGAGACAAAAAAATGCAGTGTCTGGAGATTGGTGTTGCTTCCTGTTTCACCAAATTCTACTTGTCCCTAGATAGGCAAGGAGGAGCAGATTTGTGTTTAGAACATGGTTTTTGGCATGGCCTTTCAGAAACTGAGGACAGAATGAGTAGCTTTGGGACCCATCGACCCATCTCTCTTGGACTATTGTTCCATGTGTGAATTTGTGGGCAAAGGGAAGATATTTAGGCAGTGTTGTAAGTTCAAGAAAAAAAAATTAGGAGAGGAAAGGATGAAAAGTTCAATAACACTAACGATAGGTCTTATTTATAGTAGCGTCAGTGTGGAGAAGTGGACAAAGGGCTAGCCATGAAATCAGGAGGAACAAGGTTTAAATCCATCTTCTGACACATCCTAGTTGTGTGATTCTAGGCAAGCTACTTAAATTCTCAGTGCTCTGACAAATAGCTAACCATATAAATTACAGATGAACAGCCAGCCTGCATCAGGGTAGGGGGTTCCTCACACTGATTAAAGAACAGGCATGAACCAACAGAAAGAAATGAAGCCCTTTCAGTAATAATTAGAACTGACATTTGTATAGGTCTTTGAGGTTTACAAAGCATTTTACATATATCCCTAATTTAATATTTAAAAAAAACTTTCCTTAAAATAACCTTTTGAGGTAAGTAAATGAAAATGTTATTCTCATTTTGAGGAAGAGCAAACTGAACCGTAGAAATGTTAAGTAATTTGTTCAGGGTCATACAGCCAGCATGCACCATAGCCAGAACTTGCACTCAGGTCTTCTATGATACCAACATCCTGACCTTGCCTTTCTAGGTGAAGACTAATTATCTTATCAGATTCAGGCTATCATGTGCTAGGAGATTTACAGAAAGGGCCAGGAAAGATTAGATTAGTAAAGGCATAATGATCATTTGCCAGAGTTCAAAGCACTTCATAAAACTTTTTAACCGCACTATTACCTCCATAAGGTAGATATGAACAAGGTCTAATCATTTATAGGGAAAGATACAATTTTTGAGGCTGAGCTCAATCTATGATGGATAAACAGTCAGAATGAAACATGGCAGAACAAAGCCATTTGGTTTACTACATCTCCACTCTGTTCCATCTACCCAGATGCACCATAGCTGAAGCAACCATATGGAGATCCAGATGGATTGCTAACACGGCCAAAACCATTGATTCCTCATCTTCATCTAGTTGTTGAGCTGCACAGAGACAACAAGTGAGTCCATGTAGTTGAAATGAAGTAAAAAAAAAAACAAAAGAAAGCCACTATGTGGATTATGTAAGGGAAGTTGAGGACACTACCATCTCTCTAATCACTTGCTTTCATAATCTCAGCTTCGTCCTTGACTCTTCTGTCTTTCTCTCCCTCTTATCTAATCAGTTTCTAAGTCTCCCTTTTGAGCAGAACACCTCCAGTTTCTACCTCCTCTTCATTTGCATTGTCATCACCTGAGTTCAGGCCCTCACTTTCTTTTGCCCAGATTAAGAATAATAGTTTCCCACCTGGTCCCCCACCTTCTAGTCTTTCTCCTCTCCCATCCATTCTCCACATAGCTATCAAAATCATCTTCCTGTCACATGGATCTTATTATGATGCATCTATGCTCAAAAACCTTTATTCTCTATTACTTCTAGGATTAAATACTGCCTTCTCAGGCTAGCATTTGCATTTAAAGTCCTAGCTCCATCTGACTGCAAGATGTATTTCTGTATTTATTTTATTTTATTCCACTATAGGCATTCTACGTTCCAGACCAAATGATCTGTTACCCAAACAGATACAGTACAGACAGTTCTCACTTTATGTAAGCTAACAGTTCAGCAGACCTCTATGTAAAGTCATTACATAATGTGAATTGGCCTTCTATGTAAATCGAATTTTTTGAGGGGAGGAGCATTGAAAAGGGAGGAAGAAAGGGTACTGTGGGAGGGAGGGAGCCAGCATAGGGTTCAAGGACACGTGGGGGCCAGGCAGAGCAAGAGGAGGAACATGTGGCTCTGGGGCAAGTCATATGGGGGCTTGACCTGAATGGAAAGAAAGAAAAGATGGAAGGAGGGAAACACATAGTACTTGAGCATGGATGGAAGGAAGACACAAACAAGGGCACACAGGTACCAGAGTGGGCAAAGTCTCCTTTCTCTGTGCTGGATAAGCTATGTGCCTATTATCCATGTCCTCTTGTAAGTTCACCTTAGGAGATCTGCCTAGCATGCTGCAGTTTTCCTCACAAATAAAGGCATTAAACATAGATCTGACAATAGACTGAGCCTACATCCAGCCTAGATAAACATGGGAAGGTTCATGAGCAAAGGGCTGGCCACTTAAGTGATGAAGTCTTTGGCTACTGTGGCCTACAAAACAGAAAAATGTGAAAAGATCCTCAGTTTGGTGTGGCACTTTTTATTAATAGTAGATGAGTGGTAGGAAAGGGGGCAGAGGGTACCCAAAGCCACAAAGATTTTGGACTGTCTATAAACTTGACCTTATTATTGGTGCTCTAAACACGAAAACTTATCCAATTGAGAGAATTTACCATAGGAGGAAATGAATTCTTATTAATTGGCACTCTCAATAGGACTGAAGCCAGAAGAAAGAGATGAATGGCAGCTAAATGGAAGCCTATTTCAGATTCCCCTTGAAGAGGCTAGCAATTAACGATCTATGAAGAATTGGAGTGTAGTACATATGAGTGAAATAGGTTAGTTATATGGTAAGATTAAGGCAAAACAGTTGAACAGCCTAAGTGCCCAAGAGTATGGAATACATAAATAATTAAAGCAAAAAAATCTTTACTTATCACCCTGGTGTTGCTTTTAAAATTCTCTCAACATTTTAAAACATACATTATACGGCTCAATGTTTAATTGGCAAGTATTTGCCCAAAAGACTTGAGAATGGTCAACAAAGAGGAAAATACCCAAGAACTCTCACTTTAAAGAGGGGATAACACTACAAATTTCATTTCATGATTGTCCCATTTATGATGGACTTTGGAAAGATTGGCCCTTGGGCCATAAGTTTTAGGAGGTTTTAGGCACTGAGGAAAAGGTGAGGCTGAGGTAAGACTTGAGGGATTGATCAGATGACATGTCAGCAAAAGATTCAGCATTTGTAAGGGCAGACTAAGCACCAAGAAGTTCCACCAAGAGCCTGAGGAACTGAGATCTCAAAATCAAAATCCAAGCAACATGTGCCAAGAACCATAGCAAAAAAGGAGGATGATAGAGAACCAACTTTCCGCTGTGAGAACTTGAATACATCTCAACTTTTGGTATGTCATTAGCTCCTTTACATCTACTATTTGGATATGTTAATAATCTCTTTTTAGGGAAGTGAAAACACTTGACTACTAGGATGGAAGATAAAGCAAAGTAATTATTGACATTAATTGGCATTGACATTAATAGAAATAACCCTAAAAATTAATTAATCCAGTTGAGTAAACATTTGCTAAGTGCCTATAGTGTTCAAGGCCTTAAACGAGAAACAAAGTATGAGGAGACAAAAGAGAAAACAAAGTCCAAAAAGAGCCTCTTCTCAGAGTAGCCATAATGATGATGACACTCGAGAGAATTCAAGACAATTTAGCTTTTATTTTGCTTCTGTTTTCTCTAGCTTGAAGTACAATAGAATGGTATTGAGACTGAAACCCAGTGGAAGTGAAGCAATGATTACAGAGCATGCATCTGTCTTCTGAGTTCATACCACTGCTGCAGAAGAATGGCATCCCAGGGTACTCAAAGGATGTGCAGGTGTAATATCTGAATCACTACATGTGATCTTTGATAAATCATATAAAATAAACAGGCCAAACAAAATTAAATGTCCTGATTTTCAAAAAAGAGAAATGGGCAGAGCCCTTACATAAAATCTCCACCTACTGAATTACGCTTGTTTCCAAAATAGCCAACACAGAACCTGAGGAATGTATGATTCCAGAATTGCTGTGTTACAGAACAAGTAAGGTAATTGTCCCACTTCTCTTTGACCCTAAAGAGTTTTTAAACATTAAGGTTAAGATATCACAAAATAGCCTGACTTCCATGAAGTTACTAAACTGGTAGATGAGGGAAATGCCCTAGACATTATATTCATGAATTTCAACAAGGAATTTGACAGACTCATATCTTTGGGGACAATATGGAAGGAAGATGATTATATGACAGTAGATCTAAGTAAATTTTTACTGATTAAATGACTAGACTCAAAGAATAGTTATCAGTATCAACATGAAGGAAGATCTCTGCTGGATTACACTGAACCTCAGGTTTTTTTTTTTTTTTGACTGGTGCTATTCAAGATTTTTATTAATGACTTAGGTGAAGGCATAGATAGCATGCATCTCAAGTCTGCAGATGGCACAAAGTTGGGAAGGATAGATACCTAACACAATGGAAAATAATTAGAATCACAAAAGATCATTCTAGACTAGCAATAAAAAGAGAAATTCAATGGAGATATACATAAAGTATGTATGGACTGAGATTCAAGTGGAGAAAGTTTGTTTAGATAGCAGTTCTTATGAAAAGATCTTAGTATTTCCATGGACTCAAAATGAATCAACAATGTACCATGGTAGTCAAAAATACTAATACTATCACTAGACTTCAATAATAGAGATATGGTCATCATGACTGAGAGAAGAAATCTCTGGTACTTCATTTACCATGTTGGTTAAAGGGCATTACTCAAATTCTGAAGACTCCATTGCCAAGAATGAGACTGTGTGTCTGAACACAGGAGATATGCATAATAAAGGAAACTTCTATATGTTCTGGGGTGGAGCCAAGATGGTGGAATACAGGCAGGAACTCAGCTGGACTCTCCTAATATTCCCCTCCAAACAACTTTAAAAATAATGCCTCAAATACATTCTGTATTGGCAGTCAACAAATGGTTGGGATGAGATATTTTTCCAGCCTAAGACAACTTAGAAGCTCTGGAACACTGAAGTGGTGACCAGTCTAGAGTGAAGGGTAGAGGTTGGAATAATCAGCAGGAGATTTTGGAGGTGGCTGTAACAGTAGCAGCAGTAGCAGCAGCACCAGCTTCAGAAGCTCTTGGCCCAGAGATGGTAAGGGGGTGAGAAAGAGATTGCAGGGGACCATTTGCTGCTACTGGGTACAAGATCCTGTTGCATTGCCCATACACAGCTCTGGGTCTAAGATCCAGGGGAAAGAAGAGCACTAGTGCTGATGGCCATCAGGAAGCAGGGGCCCTGGTCATAGTTGCAGGTCAGAGAAGAGTGACTTACGGTCAATGACAAGGGAGCAGAGGCCTCAGTCTCAGTTCCAAGGTAAAAAAGAACACTAGCATTTTGCAGCCACAGGAGAGAAGGAGGCCTGGTAATAGTTCCAGGGTCAAGAGGAAGTCTAGCACTTGTGGCTGCAGGGGAGCAAGATCCATTTCCGGTACCAGAGTACTGGACAGGAGAGCAGTGACCACACACATCTCCTTGGATCATATCACCTTGGAAGCATCAAAAACTTACAGACCCCCAGGACCTGCTCTGAAAACAGAAACACAAAACCTCTGAAACTTAGGACAGTGCCCCTGTCCCCCCGAACCCCAGGAGTAGAACCCAACATTAAGATAAAATTTAAACTCAAGAAATAGGCTAGAAAAAAGAACAAACAACAAAAAAGTACCAGACCATAAAAATTTTCTGTGGTGACAGAGAAGGTCAAGATACAAACTCAGAAGACAATGATATCAGAAGAGCTAAAAACAAAGCCTCAAAGGGAAAAATGAATTTGGGGACAAGCATAACAAGAATTCCTAGAAGAGCTTAAAAAGATTTCAAAAATAAAATAAGAGAAGTAGAGGAAAAATGGGAAATGAAATGAGTGATGCAAGTAAGTTATGAGAAGAGAGCCAATAGTTTGGTAAAAGAGGCAGACACCAAAAATACTGAAGAAAATAACATCTTAAAAACAAAAGTTGCCAAATGGCAAAGGATTCACAAAAATTCATTGAAAAGAAGAATTTTTTTAAAAAGCAGAACTGGCCAAATGGAAAAAGAGAAACAAAAACTCACTGAAGAATATAATTCCTTAAAAATTAAAAGTGGACAAGTTGAAGCTCCATGAGATATCAAGAAGTAATAAAACAAAGTCAAAATAACGAATAATAGAAAAAAGTGAGATGTTTCATCAGGAGAAAAATTATCTGGAAAATGGATTGAGGAGACAGAATTTTAGAATTATCAGACTACCTGAAAGCTATGTAAAAAAAAAAAACCAGATTATCACATTTCAAAAACTATAAAGTAAAACTATACAGATATTCTAAAACCAAAGGGTAAAAATAGGAATACAAACAATCCGTCAATCACCTCATACCTCCTGAAAGGGATCTCAAAATGAAAACTCCAATGAATATTATACCAAATTCCAGAGCTCCTAGGTCAAAGAGAAAATATTGCAAGCAGCCAGAAAGAAACAATTCAAATATCATGGAGGCTCAGTCAGGATCACACCAGATATAACAGCTTCCTCATTAGAAGATCTGAGGCATTAGAATATCACTTTATAGAAGGCAAAGGAACTAGGATTACAACCAAGAATAACTTACCCAGCAAAACTGAGTATGATTTTCAGAGAAAAAAAATGGATATTTAATGAAATGAAGGCCTTTCAAGCTTTCCTGATGAAAAGACCAGAGCTGAATAGAAAATCTGACTTTCAAATACAAAACTCTAGAGAAGCACAAAAAGGTAAACACAAAAGAGAAATCATAAGGAATTCAATAAAGATAAGTTATTTATATTCCTATATGGAAAGATTATACTTGTAACTCCAAAGAACTTTAGCATTATTATGGCAGTAAGGAGTATACATAGCCAGAGGGCATGGGTGTGAGATGACTATGTTGAGATGATTTCAAAAACAAAATAAAATTAAGGGGTGAGAAAGAGGGATACATTGGAAGAAGGTGGAAAGGATACATACAATGAAGGAAATTATCTCATATGAAAGAGGCATGCAAGGGAAAACTCTTACAGAGAAGGAGAAAATAGGGAAGGGGGATGGTAGACAACACTCAATTCTCACTCCCTTTGGAATTGGTTCAAAGAAAGAACGGCATACACATTGAGTTGAGGAGAAAAATCTATCTTACCCAACAGGGGAATAGGAGCAGGAAGGAATAAGAGGGCAAATTAACTGAGGCAGTGGTCAGAAGTAAAAGAGACTTTCGAGGAAGGATAGGATAAAAAGAGAGAGAAGAACACAAAAGGGAAATAGGATGGAAGGAAATACACAGTAATCATAACTGTGAATGGGAATGAGATAAACTCACTGATAAAATGGAAGTAGATAGGAGAAAGGATTAAAAACCAGAACCTAACAATATGTTATCTGAGAGAAACACACTTGAAATAGAAAAATACGTTTAAGTAAAAAATAAAGATATGGAGCAGAATCTATTATGCTTAAGCTGAGGTAAAGAAGTCAGGGGCAGTAATTATGATCTTAGACAAAACAAAAACTTAATAGATGTAATTAAAAGAGATAAGCAGGGACAACAATGGATTTTGCTAAAAGTTACCATAGACAATGAAATAATATCAATATTAAACACATATGTACCAAATAGTATAACATTCAGATTCTTAAAGGAAAAGTTAAATGTGTTAGAATAGGAAATAGAAAAACTAGACTAGTGGGAGACCTCAACTTTCCCCTCTCAGAACTAGATAACTCTAACCCAAAAACAAACAAGAAAGAAGTTAAAGAGATGAAAAGAATTAAGTTGGATATTATAGTCCTTTGGAGAAAGCTGAATGGGAATAGAAAGGAATATTGCTTTTTCTCAGTTATACATGGCACCTTCATAAAATTGGACCATATATCACTGAAAACTCACCACCAAATGTAGAAAAGCATAAACCTCAAGTATACCCTACTAAGTTCATAACACAATAAAAATTACACTAATAAAGCCTAATGAAAACATAGATTAAAATTAATTGGAAACTAAATAATCTAATTTTAAAGAATGAGTGGATCAAAGAACAAACCAAAGAAACAAACAATAATGCCATTAAAGAGAATGATGACAATGAGAAAACATTCCAAAATTTGTCAGATGCAGCCAAAGCAGTATGTACAGAGAAATTTATAAATGCAATATTGCATCAATAAAATAGAGTATGGGGAGCAGATCAATGAATTGGGCATAAAATTAAAAACAAAACCAGAAAAAGAACAATTTAAAAATCTTCAAACAAAGTAGAAATCCTGAAAATCAAAAGAAAGAAGAATAAAATTGAAAGTTAAAAAAAAACCCTTTGAACTAATAAATGATACTAGGAGCTGGTTTCATGCGGGGAAACAATAGCTAAACCATTAGTTATTTTTACTTAAAAAAAAGAACAAAGAAAATTAAATTACTAGTATCAAAATTGAAAAAGGTGAATGCACCATCAATGAAGATGAAAGTAGTGGAATTATTAGGAGCTATTTTGCCTAAATATATGTCTGACAATCTAAATGAAATGGATGAATACTTAATGAAGATATAAATTGTTCGGATTAAGAGAAGAGGAAATGGAATATTTAAATAGTCTTATCTTCAAAAATAAATTGATTGAGCCATGAATGAGCACACTAAGGGGAAAAAAAAAACAACAAGACCAGATGGATTCACAAGTAAATTCTACCAAATATTTAAAGAATAACTAATTTCAATACTCTATAAACTATTTGGGAAAAAAGGGAAAAAAGGAGTCCTACCAAATTCCTTCAATGACACAAATATGATGCTAATATCTAAACCAGGAAGAGGAAATACAGAAATCAAAAACTCTATAAACCAATTTCCCTATGTGTCCCTAAGGCAAAATGGGCTCCTTAGCACTTGAAGAGTTTGGCTTTTGTTTACTTTGTTTACTTTGAGTGAAAAAACTTTCAGCTGTTAAGTACTAAGCCCCAGGCCCAAAGCCTTATCAGGTGTGAAACCTGTGTGGGCATAGATTAATGACTTAAGAGGGGCCAACTCAGGAACCAATGGTCTCTGGTCATTGAGACCGGGCTTGAGAACACCAGAGGCTTGGCTGCAGGGAGGCGAGCTGAAAGGCAACTACAGCTGAAGCTGAAAAAAGCCGAAGCAGGAGACCTGTGTGTAGACCCAGGAGTGCGAGCAAAGGACTTGAGGCCAGTAAACATGATTTGGCTAAATATTATCTTGTTTTTCTGTGGCCTCCTGGTTACTCTTGTGAGGTAGGCTTTCTGGGCCTGGAGTCTTTTTGTCAAGATGTCAGAATGGGGAGGCTGGTTCGCAGATCTGCTGCGGTGAGGCCTAAATAAATGTTTTGTTGTGTTCTACTTAGAGAATCTCTCATACCTTGCGATTTTGAACCATTCAAACATATACATGATTATATTTGAGATTATAAATTCGGCCTTCCTACTACACCATAATACTTTTTATGCAAAAATTTTAAATAAAATACTAGCAGTTCCATTATAGCCATGAATCACAAAGACTATACACTATGACCAGGTGGAATTTATATGAGGCATGCAGAGCTTTTTCAATACTAAGAAAACTATCAGCATAATTGAAAATGGAAATAACAAAAACAACAAAAATCATATGACTGTCTTAGTAGATGCAGATAAACTTTTGACGAAATATAATATTTGTCCCTATTAAAAATGTTAGAAAGCATGGGAATTAACGGAGAGTTCCTAAAAAAATGATGAGTAGTATTCATCTAAAACCATCAGGAAGCATTATTGGTTAGAAACCTAACCAATAAGATCAGGACTAATGCAAGTGTGTCCATTGTTACCATTATTATTCAATTCAGTTGTTGTAGAAATACTAGCTATAGCAATAAGAGAAGAAAAAGAAACTGAAGAAAGTAGAATAGCCAACGAAAAAACAAAATTATCCCTCTTTGCAGATGATATGATGCTATGCTTAGAGAATCCTAGAGAATGAACTAAAATATTAGTTTGAAAAAAATTAAACACCATCAAAGCTGCAGGATATAAAATAAACCCACATAAATTATTAGGATTTTTATATATTACTAACAAATGTCAGCAGGAAGAACTAGAAAGAGAAATTCCATTTAAAATAACTACAGACAATATAAAATACTCGGGAGTCTTCCTGCCAAGACCAATTTAGGAACTATATGAACACAATTAAAAAATGCTTTTTCCACAAATACTAATCTAAACAATTGGAGAGATATTATTTGTTCATGGGTAGGCTGAGTCAATTTTATAGAAATGACAAATATATTCTGCATGGTTTTGCATGCATAACTGATATCACATTTCTTGCCTCATGTGGGGGAGGTGAAGGAAGGAGGGATAGAAATTGGAGCTCAAAATTTTTAAAATTTAATGATATAAAATAAAGAAATACATTTATTTAAAAAAGTAAGGGAGGATTCTGACTGGCATAAGTCTTCTGTGAGAAGCAAATAGCTTAAATATTTGAGAGGCAAATGTGAAATTAGCATGGAAAAGGGTGATAAAGGAGCTGTGATCAGTATGAGGATACAAGATAGAGAGAAGTTGATTAAGGTTGTCATGGTATCCCCAAACCTTGGAGTCTCAGAAGAATCTTAGTGACCCTCTAATGCAAGCCAAGAGGACATGAAGATTTCACTAGAGATATTTAAGCAGGTCCATGTCAGTTGCTGAGAACGTAGAGGTGAAATAAGGGAAAAAATGGAAGAACTTTTCTATCTGTGGCACAAGGCAAATTACATTGAAGCTTAAATTTTTTCTGCTAGTGAGAAATCTGAAGGCAAATATACATATTTTTATATAGTGGCTGACAATGCTATAAAGCTTAACTTTTTCTCATTCACTTTTAAATTCTGTCCATATTAAATAATTCTGTATTTGCTTAATGGTTCTCATCTGATCTGTTAGTCACCATAGCTATCTAGGCCTGAACTTGACTTTAAATATTCCAAGCCTATGCTGGATTTGGGGCTCCACCCATTGAATTATTCTTATTTCCAAAATAACCAATATAGTATCCAAGAAATGTTTAATTCCAGAATTGCTGTGGTATAGAGGCATATTGTCCAAAAGAAGGAAGGTCCCATTTGTCTTTTATCCTAAAAAGTTTTTATACATTGACTGGGGTTGGTAAATTACAAAATAGTCCCCCAAATTAGCATTTGGGTGAATTGTAATAAAAGAATTACTGGGATATAGTTAAACTTTAAACTCATATGCAGGCATGGAGACCATGAAAATGACAAAGAAGGTTTACATTTTTTGTCTATCTTGAATCTCCCATCTATGACTTGATATTAAATCCCTGAAGCCTGATACTCAGTTCTTCGCCTTTCATGAGGAGTACCTTTATTAAATCTTTCCATGAACCTATAATTTTGTTGCTGCTTCTATACTTGACTAGACCTCCTACTTTTCCATCTAATTGCATTCCATCCTATCCTGGGCTATAATTGTATTGCATTGTGCTAGATGCTTCTATCAACACTAAAAGATCCACTATAACTATTCCTTACTAATCTAGAAGAGAAGATTTTGTCCCTACCTAAGCATGATGCATCCTTCTAGGGCAACATAATCTTGGAGAATCTAAAGAACTTGGCAGCTAAGTGGATGTGAGGAAAATATCAGTGTCAAAGATGGAAGTCAGAATCCTTGGGGACACTAAAAAATGTTATGACAAATTTTAGAAGCAACATATTGAATTCAGTTTGGCACACTTTGGATATGAAGTGTGAACAGGACATCTACCCAAGGCAATTATGATCCTGAAAATGGTTACTGATAGGGGAGGGAGTGCATAGAGAGAACAATTCTCTTGGGTGATGCTCATATTTAAGGAGTTGGAGAAATATGAGAAGTCAAAAAAGACAAAGGGAATGAGGAGTCAGAGATGTAGGAATATAATCTAGATAATCAATGCCACAGGAACCAAAGAATGAGAACATATTGCAGGAGAAGGAGTGGTCATCAGTATTGAATGCCTCAGAGAAGTCAAGCAGGACAAAAACAGACCACTGGATTCGGCAATAATGAATTTGTTAGTGACTTTTTTACTGAACTGTTTTAGTACAATGATAGGAAAGGAAGCCACATTTCAAGAGTTTGAAGAACAAATGTGTGGTAAGAACATGAAGGCATTGAGGCTATATTTTCTGGATGTTTGAAAGATAAAGGTAGGATTGTAGATTAAGGAACAGAAGATAACTGAAGACTCATAAACTAAAATTTTCATTTTATAAATAGGGACACTGTAGGGCATAGAGGTGAAATAATTTGTCAATGGGAGTAAGAGTCAGAGGGAGTATTTGAAACTAGGTCCTCTGACTCCAATTTCATTGCTCTTAACCCTGTACTATGTTTAAAACCAGAATAGCTTGAGGTCATGCAACAACAAAGGAAGTTTTATTTTTTTAGGATGGAGAAGGGTCCATATGTTTGTGGTCTGAAAAGGAGAAAGATAATAGAGAGGAAAATACTACAAATCCATGAGAACTAAAGGATGACAGAAGTTGAGAAAGATCCTGGAAGAAAGAAGATGGAGTAATATCAAAAGTACAGGATGAGAAGTTAATTTCAGCAAAGGGTTGGTATTTGTTCTTTCTCAGAGGCTGGAAAACAGGCTGTTGGTATTCATACTAGAAGGTTTTTTTTCTGTTAAATTGTTTTTATTTTTATTTTTTTCTATTTTTTAAAATTTTTATTTAATATGTTTAGTTTTCAGCATTGATTTTCACAGGAGTTTGAATTACAAATTTTCTCCCCATTTCTACCTCCCCCCCACTCCAAGATGGTGTATATTCTGGTTGCTCTGTTCCCCAGTCAGTCCTCCCTTGTGTCACCCCACTACCCTCCCATCTCCTTTTCCCTTCCTTTCTTGCAGGGCAAGATAAATTTCTATGCCCCATTGCCTGTGCATCTTATTTTCTAGTTGCATGAGAAAAAAACTTTTTTACTGTTGAACATCTATTTTTTAAAACTTTGAATTCCAAATTCTCTCCCCTCTTCCCTTCCCACTCACCCTCCCTAAGAAGTCAAGCAATTCAACATGGGCCACATTCATATCATCATGTATAACCCTTCCACAATACTCATGTTGTGAAAGACTAACTATATTTTGCTTCTTCCTAACCTATCTCCCTTTATTGAATTTTCTCCCTTGACCCTGTCCCTTTTTGAAAGTGTTTGTTTTTGATTACCTTCATCCCCATCTGCTCTCCCTTCCATTATCCTCCCTTTTTTATCTTCTACCTCCTTCTTTCCTATGGGGTAAGATACCCAACTTATTATGTATGGTATTCCCTCTTCAGGTCAAATCTGATGAGGGCAAGACTCACTCATTTCCCCTCACCTGCCTTCTCTTCTCTTCCCACAGAACTGCTTTTTCTTGCCACTTTTATGTGAGATAGTTTACCCCATTCTATCTCTCCCTATCTTCCTCTCTCAATATATTCCTCTGTCATCCCTTATTCATCTTCAGCTCACCCTATGCCCACTCTCTCTCTCTCTTTGTGTGTGTGTGTCTCTCTCTCTCTCTCTATGTATATATATATATATATATATGTATGTACATACATACATACATACACATATATATACATAAACACATATAT
>CM053626.1:93912046-93945436 GCA_028646595.1 Phalanger gymnotis
ACTCTGTCCCGAGCAGCTTTTCCCACTAACCTTCTCTGTTGTCTTTGCTGTTTGTGGGTTGAGAGGTCTGGTAACTGCTGCAGCTCACTGATTCAGGCCACTAGCGCACGCTCACCCTGGCTCCCAGTCTGGTCGGTCCATGCCGCCCATGCTGGGCTCTGCTGGGCTCAGCTCTCCTCCCCTCAGCTCCCAGCTCCCTGTGGGATAGACCTTACCCAGAGACCATCCAGGCTGTCCTGGGCTAGAGCCCTGCTTCCCTCCACCACTTTGTGGGTTCTGCAGTTCTGCAATTGGTTCAGAGCCATTTTTTATAGGTTTTTGGAGGGACTTTGTGGGGAGCTCATGCTACTCTCTGCTTTCCAGCCATCATCTTGGATCTGCCCCCGCCATACTGGAAAGTTTTAAGGAGGAGACATAGACAGTTGAAAGCATCGAAGCTGGTTATCTTTCCCTTCCCGGTGAAGTCTGAGATGAGATCATGACCTGAGAAGGAGAAGCTAGTGAACTGAGGTGAGGTCTTCAGAAGATCAAAAAAGGTTTGGAACATCTATTGTGGCAATGTGATAGAGACAATGAAAAAAAAAAATCAATAAAAGAATTCTCATGTATCAATGAAGTCTCAGTCTAGGTTCTTTCAACCAATGATGACCTAAGAGGCAGGGTGGCACAATGTATAAAGAGCTGGTGATAGTGTCAAGGATCACATCCTGCCTCTGAAACATACTATGTGTGTATGACTCCGTGCAAGTGGCTTAACTTCTCAGGATCTCCATGCAACTCTATAAGAAGAGAAGTCTCCAATTTACATGGGAGGGGGGATTTTCTTCACCAGAAGTTCTCCAAATCAATAAAATCACAGGTCTAGACAAAAAAAATGAATTTATTCTTGACCCAGTCTGGAATATTTTTCTATTGTTGTCTGTATTACAGAACTGCAGATATCTTTTTATTAAAGATATGCTCTAGCTTTTTTCATGTATATACCTCTCGTCTACCCCACTAGAGTGTTTAATCTTTGAGAGAAAGTACCATGAATTCTATGTTTTGCATTGTCCATAACACTGGGTGAAGATTTCTGTAAATAGAGGAAATGTGAGGTTGTAAAGATATTGAGTTTTGGCCTAAATTATGATTAATTACTTTCACAATTTGCTTGATTTTGTATGTAAAAACATTCAGAAAGAAAAAAATACACATAGGTTACACATTATGCTCAAAAGCAAACCAAAATTAAAATGATTTTGTCTTCTTGCCTGTGTCTATAAATTACTGGTAAGAAATCTCATGGGAAACAACCAATAGATAGCATATACTTTCTTACTTTAAAAGTTTTATTTGGGGAGCCAAGATGGCGGCTGGAGAGCAGGGACTTGCATGAGCTCCCCACCAGGTCCATCCAAACACCTATAAAAATGGCTCTGAACAAATTCTAGAACTGCAGAACCCACGAAATAGCAGAGGGAAGCAGGGCTCCCTCCCAGGACAGCCTGGATAGTCGCAGGGTAAGGTCTATTGCACAGAACTGGGAGCGGAGCGTGAGCTGCATGTGGACCAACCAGACCGGGAGCTGGATGGAACAGGCCTTAGTGCCCTGAATCGGTGAGCTGTGGCAGTTACCAGACTTCTCCAAACACCAAAGACAACAGAGAAGGTTAGTGGGAAAAACTGCGGGGACAGAGTGAAAGGAGTTCTTAGTTCAGCTACCTCCAAGGGGGCAGTGGAGGTTGTGCAGCTACAGAACTACAGCTGCAGTTGCTTCAGTCCCCAGGCCCACCTGGTGGGAGGAATTAAGTGGTGGTTCTGAGCAGGAGTGCAGAGCCAGCTTAGATCTGAGTTGCAGTCTGGGTTGGTGGTTCTTGGGGGAGGAAAAGCGCTGCTGTGGCAGAGCTTGCTGTTTTGAAATAACTCTGAAAACCACAGTACAGGCACTCGAGCTTGGGACAAAGTACTCTATATTCTACAAGCAATCACACCCCAAAGAATAACTCAAGTCTAAAGTAGTTGGCTGGGAACATGGCCAGGCACCGAAAACAGACTCAGACTTTGCAATCTTTCTTTGGTGACAAAGAAGACCAAAACATACAGACAGAAGAAATCAACAAAATCAAAGAGCCTACATCAAAAGCCTCCAAGAAAAACATGAACTGGTCTCAGGCCATGGAAGAGCTCAAAAAGGATTTGGAAAAGCAAGTTAGAGAAGTAGAGGGGAAATTGGGAAGAGAAATGAGAGTGATGCGAGAAAACCATGAAAAACAAGTCAAAGACCAGCTAAAGGAGACCCCCCCAAAAAACTGAAGAAAATAACACCTTAAAAATAGACTAACTCAAATGGCAAAAGAGCTCCAAAAAGCAAATGAGGACAAGAATGCCTTGAAAGGCAGAATTAGCCAAATGGAAAAGGAGGTCCAAAAGACCGCTGAAGAAAATACTACCTTAAAAATTAGATTGGAGCAAGTAGAAGTTAGTGACTTGATGACAAATCAAGATATTATAAAATAGAACCAAAGGAAAGAAAAAATGAAAAACCATGTGAAATATCTCATTGGAAAAACCAGTGACCTGGAAAATAGATCCAGGAGAGAGAATTTAAAAATTATTGGACTACCTGAAAGCTATGATCAAAAAAAGAGCGTAGATATCATCTTTCAAGAAATTATCAAGGAGAACCACCCTGATATTCTAGAACCAGAGGGTAAAATAGAAATTGAAAGAAGGGCCAGGTAGGTGGTGCAGTGAGTACAGCACCGGCCCTGGAGGCAGGAGGACTTGAGTTCAAATCTGGCCTCAGAAACTTGACACATGTACTAGCTGTGTGACCTTGGGCAAGTCACTTAACCCCAATTGCCCTGCCAAAAAATAAAAATAAAAAATAAAAGAAATTAAAGGAATCCACCGATCCCTTCCTAAAAAAGATCCCCCCCCCCAAAAAAAAACTCCTAGGAACACTGTCACCAAGTTCCAGAGCTCCCAGATCAAGGAGAAAGTACTGCAAGCAGCCAGAAAGAAACATTTTGAGTACTGTGGAGACACAATCAGGATAACACAAGATCAAGCAGCTTCTACATTAAGGGACCAAGGGCTTGGAATATGGTATTCCAGAGGTCAATGCAGCTAGGATTAAAACCAAGAATCACTTACCCAGCAAAACTGAGTATCATGCTCCAAGGCAAAATATGGATTTTCAATAAAATAGAGGACTTTCAAACTGTCTCAGTGAAAAGACCAGAGCCGAATAGAAAATTTGACTTTCAAGCACAAGAATCAAGAGAAGCATGAAAAGGTAAACAAGAAAGAGAAATCATAAGGGATTTAATAAGGTGGAACTATTTTGTTTATATCCCTACATGGAAAGATGATGTGTATAATTCATGAGACCTCAGTATTAGGATAGCTGAAGGGAAAACACACACACACACACACACACACACACACACACACACATATAGAGACAGAGGGCACAGGCTGAGTTGAATATGAAGGGATGATATCACCTAAAAATATCAAATTATGCGATGAGAGAGGAATATATTGAGAGAGGGAGAAAGGGAGAGATAGAACGAGGTAAATTATCTCACATAAAAGTGGCAAGAAAAAGCAGTTCTGTAGGAAGGGAAGAGGGGGCAGGTGAGGGGGAACGAGTGAATCTTGCTCTCATCAGATTCGACCTGAGGAGGGAATACCATACACACTCAAATGGATATCTTACCCCACAGGAAAGAAGGAGGAAGGAATACAACAGGTGGGACAATAGAAGGGAGGGCAGATAGGAGGAGGAAGTATAAAAACAAACACTTTTGAAAAGGGACAGGGTCAAGGGAGAAAAGTGAATAAAGGGGGATAGGATAGGAAGAAGCATAATATAGTCAGTCTTTCACAACATGAGTATTGTGGAAGGGTTTTACATAATCATACACATGTGGCCTATGTTGAATTGCTACCTTCTTAGGGAGGGTGAGTGGGGAGGGAAGAGGCAAGAGAATTTGGAACTCAAAACTTTAAAAACAGATGTTCAAAAAAAGTTTTTGCATGCAACTAGGAAATAAGATATACAGGGAATGGGGCATAGAAATTTATCTTGCCCTACAAGAAAGTAAGAGAAAAGGTGATGGGGGGTGTGGGGTGACAGAAGAGAGGGCTGACTGGGGAGTGGGGCAACCAGAATATATGCCATCTTGGAGTGGGGGGAGGGTAGAAATGGGGAGAAAATTTGTAATTCATATTCTTGTGAAAATCAATACTGAAAACTAAAAATAATAAATGAATTAAATTTTAAAAAATGATAAAAAGGTTTTATTTGAATAATTAACCATCAATAAATGGATAGTGATCTAATTATTTAGAGAAGGAATAATTTATATGGTGCTGCCCAATAACTACATTTTAGATTTTAGTTAAAGTTGTACTTGATATATAATAGGCTCATTTTAAGAAATAAGAGAAGGGAACGCCTGGCTAACATCTTCCTAATAATGAGTAGTTCGCTAAAATTTGGTAAGTTTTTCTACCAAACTAATTTGTTGACCACTTGATTGGTATCGTATGAATAATAACATATTTATGTAGCAAAGTATTTTATATACATTATCTCGATGATGAGAAATGAAAATTCAATTTATGTTGTGTCAGTCTAATTATGGTTAAGTATCTCCAAAATAAATATGGTAGCCTAAAGGTAAAAGGTTCATTTCTGGACAATCAAATTTTAGTTTGGCCTATCTCCTCTTCATATGTATATGTTATGTATGCTATGCCAATAGTATGCTATGAACATTTTTAGAAATCAAGCCACTTTAACACAAAAAGAAATCTTTTGAGAAACACTGGTCAATAATGAGATGTTGGAAGCATTTATTTTTCTAAGGGCTGAGCCTTCTGATCCCTGAATTTATCATGTTCAGATAAGATGTCAATCACAGGATATTTTGTGATGCCTTGACTATAAAGAATTTTTTTTGTTTCCATTGTCTTTCTACTACTCATTCTAGGTGTTTGCTTTTGTTTTTAAATAGTCTAGTTGATAAAAGAATTAACAAAGTCACACGATTATATGTAGTATTTTATAGTCATATCTCACAATACAAAAGTACAATATTGCAATCAGACACAAATAATAGTACAATTAGATTGGTTATCTCTGTATCAAGCCAGAGAAAAAAACTAGAGCGGGCAAAGATATTTTAAATATAGAGGTTATATAAACTCTTAGTTTAAAATAGTTACAAAAGAAAAACTGAATACATAAAAAGCAGAAAAGTTATAATACTTATATCTGTATGGTGTTTTATGGTTTTCCAAGCACTTTTTGGAATAGAAGAAACATTTTCATGTATTTAATTATAGAACCTTAAAGTTGGAAGGAAAGTTAGAGGTCATCCAATTGTAATTCACATTTACATAGGGAGGATTTTAATGTAATGATATACTGTGCACATTTTGATTGAATTACATAGCTGACTGTACCAACCATTCATTCTATAAATCAGGAGCCATTGTAAGACAGCATGAAAGAGTGGGGAAAGATCTGAACCAGACAGAAGACTTGAATTTTATTCTCAGTTTTACTACTTACTAGGTATATGACCTTAATTTTCAAAGCTCAAAATTTTTGAAATTCACAAAAACCTGGTGAGATTATAGGTACTGTTTTCATTATCCTCATTTTAAAGAAATGAGGAAATTGGAGCTCACAGAGTGATTTATCTACATTTAGAAAGATAGCAATTGGAGCAGGAATTTGAAGCCAGGCATACTTACTCCAAATCTGGTCATCTATTTATTTATTACACTATGTTGTCTCCCTGGCCCATTCTCCCATTCAATGAAGGAATTCTTTGGTTAATGAAATTCTTTCATTTTACCAATGGGGAAGCAGACCCCCAGAGAAATGTAGTCATTTGCATAAGGAAATACCCAATTGGTAGTAAAACTGGAACTCAAACTTAGGTGTCCTGGCTGGTTCAGAATTACTTGTATTATACTGTGCTATTCCACATTGGCTTTTGACTTATAGAATACAGAGTTCGTATTATGTATGCAATATAATCAAAATTTGTTACGTCTAAACCAATTCTGCATCATTACACATTAAAATCCTTCCTTGTTGTGGCTTTGATTTGGGGCGTCAAAACACTTGGAAAATCATTTATTAGTTCATCTCCCCTAAGGAGTTTGGTACGGTACTTGACCTGTGTCCTAAGATAACCTATCAGAGAGATAAAGGCTGGAGATAAAATCTGACAGGAAAAGCAACTCAAAGAGAAGGTGGCAACTCTGTGGCAGTGGCATCAGTGTTTTCTTTTCTTACTTGAGCCTGGAAGAAGAAGAATGAGAAAACAGGTTAGGGTTGGGGTGGCTGGGAATGGTAGGTCAAAGACAGAACATGATAGCATTGAAATCCTGCTGTCCTTGGTCCTGATCAGCTCCACCTTTCTCTGGCTACACAGAATTTTGAATCCCTGATTTCCTCTAAAAATCAACTCAAGCACTACATCCTATAGGAGGCCTCTCCTACTCTTCTCCCAATTGTTAATCTTTCCCTGCCCCCATTACTTTAGATTTATGCTAAATATAATTGCATATGTATGTGTCATTTTCCCTGATAAGCTCCTTAGGAGCAGAGACTTATCTTTTTTTTGTCTTTGAATCTCTATCACCTAGCACAGCAGTTGCCACCCATTTGGCACTTAATAAATATCTGTTGATTGATTGATCTATTTTCTCTTTTTAGTCCTAGACTTGAGCTCCTAGACACCCTCTTGATTGTTGCTGCAATCACCCCTCCTGTTTTCCTAGATTGATTCACCCAGTTCCCCCATGAAAAGAAATGCAATATTCCAAAGTCTCCCTTAACCCGATACCTTGGAATAAATAGATCTTAATTACATTTTGTAAGGAATTTTCTTGCTTTTTCCAATTTGAAGTTCAGTGATATCGCCAGTGGAGATCATTCTTCAACCCACAGAAATTATATCTCATCCATAACATAGTATTGTATTCTCCAAATTGGGGTGGGGGAAGAGGAGGCCTGGAGAATAATGGTGTGGGGAGCCTGAACCATTAACTATATGCGATCAACCAAGAGGCAGATGGAATTACAGGGTATATAACCCCCTCACCCCAATAGCCAATAACCAATCATGGACTTATCTCCACCATAATCACACCCACCTCTATCCCTCAACACTTCTTTACTCATAGCCCTACCTTTGTAAAGGAGGCTTTCACCCTCCCTCCTTCTGAGCTGAGTGTCAGCCACTCAGAGGAGTTTTAACCAAAACTAACTGCTACCTACACAAGATGTGTAAGTGCTAATGGAAAAATTCCACATCCGTGGTACCTGCTCCTTAAATCACCTTATGGTATAGCTGTAATAGGTGCCCCTGAGAGGACAGGTTCTGTACTTGGGGGCAGTGACAAGTAAATAAAAGCCTGGCTTTCCTCTCCTTTATTTTGGGTGTGATGGAGTGTGTTGCACAAGAACAGCAAGAACAGATTAGTTATGATTTGGAATCATACATATCATTCCATTGTCTTTCCACATAGATATCATTACACTGTTTTACTTAAATTGATCTATCTTCCTCATTTTCCTATTATTGTATACGGGTACCATTATCCCCTTTCATTCACTCAGGTTCTCAAAATCTCAGTGTCATTTTTAAGTCTTCACTTTCCATCATTCCATATCTATATAGCTTACCTTGTTAGTTGCCAGATCTTATCAGTTCTACCGTTACAGCTCCTGTATATATTGCCCTCTCTATACTTACACCAACACTTCTAGTCTAACCTCCCATCACTTCTCACCTAGACTATTGTAAGAGCTTTCTAACTGGCCTCCTTCCCTTATTCCTCTCTCAGCTCCAATCCATCCTCCACAGAGCTATGAAGGTGAAATTCCTAAAGTTCAAGTCATTCCCATACTCAATTAACTGAAGTGATTCCTTAATGATTCTAGGACTTAATACTAATTCATCTTCAGCTTATTATTTTATAATTCTTGTATTTGTTTAAGACTAATAATATACATTTATATGATGTATAAATAAGTGAATATACAAGTTGGGAGTAGGTTATGGGCAAGCCCAACTCAGGATGGTACCCTGCCAGTTCAGGTTCAATGTTGGAATCAGATTAGACACTCATAGGCAAATCAACAATTAACAAAAACAAAAAAAATGAAGCACTCACGGGTGATTCAATTATTAACAAGAAGGAGTGTGCTTAGTCATACCATAGAAAGGATATCCAACAAAGATACTCCAGCACTTATCTCAGATAGATTCTGTCTCTCTGCCTCTGTATGTGTATGAAAATATATCCGGCCGGTACAGCAGGGTGTGGTGACTTGATTCATCTTGGGATATTCCTCAAGTTGGAAGAGCTTTGACTTCATATAGATTGGCCTTTTATACCCTCAATTCACCAGGAAATCATATCAATATGATATAAGGCCAGGAAGGGATATCAAGGTACAGCTTAAGCCTTAACCTAATGTTCCAATGAAGTTTTAGGGAAAACATTATCACTTGTCAGTGGAAGATTAGCCTAACCCATGTTGTAAAGGATGAGAAGAATCTTGGTAGATAGTGATCCTGTCCCAAGGTGTATACTCAAAATTTTTTCACAGAGAGAAGTACGTGATCAAAAAAGTTTGAAGTTTGAAGTAAACTGTTTTCAAGTGTTACTATGGATGAAAAATTTTATTGCTTTGTGGTGATGTGCCAACCTTGTTGTAAAAAGCCTTTCCAAACTTAGCTAGGTGGTTTCTTAGACATCAAACACAGAATCCTTCAAAGGGGCCCTAAAGGAATATCTATGGGGATCTAAAATTAAAAAAATCAGAAAATTGCAAAGGTTCTTATGCCTTACAGGCTAGACAAGGTTTTACATATCAGTTGCAAGGGAGTTAGGTCTTTAAAAGGTTAGGTTAGATCTTTCTCAGATCCTCCTTTTTATTGGTAGTTTTCTCTATATTTAGTCATCCCTCAATCTTCTATAAATTAGATGCTAGTGACCCCTTAATAAAAGGGTTTGTTCTGTGAAATTTAGATTCAGTCAAAGGTCCTCACATGAGGAGCTAGGGGATCACATGTGGCCTCAAGCCTCAGATTCCCCACTCTTGTAGCTAATGCAAGCTTCTGGGCTCCTACAATGAGATAAACTTAGTTGAATAAGATTACCAGTTTGCTCAGCACTTCTAGAACTTGTATTCTAAACTTATTCCTTGAAGTGGGGCCTGGCTTGCAAAAAGCAATTCCCTACCTACCATGGAGATTACTTCATGGGAAGAAATTACCTTGAAGCTGGCTCTCTTGTTCTTATTGAAGTTTGCAATGATTCTAGGTAACTGAGAAGTGCTACTCTCCCTCGTCCCTGATTCCTTTAGCTTGTCTCCAAAGATTCTTCCTGTGGACTTAAAGTCTTCTTACAATGACCCAACAGTTATGTCTCTAATCCTCCTTGGAGGTCTCAAATTGTTCTTTCTCCTTGGAAGCCCTATCTCATTCTTCCCTACACATCTAGCTCCCATTTTGTTGACCTGAAGCAAGTTTATAAGTCAGTTACTAAGACTGGTCTAACCTTCTGAGGGAAGTGCAACTTCTTCATCTTGTTCTAACATCAATGATTCAATCAACATTTATTAAGCATGTACCATGTGTCAGGCACTATATGTGTCAGGAACTAGCTCTTGTAGGGGCAATATTTCTTGTTTTCATTTTTTTGAAGCCACTGTCCCTTGTTTGAACTCTTCTTACCCATGACTATTCCCTTCAAAGAAGACCCAGTGATTTTTATTCATCATTCACTCATTCATTCAAAACATTCTTTAAGGTGTTATATTTTTTTTTGCCTAAATTTGGACTAAATTCTGGGGAAATAAAAAGCTTAGATTATACATGGTTTCTACCTTTATGAAACTTATAACACTGTAAGAGAAATAAGAAACAAACACCAAGCATTATACTATATAAAATTATATGCTATATACATTAGAGAGGAGTAAGAGAACAAGTGAGAACTGAAGGAGATGTATATTAATCAGAGAGATCAAGAAAGGCCACTAGGAGAACATATGATTTGAGTTAGGCTTTAAAATTTTGGTGGGAATTCAACAGGGGAAGTGAGGAAGGAGACTTTTTAGGCACAGTAGATAGAATGAACAAAAAAGATGCGAATGTACAAAAGAACACAGCATATTCAAGGGATGGAAGGCTGTAGTTTTTCTGCACATATATTACAGGCAGAGGAGTTTTGTGGAATAACACTTTAATAGTAGAATATTGTCAGTTTGTGAATAGCTTTTAATTCCATGCAAAAGAATTTGACCTTTAGGGAATAGGGAACGAGTGAAGTTTTTGTTGTTATTTGAGGTGGTTTGATTTTTAACAGATGGGATACATGGCAGGATCAATTCATAAAAATTTATTCTGGAAGTAATATTAAAGATGGTTTGGAGAGTGGAGTGAATAAAGGGACAAGGCTATTGTAGTAGTGCAGATGTGTGGAAATGAGGGATTTTCCTAGACTAGAATACAAAAATGCAAATCGAAAGGAAGGGATATAACAAAGGTAGAATAAAGAGCATGTGGATATTGCTTGTATTAGGAGAAATGAGCCCTAGCGGAGAGTCAAAGACAACAATAAAATTGAGAACATGGGAGACTATATCAATGATGGTGCCAAAGACAGCAATAGTGAAGAGGAAGAAGAAGATATTCAAGAGAAAAGAAAATGTTTGATTTTGAACTTGAGAGTGAGGTACAGATGGGACATCTAGTAGAAATATCCTATGAGTGTTGGGTACATTCATCTGGATATCAGAAAATAAGTAAAGGCTGAAGATATACTTTGGGATAAGTAAATTTCATATGTAGTAGTGGAAACCATGGGATTGGGAGGATGGGACAGAACCAATATGGCAGAATACAGAGAGACCAGCTGAACTCTGCCGATGTTCCCCTCCAAACAATTTAAAAATAATTCCTCAATTCAAATTTTGGGGTAGCAGAGCAAATAAAAGGTCAAAGTGAGACAACTTAAAAGGTCTGTAGGAGAGGTCTTGTCACACTGAGGAGGAAACTGGCCCAGAGCATAGTAGCAGGATAAGCGGTGAGCCTTAGAAATGGCTGGGAGAGTACTAGCCAGGAGACAATGAGGAAGATTGGACAACTAGTCAAAAAAATAAAAGATTACAGAAAACTTTTTGTTGACACTGGGTGCAGCTGGAATAAATTCGTAACTCTATTTCCCATACTTAGTTCTGGGTCACAGTTCCAGGGCAAAGAAGAGCCCTAGCATTTGTGAATGCAGGAGAGGAGGGGACCTGGTCACAATTCCAGGGCGAGGAGGAGCAGTAGTACTTGTAGCTGTAGGAGACCTTTTCCTGGGTAAAGACAAGAGCACAGATCAGAGCTGTGACCACATTTCTCTCCAGATCATACCACCTTGGAAGCACTGAAAACATATAGACCCATAGAACAAGCTGCAAAGCAGCACAAAAAGAAGCCTGAAGCTTGGTACATTGCCTCCCTACTATAGCAGATGAGCGGAGTCCAATTTTAACATAAAGTTCAAAGTCAAGAAATAAGCTGGAAAATGAGCAAACTATAAAAAAAGAAAAAAACTTGACCATTAAAAGGTACTATAATGGCAATGTAGACCAAGGCATAAACTCAGAGGAAGAAAATGTGAAAACAGCTAAAAGCAAAACCTCAAAAATGTGAATTAGACTCAAGAAGTCAAAGCGACCAAAAGATTTCCTGGAAGACTTACAGAAAGAGGTGAGAATGGGAGAGGGGAAAAATGGGGAAAGAAATGAGAGTAATGCAAGAAAATCATGAAAAGAGAATTAAAACAGCTTGGTAAAGGAGGTACAAAAATGTTAAAGCAAATGATGCCTTAAAAACAGATGGCCAAATGTTAAATGAAGCACAAAAAATTCAATGAAGAAAAGTATTCTTTCGAAAGGATAACTGGCCAAATGGAGAAAGAGATACAAAAGTTCACTGAAGAAAGTAATTCCTTAAAAATTAGAATCAAGTAAGTGGAAGTTAGTGAATCTATGAGACATCAAGAAAGTCAAAAGATGGAAAAAATAGAAGAAAATGTAAAATATCTCATTGGAAAAACAACTGACCTGGAAAATAGATTGAGAAGAAATAATTTAAGAATTACTGGACTACCTAAAAAAAAGATCCTCAACATCATATTTTGAGAAATTGTTAAGGAAAACAATGCTGATATCCAAGATTGAGAGAGTAAAATAGAAACTGAAACTTTCTACCAATCACTGCCTGAAAAATAGATCAAAATGAAAACTCCCAGCAATATTATGACCAAATTCCAGAGTTCCCAGGTTAAGGAACAAATATTGTAAGCAGGCATAAAGAAACAATTCTAACATCATGGAACCACAGTTAGGATAACGTAAGATTTAGCAACTTCCAAATTAAAGAGGTAGAGGTCATGGAATATGATATTATAGAAGGCAAAGCAGTTAAGATTACAACCAAGAATTACTTACACAGCAGTACTGAATATAATCCTTCAGGGAAAAATGAGTATTTAATGAAATAGAGGACTTTCAAGTATCCCTGTTGAAAAGACCAGAGCTGAATAAAAAAAATTTGACATTCAAACACAATAATCAAGAGAAGCACAAAAAGGTAAATGTGAAAGAGTAACCACAAGTGACTCAATAAAGTTGAACTATTTACATTCCTATATGGGAAGATGATTAGTGTAACTAAGAATTTTATTATTATAATGACACTTAGAGTCTATAAGGAAAGAGGGCATAGGTATGAGTCAATTATGTTGGGATGATCTCAAAAAATGAAGGAATGAGAAAGAGGGGTGCACTGGGAGAAGGGGGAAGGGAAAATTAGAATGGGGGAATTTTTCTCATATAAAAGAAGTGCACAAGGGAGAGTTTTGAGAGTGGAAGGGAAAATAGGAGTTGGGTGATGATTGAACCTCACTCACATAGGAATTGGTTCAAAGAGAGAATACACACACACACACACACACACACACACACACACACACTGTTGGGTATGGAAAAGTATCTTACTCAAAAGGGAAATGGGAGCAAAAGGGGAAAGGAGATGTGGGAGGGAGGGCGTAATAAAAGGAATGGTGGATTAAGAAATGCAGTGGTCGGAAGCAAAACAGATTTTTGAGGAGGGACCAGATTAAAAACAAGAGAAAAAAAGCAGAAGAAAATAGGATGGAGGGAAATATACACACCTAGTAATCAGAATTGGGAGTGTGAATGGTAAGAACTTATGCATAAAATAGAAGTAGGTAGCAGAATGGATTAGAAACCAGAATCCAATAATATGTTGTTTACAAAAGACACATGTCAAACAGAAAGAAACACACACAGTTAAAATAAAAGGCTGGAGCAGAATCTATTACGCTTTAACTGAAAATTTAAAAAAAGCGAGAGTAGCAATAATGATCTCAAACAAAGCAAAAGTAAAAACTGACCTAATTAAAAGAGATAATTAGAGAAACTACAATTTGTTAAAAGCTACCATAGACAATAAAGTATATCAAAAAATATTTATCTGGGTCACAGTTCCAAGGCAAAGAAGAGCCCTAGCATTTGTGGTTGCAGTCGAGCAGGGAACCTGGTAACAATTCCAGGGCCAAGAGTGGCAATAGCACTTATAGCTATAGGAGACCTTTTCCTGGGTGAAGACCATTGTCCTAATTAAAAAGTTATACTAATACGAAATAAAGTGTATCAAAAAAGGGCAAGTTTCTCTTATAAATATATTTTTCAAATATGAGAAAGCTAAGGCAAATTTATAAAAAAAACAGTTATTCCCTATTTGATAAATGGTGAAAGGATATGAGTAGTCAGTTGTCAGAAGAAGAAATCAAAGTTATGTGTAGTCATGTGGAAAAATGCTCTAAATCATCATTGATAGGGAAATGTAAATTAAAACAACTCTGAGGTACCACATCGTATCTATTGGAAATGACAAATATTGGAGGGGATGAAGGAAAATAGGCACACTAATAAACTGTTGATAGAGATGTGAACTAGTCCAATAATTCTGGAGAGCAAGTTGAAACTGTGTTCAAAAGGACTGTAAAACTGTGCATGCTTTTTTACCCAGCAATAACAGCACTAGGTCCATTTGCCAAAGAGATCTAAGAAAAAGGAAAAGGATCTGTATGTACAAAATGATTTATAGCAGCTCTTTTTGTGGCAGTAAAGAATTGGAAATCAAGAGGATGCTCATCAATTGGGGAATGGCTGAACAAGTTGTAGCATACGATTACGACGGAGTACTATCGTATTATAAAAATGACAAGGGGGGTGGTTTCAGAAAAAAAAAATAAAACATGGCAAGGCCTATATAAACTGATGCAAAATGAGGTGAGAAGAACTGGGAGATCATTGTGCACAGTAACAACAGTATTGTAGTGATGATCAACTGTGAAAGACTTAGCTACTCAGATCAGTGCAATGATCCAAGACAATTCCAAAGGACTCATGATGGAAAAAATGCTATCCACCTCCAGAGAGAAAACTCTGAATGAAAACTGAAATATATTTTTTCACTTCCTTTATTTTTCATGCTTTTGTCACAACGTGGATAATATGGAAATGTTTTGTATGATTTCACATGTATAATTGGTATCATTTTACTTGCCTCCTCAGTGGGTGGGGCAGGGGTGGGAGGGAGAGAGAGAATGCAGAACTCAAAATTTTAAAAGAAAAGAATGTTAAAAATAAACAAATAATGCAACTTTTTAAAAGATTTTATAAAGAAACCATGAGATTGCAAATAGAGTGTAGAGAAAAAAAAAAGAAAAGGATTGAGGGAAAAAAAATCTCTGGGGCAACATTCACTTTAGAGGATCAGGAGAGGATGAGGCTTTAGTAAAGAGGTCCCACTGGGTCTGAGCACAATCTATTGGGAGAAGAAATATGTTCCTACGTTGATATTCAATGGGGCGATAAATAGGCTTGTCAAACTGAATGGACAGCTCATGAAATTAACCAATTGATTTCCCTGATCAACCTCTTTATACTAGTTAATTCTTCCTTCTAGCTTTCAGGGCTCGTTGGTGGCATAATAAACTTATGAAACTGGACTTCCTTTCTTTTGAAGCAGTAGGATATAGTAGAAAGCATGCTAAATCTAGAGTCAGAAGTTCACTTGGGGTTGAATCTGACCACTTCACTAGGCAAATGAGTTAAGCAAGTCACATAACCTCTCTGGGTCTTATTTTCCTCATTCATAAAGTGGAGGTAACAATACTTGTAGTACTTGCCTCATAGGAGTATTGCCAGGGTCAAATGAAAGTAAAATAACGTAGGTAAAGTATTTTGCAAGCCACAAAGCATCAAATAAGTGTCACTATTATTAATTCCCTGAGGCTGTATCAAATCACCCATTAATTGGAAACACTTTTAAAATAATCTATTTCATATTTAATCATATACTAGTAGAACCAAATCACTATTCACCAAGTCAGTCCCAATAAGTGGAATCCCTTCAGGTGTGCATGTGTATGTATGAGCATATGTGTGTAACACTTGCAAATTACATATATCTAATTTATATATTTATAGTACCTCTAGCTAACTGGCTACAGAAACTCAGAAACTGCCCTTTTCTCCCCACTCTCAAGGCTCAGGATTTTTTCCCATTCTTCTTTTTTCTTATCCTTCATGGCTTCAGACCATTGGTGTGCCCCCTTCAAGTCCTATTCCTAGTCCTCAGATCCTAGAAGGAATGAGTTATGGGTGAGGTTCAGAACTCGTAATGCAGTGGGGAGAGAAGAGGAAGCACAAAAGAGGGTAAATGACTGAAGCTAAGGCTCTCTTCCTGATCTGTTATCCCCAGACTAATGACCCCAAACCTTGCCTCAGCTCCCCAAACTCCCTACCAGAGTCTCTATCCTGCTGCTCATCAATGGGTTCCTGTGAACAAAAATAAAAATAGATCTTATCCAATCCTATCTGTACCTAAAGACCAAGTATGAGTTCTACGTGTTTGTCTAAGTGAACAAAGGGACGGGCAGCCTAGGAGGAAGACTTTTTGATCCATTTTCTTTATCCCCATTGCTTCTAGTGACAAAACCCTTAGGGTCTAATTTCTTCAGGGCTGAGAATATTGCACAGAAATAGAAAGGCAAGTAAGAATCTCTAAGATTGGGTTCTGTTTTACTAGGAAGGAGATAAATCCTGACTGAAAATAACAGATGGTAGCAATGGAAAGGGAATTACAGAATCTTAAAGCTGATAGAGATATCACAAAAGCCCTTGAGGTCCCTTGGGGATTTTTTGGAAGAGATACTTCCTCATGTATGAGAATGGACAGTGGAAGGGGAGATAGAAAAACATTATACCTGTGTATGGGTAATTAGGGTGGGACTTTTTTTTTTTTAGCTTTTCTCTTTTAGAATGCTAAAGTAATCAAGTGCCTTTGATTAAGTCTTGCTAGGTGCTAAGCCCCAGGCCTATGCCCTTTTGCTGATTACATGTGAAGTGTTTGGGCCCCTAAGTAGTGTATATAAACTCAGAGGTTAGCATTTTGTTTGGGGGCTCTCACTCACTGGAAGAGTGCTGTGTGATTTGACCAGACGAGACTGGGTAGCCATTGTTAAGCATCCCCACTTTGGAAAATCCAGATGTTGGTGCTTCTCTGATAACTATGTGTATTGTGATTTGGTTAGACAGAAATGTTGATCTGTTTTTATTGTCTCTGTTTGTAATTTCTGTTTGTGTTTGCTCTTAACTTCAGGGTGCTGGCTTTTCCACCTGAACTAAGTGAATGATATATGTATGTTTGATTAAAGTAAGATTGTTAACCCCTTAAAGTTGCTTTCCTTAGAAAAACAGATCGAAGAACTTGTGTTGGCAGCCCTTCTGTGTACTCTTGTTGTTGGACTTACACAGCCACAGTAGCTGCTAGCAACATTATTGTTACAACATGAAGAAGGTATAATCATGTGAGAAAAATCAAGGATTAGAGAGGGGCAACAAGGTAGAGTCTTTGGATAATAATCTCTGTTTCTTGATTTTAAATTCATTGAAGGCAGGGCTCCTACCTTATTTTGTCTTTGTACTTTCTCCATTGCACAATATTCTGTGTATTACAGGGTCTTCATAATGTTTTTTATTATTATTATTTTAATTGAATGTAATGTCCTGATAAAATCATGGTCTACATTGACACAAAAAGTGCCAGACCATCTCTGCTTACCTTGTGTGAATTTCTAAAGGTCTTCCTTGCCTGACTTGGGAGTAATATATAAATGTTAAAACATCATTTAAAGAATAAAGAGCATTGCAATATGTAAAATGAAGTGAATAATCTTGTAATCTCTTTAATTTAATTCACAAATAATAAAGGTAATTTAGCAGATGGGGTGAAGTTCTCTTACTTGTTTCTGGTGATTAGATTCTCCTTCAATCTGATCACTTGTGTTCATGTTTAGAGTGATTAAGAGAATTGTATGTTACAGGGCTGGGGGTGTGGGACAGAATATTTTAATTAAATGGTGTACTTACCTGGAGTTCTTTGTATTCAAAGTTGCTGTCCCAGCTTTACTTATCACCATTAGCTCTCCTCACACTTGACCTGTTTTTTAGTGGCAACAGCAAGCACTGGAACAGGAATGTAGGTTCGTGCCACTGTTTACATTTGACTATTACAGCAGCTGGTAGCAAATGAAAAGTTGAATAATTGCTCAGTCTAGGAAGGAGCACACTTACTACAAGGATGGTCCCTTGAGCTGGGTTTTCCCCTGGGCTTTATCCACTCTGCCAAAGTCAGGCAGATCCCTAGAGAGGGCCATTACTGTTTTCTCCCATCAGGACCTATTTAGTGCCTTGCTGCTGAGGTGCATTCAATTTTTTACTAAATGGACTTACTTCAAAGATGTTTGATTTCATCAGTGTAGATACTCCCTTCACTGATACCGTTCATTATCTCTCTGTGACTTGGTGGAGTTCATTGAGTTTCCCTGGCCAAAAACTGTATTCTGCTAATGAATTTCTCAGAAATTAGATAGAATGATTCTTGAATGATAGAGACACAGTCCATATCCTGACCCCACACTAGAAAGGATGCCTTTCCAGGTTGGTGGCACCTGCCAAAGGCTCAAGATACCTAAGAAAGCCTTTATGAACCTAGTGTTTCTTTGCTTTTCTTTGCACAAGTCATATCACTTCCAAATTTGGGGCATTTTCATAAGCTGTTGGCCTTATATAGAATGCCATCACTTTTTGTCATGTCCTCCTTGCCTCCTTGATTTCTTTCAAAATCCAGCTAAAATTCCATCTTCGATGGTAAGCCTTTTCTGATTACTCTTAATGCCAGTGCCTTCCCTCCATTGATTATGTTCAATTAATCTTGTATATATCTTGTTTGTACATAGTTGTTTTCATTTCTCTCCAATTAGATAATAAAGTTACTGAGATAGCCTTTATTTTACATTGCCTTCTAACATTTCAGCTGTTTGACTTTGCTCTAATATTGTCTCATTAACAATTTGTTATCCTCCTACCTGGCCACTTCTCTGTTTCCTTTGCTGGACTCTCCTCCAGATCTTACCATATGCTCTAACCATAGGTGTCCCTCAAGGCCCTGCCTTGGCTCTCTTTTCTTCTTCTTTACTATGTCACTTTGTGATCTCATCAGCTCTCTTAGATTTATCATCTCTGCATTATGATTCTTATCCTGTCCTAAACTCTCTGCTGACCTCCAGTTTCACACCTCCAATGGCCTTCAGATATCTTGAATGAGGATATCCAGTAGACATCTTAAACTCAACATGTTTAAAATGGAACTCATTATCTTTTCCCCTAAGCCTCCCTATTACTGTAGAGGACAATACCATTTTTGCAGCTTCTGACTCACAACCAATCAGTCATCCTGGATTTGTTACTATCTCTCACCTCATTATACCCAAGTGGTTGCCAAGGCCTTTGCATCAACTCTTGAATACCCCCTTCTCTTCTCCTCTGACACTGCCACCACTAATGCAGGACATTATCACCTCACTTCTGGGGTATTGCAACAGCCTGCTGCTGAGTCTGCTCTCTTCAAGTCTCTCCTTATTCCCATCTATCTTCCATTTAGTCACTAAAGTGATTTTGCTAAAATGCAAGACTGATCATGTCAGCACCCTCCTTCTCCCATTCAGAAAACTCCAATGGCTTCCTATTGCCTCCAGGATCAAATGCGAAATATTTTATTTGGTGTTCAAAGACCTTCATAACTAGCCCACTCTGACCTTTCCTATCTTCTTACACCTTATTCCTCAACACATATTCTTCAATCCAATGATACTGACCTCGGGACTGTTCCCAAAATAAGATCCTCATCTCTCAGCTCTGGGCATTTTCTCTGGTTATCCCCCATGCCTAGAATATTCTCCTCCTTCCAATCTGACTACTAACCTTCCTGGCTTCCTTTAGTCTCAATAAAATACTATCTTTTACTAGAAGCTTTCCCAAACCTGCTTAATTCTAGTGCCTTCCCTTTATTTTTTTCCCATTTGTCCTATATATAGCATGTTTTGTATATTTGTTTTTCTGTTGTCTCCCCCACTAGATTGTAAGCTCTTTAAGACAATAAATTTTTTTTGCCTTCTTTGTATCCCTAATGCTTAGCACAATACCCAACACATAGTAGGTGCTTAATGAATGTTTACCGATTGGTTTTTTCATGGAGTTCTGTTTGTTCCATTTTGTTCTTCAGGGAGTCTGCTACTTGCCTAATTCTGCTTCCTTTTTTTTCCTTAAGAACTCTGAATTCAATCATACTGTGAAGTCTCCCTACCTGGCCAGAAACCTATCTAGAGCTGGCTTTGTGACTCCAACAGGAGACTTGACTTCTGGCATCTTAAATGACCCCAAGGTGTGAGCACATTGTTTGACCCTGACTTCCTCTTCCACTAGCTTATCAGAGCAGGCTCTTTCACTGGTTATGGTTCCAACAGATGAGGACAAAGATCTTGCTGGCTTCAGGCTCTATTTACTGGGGCTCACACTGGTTTCTTAGTACTTAACACATCCCCTTGCATTTTACAAGTTTGGTTTCTGTCTCCAAATCCGTGTAGATTTATGATAGTTCAATTCTATTTGTCTCTTTCCCCACCTCCAGCACCCAGGCAACATGTGCTTATGTAAGTACTTCTTGAAGATTGGTGAGACCACCTCACTTTCTCCTTAATTGTCCTTGATTCCTTCACCTCCTGGGGGCATCTGTGCTAATTCTAATTTCTGTGACTGTTTCTTGAAAGAGCTATATCAGGGAAAGAAGATGAAGTAGTCTGCTCCCAGCCCTACATAGGAACAAAAGGGATTTGTAGTCACAACTGTATAAGCAAGCCCAACTATACTATTACATAGACATATAACAAAATGTTGCTCAGCTAATCAATGAGATGCAAATCAGACGAATAGTAATAATGTATTTAATGAATGTTGACTGGTTGAAGTGGTCCCCAACCATCAATCACTCCCCTGCTGCTCACCATCCAATTTTTTTTAACATTTTCTCATATTGTATATGTACTCTGTTTCATGTATATATGTGTTGGCATGAGACAAATTAGTAGTGAATAGTCCGTCATGTTAATCGGTAAGTCAACAAACAACTATGAATTAAGTTTATGAAAGGCAGTGTAGTGAAACTGAGAGAACAAGGGACATGGAGTCAGGAAGGCTTGGGTTTGATCAGAGATTTACTAGCTCATCTCAAAGTGCTTCCTACTCAAGGGGATACAGAAGTGATAGAACACCTAACCTCTAGCTTGAGGAATTTATATCTAGTTGGGAGCTTAGTATCTAGTTTTCTTCTTTTTTAAGTGCTAGCAATCCTTTGTATTCAAAGGTTGAAGACTGTTGTAATAAGGACAGATGGTCATAAGATATTTTCCTAGAATGATGATGGTTTGTTCTAATCCAGCAATATTCTCTCAGACAGAAACACCCTTGTGACCAAGGGCATGAATTGTTTTGACTGCAATAGGTTCCAGTCTTATCTTGGAAAAGTAAGTTACTGGACTTTTGGGAATTAAACTTGTGATCTCAGCACCATGCTATAACCAAGCCCAACGGTTCCAAAACATCTTCTTGTTAGTATGTTTAGGCGCAAAGGAAGAGAGAAAAGGTCACATCTCACTGTTGTCATTTCTATCTTCTCAACATAATATCTATATTGGTACCATCATAAGACGTCCTAAAACCCTGAAATTCAAAGAGATTAAGGAATTTCAAAAGGAAGGACTATTGTTTCTATTATTTTAATGGTTTATAGTTCTAGGGATTTATACTAATCTATTGTGCTGTGACCACGATGTTAATATACTTAACAATTTTCTCATGGAAAATGTCCCTCTAATGCAGAACGGAATGCTATTAAATTTCACATGTGTTGGCAGCATGTATTCACTGCCAGCACCCATGCGTGATCCTTAATGTTTTCATTGTTTAGTACCTTGTTCTTTTCACCCTTGTCCAATTCATTTCATTATGTGAAAGAAATGTCCTTGTTCCAGATTACTCATTTAAACCATTCTTGGGTGTGCCAAACTTTTTCCCTCGTGTTACATTAAAGTGGAACTTGGTCTCATGCTATCAAAGCAATATAATTATATTTCCAAAAATGCTTGGAAAAAATAATAACCTCAATGTGCAAAGTACCATGAAGCAGGATGTAATCATTTGAGTTCTCTTTTGACAGATGTATAAAGTAATTTTATGTTGCGCTGTTTCCTTGTGTCTGCTTTATGAGGTGGTGAGCTGCATTAATAGCGCTAGTTCTGCTTTCTCTTCTACTTTTACACACACACACTCACACACACACACACACACACACACACACACACACTTTAGGTATTCCCATGGTAAGTCACAATTCGTTAGAAAGTTACAACCCTCCTCCCCCATGGTAGTGACTTCACTAACTCACTTGTTATTCTAATAACTGCCTAGTACATAGTACACATTTAGAAATATGTAATAAGGTGATTGATAGAATTCAAATACTTAAAAGGATCTGTTTTCTCATCAATATGGGTGTTTCCTTCAATGGTGTAGAGCATAACCATGCATGCCTTGTCCTGTGTTACTTTTACCCACATCCTCCCACAAAATGACCACTCAGTATTGTGGGGACTTTCCTCTGTTTTTCCTGACATCTCAAGGATACCAGGAGCAAATGGACCTGTTATCTGGTCCACTAGTTAGCTCTTTCCTTTGACAAGCACATTTTCTTCTTTGATCATATACATATCTGATGACACAAGGAAGGGAACAAGTGGTTATATGGCACCTATTATGTGCCAAGCACTGTGCTAAGTGCTTTACAAGTATCATCTTATTTGGTCATCACAACAACCCTGCAAGGTAGGATAATGTTTCTCACCTTCTGATAGAAAGAAGATGGACACAAGGTACAGACATACATTTTTGGACACAGTTGTAGTGTGGATTTTCTTTGTCTATACTTTACTGGCTGTTGTTGCTACAAGGATTTTTTTTCCTCCTTTCTCGTGGTTAATTGGAGAAAGATTTGTGGAGATGTTTATTAATAGTGATACCAGAAAATTTTCTCTTTCATTAATTCTTATGACATAATAATATCCTATTACAATGAGGTACCATTTGTTTAGTCATTCTCCAATTGTCTAAGGGAGCTTGAAGTACCTCCCTTCAATTCTAAATATTTTCTTTTATTCTGTCTCTTTTTAAATTCCCCCTTGGGCATAAGGAAGTTTGTTTTGGTTGATACCATTTCCTCTTGGGTATCACCCCCCCTCTTAACCCTAGCTCCAGCCTCTTACTCGCTGCTTCACTTATTAGTGAGGTGCTCAGCTTTGTGCTGCCTTGCTCTAGGTCCTCTTGGTTCTTTTGATGATTTCTACCTCACATGATTAGCTCCCCCATACTGGATTTTTGAGGTTAAAGGCACTAGAGCAGGAGTGGGGAACCTACAGCCTCGAGGGCACATGCAGTCCTCAAGTGTGGCCCTTTGACTAAATCCAAACTTCACTGATGTTTTAGTCCACATGTGCCTTTGAGATAGTAGGTTTTCCACCCCTGCATTGGATCTTCAGAGCCCTCTCCTGGTATCTCAAAACAGCATATTAGGGATCTCAGAGCTCCTGGGCTGGGTTATCTAGTCCTATATACTGTACACTTTGCACTGTAGTAGTCGGCATCAAGCTGGTCACTGTATTGCTACCCAATCTTTGAGATTTCCAAGTTCCCTCACTGACCTTTTCTGACTCTTCTGGGATTTTCTCAAGGGAACTCTCTTCTGCTGCCTTTGAGAGAGAGCCTTCCAGACTACACATGTGCTATGTCTGGTTACAGTATTACTTGCTTTCCTCATAGTATTCTTTCCTATTGTAAAGAAGACCATGATGACCTTTTGCTTTATTTTGCAGTTTCTAGGGTGGGAAATATTACTTATTGTAATTTTTCACCAGACTGTTTAATCACTTTTTGGTCTGGTGCAAACTCCAGGGTTTTGCCCGAGTAAGTCTGTGAGTTAGATAGTCTTCTTTCCAATCTGACAGCCATCTTGGCTGAAACATGGTGTATATCATAATTATAGTTGTTATCCGTAAGCTGTTGATCCTCTGAGATAACAAAGGCTGGCTTTTCTGATAACTCGACCTTCTTTAACTACATTGAAAACTGAGTGGGGCTTGGGATTGGGGGGAAGGGGTGATGGTGACAGGATAGCTGTCTTCAAGTATTTGAAGAACAGTCCTTTGGAAGAGGATTGAAATTTAGTCTTTTTAGCCTTAGGGTTCAGCTCTAGCAATGAAATTTGCAGAAGTTGCAAAGGGGCAAATTTAGGGCTTCACATCAAAGAGCATTTCTAACTAGAGCTAGCTAAAAATTGAATCATTGTGAGGAAGTAAGTTCTTTCACACTGGAGGTCTCAAGCAGATGACACATGACAAGTTTTCTGATATGATGTAGTGAGGATTTTTTTCTGCTATAGATTGGTTGCTGAAGTCTTCCAACTCTGGAATTCTAATCTTGGGTACATTATCCACAAGATTAGAATTAAACAAATATTCTCATTATGGGAATGATCAGAAGGTTATTGTTTTTGTTATAATGTTTAAGGATATACAAGCAATTACACTCAAAAGAACTCCCAAGATAGTGAACTACTAAAAAATGAAGTTCAACTGTTTTGCTCATGACCCTGTTAACAGTTCCAACTATAATACTTTTAGGAAGAAAGAAGGAAAATGCCTTTTTTTTCAGGAGCCAAGATGGCAGAACAGAGGAAGGAATTCACCTGAACTTTCCCAAATTCCCCCGCAAAAAATATTAAAGTAATGCCTCAGATTAAATCCTGGAGTGGCAGAAACAACAAAAGATTGGGGTGAAAAAATTTTCTATTCTAAGACAACTTAGAAGGTCAGTGAAAAAGATCTGTGAGGTGCTGGTAAATTATGAGGTGCAATGCAGGCTGCGCCCTGAAAAGCAAACAGCAGGCCTTAGTGGTGACTGCATCAGCAGTGTCAGCAGCTTGAGGAGCTCTCAATCCATGGACAGTAATGGGTTTGTAAAACTGGTCCAAAAGAGATTATAGTGGACCCTTTGCTAGTGCTGGGTTCAGGACCCTGTTGCATTACCCATACACAGGTCTGGGTCACAGTCCCAGGGGGAAGAGGAGGACTAGTGCTTGCAGTTATAAGGGAAAAGGGACATTGGTCACAGTTCCAGGGTAGAGAAGAATGCCTATGATTGCTCACAAGGGAATGGGGTCCTGGTGCCAGTTCCAAGCCTGAAAGGAGCACTAGCACTTATGGCTTCAGGAGAGCATAGAGCCTCGTCACAATTCCAGGGCTGAAAGAAATATTGGCACTTGTGGCTACAAAGATGCAAGGTCTTTTTCTTGAGGGAACAAAATATAGATCAGGAGAGTAGCAATCACACCTCTGCTTAGATCATATCACCTTGGAAGCTCTAAAAACATAGAGACCCCTAAAACTAGTTCAGAAAGCAGCAGCAAAAAAAAAAAAAACATAAAGCTTGAGACAGTGCTCCCTTCCACCCTAGGAGCAGCCCTCAACTTTAATATAAAGTCAAAAGTAAAAAAAAAAAGCCTGGAAAAAAGAGCAAACAACAACAAAAAATAGAACTCAACCATAAAAACTTATTATGGTAACAGATAAATTCAAGACACAAACTCAGAAGAAAACAATGTTTTCAAAACAGCTATGAGCAAAATCTTAAAGGAAAAAAAAATTGTGAATTGGACACAAGCCCAACAAGAATTCCTTGAAAAGCTCAACAGGGATTTGAAAAATGAAATAAGAGATATAGAAGAAAAAATCAGGAAAAGAAATGAGAGTTATTGAAGAAAAATATGAAAAGAAAGTCAACAGCTTGGTAAAAGAGGCACAAAAATACTTAAGTAATAACACTTTAAAAAACAGAATTGGCCAAATGACAAGAGGCACAAAAGCTCACTGAAGAAAATAATTCCTTAAAAATAGAATTGGGCAAGTGGAAGCTAATAACAAAATGAGACATCAAGAAACAGTAAAACAAAATCAAAAGAGGAAAAAAAGAAGAAAATATGAAATTCTCATTGGAAAAACAACTGACCTGGAAAATAGATTAAGGAGAGATAATTTAAGAATTATTGGAATACCTGAAAAAGCCTAGACCTTCCATTTCAAGAAATTATTAAGGAAAACTATGCTGATATTCTAGAGCCAAAGGGTAAAATAAAAGTGAAAGAAATCATTAATCACCTCCTGAGAGAGATCACAAAATGAAAATTCCCAGAAATATTACAGCCAAATTCCCATGCTCCCAGGTCAAAGGAAAAATATTGCAAACAGCCAGAAAGAAACAATTAAGATATTGTGCGGCCGCAGTCAGAATCATACAAGATTTAGCAGTTTCCATCTTAAAGGATTGGAGGGCTTAGAATATATTTCATAAGGCAAAGGAACCAGGATTACGACCAAGAATTATGGGAATTATGGGAAGTAAAATGGCTAATTCTGACTACATTAAATTTAAAAGGTTAAATTTAAAAGGTTTTGCACAAACAAAACCAATGTAGCCAAGATTACAAAGAAAGCAGAAAACTGGGGGAAATTTTTCTTTAACCAGTTTCACTGATAAAGGCTTCATTTCTCAAATATATAGAGATTGAGTCAAATTTATAAGAATACAAGTCGTTACTCAATTGATAAATGGTCAAAGGATATGAATGGGAAGTTTTTAGAAGAAGAAAACAGAGCTTTCTATAATCATATGAAAAAATGCTGTAAATCACTATTGATGAGAGAAATGCAAATTTAAAAATTCACACCTATCACATTAGCTTACATGACAGAAAATGAAAATATTGGAGTGGTTATAGAAAAATTAGGACACTAAAGCCCTGTTGGTGCAGTGGTGAACTGGTCCAACCATTCTGGAGGAAAATTTGGAACTATGCCTAAAGGGTTATAATTGTGCATACTCTTTGACTCAGAAATACTACTGCTAGGTACGTATCCCAAACAGATCAAAGATAAGGGGAGATAACTTATTTGTACCAAAATATTTAAAGCTGCTCTTTTTTGTGGTGGCAAAGAATTAGAAATTGAGGAGACGCTTGTTAATTGGGGAATTTCTTGAACAAGTTATGCTATATGACTGTGATGGAATATTATTGTGATGTAAGGAATGACAAACAGGGTGCTTTCTGAAAAAACATGGGAAGACTTATATGAACTCATACAAAGTGAAATGAGCAGAACCAGGAGACCATTGTACACAATAACAGCACTATTGTATGATGATCAACTGTGAACAACTTTAACTATTCTCAGAAATACAATATTCCAAGACAATTCTGAAGGACTTATGATGAAAAATGCTATCCACCTCCAGAGAAAAACTGATGGAGTCTAAATGCAGATCAAAGCACTTTAAAAACTTTCTTTTTCTTGGTTTTATTTTTTGGTCTGTTTTCTTTTGCAATATGGCTAATATGGTAGTATGTTTTGCATGACTGAATATATATATAATGTTTATCAAGTTGTTTACCTTCTCAAAGCAGGGGCGGGGGATGAGGAAGAGGAGAGTATTTGGAACTCAAAATTTTTGTTCAAAATTTTTAACATGTAATTGAGAAAAAATAAAATGAGAGACCCAAAAATGAAAATGGGTAAAAATTGGTGCATTCACTTTGACATTTGAATAACATAAAGCCACAGGTAGTGTTTTAATTATCAAGTAATGGATGCCACAATGCCCAGACTTTATTTTGTTTCTTTTTAAAAAGATTTCTTGTTGAAAAAGATGTTTCTAAATTTCAGCCTACAGCAGAAATGCAAATTGATTTTTCTGCTGACAACAATTTTTGCTTCTTTTCAGAGATAAGCCATAAGTTACTACTTTTGCAAATGCCTTTAAAAGTATGACACATACCTAAGAGGTTTTTTCAAGTGTCTCATACATACCATAATATTCATAACTATTATTTGTGGCAACAAAAAAACTGGGAAAAGTGAGTTCACATTGGTAAGGAAATAGCTGAATAATTGTGATATCCAAACATAATAGAACATTACTGCGGTGTAGAACATGGTAAGTATATCAAAGAAACATGAAAAGACTTGTATGAACTTACGCAAAGCATCTAAACAGGATCAGGAACCCAATATAGAAAAAAAAATGTTTAATAATGTAAGTGGAAACAACACTAAATGTGCTTATCTGGAATTCAGATCAAGTAAATCAACAAAACACCCTGAGGGAGAATCAGAAAACAGCATGGGCAAGGCAAGTCAAACCATCACCCCTACTTTGACCACCATCTCCGTTCAAACCTGCAGATAGCCTAGGACCCTGGACCCAAGAGCCTTGACATTACCAGTGTACCTCAAACCGCCAGACCTGATTGCTGTCCAGCACCTACAGCCACCCTTGAGGGGACAAATCATTGTGGAGAAGGGGTTTATCTTCCTGATCACTACAACTACTGGCCAGCTACCATCAAGAGGCAAATAAGTACAAGAGCCCAAAGAGCGGAAGTTCTTCCACCCCCGTACCTCTGGTCTTGCTTATAGATCAGCCCCTATTGGCATCATCTAAGGGAGTAACTCATGTAGAGAAGGGACCAGTCATCGCCATCAACTATCAACCAACTACCTTTCACAGGGAAGACAACCCAGCTTAGCTGAAGCAGCAAGATACTCTGAAGGAGAGGTACCAGGAAGCAGCAGTGCCACACAAGCCATATCAGCACCACTGTGTAACTACCATCTCCCTTCAGACCCTGACAGAGGAAGCCCAGAACCCTGGGCCCATGAGCATTGGGAATAACAATGCTTCCAGCCCAGTGCCTACAGTCATCATTCCGGGAAGCAACCCTTATGGAAAGGCAGCCTGGCAAGTGTTCCTTCAGATGGCTATCAAAGACTAAGAAAGTTGTTGTCACCAAAGTTTTTAGAGCTGTCAAGTGGTTTAACATCAGAAACTGCTATGATTTTATCAATGGAAATGGTGTGAAAAAGAAATATTACCATCTGCTTTTGCGTTGAATGCTAAGAACCATGGAATCTTCCCAACTTACAGGTGAAATCTTCCACCTGTGTGGTCCCCTTTTAGAATGCAAGCTCCCTGAGAGCAGAAACTGCCTTACTTTTCTATTTGTATTATGTGCAGTATTTTGCACATAATAAGTACATAATAAATGCTTCATTTAGACATTAATTTAATTACAATGATGTTTCAACAACTAGCTAGCAGCTGTTGTGGGGGTGAAAGACAAACACAAGCCCAACAACAAGAAGGCTGCCAGCACACTGCAAAAGCCCAAGTTTTTTAATCTGCTTTACTAAGGAAAGCAACATTAAGGGGTTAACAAGCTTATTTTAATCCAGCATACAAATATCACTCACTTAGTTCGGGGGGAAAAGCCAACACCCTGAACTTCAGAGCAAAATACAAACAAAATACAAACATCGACAGACAGACCTTGTCTGATTCAAATACCAATACGTAGTTACCAGAGTTTAACAAAGTCCCAACATCCCAGGTTTACCAGCTGGAGGGCTCTTAGCTATAGCTGCCCAGAGTCTCCACATCAGTGGGTGCCACCAGAGTTTAACAAAGTCCCAACATCCAGGTTTACCAGCTGGAGGGCTCTTAGCTACAGCTGCCCAGAGTCTCCACATCAGTGGGTGCCACCAAAGTGAGAGCCCTGCACAAATGACTCTGTCTTCTCTTCTTATACCATTTCAGACTTCATCAAATGTCATCTGAATGACCAGAACTTATGCTCCTACAATTGGATCTTGAGTTAGCACCTCCCCTTAGTACCCTGGGAGCTTCACACCCATATAGGCTTAGCACCTAATAGGAGTTTGGGCCTGGGGCTTAGCACCTAGTAAGACTCAATGAAATACACTGAATTAATCAAAGGAAACAAAAGCCAAACTCTTCAAGGGCACTTGGTTGAACTGAGTGCTAAGAACCCATTTTGCTTACCAACACAGATGACCAACCTTGGTCCTGGGGAACAAATAATGAAACATATTTCCCTATCTTTGGAGCAATTTGGGGGCTTATATGAGCATGAGGTCATTCTGTGAAGCCTTTTTAATTGTTTTTCTTTGTTACAGGAGAAGATCCATGAATCAATCAATATTTATTAGGGGTCCATCATGTATCAGGCACTGCACGAAACACTGGGGATACAATATGGCACAAAAGACAATCCCTACCCCCAGTGTGTAGGTGGACGCACTGGAAAATAAGAAATACAAAAAACCTTTTTTTAAAAAGTAAAGATACACATTATTCACCTTGTTAAATCCTTTTACCATTACCCTAATTATAGGTAACCTACTTTAAAGGAAGAATGTAGCTTCCTGGGTTAATGCTGAATAGTAATTTTTATTACTCTATGATGCTTCTGAATGATGACTTTTCTGTAGAAATCATAGTTTGAAAATTATAGCTAATGTTAATAATTACCATATTTGCTCTCTAGAAGGAAAAAATAGGCAGAAATGGAGTGCTTTTATATGTATTCCTACCTCTTATGCTTACAACTGTATGACTTAAATCCTTCCTGAGTCTCAGTTTCTTCATCTGTAAAATGAGGGGATTGTAATAGATGGCCTCTGAGAGCTATTTTAATTCTAAAATTGTGATTGCATCACTGTATACTCTATTCACTGAAAGAACATCCCCCCCCCCCATATCTTTCTCTATAGATAGGTTGGTACATACATATGTATGTATTGTATGGTTTTCCTCTGAAAGAAGCGAGACTGCATACGTGTATATTCAGAATATATACATATACATAAAGCATTTTGTGAACTTTACAGTACCATATAAATGTCAACTGTTGTCATCATCACCATCAGTAATGTTATTACTACTATTACTAGTATCATGCTACAGAAAAGAGAATGAGATATATGTCAGGGAGAGTTGAATCATATTTTACTATATTCTTAAACTATCCATTAAGCAACAGACTAGTGTGATTTTAATTCATTCTTATAATAAAAAGGTTTGATAATAAAAACAAATACTCATTAATATTTATAGTATATGGAGTCTGATGGCTGGCAATAGGAGAAATAGAAAGATTATGTCAGAAAGAACCCTTACCTTCATGTAGTTTATCACCTAAGATGCAGAATAAGACTCAAATACAAATAACTTGAACATATGGTATTTTGTGTTCAGTGCACTAAACAGAAAAAATACAAAATTCTAGTTGAGATTGGAAGGCAAGGGTTGTTACCAAAGAGAGAAATCGGAGAAGTTTTCCAGGGAAAGGTTGAATTTAATTGGCCTTTTAAAGGGTGAGTGAGATATCCATCAAAGTTAAGCATAATCATAAATGAAAAAATGGACATTTGATCAACTGTCGGACTTTCAAGAATTTGTTAAAAAAAAAAACCAATCAAACACTGAACTTAGTAGAATATTTGACGTACAAGAGCTAAGAGAAGCATAAGGCACATACCAAAGACTGATTATAAGGGATTCAATAAGGACAGACCATTTACTTTTTATACATGTAAAATGTAAAATTTATGTCTAAGATTTTTATTAATAATTAGGTAGCTCATAAGAAAGATTGTGGAAAATCTGAATATGATACAAATTTGAAAAGTAAAACCATTTAGGAACACCTAAAAAGAGGAATTACTTTTATACAAATGAGGTACAAAAGGAAGAATTGATACAGAGGAATTAGATGAGAGAAGAGGACTGGTAGTTCTGGTAGCCTACTTTCATTGGGAATGAGTTTAAGAGAGAACAATACATATATATTTAGAAAGAGTATAAAAGTCTTCTAAATTCAGAAGAAATAAAATGGTAGGGTACAGGGAGGGGGGAGAGGAAAAGAGAGGGATCGTTAGAGGGAAAGGTGAGGGAATAGGTAAAAGGGGGTATAGAAAGGTGTTTAGATTTATGGGAATGGGAGGATAGGGGAGGGATCCTTGGAAGGGAATAGGTAAATAACAAGAGAGCAAGGTAGCGGGTAGAAGTAAAATAGAGGAGGTAGGAGGGATAGGAAACAAGAGATGTGCACAAACATACAAAGATCAGGAGTAGAATTTGAAAAAGTATGTGTCTATATATGAATGTGTATATGTATATGTGTATGTATATATCTATAGTTATAGAGAAACATATCCAAATTTAATTGTAGCCTTCTGGTGGGGGAGAGAAAAAAAGAACAAAGTTAAAAAGTGCACAGCGGAGAACAAAAGAAAACTTACAAGGAAGCAAATAAAAGATGGACAGTTCTCAATACAAAATGTATTATTTATATTACAGGCTTTCTTGAAATGAAAATTTATTGTTATATATTTTGAATTCTCTCTTACGTTCTTCTATGGACATGGCATGGTTTTTTTTTTTACTTTGTATTTAAATTTCAGTGTTTATAATATATTTTTGTTTCTTTTCTCTATTCTGTATTTATGTTCTGGTACTTGAGTCTCAAATAAAATTTAAATACAAATAAAAGGTGAATGGGAATTGATCAGGTAAAGAGGGAAAGGGAATAGAAATAGGGAACAGAGTGAGCTGTGCGTGTTGAAGGGACAGAGAGTAGTTTTTTTTGGGGGGTGGAATGCAAAGCGTGTGGTACAGATAATTAGGAAACAAAATAAGAAATGGATTTTATGGTATTTTAAAAGCTTACCCCTTCCCTCCGAAATTAGAAGTGGCACCTCAGTCACAGAATTAAAAAATAATAATTCAGGCAACCAAAACATGAAGATGCCACAAAGAAATGTGAGAAAAAGCAATCTAAAGCCATCTTCTACAGGAATCTAGGGATATTGAAAAGTTAGGGTGTTTTCCACAAAGGTGTCTCCACCTCCCACAGGTTCAGGCCTGGCTTCTGCTAAACAGTCACAAGCTATTTTCAGCCAACAGGATGTCCCTCACTATAGTTTCAACATTTTCAACAGCTTTTTGTATCTAGTTAAAAGCTTTAAATTCCAGACTTCTGAAACCAGAGCATTGTATCACGGTGGTGCTTGGGGCCCAGACTTCTATTTTATGACTTGACATCAGCTGCTGTCATTTTTCCAGGTTCATTTTGGTGGCAGGCAAATTAATCTGGTATGGAGGGAAATCAAAATACCTTCCCATGTCTGCTCAGTATGAAGTCTAAAGGTCCCATTACACTTTTCATAAGTCTTACACCAGTGCCCTTAGCTAAATTTCTGAACCTGATTAAAAAACCTGGGCAACTGGAATAGTAATAATCATAAATTTATATAGAAACTTCCTCTGAATGGAGTGCCAAGTATGAAGAGCTCAGTATCAATTATTTTCCCAATTTCACTTTAAGTTAAGTAGGAGGGGTATGACTTCTTTTTTTAATTAAAAGTATGGAGTGGCTGCATAACACGCCCAAGGCCATTATTTAGAGAGTCTAGTGGTTTTGCTCTGGTTTCATTAAATGGTTCAGCCACCAGTCCTCTAGCCCTAGGTCTTAGCTCACCTAAGAATACCTGCATATTGCAACCAACTCTGGTACCCAGAGCAGAGCCTTAAGGAATAAAGAGAAGGAGGTGGGGGAGAGAGATCAAAGTTCCACCTGGTAAGACCTTTTTTTTAAATTATTATTTATTTAAAATTTTTTAGTTTTCTGCACTGATTTCCACAAGAGTTTGAATTACAAATTTTCTCCCCATTTCCACCGTACCCCCCACTGCAAGATGGCATATATTCTGATTGCCCTTTTACCCAGTCAGCCCTCCCTTCTCTCACTCCACTCCCCCCCATCCCCTTTTCCCTTACTTTCTTGTAGGGCAAGATAGATTTCTATGCCCCATTGCCTGTATATCTTATTTGCTAGTTGCATGCAAAAACTTTTTTTT
>CM053626.1:93945936-93963680 GCA_028646595.1 Phalanger gymnotis
AGAGGTTTCATTCTGAACCTCTAAGCCAGGTGTTTTTAAACCTTTTTTGGCATCTTTGACCCTTTGGCATACTGCCAAAGCCTATGGACCCCTTCTCAGCATGTTCGTAAATGCCTAAAATAAATTACTAGGGTTAAAAAGGTAACCAATTAAATTGATACACGATTATCAACTTTTTAAAAAAAATATATAGATTTCTGCTTTAATCTCTACCTACTCATCAGAGCTCCATTACTGTAAGCCAGCATCATAAATACAACTCATCCTATTCTGAGGAGGCTATCTGACCTTGTTTGTATGGAGAACCCAGACTTACCTATGCTCTCTCTCTTCCTCTGAATACATTAAATGGAATTTTTCCCTTTAAACAAAACAGCACTCCATTCATACGTAGCCTCAAAATGGAAAAATAATTGGAAATCTAGAAGAGTACTCAGTAACACGAGAGAACACCAAGCTAGTTAGGGCATTTCACTTACAGGCTGTCAAAATATCATTATGCATCATTGGGAAATCATCATTTTCTCCGTCATAGCTAAGCAGAAGTATATAAATAGAATACCTTAATTTTAGTATAAATCTTGAATAAGTAGGTGATCTCTCAACCTCCAAAAAGCAAAAACAAATTTCTGGGCTGAAAAATAAATTCCTGTACTTTTGTTCTTTGCTAGGACCTGAATCTGGTCCTAGCAAATCTGAAAGGAAGAAAAGGGGAAAAAATGACTAAAGGCTGCCCATCTCACTGTTGTCGAATTCAACTTGAATGTGAAAATGCCTACAGGAGGCTGATCAAAGAGCACAGGAAGTTGCATCCAGCTGTTGCAACAGTCTGCCAAGAAACTTTGTGTGACATTTAGGACAGAATGGAAATATAACATGAGATAGACTGTACATTCAAGACTAAACATACTGGTTAATTACCTAACACTATTTAGTTGTAATAAAATCTTATATCTTTGCAGCAAGATGAAGTTGTTGAATTTACTTCCTGGTAGGATAAAATAATGAAGAAATATGAATTCTTTTATTCCATCCATTTTAATGAACTTTGATGGACTTTAGTCCACACAACATAGTCTCTTAGGTGAGCTTGAAAAAACAGGAAGTTCATTTCTTCCTGGCTCTCTCTCGTAGAACCAGAAGGCATTGCTAACTCTTGCATGCCTATTTCCTTTCAGTCTGTGATATCTGAGTGTTTGTATAATATGTGAGAATGCATAATTTGTACTTTTAGAGAAAAAAAAAAGGTCTCAGCATAGAGCTTAATGGCACGTGTGGATGTACCTGTATTTCATTGAAAACAATCTCTCTCCTTCCTCTCCCTCTCAGATTTCCTTAGTATTCCCATTCCACCCATGAAGATCAGTTCTGGGAATTTAGCAGCTGGTAAGGATCGCACATCCAGCATGTGTCAAGGGTAGGATTTGATCCAAGGTCTTCCTAACTCTGTAGTTGGTCTTATGTTCATTATCCTAGGATTTCTCTGTCATGTGTAAAATCAACCATAACGTATATATATCTTCAGAAGACCAAAAAATGAAAACAAATATAGTTAATAGGTTACCATGAACTATATCTAGATAACTACTAAGAATTTATATAGAACGTAGTATGGGATTCATTAAGCATTTATTAAGTGCCTGCTATGGTCTAGGTAAAAAACCATCTTTGCTCTCAAGGGGTCACCATCTAATAGGGGAAATAACATATAAACCACCATGTACGAACAAGATATATGCAGGATAAATCAGGATTATTCCCTTAAAGAGAAGACACTAAGGAAAACTGGTAAAAGCTACTTGAAGAAGGTAGGACTTTAGCTAAAACTTGAAGGAAGCCAGGAAAGCTATGAGACAGATAAGGAAGGAGAGGATGTCAGGCATGGACAGACAGTAAAAATGCCCAGATTCAAGAGTCATAGTGTCTTGTTTGAAAAATAGCAAGGATGCCAGTGTCACTAAATGATAGAGTATCTAGAGCTGTGAAAGGCTTTGAGTGACAAAAAGATTATATATTTGATCCTGGAGATGATAGGAGCCAGGGGAATTCATGAAATGGGGGCGGTGACATGGATCTGTGCTTTAGGAAAGATAACTTGACAGTTGAGTGGAAGATGGACTGGAGTGGGGAAAGACGAGGCAGGGAGACCAACCAATATTTTGTTCTGTTTACCAGTGAAATTGCAATGCTATGTAATCAATTCATTTGATAACCATGAGAATGATTGCTTAGATATGTAAAATGTTAAAATGATCATGACAGATATACTCATTCTTTAGGAAAAATGAAAAAAACCCTTCAGAATTTTAGGGTATTAGTCTAATTTTACTGGTGAGCAAAAGTTTTAATTTTTCTGAGACAAGCAATTCTTTTCTTTTATTTTAACCCAAAGCTTTCATTAACATCAATTGACCAAAACCAGTACTTATTTCATTCTGCATTGGCCTAGTTATTCATGTCCCTGTATCAGAGTTAAAAAAGGTCTGCAGAAGATGAGCAAATAAATACTCATTGCGTAAATGTTTGTCTAAAAGTAAATGAATTAGCATTAAGCCAGTACAGACAAGAGTTCTGCCTTGAGATAAGTATAATCATTGTTTGGCATATTATTGTGCCTTTATCCAGAGAATGAGTTTCAACAGGCCAAGTCCACTGTCAATTTAACAAAGAAAATAAAATATATGGACAATAATGAAAAATAAAACAGCAGAAGTCACCCACAAGAAATATAGAACAGTCTGTGTCTTGAGGCTGGTTACATATCTAGTTTGGTACCTCATTCTCTCATTTCTGTCTATCAGTTAGACAGAGTATACCACGGCAACACTGAATCTAAAGGAAACTAAGAAATGTACATCTCTGCAGTTTCAATGCCCATTTTTACCCCACATTTCCCGAAGTCTTTTTTGCCAACTTCCTGACTTGGAATGGTTCCAACTATAGATATTCAGTGTGTTTAGGAGCTGCTGGCTTCTGCCTAGAGCCTTAAAGCAAGTAAACGTTTTAAAATCCTTCATAACCTGGCCCCTTCTTACCTTTCTAATATTCTTACAACCTTAACTAACTCCATATACATTGTGACAGCCATATTGACCTTTTTGCTGCTCCTCTCACATGATACTTCATCTTCCCACTCTGAGAGCTCTCCCCTCCTCAACTGATTCTTGGTGTCCCCGGATTCCTTCAAGTCTCAACCAAATTATTCCATTCTGTAAGAATCCTTTCTCAGTCCTCCTTAATCTTAATGCCCTCTCTCTGAGGGAAAGATGCCAATTTATGCTGTATATATCTTATTTATACCTAGCTGTTTACCTGTTATTTCCACCATTAGACTGTGAGATCCTTGAAAGCAGGGACTGTTTTTTTTTGCCTTCCTTTCCATCCCTAGCATTTAGCATAGCACCTGGCACATAATTGGAACTCACTGAATGCTATCTGGTTGACTTACTGGTCTTGGCTCTGGGACCAATAATTGCACAGTTTTGTACTCGTCTTGGCTCAAAGGAGAAAATTAAAGTGCGTATGTCTTAAGTATCCTCAGCAAGAGGAAAGAAGAAATTACCAAAATGAGGAAAATCCATAATTTCAGAATAATAGAGCAATAGAGAAAGAAGGGAGGAAATTTTAAACCCAAACAGCTGGTTAGCTGAGAGTTGGTTACATGAGCACAAAGAGGAAAACTGAGCATGATGTTAAAGAATAGAGCAGAAACGAGAATGGAAGTTGTAGTAGGTTAACAGGAAAGAAACAAATATGATTGGTTAAAGAAGTTCAACAAGTAAAAGCTGAAGGAAATATTTAGAATTGTTTAGTCTATGGAAGAAAAATTTCAAAACACCTTCACTGCTAACCTCAAACATCTAAAAATGTATCCTAATAACCAATGATGGCCAGTTCTTTATCTATACTAAGAATGAAACAAAAGTCCATGAACTTGAGTATGGTATCATTTTGTTTGGCACCCTTCAGCTTTTCAATGTCCTTCCTAAAATATAGTGCCTATAATTGAATATAATATCTAATATTCCAGATGTCATTTTACCAGAGGAGAGGATTATTATTCCCCTAGGCCTTGACACTACGCATTAATGGATTCTAATGTTGCATTGGCTTTCTTCTTGACAATTTCATACTATTAAACCATAATTAGTTTACAATTGGGCCTCATATTTTTAGACAAATTCTGATCCACACTTTCAAGAACTTTTAAAATGCTATATATGTATCATTTCATGCATTGGCCATCCTCCTAGCTTTGTGTTATCTCCAAATTGGAAAAGCATGACATCTACTTTGACAGTACCGTTAAACAACATAGAGTTAAATGTGTCCCCAGAGTAGTCCACTGTAGATCTCCTTCCTAATTAACACTTACCCATTTATAGTTACTCTTTGGGTTCAGTCACTTAACAAATTCTTAGTATACTTATGGTCTAGTCATAGCTAATCACTGAGTCCGAGGAATAACATTAGAAATTTTGTCCAAAGCTTTGCTTAAATTTAGATATAAAATATATGTACAACCACGGATATTAGTATGTGGCCTATGGGCTCCTGGGTGTCCCTTTCAGGAGATCTGTTAGTTCAAAACCATTATACAAAACTAAATACAATGACATTACTTGCCTATTAAAATATTCTTCTTTTTTCTAATCCCCTATGTGAAGTTGTATTTTCTTTGTATACTTCAACCAAGTAAGGATATTTCAACAGAATGAATGCAGAAGCAGATATGAGAATCCAATTGTGTTTAAATAAGCCAAATGTTGAAGAGATTTGCAAAAATATATAAAAAACAGTATCACTCTTTTCATTAATTTTGTTTTGTTTTGGAAAATAACATGTAATGATATGTTACTTATATTAATATGTAATGGATTTATTATACTAAATTAATAAATATTTTAAGACTTTATCAGTTTTAATCTCTAATATGGTAAATGCTTATTGATATAACCCATGTGACAGCTTTTTCAGGTTGGCAGCATGTTTTAAGAGTATTAATGTGTTCTGAAAACAAAAACTATAAGAATTACTGATTTATAGAATTCCTCTCCACTACCACTAATTTACTAACCAGGTAAAAAATGGGAAAATTTGATGTGGTCTGAGCTCTTTATGAAACCATACTGCCTCTTTTTGATCACTGCTTACTTTTCTAAATACTCACTAATCACTCATTTGAACATTTTGTAGAATTTCAATGGAAATTAAACCAAACGAAGAAGACTATAATTTGCAGATTGCATTCTATTTCCTTTTTGAGAAATTGAGACAGCATTTGTCCTTCAAAACTGCACTCTCTTATATCCTCCACACACTTAAAAGATCACTGACAATAGTTCAGTAATCACATTTGCCAGTTCTTTCAGTAGCCAAGATATGGTTTGTCTAGGACTAGTGACCTGAATTTACTGAGGCACATGGTAAGTATTTAATAAAGGCTTGTTGATGATATAGTAAATGTTTGACAAATAGATAAATGGAAAAGAGGCAAATAGACCTCTGAAGATCTTCACAAGCTTAATCCTTATATGCATATTTTAAGGGAAGAATTATTGCTCAACAAAATGATGGGCAAGAACAAACATCCATAACTGAAAGGAATGCCAAGGAAATGAAAGAAATACTAAAACAGAATAAAACTAATAGCAAAAAAGTAACTAATAACATTTAAGAACAATGAACAGAACTGTCTGTAAATCACACAAGTCTGTAGAATCAATGAGTATAAAAAGGAATGAGAGGCAATCTGTACATAAAACTGTCTTACATAAAGAATTTACCATTGCTTCTAACAATAACTCACATTCTATGGTACTTTAAGAGTGACAAAAAGTAGGTAGATCAAGCATTATTCTCCCCATTTTACAGATCAAGGTCTAGCTTTGTCCCAACTTACATAGCTAGTAAGTGACGAAACCGGGATTCAAAACAATGTCTTTCTTCAATGTCTTTCTTTCTTTTTGCTACATTGTGCTAGCCCAACTTAATCAAATATTTTGGTATTTCATGAATCTGTTACTTCATCTGTGTTATCCACTTATGATCACAACTCTTCCTTAATTTCTCTTGTTCTCTTGTCTTCCTCTACCTATAAATACTCGAAAGAGGAACCGTTCAACATTTTGGGAACCTTTCTCTAGATCTCTCGGAATTACATGAATAACAATACAACACATAAGAGTTCCATCTATTATTCTTCCCTCTGTGAATAACTTGCACACTTTCTTTTCTAATCATAAGTCTCTCAAATGATACCTATTACTCCTTTTCCCAAGGTCAGAGTCAGGACAGAGTCCTGGATTGAAGACTCCTTCCTTTCTCACTTAATGATAGACAACCCTGAATATAAGCAGACTGGATAAATCCAGTATGGACCTTCACATAATATCATTAGAGTATGAAATAGAGATGTCCATTTACAGAGAAGCAGATAATTTTAAAACAAAGGCTAGTAGAAGAAATATATATATATATGTGTATATATATATATACGTGTGTGTGTATATATATACACACATATATGCAAATATTAACCACACCTAAAGATATAACTAATGACATATTTTGATGAAGCAAATTCTATTTCCTTTAGCAGTTATATTTTGGATCATATACTTTTTTTCTTCCTAATTATGCCTCTCGCTTTGCTTGCTTGTTCTACCAACTTTTCTTTCTCATCTATCTCTTGACTTTTTTCAGTAACTGTTGTCCGTTTTTGTTGCTTGTTGGTTCCTATTTCCTGTTTCCCCCCTTATTGCATCTTCTCTAACAGAGGAAAGTCCAGAATTTCATCTCCTTAGAATTAAATAGGTCCAGGATCCAGTTATCCCAGTTATCCTCTGAACATTTTAGCTGCCTGTTACCCTTGGCAACTTAATCTTTTATGTAATCAGCCTCTGTCATAAGGAGTGGTCGGCAATGTGTCATGGTAAGGAACCTTAAATAGTTTCTGAACTCTGTAAATAACATTTAGAATGAATTCCCTTTTCTTGCCTCAGCCTTTAGCAGAAGAATTGACTTAGAATACCAGAATGCATTTCCCTAGTCTTATTCTCATTCTTAATTTCTAGCATATTAATGAGATTTTGTTCTTATATTATTAAAAGTGGTCATTTTAACATCATAATTTACTGAAAATCTCCAGTGAACAGATTGTCAGATATGACTGAAATTCAAAAAGATTAATCCAAGTGAGACATAAGACATATAAAATGGTATGTTTGTGAGGTCTGTAATTGTTTTCATACTCTTGAGTCAATCAATTTGTTTCCACTGGCATTAGAGATTTTCTTTCAGTGAATTACGACCTATATTTTATCAAAAGTATGGTTATCCCAAAATATTAGAGTCTGACACAACCGTAATTGATAATGTAGGTTACGATTAAAAAGAAACCAATTTTGCCTTATCTGAGATGTGTGTGTGTATGTATACACTGCATGACTACTATTTATCTGACTTTATATATGCTAAGAGTGAAAAGTTTTAAGCTTCTCTATCTGTATATTTCCTGACATTTTTCTCTTAAAAAAGATTTCCCTAGAGCTGACCTTGGGGACAAGGGCTTCTAATGTCAAGTTCTGACTTAGCTAACAAATACTCACATGGCACAGGGAAAGTGGATTGAATCCCGTCTGGTTAAATGTTGAACACCTGTTCTTTATTTTTTCTAGATGTACAGGAACACCAAAGCTCTTCAGCACCAGATGGGAGTGAACTCTTCCACATTAGTTAATTTTCTCGATATCAAATTTTAACTTTTTAAGTGCTGATTTTTTAAGTTAATTATTTTTAGATAATGGAAGTTTTCAAAAAACTACTTTACATACTTCCCCAATTTCTTAAGTATAGTGTGCTCATCATTAGTTACCCCTTTCTTGCTGATTCCTCATGATTACAGACTTCAATGATAGTCCTGCTTCAGGTGCTTGATTATGTACGGCCGTCTGTCCCTCCATTCCAGATATATCTAACAGTTGGTGGGTATGATTAGTAGAACAATGCCCTTGGGGAGCTATTGAGCTGTGAAGGCCTATTTACTCATATATTGCAGAAGTTCTATCTTCCACGGACTCTCTGGTGACTTTTCCACTGCTGCCATTGTCTGAGTGTCTACTGCTTATGATTCTCTAATATCTGATCTCCATTGCCCTTCCTCTTTTATCTTCTACTCATTTCCATTTTCTTTTCTTGATAAACTCTTCTCTTTCCATTTCTTCCATACTTCTTATCTGGCTTTATAGATTCTGCTAGCTAATTAGAGAATTCTTCTCCCTACCCCCATGGCCAACTAGTCAACCAGTCACATCACAATGGAGTCATCTTTGCCTCTTTGGCTCTTCTTGACTATTTTTGATGCTCCGATATCCTTCCTTTACAGCCAAGAATACTTCCTAATTTATGTAATTTAACATCTGCATTAGGCACTATTCAACTGCCTGAGGTAAGCCCCTAGAAGCAGGGGTTGTCTCACTTATTCGTATGTGTATCACTACTGCTTAGTCCAGCGTTTGGTACATTGTAAGCATTTAATATATCTACCTTTCTAATCAAATGACAAACATTTATAAAATACTACCTGTGTGCTAGGCACTGATTCTAAGCACTACACAAGGTACTGCTGAAGAAGACAAAGGTGAGAAAACAAGCAACTCTGCCCTCAAGAAGGCTATAATCTAATGAAAGATAAATATATATTATATAATATAGTATAATATCTGTATCTATTTATGTGTATGTGTGTATATATATATATGTATAAAAAGCTATATGCCATGAGAAAGATGCAAAAAAATTATGAGATTCAGATGAGGGAGGGAGAAATGAAGACGAAGAGGTAAAGGGCAGAAAGGAGAGGGGAGCAAGAATAAGAAACATTTAGCTGGGTGTTGCCCATTTTAGCTTTGATACCTTAACTAGGTGAGAAAATGTCTTAATTGATCAATTACTCAAAGGTCTGAGACTAAGTCTTAAAAACAGCTTTGAGCTGGAATGACTTCTTTGCACAAGGATCTGCTCAAATAGGCCCAGGGAAACTTGACAATACCTCAGGGATTATTGGGGGAGATGTATTTCCGGAACCTGCATGAAGGGTAGATCAGAGTTGGCAGGACTGGGAGGGAGAAGGATGCTAGGCTGTGAGTTTCTATAGTCTCTTCATGCTCTTTGGGTGCTTCTGACTTCCGGCTATGAGAGAGAGAAGATGGAAGATATCAACCCCATTTCAGGTTGCTAAAGGAAAAAAAAAAACTCTGGGAAGAAGCCAATATGGGAAGATCTGGCAGTCTCCATCACATTCTAAGCTTGCTATACTAGAAGTTTTGGGGAACTTCCCTTGGGTGAGATCTAGGACCCTCTCTTGATCTGAATTACATCATTCCCATTAGAAGAGCGTCTTCACTCAGTATCATCTGGCAGATATTTTCCTATATGTACTTCCTCTGATTTCTGTTTTGCTATTGACTTGGATAAATGAGTTTTATTGTTATTTACTGTGTGTTCGTTGTGGAATTGGTATATGGTGGGAAGGGAATCAAGCTTTGGATATAAAACTTGGGATCCTCTTTTCCCCCAACCTTGGAGCAGTGATCAGAAGTTTAGCTTGAACCTGCAAACCACTTTCCCTAAACCAAAAACCTATAAAAGAGAAGATAGATATAGTCCAGTACCCCCTTTCTCTGACAAGAGCAGAGTGGCCACGGTTGCGGCCCCAACCTCCTTTTTCCCCTTCCAGCAGGAATTAAAGTCTCCCTTGGAAAAGGCAGCAGGGAGAAGATTTTAGACATGTCTACCCTCTTTTCCTTTGACTCACATAATGCTCTCTATGCTACATATGGAAGACAGTCCTCGCTAAATACATATCAAAAATACTTATTTTGTATCATAATCTACCAGTATGAAAATAAGCTTAATTTCCTCTTGCCCTGAAATTCCTTAACCCCTTTTATCTCAAGCAGAAATATTCTATATACCCAGATCTCCCAATATTTATGGATTCAGTCATATTTCAGGGCCCAAATTCTCTCAGGGCCACATTAGTTCCGGTAAAATGTAAGCAGGGAAGCCAGGAATGATTTTCATTTTCTCTTCAACCCAATAGCTAGCACAGTGCCTTGCTCTCCAGGATTGGCACTGATTGCCATGCTCTATTCTAGGATGAGCTCCTATGAATGTACTTGCCACACTGTGACAGACAGAGCTAAGCCTCTACACTAAGGAGTCAATGGGTCCAGAAAGAGACAGAAAGGGAAGGTCTTGAGCATAGCTCCAATAATTCTCTGCATAAGCACAATCTCATAAAGGATGAAGAGGAGATTAAGAAATGATTATCCGAAAAAGCTTATCTAAATTCAATTTCCATTTGAAATAAGCAGGGAATGTGAATTAAAGAAAGCAGTTTGTCTTTCCTTATAGTAAAATTGATTTTGTCAACACCGTAGTGACTATTTCTTTTTCCTTATATATCTGCAGACTTAAAACCAAGCCCATTACAGCACCACAACCCACTTCTATCTATACTCTGTCCTTATTCCCTATAGGAAGTAAACAGCTTCCCTCTTAGCTAAATGGCCTTTCTTGTACTATAAATTCCTCAGGCCTTTTCATAGGGAACCTTTCTCTCCCCAGTTTTCTCTGGCCTCACTCCTCTAATTTGTTTGTAGACTGGAACCATGCATGTGTAGCTGGAATTCCAAATCATCCTCTCTCTGGCCTTAGGTTATGCATAGAGAAATATGTGGTTCCTTCTGACTCTATCAAGTGTTTCAGGAAACAATCCTGAGTAATTTGAGTAATGTTGTTATGCTGGGTCATAGAAAGTATAAAGTGGAGAGAGGGAAACCAAGAGGGGGTAGAGGAAGGAAGAAAATGTAATATAACAAGATAAAAAAACTGTCAGAGGTAGTACTCCCTCTGTCTGGAAAAGTGAACCCCAAATGTCATTAATAGTGCTCCACTCCAAACGATGCTACAGTTGCCTGAAACTAAAGCAACTCTCCTGGGGAAAGTTGCCCACTAGTGAGTATTACTGATTTTGATGGATTCTGACATAAGGCCTATATTTTTCTCTCCTATTCTAGGTGTAATTATGTTTTTTGCCTCGTGAACCCGTGTGTTTGTAAAGATGGGTTGAAGGAAGGTGTCAAATAATCATTTGTACATTTAATATGTTTGGAAGTCATAATAAGAATATCTAACATTTATATACAAGTTTTAGGTCTTCAAAATGATACATCTATATGTGTATGCATATGTGAATACCTGCCCCCCATACACACACATATCTCAAATGAGCCAGAGAAATGCTAAATACTCCAAGGAACATACCTAGGCCTTCCTATCAGAAGGAAACCTCTGATGCAAGAGTTATACATTTCTAAAATGCTCTTGCCTTTCCTAAATATAGCAGTAGGTCTACAAATGTGTTGTCTTTTGGGGGGTGTGGGTGGGTGGAGTGCAGTACTTCACAGTTGTGATTTTAGACTTGAACAAAAAGTTTCTAAAAGTCAGGTACCCCAGATTCTAGTCCCAGCCCTGCCATTTAGCATGCAGCCTTGGAGTAGTCATTTAACTTTTGGGGGCTTCAGTGTTTTTTGAAAACAAGGGGAGTACACTTCTGTAGATAATCTACTTGGTCTGCTGTATTATGAAATTAATTATTTCAAATGAATCCCTGAACATGAGACTCTTCCTTCTATTGGAGATGATCCTAAATCGGAGGAAGTTCCCAGTTTGAGACTGCCTTGCTATAGATGGTTCTTTTTATGAAGAGCTAGAAACACAAGCCAGACAAGGAGAGCAATTTTAACTCTTTCTGTACTACTATTTAGGGTAGGCAGGAGGAATTGAGTATTCCTCCTGGCATTAAAGAGGATATTAACACCCACAGATAGGTAAATATGCTACCTAAACAGGGTAGTAGCACTTACACAAAAGATTCTTCACACAAGGACTAGAACATTGGATATAAATATCCAAATCATCTATTGTGTCACCTCTTTAGACTTTAGGTCACTAGAACTTTCTTGTTGCCAAAATTATGCTATTTTTTTCATTTTCCTTTCTTTTAATGAAATTTTCTTATGATATTTTATAGCCACTATATTTAAGAATGGAGAAATCAGAAAAGAGTGACTCTTAGGTATTAGTTATTTTATTGGGAGATATTTTGGGAGGTAAATGAGGAAATACCAGCTGACTCAAAAATGAAAATCATTTTCTTCCCAGAAACAGTCCAATCTCAAAACACGAATTTTTTTTACGTATAAAAACTTGCCCTTGACTGTCCTCAAAGGTCATTTTAGTCTCTTATTACTTTATATAGCCTTCTAAAACAATCAATAGTCTCATAAAGAAGGCCCAAAGCAGTAGCTTGTCAGCTATGCTCTGTATAATATAATTAGCAATGCAACCTATATAACTTCCAACTTGATTCATTACCTGGCATTGATTCAGTAATGCCAGCAACTGGCATCACTGTTGAGCTGCATTTGGAAAGCCTCCATGAGTGCAGATCCTAATTATAGAGTCAACCCAATAGTGGCTATTCACAGTCCATTAATAACAACTTTCTCTATCTATCAAGAAATGCTAGGATAATTTTCAAGACAAGAGACTAATGAGGACTGCCCTATGTTTGCTTGTTAGGAGTTTGTGGAGAAATTAAAACAATAGGTACCCTCTGAAGTGTTGAAAGGAAAACTTTAATTTTCCTTCCTCATTTAAATAAAATTTCATGTATGCCCACTCATGTCCTTAGTTCTGCACACATTAACTGGGCTAGAAGGAAATTCAAGGGCATATACAGCATGTTCCTTTATTTCTAAGCAATATTATACCTAGCTAAATTATGCTAGACAGATGGTTCTCTTTTATAGGCAAAAGTAATGCACACACCCATAGTCTTAAAGTCGTTCAGAGAATCTCCCTTATGATTTTATTCCAACATCTTATAGCCTATTAAACCATCGAAACTCACCTAGTGCAGACGTTTCTAAGTTTCAGTTACATGTGGCCAGTCAACTCATGCCACTACTTTCCAAAAATCAACTGAAAAGTATTTATCAAGTACCTATGATGTACTAGGCACTATGCTAGATGTTAGAGGTACAAGTACAGAGAATTAAATAATACCTACTTGAAATGGTGATGCCAGTGTGGACCTCGTGGGAACAATTGCCTAGACTGCCTACCCTGATCTGCTTTGGTGAACCGATTTGGGCTTTGATCATCGGACTTCTTGAAGTGGTAACTCCCATTTCTCAGTTGACCTAGTTCCCTCTTCATTCTGTTCTCTTATTTACTGGGTCTTTCACCACCCTCCTTGATGTCTTCAAATGGTGTGTGGAGTTTGCCTTCTTTCATTGGATCGACATCTCTGAACTGTCCTTTGAATTCCAGAAACCACCCTAACCTGAAATCTTTCCCTCTAGACTAGGAATTCTTGACCTTCTTATGTGCCACGGACTCTTTTGGCAGTCTGCTGAAGCCTATGGATTCCTTCTAAAAAGAATAGCTTACATAAAAGTATATGTGTGTGTGTGTGTACACACACATTTTTATGCACACACATGCATGTATACGCATACACACAATTACAAAGAAAACCCTTTATACTGAAATGCCATTATCAAAATAATTTTTAAGTTTATTGACAGCATGTAAAGAACTCCTACTGACTGAGCTAAGTTACCCCAAGCATCATACCTCCTAACTGCTCATTTTAGGCCCTAATTCAATTTTGGACTCAGCCTGATCTCATGGCTGCACTGTTGTATCTACTTGTAGCACTATCCCCCTTGTACCACAGTCTTCTCTTAGAAGCTAGTGCTAAAGATGGGCAGAGCTAGAAATGTTTTCCTTACATTGAACGAGTTCCTATTTCTTCAACTTGAACCCAATTCCACTTCATGAATACTAACTGTTCCCTTTTGTATCATCTCCTCAAAACTAACCTAAATGCAGTTGCAAAGGAAGCTGGGGAACTGGAGAGCTTAATATAGATTTACTGGACTTTCTATTGCCTTAAGGATTTTCACTGAATTTTTGAAAGCTGCCATTCAGTAGACTCAATTGAGTTCCTATTAAGTAAACTCATTTGAAAATGGAAATTGTTACCATGTCATTGCTGCTTCATGGCTGCTTTTTGGTAAAATGGCTTCGAGCAAAATCATTGTCAAAGATGGCATAGGAAAGAGTGCTATATTTGAATTCTATATAAATAGAACCTAGTTAAGGAGAGATCCATTATCTTTTTGGTATGGATTTTCCTTCCACTGACATAGATCGATATATTGCAATGCCTATACACCTTATTAGACAATCTTCATGAGTTACTTGAGCAAAAAAAAAATCACCTGGCAGCCAACTTTCTGGTAATCATCTAATCCAATAAACATTTATTAAACACTTACTAAGTGCCAAGCACTGTGTTAAGCACTGGGGATGCAATTAATTAAAAAAGACAATTCCTGCCCACAAGGAAATTACAATCTAATGGAGAAAGACAACAAATGAAAAGATGCAGGCAAAGGGGAACAATGGGGGACACCAAAGGTAAATGGTGCAAGGCATTTTCTGTGGAGTTGAAATCAGGCAGAGGAGCAGACACAAAATGAAATAAGCTAAAAGTACTCTTTTTGCCCCCTATAAAGAAAGCCATTGGGATGAGTTTGGTACTCTGCCTCCAATTAGAGGGAAGAGAAAGTTGAGGAGATAGTATTAGCACCATGATGATGAAGTTAAAAGTGGTGAGCTTACCCTGCCAAAGGCATCTTGTTCCTTGGAGTCGAAACTACACAAAGTAACATTTGGTTATGCTGGTCGTCAGATGTAGAGAAAGAATTAATATCTGAGCTGGGACTAGATGCCTTTTTAACATGGTAGGACTTGTCAGGGCTGGCAGATCCCTCAAGAATCCAGGTTCACCTCCATACCAGGGTATCAGAATTGGACTTCAGTGGAAGAGATGTACATAGTAGGCACTTAATATTTGGCTGACACACAGACAGCTATTTGAAATAGGAGACAGATCAGGTGTTACTATTCTTATTCTCTAGGAAACGGATATAAATTGTTCCTCTTCCTGACGCTTAAACACAAGAAGCAGAATTTTCATTTTCAATCTGGAAGTAGGATGTTTTTCATAGTGTGTCCCAGGAGACTGTCTGAAAAGTGACAAGCCAAATATAAGTGGACATGGCATGATGATAAGGTTGTCAACAAGCTGGCTTTTGACCATTGCTGTCATATTGGAAATGAAACTGCTGTTTGTCTATGTGAGATGTAAACCAGCTGTGCAAGGGGCTGGTTAGTCATTTCATCTTAATTGTTACTTGCAATCTATAGAAGAATATTAAAACAATTACAAATATTTGTTAATGGATTGTGAAAGATGGAAAATGTTTATTTTTGGTGGCATTTTGACATAAAGTTTATTGCTGAGACTAGAAAAAGACTAAAAATTCCATTTAGCAATGTCCTTGGGCCATAGTCTATTAAAACTTCAATTAACAAGTTGAACTTGATGATTTGTAGTGCTGACACTCTGAAATTAACTAACAAAATCTTCTTTTTCCTTTCAAATGTGTTTATTGAAGTGAATGACGTTGGCAACGACATCCTGATGTATACCAATTTTTTTAAAAACAAATTCTTCCCAAAGTGTTTTATTCATCTACAGAAAATGTTTCCATTTTCTTGAGCAAACAAAATTAGATTTTATCCAAAGGGGCAGCTAAGATGCATTCCAAAAATGTTCACATTGGATATTAAAGACCTGGTAGTAAATTTTTGTAATGAATCTTTTTGTATCGAAGAAGGAGACAAGCAGCTAAATTCTATTTTGACTTCATTAGTCAAGTCCATCACTGGGGCCAGAGGACAGTTCCAAGCATTACCAAGTTCTTTTGTGCCTTTAAAGATACTTCTTTTTCTCTCTAAATTTTAATTTTAAATTCTGAAAGTGCACTCCAAATACTTTTTGCCAATAAAACATCCTGAAAGTACTAAAGAGTATATTGAAGGGCAAGACACTTCTATATACTTAAAAGTCTCTATTTGTAAATCTCTTAGGAGTCATGTGGGAAAGCTTGCCTATCTGCAGATAAACATCAATCTTCTGTGATTGGCCAGGTGGGCTCTGACCTAGTTTAAACAAGCACTTAGGACCATTAACTCTAATTTAACCTAAAGAGAATAAATAAACCCTTCCCCAAGTGAAAATGAGTCATCAAAGTCATCAAGTCCTTAAGAGAAAGGTTCATTTGGGCATTTATTAAGATTATACCAAGTCAAAAACCACAGAATATTTGAATCACAACAAACCTTCTTTTCAAATGTTAACACTTTGGTTTTGATTAGCCTCAGATAATTTTCACATTTGGGCAGGATTCTTGTTTGTGTTGTATGTAAGTGTAATCAGTCACTACTTCTATGACATATATGTTATATATTATAGGTATACAAATGTTATATATCATGTATGCATTTATGTGTGTACATATTTTACATATATGTTTGTATAGTCCAAACCTGTTTTCATTTTTTCTAGGGAACTTCCAGTGAGAAACACCCTCTGCCAAAGCAGATCTATTGTAAACTCTTCTGCACCTTAGAGTCTTAGAGAATTGCCTACTGCCCACAAAATAGAATGTGTCAGGGATAGGATCTGAACACAGATTTTACTACCTAAGAGGCCAGCTCTCTGTTCTCTACCCACATTGTCTCTCTCCACCTCTGTCTTTATGTTTCTGTCTCTTTCTCTCTGTCTCTCTATTTTTATTATTTGAAAGATATGAAATCTAATCACCAAAAATAATTTGTTTGATGGTGGAAAACTTTGATGATAGCTACAAAGAAGTGTATTAAGTGAACAGAGGACATTCAGTTTGAAAAAAAAATTGAAGACATGCATTAGTCAAAAGGGGGCCTCTTGGAGTGGTGAATCGGTAGAATAAATTATAACCCAAAGGAATTCCTGTTAGGTTAGCTGTGCAATTCTTATTAGAGGTGTGTAATGTGATTGAAGAATACATTATTCCTACATAGAAGATTTCACATATAGTTTTTATTACATCTATACTGGTGTCTGTATAATAATATATATGAACATGTATGTAAGGACTGGGTGGTGCTATTTTCTATTTCAGATAGATTTGTAAGAAGTCCAAGAAACACAGAAAGTCCCTCAAAAATGGTGTTTAGAGGACCTGAGAGAAAGCAGACTCTCGGAGAGAAAAGTGATTATTGAAGGCAAAAACGGACAAAATACCTTATTCCTACCAGTTTATTTATATATGGCCATTATGCAGGACTTGGATATTGACAGCTGGGAAAACCTGATAACTATAACTTTCTTATGATTATGAAACTATTCTATATGACTGTAACAGTAATGTTACTAGCAGCTACTGTGACTGTGTAAGAGCAACAACACCAGCACACAGGAGGGCTGCTGGCACAGGTTCTTTGATCTGCTTTTCTAAGGAAAGCAACTTTAAGGGGTTTATGATCTTACTTTAATTAGACACATATATATCATTCACTTAATTCAAGGGGAAAAGCCAGCACCTGAACTTCAGAGAAAACACAAACAGAAATTACAAGCAGAAATTATATAAACAAAACAAATAACACAAATCAGCAGACAGGGCTTCTATCTGTCTGTAGCAATACATATACAGTTACCAGAGAGAGAGATGCACCAACATATGGGTTTTCAAAGTGTGTGTGTGTGTGTG
>CM053626.1:93964180-93980686 GCA_028646595.1 Phalanger gymnotis
GTTCAAAACCCGCCTGTGACACAAACTGGCTGTGTGACCTTGGGCAAGTCACTTACCCTGTAGGCAATTTGGTAAGACTATCAATTGCAGAGAAGCCACCAAATTGCATTGGTAGAGGGAGTTTCCTCACACAGTTGCCCATATCATTGAAACTACAGGTTTAACACTTATCCTTTATTCCTCAAATTCTATCTTTGTTTTTCTGTCCGTAGTGTTTTGTATATAGTAAGCACTCAATAATTTCCCATTGAATGAATGGAAAATTAGTGTGTAAGTGTAAGTATTTTTCCTCATCTAAATTTAAACCTTTCTTTGGAGTTTCTCATCTTGCCATTGTCAGTCATTTTGTTGCAGGTCTCTGGCTTTTTCCCCTTGTTTACTTGGGGAAGGAGCTTCTATTTACCTTATTTAGGAATACCCTCCCCCAACTGTTCTCTTACTATAACTTTTCCAATAAAACCAAATTCTTAACTGTTGATACAAAGGTGAGTGCTTTGTTAATCCTCGGCTCTTTCTTCCACCAGCTAGTCAGTTTCACATCCAAATTGGAGAGTTCCCCACATGCATTCATAGGTGGCACCATCGTGCATAGAGCACTGGACCTGGAGTCAGGTAGACCTAAGTTTCAATCGAGCCTCAGATACTTACTAGCTGTGTGACCCTGGGCAAGTCATTTTATCCCTATTTGCCTCAAATCCTAGTGATATAATAGAGACAGTAATAGCACCTACCTCCCAAGATTTTTTCTGACAATGAATGAGATAATATTTGTAAAGCATTTCGTGCAGTACCTGGCATATATCAGGAGCATCATAAATGCTAGCTGCTGTTGTTCTTAGTGTCTTTCTTGTCTCAATTATTTCCATTGAATTCATCAGAGTTTTATCTTGAGACTATTTCATTCTCACTGGGTAACTTGCACTGTACAATTTTTGGCCATTAAATCCTACTTATCCTTTCTCTGAATTCTTTAACATCTGCTCTCTCAGAATCTAGGGCATGTGTCAAACTATGCATGGCTTTCTCCATGCCTTATCTAACACAAGTGCCAAGAGGAACCAACCAGGGCAGAAATCTTACAAGTGAACTTAGAAGGAGGGCCAACAAAAAATGGGATGTTAATCTGGTAATAAAGGGGAATAGTTTCTCAATGCATGGTTAGATTTCATGGATGTGGCGAGAAAGGGAAGGAAGAAAGGGAGGGAAATAAAAAGGGAATGAGAAAAGGAGGGAAAAAGAGAAGGAGGAAAAGAAAGGGGGAAGGAAACATTTATTAAGTGCTTATTATGTGCCAGGTATTATGCTAACTGCTGGGAATATTAATACAAGCAAAAAGAAAGATAGTCTTTGTCCTCAGGAATTTAATTTCTAATGGGTGAAGGCAATATAGTTGTTGAAATGGGAGGGGGGCAGGAGGATGAAGATATCCAGCAAAATCAGGAGCAGGGCTAAGAACAAAAGCAGTCTGGCCTGGGTCTCTTCACAAAATGGAGGCTCCAGGAAAAACTCACCAATGAGAAAAGAGAGGTGGGCCTCACAGAAGATTTTATATGGGAGGAGGGAGGAAGCTAGTCCCAGAGGATGAAATGTTCACTTCCCCTTAAATTCATATAAAAATTGACCAGAAGCCTCTAAGCTTATTGGAATTTGGAGAAAGAAATCAAGATATTTCAACATGAATTTCGAGAGACAATAGCAATTATGGTCCCAGGTTGCAGGAGCTGGGAATTAAATGTGGAGTAGAAAATTAAACACTGATGAAGTCTATCTTCTCTAGAGTGGATTGGAAATTGAAATGAAATGGTTTGAACTCTGGCAGGAAAAGGAATATCATAGACATGGCATTTGTCTTCTCCTTGTTTCTTATGTAATAAGAGTTTGAGAATTGACTGGCATTTTGAGATTTTTAATACATAGGGGAAAGCATTCTGTTCTCAGCCCTGAGAAGATATTAGAGATTATCATGATCTGATATTTGAGGCCAAACACAGAGCTGAATTATTTTCTAGAGCAGATGTGTCAAACACTCACCCCACCCAAACCCCGCCCCCTCCTCAGCAAAGCCCAACCAGATGAAAATGTAATAGAAAAATATTTCAGAAAATAAATAAAAGTACAATGGAACACATATAATGTTAGTATGTGGTTTCTAAGTCAATGTACAGTCCACAGGGATCCCCATTTCTATTTGGTATTGACACCATTAACTTTAAATTATTACTAGTTATCTATACCTATCCTCTTGAGACATATCTATATTTAGCCATTCACTCATCTTACACTTAATTTTCTATATATATTCCTATGTATCTTTTTTCTTCTGATGAAAAGTGAATTTGAATGGTTTGGACATTCAAGGTTGGGGGGAATATTGGGGAATTGTGGAGTTAATGCTATGTAAGTGTCATGACTAAAGACACAAAATTGTTTTCTCCTCTTCCTGATGAAGAATGAAAATAGCACATAATTTGGTACTTTATTGTCAACATCAATAAATAAGGGTTTCTTGCCTAATCATGCTCTGTGCTAAGCATTGTAGAATACAATGGTTACAGTAAATTGGGGTCATCCACATGGTGTATAGAATTTTTCATAGCCAGATCAACAAAATACTTTTTTTCAAAGGGCATTATAGAAAATGTGTCCTTAAGCCAGTCACTTAAACTTACTATTTTTCTTCTTTAAAAAGATGGTTGACTAGATAATCTCAGAATTGCTTCTAGTTTTAACATTCTATGATTCTGTGGGGGGCAGCTAGGTTGGAACAATGACAGAACGCCAGATCTAAAGTCAGTAAGAATCATATTCCTGAGTTCAAATCTGGCCTTAGACTCTTACTGTGTCACTCTGAAAAAGTTACTTTACCTTGTTTGCCTCAGTTTCCTCATCTGTAAATTGACCAGTAGAAAAAAAATGGCAAACCACTTCGGTACTTTTTGCCAAGAAAATCCCAAATAGAGTCATAAAGAATCAGATGTGATTGCAAAAACTGAACAACGCCAACAGTATGATAATGAAGCTATCTTCACAAAATCAATCAGAGGTCACCTATTGAGACCTGTAAGGGACTTAAGAGGTTATATACAAGATACCAGCACTCTCATGTAATAGTTGAAGAAATTAAGATCCAAGGAATTTAAATACTTTGCCCAAGGTCATACAGTAAATGTCATAGGCAGCATTCAAACTCAGATCCTTTTATTCAAAATCTAGAAATCTTTCCTTTATTTTTAGTGGTGTTTATTAGAGAATGTTAATACTATTGGGGATAAAAGAAATCACTTAATCTCACCTTCACTGTCCTTACATCCTATGCTCATGGCTTTCCCAAGTTTACATGTCTGTTTACTGGTTGAACCAGGACTTAAACCTGTAGACATTATAAAGAAATTTTAATTGCACCAGTACTTTCAGAAACATGTCCCAAGAAATATGCTTTTTTGACAAGGTTGAAGTCTCAGATTTTAAAGCTGCTATTGAAAATTAATTCAAAATACCTGAGCCAGTTATTTAACTCACAGGGTTAAAAACCCAGTGATTTTTATAGTATTAAATTATTTATGTCAGAGAAAAATCTTAAATCCCCAAATCACCACAATGTATGGCCAGAAAAGCTTTTCATATTGAGATAAGTAGTCATGGACCAGTGCAGATTCCTATAAGATTTTCATTTGAGTGTTGAGCAATAAATTAAGGATTTGAATGTGAAAGACTTCCCCACTGTAACTTGGGCTATCATAAAAGAAGGTCAGATGGCACATGTTTTGTCAATATTGCATGTTATTTCTATGTCAAGCACGTACCTTTTCCTCTTTGCTTAATTATCTTAATTCTACCTTTCTACTCTCTATTCTTTTTTAATGTAGGGAAAAGATTTTTAAAATGCATGAAATGATAATTAAATATAAAACATGTTATACTACATGCCCCAAACAAGAATATGTTTATGAGGTGTTGAGGTATAAAGATGCGTCTGTGCCCTGATTATAGTGATAGATAATTTTTTTTCTTTTGGAATTAAAGGGTGCAACCTCATTAGATAAGCACAGATTAGTTACCCTTTAAAGAGCTAAGCCATGTAGAGTTTGAGCACTCAGAAGTGCTTCGTGGAAAACACTCATGCAGGAGGGAAGGGAATTTCTCATTCCTACCGCATCTACCTCCGATCTAGAAGAGACTTACCCAGAGGGAGGCACCTCTTCCAACAGTTCACTGCTTGTGAAAGTGCAAAGCACCATTGGTGAACAGAAACACATAAGCTTCAGAGAGACATAGATACAGAGAGGTATTTGGGGGTAAGTGTGCCCTGATTTTATGGCAGAAATGTTTTGTAACAGCTGTTTTTATTATACCTTGTCTAAGAGCTTATTTCATCTTTCAGTGGATTTTGCATGGAAACACACTGGTGGAGACTCCTCAGCTATAGTGTTGTGAGAGTAGACCCACAGAGTTACTCCTAAAATTCAAGGTAATCATTTCCCCAGGGACCTGACCTGTTACTGTAAATGCAATTGGCAGTATATTCCAGAGGAGAGGCTACGTTACAATTACACTATTATATAATCTCACAGTAGGAAGGAACCTCAAAGGCTCTTAAATCTAACCTCTGTCTGATCCCAAATCACTTCAACCACACCTAAAGAGTAGCATCTCCCTAAAGAGGGTTCCCTTTCAAATTACCAAGTGCTTCCGGCTGTTTTTTTTGTTTGTTTTTTGCAGTTGTTGCGTGAAAGATATCAATCAACAAAGTGTATCATATCCAGGGAAGGCTGGTGGCTATAGTAGGAAGAGAGGAGAACAAAATACATGGGGATCAATAGAAGGATGTGAGGATATTTAATATAGAGCAAACATCGATGAGGGGCATGAAAATCACCTTCAAGCATATGAAGGGCAGTCACATAGAAGAGGGATTAGACTTATCCTACTTGACTCCATGGTGCAGAACCCCTAAAGGAAAAGTCTCAGTTATGCCATAACCAAAATCTAGTGTTGCCATCAAAGAAAAAGTACTGTGAGCATCCAGAAAGAAACAGATCAAATACCAAGGCATTGCAGTCAGGATGACACGAGCACTGACAAGCAGGACAATTTGGAAAGTTATATGCAGATTAAAAAAAAGCAAATATCATTTAATGCAAATTTAGTTTCATGTAGAATTCTCTTTTTGTGCTCTGCTGTATGTGTGTGCTGTGTGTCCCCTTCTTCCCTCCTGCCTGCGTGTTTTCCACAAAGTGCTCCTGAGTGCTCCAATTCTGCATGCTATTTAAAGGAGTATCTAACTGGTGCTTATCTAATGAAGTTGCAACCTTTAATTCCAAAAGAAAAAAAAATATACATCACTATAAGGTAATCAGGGCACAGACACATCTTTATACCCCACACCTTATAAACAAATTCTAGTTTGGGGGGTGTAATATAACATGTTTTAGTGTTTAAGCTAATATTTTTTTAAAAAAATAAAAACCCACTAACGGCTGTGCTAATGTAGAGATGATCATCCAGGATGAGGTCCTGGAGATATCAGAGGTGGTCCGGTGTAAAGAGTGATGGATCTGGACTGATAGGGCTTTGGTTTAAATGCTGCCCCTAACATTTATTACCTGTGCGATCTTGTGCAAGTGTTCTACCCTCTCTTGGCCTTGGTTCCCAACCTGTAAAATGAAAGATTTGGACTATATGACCATCTAAGATCCCTTCCTCTGTTTGACTCAGTTTTCTCAACTGTGTAATAGGTATAATAACAGCACCTACCTTGAAGGGTTGTTGTGAGGATCAAAAGAGGTAATATTTTAAAGCACTTAGCACAACACCTAGCCCATAATTGGCACTATGTCTATGCTTATTCTCTTCCTCTTTCTTTCTAGCTGTAGAGCTATGATCCTATATAGTCCTCTGAGCAGGTGAACTGGGCAGAATCTGAGAATTAACTCAATGAGATTCGAGACTCAGCTCAAGTTAATGGAATATGGTACCGTATTTACCCAAAACAAAGTCAGAGAAATCTCCCTCAGTACAAATAAGGGAACGGCTACTGTAAGTCATTTACAGTCAGCTGGCTACAGAGGGAGTTACATAAATCTGAAAGAGAGGTGGTATAATTGGGGTCCAATCAGATTAATTAAAAAAACCTATCCAGAAGGACTTACCATCTATCCTGCTACCTGAGGTCTCTCAGAACTTATCGTATGTCCTACCGACTCTCCAACATTGCATGTTTTCTGTAACTATCAGACTCCTAGCCCTTACCACTTTCTTCGCCATGGCATGTGTAGGATTTCTTAGCTAATCATTTACCCTGTGGCTGATGTCCTCCAGGTTACGTGTGAGCTCGAGAAGAGGAAATGACTAATTTTGTCTATTTGTGTCCACAAAGCTTAGAATGGTGCTTAATTTTTCATTCATTCTATTTCCTCAGGCATCAATTCAGTTTGGGGCCACTGAAGGAAACAACTCAACCTTAAACTGGAGGCTAGATTTAGGATGAGCTACAAAGAATGGACAGAGGTCTCAAGTGATTAGAGTTCAAGGTAAGGGGGGGAGGGAAGGGAGAATCTGCAACATATTTCTCAGTATGTTAAACCTGTGGCAAGCTAAACTTTTCTAAATGTATTGAGAATGTATACCCTACCTACTTCCAAGGAGTACTTGAGGCAATGTGCTAAAAAAAAAAAAATCCACCATGTGGCTTGCATACTTGTGACTTTCTTCAATTGCGAATAGTTCTTACTGGGAGCTTTTGTCACACTCTAGTAAAAATAGCTGTTCCCATTACACAAGCACGATGCACTGAATCCAAGTGGCAGCCTGGTGGAGGAGGGCTGCCACAGTGAGAGCGAAGGGAAGGTTGAACATCCCTCGGGCTTTTTATTGGATCGAAAAATTTCTCCTTAAGTCTATGAGAGAAATAAGGATGGAAAATCCAGCTGGGGAAAACCTACCATTTGAAGGGGGAGGGACTCCTCATTTTCATAAAAGAAAAAAGAAATAATCACATGATTTTGTTCCTTCTACATATGGAAGACTCTAAAATAGCAGGTGCTCTCTCAACACTCAATAGCCATTAAAGATGCCTTCATGCCCTGTAGGGTCTATGTTAAGACGGAACATTCTAAAAGTTAAAAACCCTAGTGGGAACCTTAATAATTCCAAAGCTAAATCATGACAGGGAGAGTTGTAAATTCCAGTCATTTGTAAGATATGCTGTTTTTTTAACTCAATACTAGACCCATGTATTTGCTTTTGTCCATGCCTGAGGAATGGAGCTTAGCAGTAAAATGCCTCCCATCCCAGAAAAAATCCCCAAGATTGTTTTCTCAGACTTGGTTGAAGCTAAGTTTTTTTTTAACTGCATCCCTGTTTAGATCAAAGTAACCACAAAGACACTTTTAGTTCTCACTGTTTCTAAGTCATGACTCTAGAAGCCTTAGACCAGAACAATTCTCCCTTCTACATGGTATGTATTGATTCTACTTTTGCAAAACAAGATATTTGGCACTGATATTAATTTTTTTTCTTTTTTTCAAAGCTAACTTGCAATAGTTCCTGAGCCCCTAAGGTGACTTGAGAGAGGGAAAGAGGGAGCAAAGATAACATATTATTTGGTTTTATTATTTAAACTTATTTTATTAAAAACTACTCCAGTGCTTTTCGTGGCATAGAGATGACTCTCCGTTCTTAAACACTATACAGGTTAAATGTAAGCTCTGACAGGTCCTCTCAGACTGGAAAGGCTTTGAATAGGACCCTGGTGATGGCCTGCTCATCTGTCATCCAAGGACAGCCTAGGTAAGTTTGAAGAGGCTCATCATTTGAAAGAATGCCCACTGGGTGATTTGTTTTTCTCCCACAGCTCCCATTACTCCCAAAGACCTGACTACTAAGGAACCTAGGCCATGCTGATTAATTCAGGAATTCTTAAAACAGTTTTTAAAAAGTAATTTACAGTAGACTAATGTTGAGTACTTTTTGAAAGAGTCGACAGATGCTTGAGGCTTCATGCATAGGGTTATAGGGCATGACGTTGTACACAGGATTCCTTACGAAATACAGTTCAACTACGTACTGAATTTTTGAAATGGGATATATAAAAAAGAGCAGTGCTATGAAAATACTAAAATAATTATTTGCTTTGAATTCCTTGAAATTAACATCAATGTCAATGGCACCTACAGAGTACTGGGAAGAACAGTGGTCTAGCACCCAGAAGAACTGGGTGCAAGTTCTGGTCCTGACTTACTATGTGATCCTAACTAGATCAATTGATCTCTCTAAGCCACAGTCAAAATGCGATGACACTTGCAGTATCAGCCTTGGTGAGTAGCTGTAAGGAAACATGCTATTTAAAAAAATAGCATGAATGCTAGTACTAATTTCTTTCATGATAACCTAAATTAGGGCAAGAGACAGCATGATTCCTAACTTGAAAATATATAAGCCGTAGTTATAAGAGATTTTGGGCAACTTTTCTGTGGAAATCTAAAAAAGACAAGGCCTTAAACCAAAGCAGAAATGATTTACATTATATGTAGGACACATATCTTGGCTATTAGTAGGGTGAAAATCTGATGATTTCTGAAAAAAAAAGTTATGGCATTTCCATTTCTGCCAGTCTTCAAGAAAATATAGACAGCTCTAGGCTGTTGAGATACTTACCTTCTTGAAGGCAAGGATCAGGCACCAGATGATCTCTCATTTTCTCTTCCATCTCTATCCTCTATTCCTAGAGAAAGGAAATGGATGCTAAGTGCTTCTGTAGAACCACTGTAAAAAAGGGGTTCTATAAACATTTCTTCCTAACCCACATTTATGTAACCTGAGGCTCAAAGCTCATTTGCATGGGGCTCATCATTGATAGAGATCAATTGCTCAATGCTCTGCATCTGAGAGATCTTGAGAAATTTTGGTTTCCTGTCCTCCAGCTTCAAGAAAGAAGACATTCAATTCCAGATCCTTTTCTTTTTTTTTTCACGCAAGAAAGTACTGAGATTTATTATGCAGGTGTGCTACACTTAGCCACAAGGAAAACAATCAGTCTGGAATGACAAAAGTCCCATGGCACAAAGTCAAGAGTCAGCCTGGTGGAATTTTCATTGAATGATGGCATGTCCTTCAGTCGGGGAGGTGATATAAGATAGTGGCAAGAGTCCTTTTTTCAGATGGTGATGTCTCCTGATGGTTTCTGCTCTCCTGAGCATGTCACCAAGGGTCATCCATCTTTGCTCCTGTGGCCTCCGTGCTTAGCACAGTCTGGTTACTTGGACCTCTGCCTCATCTTTCTCCTCCTGCATTTCAGCCTACGCATTCGCTTCTTCCTCTACTTGGCTCTCATGGCGCAATGGAAGTCGACAAGATGGCGCTAAGAAAGAGCTCCAGATCCTGTTCAACAAGATATCTTTGAAGGGAAAGAAAGTCTCTTTCTGGGAAGGAGGCAAAACATAAAGAAGCCAACACTTCGGCTATATTAGCTTCTTCCCAGAATCTCCTTCCTCTTCTCCCTACTCAGCATCTTGAAATTCTCATCTTCCCTCAATATCTTTATGGAATATATACATGCACGCACACACACACACACACGTGTGTGTGTGTGTGTGTGTGTACATACATACATGGAATCAACTGCAAAATAAAGCATAAAGTTAGAGCAAAAAATACATATAAGTATATATATATATACATATATATATGCATACACACACACTATTTTTCTCTTTTTTCTCCCTTTGTTTTGATAAGACCCTAATTATCATCTCATTACTTCTGACCTGAATTACCAGTACAGCCTCCTAGCTAGCAGCTCTACTTTCACTTTCTCCACTCCAATCCATTCTGCATAGAGCTCCAAGTTGAATTTCCCTAAGAAACTTACCCCTGTAAGTAATTGTTTGACTGATTGTTTTTTGTGTACAGCCTGTAATGTGGCTTATTAAACAGTACCTGTCTGAATTCAGAAGAAAATCTGGCTAAGAGTTTGAACAAAAATATTCATTTAAAAATAGGTTGGGAATACACCTGTCAAAACAAACCCAAGAACTATATAAAGAAAGTTACTTTTTAACAAAACCTCTTTATACAAATAAATTTAGATTTAAATAAGGGGAAAAATATTAATTGTTCATGGGTAGGCAGGGCCAATATAATAAAATGACAATTTTACCCAAACTATTTTATATATTCAAAGCCATCCCAATAAAATTGCCATTTTTTTTTGCTAAATTAGAAAAAATAATAACAAAATTCATTTGGAAAACAAAAAGTCAAGAATATCACAGAAAATAATGGAAAAAGGTAAAGGAAGGAGGCTTAGCAGTACCAGATCTTAAACTATAAGACAGTAATTATCAAAACTCTCTGGTAGGGATTAAAAAATAGAAAGTTAAATCAATGGAGGAGAGTAGACATACAACTTACAGCAGCAAATAAACAGAATACTTTTATATTTGACAAGTATAAAAACTTAAGATTTTGCAATAAGAATTTATTACTTGGTAAAAACTACTGTGAAAACTGGAAAGCAATATGCCAGAAACTGGGCATATACCAATATCTTTCACCATTTGCCAAGATAAGGTCAAAATCGATATATGACCTAGATATAGAGAGATTTTTTAAAAAAAAATTAGAAATATGGAATATAGTACTTATTAGACTCACGAATAGGTGAATAATTTATAAGTAAACAAGAGATAGAGAGCAAAGTTGGGTGTGAAATGGATCATTTTGATTACATGTGTCCTTTATAGTTAATTTGGGCATTTATAATAGTCAAAATAACTTATTTGCTCAAAGTCATTTTTAAAATAATATTGCTGTTATTGTATATAAGTGAAGAAAGACACTGAGTCCAGAGAAAGAACTGAAAAACAGGTGCACAGAATAATTTTACATACATACATATATGTATACATATACCTATTTATAGTATCCATCTCTAGGATGGGGGGGAAGAAATTTATATGATCATTTTGTTGTATATTTAAAAGGAATAGCAAGTTGTACATAGTAGATTTATAAATTCATATATAATCATCTTTTTTATTATACTGTGTTTTGGAAATGTTTGTTTTATTCTACAAATTAAAAGTTAAAAAATAAAAACGAGTTTCTTTTTCTTTTCCACTGAGTGACAAAATTATTGATATTGCTAGTTTGGATAGGAGTTCTTAGACTTTTTTTAATGTCATGGACTCCATTGGTAATATGATAAAGCATTCTCAAAATAGGGTCTTTAAATTCATAAAATGAAATACATGGGATTATAAAGGGAAGCAATTATATTGAGCTACAGTTGTAAAATATTTAAAAAATAAGTTTTTGGATCCCAAGTTAAGAACTCCCTGTTAGACCAGCTTCCACTATAACCATACCCCAATATCTCTCATGATCTAGAAGGGACCCTGGGCTCTTGAAGGCTATACTAGCAGAATTAAACTTCTCTAGATGCTACCAAATGAATGCTAGAGGTGATGCCATATAATACACAGACCTCTGAATTTGTACCCAGAGTAATTCACACATCTCTTTTTCTGCTAATCCTATGTTTCATCTTCTAAAAATGAGAAAGTTGAACTGGAAGAGCTCTGATTCCTACACTTTTAGATATTAGCACTGTTTATTTTTAAAATCATCTTTATTAAATCAATTTTCAGTGAATTAGAAAGTACAATTTTTAATATGAAAAACTGAATTAAAACTTAACTATCAACTTGTTTTTGATCTACTCAGTTGTTGTTTTTCTTTAACTTAGTAGAGGTGCTTTTAAAAATAAAATAAAATGAATGGCATGTTCTTATACATCTTCAAATCAAACTTTTCTTGCTTTTCCATTGCACTGTTCTGTGTAGGTAACCTTTCAAAGTCTCGACAGATCTAATGCTCCCTTTACTTTAGCTCACCTTTAAATTATTTTCTCCCTGAACTTCTAGAGTCTGTGCTTCATTTAGTGCTTCATTAGATGCTCTCTAATTCTAATAATTCAAGAAATATTAATTAAGTGCCTACTATGTGCTAGTTGCTGGAAAAGATCCCGAGTTTCCAATGCTCATGGTCCCCACCATCCAACTAGAGCATGAGCTTCTCCAGACAGGGAATGAGTCTTATTTTGTATCCATTCAGTGCCTATCATAGTCATGGGAACACGGTGGGGTTGGATAAATGTCTCATTTGCTTGTGAAATCACAAATCTGTGGATTTAATGGTTCCCAGAAAACTTCCACAATGAAGTGACAAATGAGATACCACATTTTAAAAATAAAGGCATCTTTTCCTTTGAATCTTGCCTGCATTTTCCCTGTGGGGTGAGAGGACAGAGAAAAATGTCAATTTCTAAAAACTGTTAAGCCCTCACAAGCCATTTTATTATTATCCACTTAGACATCATTAATCACCTGCTGAGAAACTAATTTTCTCTGAAATGTGCTTTTGTGGAAGCCACTAATACTCATGTTCCATGGTTTAGTCTACACTGCAGACTTGAATCACTTCCTTTAGAAGTTTAAAAAGTGGAAAATTTTATTAATAATCTAACAGTGAACTGAACTTGCTAAGACTCTTGGCCCAGTTTTAAGTCAGTCCCCAATAACTGAAGCCTGTGTAGGTAACCTCCAAGGAGCCCCAAGCATGTTTTGTAAAAGCTAACTTTCTGGATCTCACCAGTTTAAGCTTGGGTGAAGAGTCTAGTTTCCCTCAGGCTTTAAGAGGATTATCTTCCTGGTTTGTTTTTTTTTTTTTTTAAGTTATAGTGATAATGAACAGAAGACTTATGTAAAGGTATTTTTTAAAGACCACACTGATTGGAAAACTTTAAAGGCTTAAGCAATATTTGAAGCTTGCTATAGAGAAACAGAAATCTCATTGAGGTACACAGTGGCTAGAGGATTAGACCTGGAGCTCCAAAGACCTCAATTCAAATCTAGACACATTTTAGCTATATGATAGTGATCAAGTCCAACTCTTAACAGAGTGCTCTCCATATACCAATTGTTTAATTACTTCTTGACTGGCAATCTCTCTCTGACTCAGTTTTACTTGTCTGTAAAATGAAGATAATGATAACACATCTCCCAAAATTGTTGTGAGGATAAATTTAGATAATATTTGTCAAGTGCTTTGCATAAATCTTTAAAAACTATATAAATGTTTATGTTTTAAAAAATACATATATAGTTTTCTGACTGGAGATGACTCCAGCCTGTCTGAAAGTAAATCTAGGAAGAGATGATCATTTGACACCATCTGGGATTATATTGTCTTATCCGTCAATCAACCAAACAACACATAATCAATTTTGAATGCCTACTCTGTTTGAGGGGATAGTGATAGGAACAGAACCCACAATTTATTTTTATACAGAGCTCTGTATATTATGTTAATTTTAGTTTTGTATTCCCAACTAGAAGGTAAACTTGAAAGCAGAAGCTATGTATTATACTTTTTCCTGTATTTCCCCTGGCACTTAGCACATTCTAGGCACTGATCTGTTGTCAGTAAAAGCATGCGGATTACTTGGTTAGAGATTTCCTATATTTTGGATTTTTAGATGGGGTGGTTGCTTAAGTAGTTCCTTGAGAAGTAATATGGTACAGTTGGGGAAAAAAAGATATGGAATCAGAAAATTGAAATTGGATCTGTTCTTACAAATTTTTCCAGGTTTTTCTAAAATCTGCCATTCATCATTTCTTATTGCACAATATATTCCATTACATTCATATACCACAGTTTGTTCATTAGGATTTGGGTTCTACTACTTATGAACTAGGCTATGTAGTACAGAGGTCAGAGAAGCAAAGAACTGAGATCAAATCTGGCATCAGATGCTCATTAGCTTGGTGACCTTGGCAAGTCATTTAATCTCTCAGTTTACTCATCTATAAAATGGGGATAAGTAATTCTGAGGATCATTGTGAGGTTTAAATTAGATGATAAAGGCTGACCATCATTATTATTAACTGTGTGACCTTGAATCAGTCGTGCTCTCTGGGCTTCGATTTCCTCATCTGTAATGTGGTGGTGATAATCTAGAGAGAGCCTCAAGCCCCTTTTAATTCTAAATATTTTTTTTCTTATCATTTGTCTTTCTATTGGTATCATAGACATTTCATCAGCTGTTTATTGGCCACTGATTAGTGAAATATTCTTTTCTGGAAGACTCAAAGAGCAAAATAATCCCCTCTGAAGCAGACAGTCAGCTGTTGTACATGTTGTACTTGTTGGAATGCTCAAAATATACTTATGAGGGATGGCATGTGTAGGAGCAGGAAGAATCAGTCTCTACCTTTATGAGAAAGGCAGCAGGGTACATTGGAGAGAAACCTCCTGAATCAGCACTTACTGACCTCAAGTACTTAACATCCTCGGCTCAATTAAACCTGCCTAACTCACAAGGTGTTGTGAACATCAAATGAGGTGCTGGATATTTTCAGTATGAATTGTTACTCTTTTTGAAAAATTATATTTTATTTTTCTCAATTACATATCAAGAAAATTTTTAGCATTCATTTACACAATTTTGTGTTCTAAATTTTTCTTCCTTCCTCTGTCCCCTCTTCTTTTTTGAAAATGGTAGGCAGTTTGATATAGTTTATACATGTGCTAACATGTAAACATATTTCCATATCAGTTACAGTTGTGAAAGAAGGAACATCAAAATGAAAAAACAAAACCATGAGAAATAATAAAGTGAAAAAATATGCTTCGATCTATAGTTAGAGTTCATCGATTCTTTATCTGGATACGAGCAGCATTTTTCTTCCTGAGTCCTTTGTACTTGTCTTAGATCATTGTGTTGCTGAGAAGAGCCAAGTCATTCATTGTTGATCATCACACAATGTTACAGATACTGTGTACAATGTTTTCCTGGTTCTGCTCATTTCATTTTGGATCTGTTTTTACAAGTCTTTCCAGGTTTTTCTAAAATCTGCCATTCATCGTTCCCTTAGAGGCCAACAAGAATGATACTATAGGACTTGATACATGTACTAGCTGTGTGACCTTGGGCAAGTCACTTAACCCCAATTGCCCTGCCAAAAAAAATGAGCTAGAGAAGGAAACAACAAACCACTCCAGTACCTCTGCCAAGAAAACCCCAAATGGGGTCTTAAAGAGTCAGACATGACTGAAACAACTGGACAACAACAAATATGTGCACTGACAGAGAGAGCATGATAAAATGCTGGTATTAGAAACAGGAAGACCCACCTCTGACACAGTGATTGTTTGACTCCAGACAAGTCACTTAACCTCAGAGTTCCTCCACAGAAATCTCTAAAACTATAAACAAAAAGGGTACTGGTCTGCTTTGGTAGGTAAAGGAAATGTCTTCCTGGTAGTTCTCTACACCATTGAAGTTACAGGTCTCATAAAAAAAAAAGACAGTGAGGTATAGACATTGGTAGTGTGACATTTAAAAACCATACAATTCTTGATTTCAAGGAACTTGACATCTACTTAGGAGAAAACATGCTCAGATTAGCTAGATAAAATGTGATTAAGGCAAGGAGGAGATCCAGACAAAATGCTGTAAGGCAACTAATAAAAGCAGACAACTTTTATTAGGAAAGGTTTCATAAAGGGGTGTATCTAAATTTGACCTTAAAGCAGACATGGATGGATTTCATTCTGCCATTCCAAGAATTACAGATGGAAGGCCTATGTGCATGTACAAAGGTAGGAGGGGAATGAAATCTAGGAAGTAGTAGACTAGATTGAATTAGGGACAAACATCCTCTCCACAAAATGCCTGAAAAGAGTTCACTTTTCCTTTGCCTGAAGGCCTCTTGTGAGAGAAGACCCTCTACTTCCTAATGGCTCCTTACGATGCCCATTTTACTTTTGGATAACTCTTGTTATGAAATTTCTTGTGACTTCAAACCTAAATCTGTCTGAGGACAAATAGAATAAATCTCATATTTCTCCCAAGTGGCAGCCTTTCAAATCCTTCAGGGCAGATGTCTAGTCCACCTAAGCCTCTTATTCTCCGAGCTAAACCTCCCTTCTTCCTCATTTGATACCTGTATGGTATGATCTCTAGATCTTACATCATTCTGGTTTCTCTATTCTAGACGTTCCTCAGTTTTATGAAAATTCTTAAATTATGGCAGTCAAAACTGAACCTGCTATTCCAGGTACAGTCTGAACAAGGCAAATACAGCAGCCCTGATACGTCCTTCATCTTGGATACCTCTTCTGTGGCCTACAATATAATTCCCTTTTTAAAAAATTGCTTCTAGATTGTATTGTTGACATGCTGAGATTTCAAGCTATTAGAACTGCTAGATCTTCCTCCAACTGCTGTCTAGGCATACCATGCCCATCTTGTGCTTGTCAAGTTGATTTTTCAAACCCGTGGTAAGACAGTACATTTATCTCTCTTAATAGATTGGTCACAACATGCTGTTGACATATTTTTGCCTGAATATAGAGCGTATTAAAAGGTAAAGAATCAAATAGCAGAAAGACAAGTTAGAGTCAAGTTGTAGAAGATGTAATGGAGACAAAACACACACACAC
>CM053626.1:93981186-94030406 GCA_028646595.1 Phalanger gymnotis
AACCTTTCTCATTGTCCCAACCTTCCTACTACCAGAAAGGGCACTACCATCTTCCCGTCTACAAGATTTATAACCTCAATGTTATCTTCCATTCCTCATACTAATCTGTTGTCAAATCTTGTCATTTCTACATTTCCAATACTTCTTGTTTATGTGACCTTCTCTCTACTCACACAGCCAGCCACCACCACTCTAGAATAAGTTTTCTCTCACCTGTACTAATAGCAATACCTATCTAGGTAGTCTCCCTGCCTCAAGTTTCTCCTCATTCCAGTCAATCCTCCACCCAGCTGCCAAAATGATTTTGCTAAAGAGTAGGTTTTACCTCAATAAACTCTGGTGGCTCCGTATTTACCTCAGGAATGAGGCTTAAATTTTCTTTTTGGCATTTAAAACTCTTCAAAACCCAATTTCTTCCTATGTTTCTCATCTTTTCATTATACTCCCCTCTGTACACTCTATAATCCAGCTTCACTGGTCTATTTCCTTACTATTCCTCACACACAAAATTCCATCTCCAGAGTCATACTTTTTGAATGACTTCCCCCATGCCTGCTCTCTCACCTCTGCCTCTTAGCTTCCTTCACTTCCTGTAAGATTCAGCTAAAATCCCACCTTCCACAAGAGGCTCTTCCCATCTCCCCACCCCTTCCAATCCATACCCCCTCTGATATAACCTGACTTATACTCATTATATATTTTGGATGTCCCTGTTTGCACATTTTTCTCTCCCTTTAGAATGGGAGCTCCTTGAAGGCAGGGACAGTGGTTTTTGTTTTCCCCCATTTTTGTATCCCTAGTGGTAAAGTGCCTCACTAATACTGAGTGCTTAGTAAAATACTTGTTGACTGACTGATTCCTTTTATGTTTCTTCATGCATGTGATTCATTATTCAAAATATCCTTCACCCTATTTACATCCACAGTAGATCCCTCCATTGATCTTTGGGTGACCTACAATTTTAAGCCTTTAGAGATCTGGGTAGTTTATGATTCATAGCTACATAATAACATCACCAGAAGGTGATGTGCCAGAAGGACTTTGGTATTAGTAAAATGGGATTTTGTTTCAGGGAGAATTTTAAGATCATTGAAAGTGTTGCATAATTTCCTACACGTATTCCTGCCAACTATCTTCCTTCTAGTCAATTCTACTTACTACCAGTATGACCTTGGCCAAGTAATTTAATACATAATTAACCTCTTTGGACTTCAGTTTCTTCATCTGAAAAATGAAAGGTTTGATTATAAGACCTTAAAGTCCCCTTCCAGATCTAAATCTATGATCCTGTGATAATTGAATGACCGTGGAAGTCGTGTCAAAAGTCTCAAATCTTTTTTTGGAAAAAGAATTATACTGGTTACAACAGTAATAAGTCACTAATTGTTCTCATACATGTTGTCTTTTTGACCTATCCCCAGCCTGGATGTTTAGATGGATAATAGTTTTCACTAACGAAAACCAAATGCTAATATCTGCAGAGGAAAAAAAGCAATTAGCAAATTTATGACATCCTTCCTTGTGTGTTTCAATTTTCGAAGCTGGATGTTAGCTTAAACAATGCTAATTAACTCTGCAATTCTTCCCTCAGTTTAGTGCTGCCAATGAGGCATGGCACAGAAAGCTTTCTCCCGTTGGACTGCCGAGCCCAATCATAAAAGCTAAATAAGTACTTCTTGATTAACTGCTTTGATCGCTCAACTCAGGAACTACAGTTCAAGTGGCAAGCTCATGCTTCTTTCTTTCATGTTCTTAACTCTATTTCTCCCGATAAGGTTCACACACAGAAAGTCTGAGGATGCTGTCTAGCGGACATTTCAAAACGGGATGTCCTTAAAACTTCTCAAACTTAACATGTCCAAATCTGAACTTATCTTTTCCAACCAAATAAATCTACTTTCCAACCATCCTTATTTCTGTCGCCCTTCTTTCTCAGGTTCATAACCTCAGCATCTTCCATGTCTCCTCATTCATTTATCCCCATCTCCTCAATTCATATATCCCCATCAGCTTGTAAATATTTCTATCTCCTCCACATTTGACATCCAACACCTTCTCTACTCACGTAGCCACCACTTTAATTCAGAACTTCATCACCTCTTGCTTGGACTACTGCAACAGACTCTTATTTGGTCTTTCTGTCATCCCTCTCCCAACTCCAATGCATCCTCTCAGTGATTTTCCTGAAGTACAGAACTAACTCTGCTTCTCCCTCTAGCCCATAAACTTAGCCTTTAGGAGAAAATATCAACTCATCCATTTGGTTTTTAAAGCCCTTCACAACCTGTCGTGTACCTACTTTTATAGATTTCTTATACATCACTCCTTCTTCCTTATACTCTCCATTCCAGTCAAATGGAATTTCATATTTAGCACCATCTCAAGCTCTACCATTGACATGATGGCTTTCCTGTTTCCCCCAAATCCGGGTGTCCTTCTTAATTAGCTTATATTTAACTACCTTGTATTGATTTGTATTTATATTCTCTCTCTCTCTCTCTCTCTCTCTCTCTCTATATATATATATGTATATATATATATGCATGTATATATGTATGTATATATATGCATGTATATATATATATATATATATATATATTCCTCAGATATATAGACTTGTAAATGCTAGATTAGAATATAATGTCTTTTAGAATAGGAATTATTTCATGATTTTTCTTTGTTTGCTTGTTTTGTTCTTCTTATCCACAGCACCTAGAATAGTGCCCAGAACATAGCAGACACTTAATAAATGCTTGCTAATTAATTTGTACACAGAAATTTGTGAATATTTTCCATGACTTTCATATCTGAATCACAGTCTTCCTATATATCCCAGCCCTTGCCATTTGACTCAGAGACTTCAGTACTTATATTGGCCATCCTTCTAACAAACTGGCCTCTGAATTCCTCAATTTCTCCAATTCTAGTTGCCTTCTTCATGCTAATTTTATATTATAGTTGTATGACCGTACCCATATCTCAATAACTTTCTCAGTATACTACCTCATGAATCTAGAATTTTGCAAATATAATCATTGAAGGATAGCTTCCTATCTTCCTACTTCTGCTCTCTTATTCACACTAAAATCATATCATCCTGTTGTCCCATCCCTTTTCTTATAAGCCATCTCCCTACTTGGGCTTGGTTTGTTTCTATACCTATTGTTGATCACGTCGTTTACTACCTTGATGTCTCATTAGCCATACCCTAGAATGTCCTGCCCAACTAAGTACAGATAAAATACATGCCAGATAAATAGAGGGTAGTAGTACATGGAAGGCAACATGATTAAGGAAGATCAGAAAGGCTTCTTGTAGAAGGTAGGACTTTAGCTGAGGCTTGAAGGAAGCCAAAGAATCAGCAGGTAGAGATGAGGAAGGGTAGAGTTCCAGCAATTGAGGAGAGTTAGTGAAAATGCCTAGAATCAGGAGATAGAGTACCATATATGAACAATAGCAAGGAGGCCAGTTCCATTTGATTGAAGAGTACAAAGTAGGGAGAATAAGGTATGAGAAGACAGAGAAGGTAGGAAGGAACCAGGTCACGAAGAGCTTTCAAAATCAAACAGAACGTATTATATTTGTACCTAAAGGCAATGGAAGTCACTGGAGTTGATTGGATGAGGGATGACTCGTGCTTGAGAAAAATCAATTTGACAGCTGAATAAAGGAAGGACTTGAAGCAAGTAGATCAACTATCAGACTACTGCAATAGCCCAGATGTGAGCTGATGAGGGCTTGCACCAGGCAGTATCAGAGGAGAGAAAGGGACATAAACAAGATATATGATGAAAACAGAAAAGATAGGACTTGGCGAATTTGGATATTGGGTGTGTGAGAGAGAATGAGGAGTCAAGGATGACACCTAATTTATGAGGCTGGGTAACTAGAAGGTTGGTGGTACTCTTAACAGTAATAGGAAAGATAAGAAGAAGAGACAATTTAAGGGAGAAAGATAATATGTTCAGTTTTAAGCCTGCTGAGTTTAAGACGTCCACAAGACACACAATACTAAAAGTCAGGAAAGAGGTTAAGGCTGGACAAAAAGATCTGAAAATCATCTGCATGGAAATGATAAATGAATCCATAGGAGCTCATGAGATTACCAAGCAAAATAACATTGAGGGAGAAGAAAAGAGGGCCCAAGACAGAGCCTTCAGAGACATCCACAGTTACTGGGAGTGACCTGGGAAAAGTTCTTACAAAAGAGATTAAGAGCAAAGTTAGGTGTAAAATGGTTACTTTCGATATCATATTAAAAAGTTTACCTACAAATAAAACAAATGTAGCCAACATCAGAAGGAAAGCAGGAAACTGGGGGAAAATTACAGAGAGTTTATCAGATAAAGGTCTGAAATCTAAAATATATAATGAACTTTGTCAAATCTATAAGAATATGAGTCATTCTCCAATTGATAAATGGTCAAAAGATATGTACAGGCAGTTTTCCAATGAAGAAATCAAAACAATTTATAGTCTTCTTGGTTAGAGGAATGCAAATTAAAACAACCTTGAGATATCATTTTACACCTACCAGATTAGCTAAAATGACAGAAGGGAAAATGACAAGTGACAAATGGAAGGGATATGGAAAAATTGGGACACTAATTTGTTATCTGTGGAATTGTGAATTGATCCAACCATTTTGGAGAGCAATCTGGAATTTTGCCCAAAGACTTATTAAGTTACCTATTCCCTTTGATCCTGCAATACCACTACTTGGTTTTTTTCTGAAGATAATTAGGGAAAGAGGAAAAGAACCTATATGTTCTAAAATGGGTATAGCACTTCCCTTTGTAGTGGCAAAGAACTGGAAATTGCGGGGATGTCCATAAATTGGAGAATGGCTGAACAAGTGTGGTGTAGGACTGCGATTGGAATACTACCATGCCATAGGAAATGACAAACTCAATGACTTGAGAAAAACATGGAAAGACTTGCATGAAATGAACAAAGAGTGAAATGAGCAGAACCAAGAGAATATTGTATAGTAATGGCAATGTTGTTTTAAGAACAACTTTGAGTGAATAAATTATTTTTACTATTATAAATACCTAAATTAACTGTAAAAGACATAAGAAGAAAGATTCTATCTGTATTCAGAGAAAGAACTGATAAATATAAGTATGTAGAGAATATGTATATATGTGTCTAATGGTAGCCATCTTGGAGGGGGAGAGAAGAAAATTACATATAAACATATGATGATTTTGTTGTATATTTGAAAGGAATAGCAAGCTGTATATGGTAGATTTGTAGCTTCATGTACAATTATCATTTTTTATTGCACTATGTAATGGAAATGCTTTAGTCCATAAATTAAAAATTAAATTTAAAAATTAAAAAGAAAGATTGAAAAGGAGCAGTCAAATGGGTAGTAAGATAACCAGGAGAGAGCAGAGTCACCAAAAAACACATATAGAGAAGAGGATACCAAAGAGAAGAGGGTGATTAACAGAGTCAATGGCTATAAAGATGCTAAGAAGGATGAGAATTGACAAAAGACCAACAAATCTGTCATTTAAGAGATCCTTGGTAACTTCAGAAAAAGTAGTTTTAGTTGATGGATGAGGTCAGAAGCCAAATTTCAGAGAGAAAAGAGAACAATGGGCCACATGAGGCTGACATGTGGCCCATGAATATGGGCTTCTGTTCTTGCCTCTTTATTTTTGTTCTTTTTTTGTTTTAGGTGAAGGAGATTGGAGATGGCTATGACTTTGGGAGCTGTGAAAGGTCAAAACGATGACAGAGGTCTGGGATTCTAAATGTCATGATTTGCCAGAAGTTACATGATGAGGAACAAACTCCTAAGCAACTTACCCAGGCCAATCCAGCAAAAGTATAGATGCAAACTCATCCAATCACCTGCCAAACCGCCTTTGGAATTTAATTTGGTAAGCTGGATGAATGCATGTTGAAACTGCTTTAAATCCTAGTCCCCTCTCTCTAGGGATTGAAGTAGTATCACTAAGCATGTCCCCCACCCCACATGTTTGGGGGAAATGGTTATATACCTAGTTGGAATAATGGATAGAGTTCTGGACTTAGAAATCCTACCTTAGATACTTATGAGCTGTATGACCCGAGGCGAATCATTTAACCCCTCTCAGACTTCGTTTCCTAATTTATAAAAATGGGGATAATAGTACCTACCTCCCTGGGTTATTGTGATAATTAAAGGAGATGATGTATGTGAAGTACATTGTAAACCTTAAAGCATTATATAAATGCCATTGCTATTGCTTCTGTTTTTGCCTTGTCTTCAAAGTAATTGCTCTGTCAAAGCTAATTGATTGTCCAGTTGACAAATGGTTAGGGGATATGAATAGGCAGTTTTAAAAGGAATAAATCCAAACTATCAATAACCATATGAAAAACTGTTCCAAATCATGAATAATTAGAGAAATTCAAATTTAAAAACTCATGTACCACCTGACACTCACCAGATAGGCAAAGATGACAAAAAAGAAAAATGACAAATGTTAGAGGAATTATGAGGAAACAGAAGCATTAATTCATTGTGGCTAGAGCAATTCTGAATTCCAGCAGTTCTGGAAAGCAGTTTGGAGCTATGCCCACAGTGACTAAAATGTGCATACCCAGAGCACACCCCATTGACCCAGGGATACCTCTACATTGCTTGTACCCTCAAAAAGATTAAAAGGACAAAGGTATTATGCATACAAAATTATTCATAGCAAGTCTTTTCTTAATAGCAAAGAAGTGGAAATTAAGGGGTGCTTGAATTGGGAAAGAGCTGAACATATATAAATATATTGGAATGTTACTGCGTTATAGGACATGACAGAAGAGGTGGTTTCAAAGAAACCTGAAAAGAACTGTGTGAACTATGCAAACTGAAGTGAATAGAACAAAATGAATATTTCACATAATAACAACATTGCAAAGACAAATAACTTTAAATGACTTAAGAATTCTTATCAATGCAATGACCAACTATAATTCCAGGATACTAATGGTAATGCATGGTACCTATCTTCTGACCTAGAGGTGATGGGCTCAACGTGCAGAATGAGACATATGTTTCTAGTCAGGGCAAATGTGGAAAATGTTTTATTTGATTGATTGTGTGTGTGTGTGTATGAGTAAGTGTGTATTTGATGAGATTTTCTTATTACTTTTTAATGAGAGAAAAATAAATTTCTTTTTTTGTTTTTGGAGGGGGGAAGGCAGGGTAACTGGGGTTAAGTGACTTGCCCGAGGTCACACAGCTAGCGTATGCGTCAAGAGTCTGAGGTCACATTTGAACTCAGGTCGCCCTGACTTCAGGGCTGGTGCTGTATTCACTGCACCACCTAGCTGCCCCATAAATTTCTTTTTCAATGCAAAAATATTGTTCTGCTTGCTATGTTAATGCTTGTTGATTGAAAATATACAGTTTTAAAAAGCTAATCATTGTTAATTGAGCACCAAAATCACAAAGAGTTAACAGTGGGATGAACACACTGGAATGGGCTGTAGCTCATAGCATTGGAGACAAAGTATCCCTTTAGGGGTATTGTTTAGAACTAGGAGGGAGAATTGCAGTTGGCAGTTCAAGAGGGAGTAGAAGTCCAGCGTCCCATCAGACACGGCTATAGAGAGGCAATCACTTGAGGGAGGAGGTAGCTTCTGGAAGTGGAATCTCTGGCAGCAGAAAAGAGGCATTAGAGAGTTGGGATTACAGAAAGAATTTCAAGAGAAGAGAAAAGACTTCCGGGCCTAAGAATATGAGAGTTGGCATTGGCCCAGGAATAAATTGATTCTCTACTTTTGTGCTTTACCACTTTTGTACTCTAAATTTGTACTCACCTTTCCAATGCGCACCATATATATTTGTTGAAGAATACATTGAAGGGTTAAGTCTTCACCTCCTAAACCCTGGGAGCCACCATCTCTACCTTTTACTGCTTTGACTCTGTTACCTTCCATACTTTAGGATCAAACTCAAATAGAAACAGAAACCATCAAACCATAGGGATGACATATTGACTTAGAAAACCACAAATTAACAATATCCATGTTTTATTGTATTTTTCATTATTTTGTTAAATATTTCCCAATTACATTTTAATCTGTTTTGGACCCCACTGAGCCTTCATGTTTGGCACCTTGGCTTCCAGTATTATTAACCTTCCATATACTGAAGTCTTCATCTCATCCCACATACTCCATCCTACTGAAACCTCTACTCCAGATCATAGGAAATACTCATTCCCAGTTTGTTGCTTTTGAATCTGCATTTCTTTAACCTGACAGGTACAGCAGGAGATAGAAGAGAGAGAAAATTCCTGAATCTGTTGCCAAAGCTGTCTTGTTAAGGTATTTTGATGTATTATTCTTATGTGGTATCTTAATTTCCCATTACCAATGAATGTTTTATAATCACTCACATCTAAGATTTACAGAGTATTTTCCTTGAAGCCATCCTATGAGGTAAGAAGTACAAATATTATCCTTATTTTGTAGTTCAAGAGACTCAGGCTTAGAGAAGGTAATCAATTTGCCCAAAGTCAAGAAGCTAATAAATACCAGAGGATTCCAGTGCCAAATCTTGGACCTCAGGCACAGTGCTTCTCCCACAATGTGACAATACATGAGTCATTTCACCTCTTCATACAATAGTTCATACAATCATATCACAGATATGCCATATTTGGATATCTAGAGAAGGAAGCCTTGACGGCTTATCACACAGGCAGGGCAACCTGATTTCAGACTCCTGTCCAATGAGGATCCAGAATGTAAAAGAATTGCTGGCTAGCAGAATCATCATAGCCAAGCACCTAATTATTTTGTCTCAGCAAATTCCCAACAATGTTTGAACCCTGCTTCTTTTTGATACTTAGTTATGGCTCTATAGCACATTCACTAAATATGAAAATATTATTGAAGGGATAGATAAGCGTTTAGAAATAAACTCCCCTCACCAAGAGCCCCTATAGATTCACCAAGAGTAAGTAATTCCTAACTAACTTCATTTTCTTTTGCATGGGCCCAGTCAGCTTGCTGCATTGCCCTGTATGCTATACAAAAGTGTTAGCAAATGTTCTCTTCTAGAAGTCACTAAAGTATTATTAATGCACCCTCACCCCTGTCACAAATAAGCTTGACTACTTAGAATCCTCTAGGTTAGTAAAGTAGAAAAATCAGCAACACTTTTACCCCAACCAAATGCTAGCTTTAATCCTCATTCACTCTTGATTTTAAAGATGACTTAAAATAGTTTGATCGTCAATATGGGAGACCACGGGTAAGGATTGCTGCATACACTGTCAAACATGATTGGATAGATTGCTGGGAATGGAGAGGGGAAGAGATATAATCAGAAATCAAAGTGCTATGTTCAAGATTATTGATCGTTATCAAGGTCATAATTATTTTTAAAAAGAAATAAAGATGATATAAGACAAAACTTGCCAATAAGATCAATTAAACTTTGACTGGCAAGGATAAAAATAACTAAAACAATTGAACTCCTGAGGGATTATAATAACAAACATTTATTTAGCTCTTTAAAGTTTACAAAACACTTTATACCCACAATATCTGATCTTTACAGAAATCGTGGGAGGTAGGTTCTACGTACATAATCATCCTTATTTTAGAGATGAGAAATCCAAGACATGATCATAATCACAAAACTAGAAAATGTCGGATTTGGGATTTACATCCAGACCTTCTTAACTGCAAGTCAAGGACTCCACTTACTCTCCACTTCTCCACACTGCCAGATAAACAAGGAGATGAAAAGAATTCAGGTAACCCTTCTGGATTAGTTCAAAAGGCCCTGCCTAGATAAACCATATCTCAGAATGCTGGAAGAACTGAACATTGTAATTGCTGAAGTATTGTCAGTGATCACTGAAAAATCAGAGAAAAAGACTGCTATGACAGGCTTAGAAGGCAAATTTTGTCTCAATTTTAGAGAAAAATAAAACAACAGATAAATGCCTTAAACCAGGGCTGTCCAAAATGTGGTCTGTGGGTCACATGTTGCCCACAGTGCGATTTATACAGCCTTCCTACAAGCATAGAAATTTACACAAATGTTTTAGTAAACTAAGCTGAGCTACCGCAGACCTCTCACTAAAATGGCAAATAAAAATATATTGTCTATTGTTTCAATAAAAACCTAAGGTTGGACAGCCCTGCCTTAAACTATAAAGCATTAAATTTGACTTCAATTCTTGGAAAAAATCTAGAACACGCTATTAAATGGATAAATTCTGGGGATTTACATAAGAAAACCTGATCACCAAGAGCCCCCACAGGTTTCCCAACAATAAATTATTCTAGACCAACTTGATTTCCCTTTCAATAAAACAAGTCAGAAAGGTTGCTTGCCTTCCTTTAGTAGTACTTAGCAGTACTATGAAGAACAGATGTCAAACTTTTCAGATTTTCATATGTTGAAATTTGAGGGGGAGAGATAGCTAACATATTAGACAGAGTCAGGATCCTCGAAAGTTCTGGACAATGAGTTTAGGCTTGTAGAATGATAAATTTATACCTGAAAGGAATTTTAGAGTTCAACTCCCTCATTTTACAGATATGGAAATTGACCCACTTAAGGTCACACAAGTGGTAAGTGACAGAGGCAAGATGTGACCCCAGATCTTTTGACTCCAAGGCAATGCCCTCTCCATTATCTACATCCAACTTAAAAAGAGTAAATTTAATGAGGAAAATTTAAGTAATTTTTTACTCAAAAATTCACATGCACAAATATAGGTAGGAGGAGATGTGGCTTGAAAACAGCTCATATGGAAAAAAGTTCTGAGACATCATTGCACTATGAAGTCAATTCCAAATTAATAAAGTATCGTAGCAGCTAAAAAATAGTCCATTATTCTGAATAATGTACAGAACCAGAGTAAGTTGTGGCACTGCTGTATTCTACTCTAGCCAGAACCTATCTGGAGAATATTCATTTTGGGGTACTCTATTTTAGGAAGGACATTCACAACTTGGAGTGTGTCCAAAGTATAGTGAGATGATAGGAAATCACATTGCATTCAGATCAATTGAAGAAAATGGAAATTACTAAGTTAGAGAGGAAAAGGCTCAGAGAGGAAGAATCACAGTCTTCAAGTATCTGAAGCATTGTTAAGATAGATCAGACTTTGCTTGGCTCCCCAGGTCACAGCTAGGTAGGATCGATGGTGAGGGTAGAAGATGCATGGAAGTAGATTGGTGGGATGTAAGGAAAGACTTCCTAATGATTTGAGATGCCGAAAGGGGAATGGACTGTCTTGGAATGGCTCCCAATCAATGTAGAGTTTGAACAAATGGCTTATGAGTCATTTTGTTCCGTTGACATGAAAGAAATTCTTCTCCATGTGCAAGGTGGAGTAGATAAGCTCTTAAGTCCCTTCAAACTGAGGTTTTGTGATTCTGGGAGAAACATATTCTATAAGACCAAGAGGCTATTAAAGAAAAAAAACCCTTCTGTTCATAGGATTATAAAGTTGGAAAGGAACCAATGAATAAAAATAACACTTAGGTGCCAATAACTATACTAAGTGCTAGGATACAAAGAGAAAAATGTGACAGTTCCTGCTCTCAAGGTCCTCACATTCCAGTTAGAGAGGACAATAGGGGGAGCTCAGAATACAACTAGTCTAACCTTTTAATTTTACAGACAAGCAAACTGAGGCCCAGGGAGGTGAAGTGACTTGCCCAAGATTACATAGATAATATCAAAAGCGGGATCTGAACTTGAGACTTCTCCTATCACTGTAGCACTTGACCTCCTATACTTCTATAGTGATTTATTTAAACTATCCCAGGTCTGAAAAATGCCAAAGTATCAATTCTCCCCTCCCTTCCACTGCTACCACAGAACCACTGCTACCACAGAATCACTGCTTACAATGTGGTTTTCGTTGTCCTGCTCCTAAAGACCACCAATCTCAATTAGAGTAATTTTGAATTTTTTTAGAAGGAACGATTTCCTGAGATAAGGTCTTATATCTGCAATGTTTTATTCTTAAACCAATGTTTCCCTTTTGATGAATTTACCTTTGTCAGGTCTTAGTTTAAACATTAAGGTATTCCTTAATAAACTTTTCAAGGAGGGACTTACAATTTCCATGGTAAAATATTATCATTTCTTTTAGCAACCTTAGTTCCCTCTTGAATAGGAATCAACACTATTGTGTGACTAGGCTTCATTCTTATAGGCAGCATTTTCTTCTTGTTAATTAGCTTTTGCATATAAATTTACCACTTGAAAGAACAAGTATTTATTGGTATATTAAAATGCAAGATGAAAAATCATAATCTTTTGTATTTACAGATAATGCTATCTTTACCCAAAAGATTCTCTGCCTCCTCATACAACACTTGACATTTGTGGGTTACTCTGTCAAATTTTCATTTACTTTAACCAGAGTTTTGGTTGACCACATGAAGGTAAGTTGCAATGTTGTATTTATTGGACTTTTTTTTTTCAAATGAGATAATACATGTAAAGAACTTTACCAACCTTAAAGCACTATGTGAATACCAGCTCTAATAATTATTAGTACTTATTACTATTATGCTGATGACCTATTTGCCAATTAGTAAAATACTGGCTCATTGCTTTAAATATTCATGAGGAAAATATATAGTGAACACTAACACCATGCTGACATTTATTTCTATGCAGGAAGTAATAAGTTTTATTGAAGACATTGACAATTTCACTTTGCTGGCTATAAACGGTGGCCTGAAGCAATGAGCAGAGCTTCCGGTGGGACCAAAAGAAAAGAGTTTTTTTGGAGTGGCTTAATATAGCCTGAGGTTGTGAGGCTGGAATGATGAAAGAGAGGTAGAGTGGCTAAATTTATGTTTTGAATTACCATTGAGGAGAAGGCTACCTGTATATAATTCTGGATGTGGAAGGACCAAAAATAAGCAGGGTCATCCATATATAACAAGAACATCAATTAATAACATTAATAATTAAAGGCAGGAGCCAGAAAGACTTTAAGTGATAGGTGAACAGTCTTGCCTTTCTGATCTCAGCTTTCCTCTGATGTGGTAGCAAGATACTCAGGCATAAATGAACTATGACTCAGGCAGAAAAGGAATATCCTAGACAACCAATTAGGGACAGCAAATTTAGATGACTCTAGATTTTGACTGTGAGTAGAAAGGGAAAAACATGATAAGTCAATGGGATGGGATGGTCAAGAGAAAGTTGGGATTTTTTTTTTTTTTAATTATGATGGGGGAAGTTGAATGCCATACAGACAGCAATAGAAAGGAACATGGTGGGTGTCCCCAGGCCATAACACATAGTCTGTCAGGAACTTTGAAGAACAAGAATAAAAGATGTCATCAGAGAAATGCATGATGGAAAGTACAGGTGGGTTAGTAAGGAAGCAAAGATGAAGGATAAACGGACAACCACTATGCTCCACTGGTATCTTCATGATGTCAGGGTAAATCAACCAAAGACCTTAGCATGATTGCCCTCTGACGACCTTATGGGAGTACATGAACAAGAGTCAAATGGGATGAGCAGGCAAGGATGAATTTCAACCTAAATCATGAGAGGGGACAGCCAAATTACAGAGATCACAGATCCATTTGAATATTTGAGAGAGAATACATGTATCCCCAAGATACAGTTGATTAAGAGCCATCTCAACCCTAAAGTGAAGATACGCCATGGTAAAAGTCTTCCAAGGACAACAGAAGGAAAAATAGGCATTCTTCCTGTTGATTAATAGTTCCTCTGACCCGGAGGTAGATGGCAACATTTTCTTTGTTATCTTCCCATTCTTCACCATATTGTGTTTTAACTCTTTTAAGAACTGGAGAAAGTATGCCTGCCACCCCACCCCATCCTCTGGTATGTAAAATTAAATGACTTGAGAAACAGCAGCCTCTGTTGCCCCCTGGTGTTAACTTCTGAGTTTCTTTCCTTCTTTTGGTCAAGTTTTCCAGATCATAACCAATCTTTTTATCACCAAGGCTGTTTTCATTGTCCTTTATTTCTGTCCTGTTTTGCTATACCCAAAAGCTATTTTTAATACCTTCCCCAGCCAAAAAAGACAGTCATACCCTCTAGATAGTCTGAAGGGGGCAAGCCAGAGGTCTACCTAAAAGACATAAAAATGAAAACTGCATTTAAAAAGTACTCAGCTACACATTATAAGGAAGCAGGAAATAAACAAAGACTGACTTGCATTCAATCCAGCAGTCACATATAGAAAAGTGTGAGCAGAGATCTGAACATTTATATAACCTAAGTAATGCTGCGTCATAGAAAGACTATGTCTACTTCCCCCTGAGGTTCCATTTGCAATTTTTCAGCTTGCACTTTTATAATTCCATGTATCTCTGCACCTATGCTTTTGGAAACCCAGAATAAAAAACATTGGATCCTCTAAAAGCACAGGAAGAGGCTGAAATTCAGTCCCTCTTTTGCAATCTTTTCATCAGTCATATGTTGGTATTCATCAAAAATTCTGCCATGAGGATCTTCTGAATTATAGGGTTGTTGGTTTTGAGGGTTTTTTCCCCCAAGTATTCTAGAAAAGTGCTCATCCTTTTCTGGTATCTGGAGACTACGGCAGAGCTACCATGTGATCTAACATCCCTTTTCTTTTCACTGCAGGGCCACTGAAGAAAGCCTTTTGTCATTGTCGATTTCATTTGAAGAAATATTTCCTAATAAGATCATTTTCATTGCGTGGGCAGGCATCTGTTCCCAATTTATTTGTTGGAAGTCAGGCAGAATCCCTAGCCACTTAAAATGATGTGATATTTTTCCATCTTTGGTGCCAGTAGAGTGAAGAACCCTTTCATATTTTTATCCCATCTAGCAGAATTAATATCCCTAGTTTATGTCCCTTTCTAATCTAATGTTCAAAATCCGGAGTGATTGCTGATCAAACCCTCCCCATGGCCATTTGGAGGAACAAGGTGTTCTGGGCATTTTTGTTTATGTGACTGAGTGTTGTTGTAAACACCCAAACCACATCTTAGTGTAACAAGAATACCCTTCATTTGGTGTTTTTGAATTTATATACTCAGAGGCCATGTGGTTTATTTCACTCTTGTTAAGTTCTAGTGGAATTTGAGGACATGTGATATATTTCCTGGGGTGCTATAGGTATAGCTATGATGCATGGATGCCTCAAAGATGCTGGAAAATTCAATTTGTTTGACATCTCTCCTGCAAATTATAAAAGTAACTACATATTTTAGAACTGACCTACATATCTCCCGAGAAATCCTGTTGTTATAAAGTAATCTAATCTAGTCAGAATAAAAAAATGATTGAATGGAAACATAAAAGGGAAATTAATTACAGTTTGGAGCAAAATAAACAAGAAAAGGTACTGAAATTGAATTAACAGAAATCATCCAAACGCTATTTGAAGTCTTGGATTGAGTGTGATTTTAGACTCAAACTAAATCCCAAATTGCTTAAACTTTGGTATAAATTTTGGAACACAAATGTAAACATTTGACAGACCTAACAGTTCTCATGTGTATGATCTAATGAGGAAGATTTCATTAGAAATCACTCTTTGAAAACCATTTTCTTTGTATCCCTGCATGAATATTTAACTAAATATTGGACACTTTTACAGCAAAAGTCTTCTATTTGGCTGTGGGAGAAACTCAGTTTTATATACAAGTTTTCTCAGAATCAGGTTTGGTTTGGGTTGTCAAACATACAACTTTCATATAACAAGACAATGGGTTCTGCTATACTGCTATACAGAAGTAGGAATCATATAATCAACCAATTAGCATTTATTACATGCCAGGCTCTGTGTTGATGCTAGGGATAAAAAAAATAAACTAAAAACAGTCCCTCCTTTAAAGCATCTTACTTTCAATCAGGGGTGAAAACATGCATATATTTATAAGTAGAATAACTACAAAACACCTATGAGGTAGTTGAGGGGTGGTGCTAGTGCTTAAGGGCATCAGGAGAGACTTTGAATGAAAGGTGGTGCCTGAGCTGTGTGGAAGGAAGGAAGGGATTCTAAAAGGCAAAGGTGAGGAGGAAATGCATTTCAGGCATCAAAAGGACCAATGCAAAGTCATGGAAAAGTCAAAATGGGTGCATGACTTGGACATAAAGGATGGTGATACCATAAGCAAATTAGGAGAGCAAGGAATAGTTTTCCTGTCAGATCTATGGAGAAAGGAAGAATTTATGATAAAACAAGAGATAGAGAACATCATGAAATGCAAAATGGATAATTTTGATTACATTAAATTAAAAAAGGTTTTGCACAAGCAAAGCCTATGCAACAAAGATTAGAAGGAAAACAGAAAGCTGGGAAACAATTTTTACTGCTGGTATTTCTAATAAAAGCCTTATTTCTAAAATATATAGGGAACTGAGTCAAATTTATATGATTACAAGTCAGTCCCCAATTGATAAATGTCAAGGATATGAACAGTCACTTTTCAGATGAAGAAATTAAAGCTATCTACAATCATATGAAAAAATTCCCCAGATTAGAGAAATGCAATTTAAATCTCTAAGGTACCACCTCTCACCTATCAGATTTGCTAATATGACACAAAAGGAAAATGGTAAATGTTGGAGAAGATATGGGAAAATTGGAGTATTAATGCATTGTTTGTGAAGTTGTCAACTTTTCCAACCATTCTGGAGAACAATTTGGAACTATGCCCAAAGTGCTATAAAACTGTGCACACCCTTTGACCCAGCAACACCACTACTAGGTCTGTATCCCAAAAAGATCATTGAAAAGGGGAAAGGACTTATATGTACAAAAATATTTATAATAGTTCTTTTTGTGGTAGCCAAGAATTGGAGATTGCACAGATGCCCATCAATTGGGGAATGGCTGACAAGTTGTGGTATAGATGAATGTGATGGAATGCTATTTTTCTATAAGAAATACTGAGCAGATGGATTTTGAAAAAACCTGGAAAAACTTACAGGAACTGATGCTGAGGGAGGTGAGCAGAGCTAGGAGAACATTGCACACAGCAACACTGTTCAATGATCAACTTTGATAGTTAGCTCTTTTCAGCAATACAATGCTCTAAGACAATTTTTAAAGACTCATGATGGAAAATGCTATCCACATCCAGAGAAAGAACTATGGAGTCTGAATGCAGATTGAAGCATACTGTTTTCTCTTTTTTGTTTTTTTTTTCTCCTTTCTCATGGTTTTTCCCTTTTGCTCGGATTCTTCTTTCACAACATGACTAATATGGAAATATGTTTAACATGACTGTACGTGTATAACCTATATTAGATTGTATGTTATCTTGGGGGGGGAAGTAGAGGAGGGAGAAAAGAAATTTGGAACTCAAAATTATATAAATGTAAATGTTGGAAACTATATACGTAATTGGAAAAAATAAAATACTATTAAGTGGGGGGCAGGGAAGTCATGGAGAAGAAAGGTGGTGTGTCATGAGGCCAGTTTGGTTGTTTCATGACATACTTGAAAGGGAGGAATATATAACAAGGTTGGAAAGGTGGTTAGAGACCAGGTTATGTAGGACTTTAAAAGTTTTTATTTTATCCTAAAGACTTTAGGGAGTCACTGGAGTTCACTGCATAGGGAAATGATCACGAACAGATCTGAGCTTGAGGAAAATCACTTTGGCAGCTGTGTTGGATGGAAAAGAGTGTTGAGACTTGAGGTAGAAGACCAATTAAGAGGCTAATAATCAAGGTGAGAAGGATTAGGACTTGAACTAAGGTAGTGAAACTGAGAGACTGGTAAGATGGCCGTGTCTTGGACAGAAATAGGGAAGTTTGAAAGATACAGTGGGTAAGCAATTAGCTATGGGACTACAAAAGAATGGGTTAGAACTATTCAGGCTTTCATTAGGCTAGACATACTAACCCCTGCTGGGGTCTGCTAATTTATGTTCAGAACTTATTATGAAAAGAAAAAGAAAGAAAAGTGATGTTTCCTTTAAAATAGTCCTTATTCTGGGGTCTATTGGTAGCTTTCAGGGGGTTCATGTTTTTTTTAATGATCAGGGCCTGTTGCAGGCCCTTATCGCCTCACACCTGGACTACTAACTAAATGCTGGTTGGTCTCTGCTTCAAGTCCCTCCCTACTTCACTCTATCCTTCACTCCTCTGTCAAATTAATCTTCCTAAGCACAGGTATGAGGTTATGTCACTCCCTTATTCAATAAACTTCAGTAGTTCCCTATCACCTTTGAGATCAGATATAAAATCCTCTTTTCCAGTATTCAAAGCCCTTCACAACCCATCTCCAACCTACCTTTCTATACATATACCTTACTCATCTCTATATCTTTTGGGATCCAGTGACACTGGACTCTGCTGTTACTTGAACAAGACTCTCAATTTTCATTGTCTATACCCCATGCCTAGAATTCTCTCCCTCTTCATCTCCACCACCTCCAGGTAACCTTCAAGTTTCAGCAGAAATTCAAGAAGCCTTTCCCAATCCCCTTTAATGCTTGTGCCTTCCCTTTATATATTATCTCCAGAGTATCCTTTGTATCTTGCTTGAACATAGTTGTTTACATACTGTGTTCCCCATTAGTCTTTGAATTCCTTGAGAATAGAGGCTATCTTTTGCCTTTATTTGTTATGCTCAGCATATAGTAGGTCTGGACATAGCAGACCAAAGCCTTTTAGCATTCGTTCCTTCCTTCCATACAACTCAAGCACCACCTTTTATGCAAAGCTTCTCCTGATCCCTTTAAGACTAGCCCTCTCCCCCAACTACCTTATATTTATTTTGTAATTACTCTATTTACATTCCTTGTCTCTTCTAATGGAATATAAGATGCTTTAAAGGAGGGACTGTTTTTAGTTTGTTTTTATCCCTAGCATCAACATAAGCACATAGTAAGTACTTAATGCTTACTGACCGACTAAAATATATTTTTATATGTATAACTTGATATAATTGGTTTCCTTTGTGATAGTGTTCATTTTTTATGCATTTAGGAACAACATTCTGAGAAGAGATGCATAGGTTTCACCAGATTATAAGGCAGTGAATGACACAAACACAAAAGATTGTGTGTGTATTTTTCCATAGTCTGATATACTTGAGAAACAGAGACTGGAAACCTAGCATATAAACTCATGTTCATTAAAGACAGAAGATAGAAAGTACTTTCAAATCAACTTTGCTATGTTCTGTGCTTTAAACACCACATGTTTCTGATCTATTTCCTTCACAGATTTCTCCCGTAGGCTCCATGGAAGCCAAAGATAACTGTATTCCACATCACATAAGAAGAAAACTAGTTATGATAGGGGTGTGGAAAGGCAGGAGTCATAGGTGACCTGTTAGCCAGCCATTGAACCTATAGTTATTAGAAACTAGCTTTTTGGTAACTCTGTCCCAAGATAAGGTACAGTTGTACACATCTTATCTGCTGGTTGATTTCAAGTTCACTTCAAAGAAAAAGAGAAAAGAGTTCCCCAAGAACTGTGTCCCTGGGTTAGAGTATTTTCCTGTTCCCTCTTGCCTGCTCCTGTACAGAACATACATATAGATGTTAAAAGTGTACAAATTTACAGTGTAAGGAAATTTTGCAAAAAGCTGTATTGAGCCTGAAGTTCTTGGTATTCCCATCAACTTGTCATTTGCCTTTGTCACCTGGGGCAAGTCACTTAACCCCTCAGTTTAAGTGGATGTGCATTTTACTCATCTGAAAATTGAGGGGGTTAGTGTAGAAATGGCCTTTGAGGTGCCTGCCAGCTCCATGATCCCTTTAAAAATGCACATATTCCTGGTTCAATTCAATGATCCAAGACATTTCCAAAGGACTCAAAGTGAAAAAGGCTATCCACTCCCAGATATATAACTGATGAATGCAAATTGAAGTATAATTTTTTCACTTCATTTTCTTTGCTTTTTTTCCCCAATGGCTAATATGGAAATATGTTTTGCATAACTGCACATGTATAATTGATATGTTGCTTACCTTCTCACTGGGAAGGGGGCTGGAACTAGAGGGTGGGAGAGAATTTGGAACTCAATTTTTTAAATGAAAGAATATTAAAAATAAATTAATAAAATTTTAACATATAAAAATACATATATTCAAAGTACTAAAAAAAATCTATCGGTGTCCCTGTTATGAACTTTTAATCTTTCTTGCTGTTCCATTAGACCTGACCCTTACAGTATACATTCATTCTAACACACTCTCAAATTCTTCTTCCTCCGTTCAAGAAACTTCAGAGGCTCCCTATTGCCTCTAGGATAAGAAATAAGTTTGTCTTTGGGGCTTTACAATCTGTCTCCAATCTGTCTTTTCAGACAGGTTATTAATTATCTCCCTCTCTCAAACACTGTTTCCGCAAAACTGGCCTATTGACTTATCTCTGTACGTGACATTACTTCTCTCATGTCTATGTTCTTGCATGGGATTCTCTCATTCCTAAAAATACACTCTCTGCCTCTTGGAATATCAAGCTCTTTTCAAGCATCAGTTCAAATTCTACATCCATCTACATCCTACAAATTCTACATCAGGCCTTTCCTGATTTCCCAGTTGTTAGTCTTCTGATTCCTAAATTATTTCATCTTGTTTAGATTTTGTATGTATCGATTCACATACATGTTTTCTCCCCTTCCTTGGGTGAATTAAACTCCTTGAGGAGAGCTGTTATTTCCTTTTTGTCTTCATATCCACAGTATCTAGCCCAGAGTCTGTTCACATAGAAGACATCTTCTCTTAGGCCCCTTTTTGGTTTGGGGGGAATAAATAGCCTTTCATGTTTAGTCTACAACATACCCCTTTCTCTGCTAAGAAATCCTGTCAGCATAGTTAATATCCTCAAAAAAACAGCTATTGTCCCTCCCCCACCCATCTTGCCACAAGACATTCTCTCTTTTCCTAGCTCATTTGTCCTGGGCTGGTATTGGGGAATTCATAAGGAAAGAGGTAGGAGTTCTATAGACAACATTACAAGTAAGAAACTTAATATATAGGGCCAATGGTAGAAAGGAAGGAAGGGAGGGAGGGAGGAAAGGGAGGAAAGAAAGTATCCAAACAGTTGTAACCAAAATTCCATCAGTGACCTAAAGTCCTTAGGTGAGATTCCTTTAAGTCAGCAGAGTCTGTTCATACTTTAACCATGATTGAAAAGGGCTTATGCTAAAACTGGGTTCAGGCACAATGTCACAGTCAATGATAATATGTTGAATAAAAGGAAAGAGTAGGGTTAATTCAGTTCAGTAACTTATTGCACTATTTCCAGTTTCCCAAAAGAAGAAGCCATGATCTTTCATTCAATTATTATAGGCCATGGCAAACAATTCTTTCCTGAGTGACTCCCCAGAGACTTACCTTCAAGGGAGGTAAATGTCAGTTGGAATGCCTTTACCAACTCTTCAACATAGATGTGATATATGAGGTCCCAAGTTCTTTCCTTTGATCCATAACCCTTCCACTTGACCAAATTTTAGAGGTGCCTTTGATGCTTTCTTGAGTCTGTGCCTCCATAAATCTTACCACAAACTTATCAAGCCCCTATGATTCCTGAGAAGTAATTTGTTTGTTTGTAAAGGCAGATACAAGATGGGTTTTCCATAATAGGGATCAGAACATTGTGTAAGTTCAGGGCAAGGTGGGTAATTTTGAGCAGTACATCACAAAATGTCACATGTTATCATATATGGATTTGAGGACCAGACAACTCTCTGCTTTCCTAAACAGATGCATTAGTATCTGGAATGAACATAGAATCATGAGCTTGGGGGTGGTAAAAACTTATGACATATTGAACCTTCCTCCACTATAAGCACTTGCCTGCTTAGCGGGTAGTCATCTGGAAATGGGTTTAGGAGTCCAGAGTCTATTGACAGCAATTCAGATCTAGAACATCTAGTTGAGGTTCTATTGCCATGAAATTCTCAGGGTGCAGTAATCACCACCCAAGTAGATGTTCTGTTATAAGTGTTAGGACACCAGCTTTCTAGTTGTGGTGTCCTGGAAAGTAAACTAGGATAAAGTGTCCTGGAAAGTAAACTAGGATAAAGTCAAACTGGTCAAAAAAATCGCCCATTGGATCAATTGCTGATTTAATTTGTATGTGGTTGTGGAGATAGTCCAGATTTTTTTGATCTATACATGCTACTTTAAAATTTCAAGACACCTAAAAATATTGCCAAACCTAAACACAGTTTTGTAGGTAGTAATTTATCCTCTTAGGTGAAATAGTTCCTTCAGGCTGAATAAAGCTTACAAGAAAAGTACAAACAATGTTAGAGTACATCAGAAAATGTGGCAAAACACAAGAGGATAGCTCCCATGGCTACATTTGATGTACAAGTCTCAAATACAAAGGATATGAGTAAGACTGGTTATACATTCCCAAAGGCTAAATTAAACCACTCTTGGGAGCTTCAGATTTGAGGAGAAGTCAGTCAACATTTAGTCAAGAAACCTTTATTAAGCAGCTACTACAAGCACTTTCCTAATTGTAGGGGTACAATAAAAAGCAAAACACAGGCAGGTGTGTTCAAATAAGAGCTATACAATTGGAGATGATCAACAGAGGGAAGGCACTAGCGTTAAGGAGGACTGGGGAAGGGCTTCTGGAAGAAGGTAAAATTTTAGCTAACACATGAATGAAGCCAGAGAGGTCAAGGGGTAGAGATGAAGAGATAAGAGAATTCCAAGCACGGGGAACAGGCAGTGCAAACACAGTCAAGAGAAGCAGTCTCTTATTTAAACATCAAGAAGGCCAGTGTCACTGGTGGAGAGACACAGTTTTTGTCCTTTATTTGAGAAGACTTTCCATCTATCACCTTTATAAGAGGAATCATGGGGTGCACTTGATTAAAGGCAACTTGATTTGAGGAACATAAGGAATTAGCCATGGTGTGTGTGTTGGTTTTTCTTAATTGTGTCCAACTCTCCATGACCCCATTTGGGATTTTCTTGGCTAAGATACTAAAGTGGTTTGCCATTTCCTTCTCCAATTCATTTTACAGATGAAAAACTGAAGCAAACAGAATTAAGTGACTTGCTGGGGTCACACAGCTAGTAGGTGTCTGAGGCCAGATTTGAACTCAGGAAGATTATTCTTCCTGACTCCAGGCCTGAGCTTTATCCAGTGTGCCGCTCAGCTGCCTAGCCATAGTACTGAAGTAGATGAAAGCCAAGCTCAGTGCTGTAAGGATGGGAGCATGGAAGAACAAATGGTGACAAATATTTGGTTCAGGTGTATTTTAGATGTGAGACTTGAGGGTGGATAAAAGCAGCAGCAGTAGTGGCAGTGAGTGTCCCTTTTAGGCAAGAAATGACCTCTAAAAGGACGAGTTTATAGGCAATTGCAGAATTTATGAGCCCTCCTTGCTATTGGGCTACACTTGCGATGGAATTCATTCCACTGTATGAGCACTAAGGTGCATTCATAGAAATAGGGATTATGGCTTATTTGTTCTCTCTTCCACACAGCACATACCAATATGTCATGATCAAAGTTTGTATTAGTAAAACATAGAGAAAAATCATAGGCAGCCAGTCTCAATTCCCCAAATCAAACTATGGAAAACTGAGTCCTGGGCAGTCAACCTACCAATCTCAAAGGCAATTTCTCTCTTCAGGCTTCTCTAACACAACTTCAAAGGCCTGATAACCTAGGCTTAAATCAACTTTCCATGTGTGAACTCAAAGGATCTGTGTTTAAATCCCTAAGCTTTAATTTTCTTACCTTTTCTACTCCATGAAAATACACAATTATGAATATCCCCATCCAATGATTTCAAACATGTTAAAGACAAATTCTTCTTTACCCAAAAAAGCCCAGAGAAAATTCCATTGGCATCCTTAAAAACAAGTCTTCTTATATACATTTTGGCAAAGAAACATTGCTCCCTATTTTGGGACTTTCTTTTAAATTTACAGTAACTCAAGATTCCCACCATAAAAAGCAGGCTAAAAAGCTCCTAAGGGTTGAAGTAAAAGCCACAGGTATATTGGTGGCAGCGCTATACATGAAACCATAGTCCTTGGGTCCTAAACCAGAATAAAAATCTTAGTCATTCACAAGGAGGTATCATGAGATAAACTGTAGCATAAATACCATTTCAAAGTAGGTATAGAAAAGAAAGCCAGGACAGTTCAAAGGTCATCAGTAAAATGCAGTAGATATATTAATTTCAATTCAGTATATGTTCCAAAGGGGATGTTTTGATGTAGTCAAGGCAAGAAAAACCAGCAGCTTAAAATACAAAATTAACCTAATTTGCATTTTGGAAGTGGACAGGCTTACTTTTACCTGAACTGACAGGTAAAATATTCACAGGTATTCACAGTGTTCTGTAGCACTCAAGAGTGATTTTCTGAACCTCTGCTACATTGAGTTGAAAAGTCAGTGCCAAGTTCTAAGTAAAAACTATCCATATATTAATAGGGTATCTTCAAGGAGAGCTATTTTTAAGTGATCTAAGATTTTTTGTTTTATGTCTTACTCTAGACCACCTTTCACATCTGTATCTTAAGTGGGAACCTGAATTTAAGTAAGATTTTTACTGCTTTAAAAATAATTTAACAGTAATGTTATGAATAACTATTAAATTAATAAATTAATGTTTAATAATACACTCCTAATTTCCACGTATATCTTTCACTTGTCTTTAGATGCTGGTCAGTAGCCCTGGATTGCTTTCAGAAAACACTAGTTACCATCCAGAACAAAAACCTCCTCACTAGAAGCAGCCCTAACTACAACACTGATTATTAATGTCACTTCTCTAAATGGTCAGGGGCAGAATTCCAACCTTAGTACTATTTCTATATTCAAAAGATGTTAATACACTATCTTCTAGAGCTCATTTAGCACAAGTATGGAGAAAAACAGATAAATGTCTTATCAGGCAAAAAAGTAATTTCATGTTCTCGAAATCTTTTATGCTTCTATTCAAACTGCTAGACGCCCTTTCATCTTCTGCAAATGGCTTTCTCTTAATCCACAAGAAACTAGTTCATTCTTCCTAACAACATCATTATATTTTGAGTGAATTATCATAGAACAATTAGGAGCTGTTCATGTGGCACCCTAATCTTTGGCTGTTTGTTTTAGGATTTGATTCAGCTGCACTCCAAACTATTTCCTCATTTTGCTAAATGCTTTTGTCAGCTTCAAGGGAAGAAGCAAAAGTAATAGGGGGAAGGGTAGAAGTCAGCGTACTGTGGGTCATTTGCAATGGAAGCAATGCTCTATTCTAGATGGAAGTTCAAGGAATTTGTAGCCACATATTGTCCTCTTCAAATGAGGTTGCCCTTACAGGGTCATGCTGTCACTGAATGCAATGCACTAATCTATGTTGCACCTAAATGAAAGGGACAAGTAGTGTCACCCACACTTTGGACGGAAATGTCTTAGTGATTTCCAAAAAGAGGGAATTTTCTCACAAAGCTACTCTTTGCCTTTTGTTCTCTGCATTAGACTTTCTGGGGTGGAGGACATGAACTTGTATCACAGAGCCTTATTTAGATATTTGAGGCATGGAAATTTCTGTGTGGCTTACTTATGTGTGAGTGCCCCCAGAATGACTCAAATCAATGAAGGATCTGTCATTTTATCAGAGAGAGGAACTTCTCTAATTCAGATTGTGACCCATGTATACTTGAGTAGAAAAGTACCAGGTAGTTACCTGAGACTGAGAGCAACTCTCTTGGTGGGTGTCTAAAACAATGTAATAGAAAGAAAATTACAATGTAAGCCAACTGGCTTATTGATTATCTTTTTTGTTTGTTTTTGGAGGGGGGAAGGCAGGGCAATTAGAGTTCAGTGACTTGCCCAAGGTCACATAGTGTGTCAAGTGTCTGAGGCCATATTTGAACTCGAGTCCTCCTGACTCCAGGGCCAGTGCTCTACTCACTGTGCCACCTAATTGCCCCCTTATTGATTATCTAATGGGCCAACTTGCTTCATTGAAAGCTCATTTCATTTCGTTTTTTTTCCAAATTGACACTGACAGGCACTATTTTCTAAATGCCTGTGTTAGATTAGGATTGTTTCCCCTCTTCCTCTAGCTCTTCTCTTTCCTCCTCCTCTACTTCTTCCCCTCCCTCCAGCTTTCTCTAATGGTTTGTGCCATGGTGGCATCAAGAATTACTGACAGCCTCCATGGTATCATTTAGTAGCATCTACTGGCAACAACACTAAATGAAATAAATAACTGGAATGGTTGGGCTACTTGATCAGACATAGAAAGCTCACTGCCTATGTTAGCACCTTTCAAAGACAGGAGGCTACTAGGGCATTGTTCTCACTGCTGCTAAATAATGTCTCTGGTTTCGTGTAATGAGTCTGGCAAATTCAATGTTTTCCGTACACAAATGTATAAATAAATCCAGTAAGGACTCTTGCTACCCAATTAAGAAGAGTTTTATAAAAAAAAAAAAAGTAAATATGCCAACTGAACAGAAAGGAAGGTCAAAATGTATCTTTAAACTGCTGTATGATTTTATCAAGAATAAAGGGGAATATTTGTTTCTGCCCCGCCCCTCCCCTACAACTGAATAAGCTCCTGAAAGCAAGGATACTATTACATCTTCTTTGTACCCCTAGGGCCTACCACGGTACTAGGCACATTCTGAGCACTATGAAGTTAATTTTCCCCTTCCAACTCTGTAGGCATCAACAGCAATCCTTCTAGATCTCTTATGTAGCTCCCAATTCTAAGCAAGCTTACATCTTTCCTGAAGTAATCTGAGCAAAATGGAAAGATGAGAAAAGTTGGGAATAATTGTTGAAATGATGTTGGAGCAGTTGTAGAAAGACAAGTATGTGTCGCAGCATTAGTAGAGCTTTGTATTGGTCTACACATTCTGAAGAGTAATTTGAAATTAAGTGAAGAAAGTGACTAATTTGATTCAGAGATCCCATTACAAGGCACATACCACAAAGAAGTCATGGATATAAAGAAATGACCATTTACTTACAACAGAACTTTTTGTAGTGCCAAAGAACTAGAAACAAAGTAGATACCCGTTAAGTAGAAAATGTCTAAACAAGTGGTGATACATGAATGTAATGGAATATTAATGATAGTAAAAGAAATAATGAATATGCAGAATCCAAAGAGGGAATTAACTGTTACAAAGTTTAGTAAAGAGAAACAGGAAAACAATATGTACAATGCCCTATTGTTAAGTCATTTCAGGTGTGACCACATTTGGGATTTTCTTAGCAAAGATCCTAGAGTGGTTTGCCATTTTCTTCTCCAACTCATTTTAAGGAAGAAGAAACTGAAGCAAACGGGGTTGAGTGACTTGCCCAGGGTCACACAGCTAGTAAATGTCTGAGGCCAAATTTGAACTCAGGTCCTCCTGACTCTAGAACTGGCAATCTATCCACTGGACCACGTAGCTGCCCATATATATGATGTCTATAGGAATATAAATGGAAAAAACAAAACTTTGTTATGAAGTAATGATGATGACGATGATAGCTAGCATTTATATAACATCTACTGTGCACCAGAGTCTGTAGTAAGCACTTTACAAACATCATCTCATTTGAGCTTACAACAACCCTGGGAGGTAGGTGCTGTTATTATCCCCATTTTACAGTCAAAGAAACTGAGGAAGACAAACTTTAAGTGACTTGCCCAGAGGCATACTACTATACAAATTTGAGGTCAAATTTGAATTCAGGTCTGGCTGACACTAGACCCCAATTCTCTAGACACTGTGTTTTTCTAAGTTTGACGCCAAAGCAGCATATAAGAATGCATCATTTTTTTTGCAGGGGTAGGGAACAATGAATGTGGAGTATTAGCTCTAATATTGAACTTGGCTGATGTGTTGGTTAGTTTCACTGAACTGTTTTACCCCCTCTCAATTTTGTGTTACAAGGGAGGACTTCCTTGACCAGCAGGGCAGAAAAGGTGTATTTAAGAAACATAGGTGGTATAAAATCAAAAACAGTACAAATTATTTTAAGATAAGCTAGAGAATAGCTGCCACAAATCTACTCACTGAGTCAAGAAAGCTTCAGAGTCAAATGTTCTTTAGATGGCAACCTGTTTCATTTTCTCAAGTCCTCTCAAGGCTTGTGTTTATCTGAAATGCTTCTCTGGTGCTGGGCTTCACTATTCCTTATTTGTCATCTCATCTGTATTCCTGGCTGCTCCACTCAACCTTATGAACTAAGTTTCAACATTTGTAATATACAATTGCTGGGTGTTTCTTTAACTTTGGCACCCTCAATATCTGTTCCTGGCTATTATTTAGACATTGGCATTCTTTACTGCCCACTTATGGTTGGTTGTTATTGGTTCCCCACCTTAATGGATCCTATCAGTGGATCACCTGGCAACTACTGTTCAAAGCCTTATCTCTACTCTCAGACCAACAGATGTGGCTAGTCAATAAGTGGTGATTTATCATTGCCGAGTCTGGTGACATGACATTTCACACACACAAACAGTACATATATGCACAACTGGAGTCTCTATTGGAACTGGGCTTTGAGGAGAAAAAAAACAGTAACACACTGGGACTTTAACACTACTTTGCAATGACCTGAACGAGGGGGACTTTGGCCCAAGAATAGTAGTGGGTCTCCATGGGTCCAGACCTCGACTCTGTACTTCTTGGATCTCCAAAGTGAAACATGAGTAAAGCGCCTTTCTGCCCCCTCAGATCAATCTGTTCCAACTTAGTTGAAAGACCTGTTATTTTAGATTGTAGAATGATACTTCCTTTGTCACAAGATAGGAATTCCAAAACTGTTCTACAAAAATTTGTTGACATTTCCTTGAACAATAAGGTCATCAAAACATCCTATGAGAGTTAATTGTATGCTATTCAAGAACTGTTTGGAACTATGCTCAAAAAGAAACAAACCACAACCACGAAATATAGTTCATCATTTTTTTTGGAACCAGGAGTAATTATAATGGCTTACAGTTATGTAACATATGTCAATTTTGCAGAGCACCTTACGTACCCTGATTTGTGTCCTCACAACACTGTTACAGAAGTTATAAAAGAATTATCTCCATTTTACGTTTTAACACAGAAAATGCTGCCAGCCTAGATCCTCTCCCTTTTCCATGATATGGAGTAAGTGCTTAGTCTCACGTTCACCCCAAAGATCGGTACCAAAGAGTGCTTTGCGGTAACACCAACTTCTCTACGGCTCTCATAGAGCTGGCTACTTCTGTCTCCTAGAGTCATCCCTTTTGTGTCCCCTCTGATCTCAATGATCTAGCTGTACGTGTAGATTTTTTTCAGTTGGACTTGGACTTATGTTACCACCCACTAGGGAAAAAAACCCACAAACCTCTACCCTTTTTCTTTCATTGTGGACTTCTGTAGTACAAGTACACCTAAATGGCTAAATGGAATTAATCACATAAGTATAACTAAATTGTTTTCCCTTAGAAGCAAAAGGAATATAAACATAAAATATATTAACACTACCACTGTGCATAAACACATGAGGATGTTATCACAAGTGTAAGTGGCCCAAACCCCTTTTGGTCTTTAGGCAAGGTCTCACACCCAGGAATCTCACACACACACACACACACACACAGGCATGCATCCCTCTGTTTCTGCCCCTCCCTCTTTGTCTCTGTCTTCCCCTCTGTCACTCCCTCACTTGGAATGCTTAGATTAATTCCTCTGCTGCTGCTTTAGGGAGGGAACGGTGCTAACCACTGAGTCCAGTCCTGCTGTATGGGTGTGTTAGGGCTTCTCCTACTCCCCAGGTTGCTACTTTTCTACTCCTCATAGCTTCTGTTCCTGTCTTTCTCTGTGTGCTTGCTCAGTCTCATTTATGATGCTATTGCTTTTCCACTAACATTTCCCTTTACACTGGTGAGTGCAGACATTGCACTCCATTCTCCATCATGCATGACCGACCAAGATTTTCACTCTTGTCTAGCAGGTGGAGTAATCATACACAAATTCCCTAGTGTCACCACCCTATTTCCCCTTCCTCAGTTCCTTGCTCCTTCTCCAGTCCTTACATTAGTAACATCTTGCCTCACTTGCCCACATTTTCTCCATAGTTCCCCTTCTCTCAGAAGCTTCCTCTCATTTATACTACCACGGGCTCATACACAGACTTAACCCCAGCAAGAAGAAGGTCAAGAATGATGGGGGAGGAGAGTAATGTAAACTCGAATCAGAGAAGTTCAGTGATCCAAGCACACAATTACAAAGAATGACACTGTTTTATAAACTTGCCTCAGGTGTGGGAGGGAAAATGACCTGTTTTGGTTGAACTGTTTGGATTCTGAGGTCATGGGAACTATTTTATTTTCAGGTTTGAATTTATCTCTTTGTCACCTAATAGGGAAGGGATATGATTGGCTGTGTAGCTAGGGATTAGCAGCATTAACTAGACTAAATTACAAAGACCTAGGACTTCTATCAGTGATAGCAGCTCTTCCAGGCAAAGGAAAAGGAAGCAAACATCTACAATTCAGGCAGGCTCTTCTCCACTGAGTCTGACTTCACAGTTTCTTCCTCACTTCTTCCCCAAACACTGCATTCTGGGCGTTTTTGCAACATGAAATTAAACACCAACACCTATAAACATCCACATGCACCCCCAATGACAACATAAAGAGAGAAAACTTCAAACCCAAGATCAAACACCATCACTGATATCACTGCCACACCATACCTCTTAGCCTTTATTGGTGGTTCTTTACTGTAGACTCTGCTGGGGTCTCTGCCATGCTTTCTCTCCACTGAGGCTGGCATCCACCTACCAGCAACACCCTCCACTTCTCTAACAGACCTAGTCCTACGCTCTGCCCTTAAATAACACTGTAGCTGAAATGCTAATACAATCAACCACTCTTCTTGTCAGGTGCATCACAGCAGAGAGAGTTGGTGAGGGAATTTACTCTCCCGCAATTGTGCTCCTACTCCTCCAAGAGTGGGAATAGGTGCACCCCAAACCCACCATTAGATTCCATTAGGAGATTTCCTAGTTGTTTGGGAATGAACCTGGGGTTAGAATAATGAGCCAATAAACTTTTTTCAGGAAGTCCAGTAGGTGAATCGCAAATTCATGTTCAGCATATTCTGAAGGAAAAACATCATTCTTGCCCATGACAGGAAAAGGAGCTATACAATTGTATTCCCCTCCTGAACTGAAGGAGAATCAGCAGCACAAGGCTAAGCCTGAAGAACAAGATAATTTCAGATTTAGGACCAGTAGAGATCTTTTATTTTCTCCCCTAATTGCCTAGAGAATGTATTTCTGAAATCATGCATTCTCTTTTCCCTTGTAAACAAATCCTACAAAATATATTCTTGTAGTCTAGAGGTTTGGATAGAAAGGGAAATAGGTAGGAAAGCAGGTGCTGGGCAAGGTCATTTAAAACAGTAGCTGTAGTAAAGAATTCAGGTGCAATAGATCTCAATTAAGGGAATTGAGTCAGTTCAGGAGCCAGAAAAGTCTATGAGGCTGAAGGGTTTTTGTCGGGGAAGTTTTAATAAAGACTTCAAGGTGAGTGAGCCCTGAGGCTAAAAGCAAGCTCTTCTGAACCGATTCAGTGTAGATGAGCTAGTGTCCTGGGAAGCTGACCAGGGACCAGTGGGACCAAAGTCCTTGGGCGAGGCCTTTTATCCTACAGGTAGAGCCAAGGCCTGATCTTCTGGCTCCAAGTCCAGGACTCTTATTCAATACTCTACAATGCAGCCCACACATTAACTGGAAATTCAAATTGACTGAGATGCATTAAAATCTAATCCCCTAAACATTTACTTGAGTCTTAATTCCCTATCTTTGATTAAGCATTGTGCCTGAAGAGCATCATAAAAATATGCCACAGGGATCAAGCTTAGTACTAAAGGGCTGTGTTCAAAGGACCTAAGAAGATGGTTTCAGGGTTTGTTTCTATTTAGATACATAATCGACTTTTCTCTCTCTGATACTTTGCTAATATATCACTTTCATCCCAAGAAGTAATGCCAAAGCTAGAAGTTTAGTACTTGTTGCATCCCATGCACCATATTCTTAAGTGTGAAGAGCAGCATATAAACGAGCAACAAGCCACAAACATTTGTGGCATACCTACTATGTGCAAGGCACGGTCAATGTCTAAATTCAGTGTCAAAGCAGTAAATTTTAAAAAAAATATTATTTCTTAATAAAATCCATTGACTATTATCCTAACAGAGTGTGATCAAATTAGGAAGCATGGTTCAAAAATATTTTCACTTCATTACTTTTCTTTCTCCAGATATAAATAAATGTGTGTTATATAAATACACACATATGTGGAACAGGATGGTATAATGGAAAGAAGCCAGGCCGTGAAACCAGGAGAACCTTTGTTCAGCTCCAACTTCTGACAAACACTGACTATATTTACGCAGTTTGACCAAAACACAGATTATTCCCTCGTGCAGGGTCACCAACATGAGACACTTAACCTCTCAATGATCAGGTAACCCTTTAAGACTGTAAGCTGAAGCAAAAGTGAGGATATGCGTGAGTAGTAAGAGTTTCCTTACCTGGGAGTTCCCTACACTAATGAAACCACAAATTCCATTTCTATCCCTACACACACACACACACAGAGTACATATATATGTGTGTGTATGTATGCATATGTATCCATATATATGTATGTGTATATGTATATGTGTGTGCATGTATGTATGTATATGTATGTGCGTACATGTATATATATACACACATATACAGAATATGTGTATAATGTATATACACAAAGGCATATATCTGCACACAATATATATAAATACAGAAATGCATAGATAGATATGTATGTGAGTATATATATATACATATATGTACACACATATTTAATTGTATATGTTAAAAATTTTGCCACAGGCAAAAAATTCATCATTAAGTGTACAACCTACTGGTGATCAGCTTTTCCATACTTGGCTAGACTTGTTCTCAGAAAACAGACTCGTTTTGTTGCCGGGGCTGTATTTGTTTCCTTTCTAGAATGGCAGAACCCACTGGAGCTTGCCTCAAGAACCCCTAACAACCCCCATACCATGATGAGACCTCAGAATTAGACTTGGAAGATATAAAGTATCTTTTCAAAGAGATGAATAATTAAAAGATGGACTGGTCACGTAGTGTGAGTAATAAACTAATTAACAGGCCATATGTTCCACTGGCATTCTTACAACATCAAAAGAATGAAAGGAAAGGCCTTAGCACAATGGGTGGACCCCCCAGTGGTGAATTTATGGGAAGTCATTAAAGAGAGTAACAGGATGTTCAGGCAGAGATGAGTTCTGATCTACAACATCGAAGGGAATGCCTGCATTTTTGTGATAATATCTATTGGAGTGTTGCAGTATAGGCAGATTCAGCAATGGATGTAGTGACCAGACGTCAAGAGAAAGGGAATAAACAGTCTCAGATTTCCCTAGCTATTGACTGGTATACTCCAAAACAGAGAATATTTCTGAATGCTTTCTTCCCTCCCTGCCTTTCTTCCTCCTTTCATTATCCCTAACCTTTCCATAACTTGAACACGCAGCATATGGATGGGAATGGATGCTCCTATTCCCTGAATAACTGGAATTAAAATATATGTCACTAGAATCCTTGAGAACAAGTATGTGCCATTCCTTCCCACAGGGAATATTATAAAAAGAAACTTTCTACCAAAAGGGTTTTGTCATATCACCAAAATTGAGTATTTCAGTTCCTAAGTCTATCCTATACAAGTTTTAAAATATATTATGTTTCTATTGCCCCCGGAGCAATAATGATATTATTATTTTTCACTTTGAGATAGCATACTTTCTTAAGGAAGGAAGGAAAGGAACATTTGAGTTCCTACTATGTGCCAGGCACTATGCAAATCACTTCACAAATATTATCTCATTTCATCCTCACAACATCCCTGGGAGGGAGGTGTTATTGTTATCAGTGTTTTACAGTTGAGGAAACTGAGGCACATAGATTAAGTGACTTTCCCAATGTCACACAGTTAATAGGTATCTCAGCCTGGTTTTGAGCCCAGGTTTTGAATTCAGTTTTTGTAGGCCAAGCCTCTACTACCAAAATACCTCAAAGACAGACTTTAAAATTTTGAGTCAGGAGATACCTGGATTAACATTCTTCTTTTGACACTTACTAGTTGTATGACTATGGGGAATCCCATAGACATTTGGCTTTGGAGGAAGTGCTAAGTTGGTATTAAAAGAGAAGACTCCATCTTCCTTCTGAGCTGTCAGAAGGAGCATCACTGTGGACTGAAGAAGAAGGAATGGAAAAAATGGGAAGTCACTGTTTCTTAGGGCTTTCACTGAGCTACAGTTGCTGAAGTTAGATTATGGATGTCTTTGTAGTTAAGAGCTTGAGACTAGCCTTCCTCTCTAGCTTCTGGTCCTATGTTGTGGGCAGAATGGGGTGGGAAGAGCTAGGAGCTGTCATCTCAGGACCTTGTATCCCAGAGAAATCTTCCTCTTCGTTGCTCCAGGTGGAAGTAAGGTAACAGCAGCTGGAACGGTAGGGACCAGATTGAGGGAAAGGGAGAAAGATGTAGCGAATCCTATGTGTTCAGTTCTGGACGGCACATTTTAGGAAGATTTACAAAAATGTTGATAGAATCCAAGTGTCTCGAGGACTGGATATATTTTATTTTGCACTTTTAGTGACTACCATGCAAAAAGCACTTAAGTTCTTTTGACCAATTCATTGTGAAAGGACTAGAGACTATGTCATACTAGAATTAGCTAAAGGAATTTGGAGTTATTTATTCTGGAGAAGGTAAGACTTGGGCAAGATATGATGGTTTTCTTTAAATATTTTAAGGGTTGTCATGGGGAATACGGATAAGACTTATTCTGCTTGTCCCCAGAGGGCAGAAGGAAAAGTGACAGATGGAAACTGAAGAGAGATGGGTTTAATTTGTTGGAAAGAAATATTTCTGAAAAGTTACAGCCCTAATTGAACTGAGCTACCTCAGGAAGTAGTAGGTTTCCTATCATCAGACATTTTCTACTGAAGAGCACTTGTTGGAGATGCCAAAAAGGAAATTCTTAGCAAGGAATGGGGTGAACTAGGGGTCTCTGAGGTCCTTGGAGCTCTGGGATTCTATGACACATAAGAAATGCATATGGATCAAATTGAATTATGTTTCATTTTCACCAAGGAAGGCATGAATTCCATTGACCCTGTTCTGATATACATTGATATGAAGTAAGATACAATTCTATCACACAAGGTTTTGTTAATATTCCTCCTGGTTTTATGGGGGTTTCTCTCCTACTGAACTCAGTGCTTACTTTTTAAATTTAGATTGGTGAAGCTGAACATTTTCTGCAAGAATGTATGACAAGCTGTACTGCTTAAAACCACTGTAAAGCATTGTGACCTGTGTGGTTTTGACATTGGGCAAGTACTATAACTTTTAGTTTCCTCATCTATAAAATGAGAGTGTGAAGTAGAGGGGATTCAAGTTATAAATCTATGTTCCTATGGAATCTCCACTCCATGTAATTGGAACATGATCCCTTAAAAATCCTTGGCCCGCCCCAAACCTCAGTACCCAACAATGTTATTTTCCCAATTAAAGCACTCACTGAATACTGTGCCAATGAACTAGTGGTCAACCAAACTCTAGCTCCCAGGACGCAGGCACTTGGATGGAAGGCTTGTATAAATATCAGACAATCTATGAAATTTGAGATTGTCAGTGTCCGGTCTAAGTCCCAAACAGATCGATTGTACAGTTCTAAAGCCCATGATTTTCTATGTATCCCATGGTTACGTTTCTTTAAAGGCAAACACAAAGAATGGCAGAGAAAGGAGAAGCCTAAGGGAAAATTAGAACTTTGCAATGTCAAAATATACAACAAAATAAACCCTAAAAATTTCCGTTTATTTTTCCTATATTATTTCAGCAGAGAAATAAAAGAAAGTAGGGTTAGGTTAGACTCTTCCGTCTCATGCTAATGGATAAGTATGATGTTGATGTTGGGCTAACTTGTTGGAAAATACATAATAAAGTTAAATACACTGCTTACCTTGGCACTTAATTTCACTTTGGCCTCCAAGAGCATGTTGATTCTGAAATGAAGGAGCCTTCTCTAGTTTTTTTAATCAAAGTCAAAATCCAAAAGGAAAAAAGTAAATACACAAACCGCATTAAAATAGTCAGCCTGGATAACAAAGGAATGAGGTCCTTTGTAGCCTGATGTTTGAGTTCCTTTCAAGTCTGGATCTTATCTACTTTTCCTACTTTATTTCATATTCTTGCCCTTCACAAAAACCACAATGTCCAAACTGGATTATTAGCTGTTCCATTGGAACTTGATAATCCTCCCAGTTTTGCAGACCAGCAAAAGCCATTCCTGTTGACCATGCTACACTTTCTCCTCTCCTCTGCCTCTCAAAACCCTTGTCTGCCTTGAAGGATCAAATCAGGTGCCACCTGCTCCATGGTGCCTTCCCTATTCTCCCAATGGATAGTGCTCACATCTGCCCCAGTTTTTCTCAAACTATATGTATTTGTGCACAAGCTATGTTCTCCAGCCCCCATATCAGAATGGTAGCAGGGCAGGCAAAGCTTTTCTTTTTTTGTCTTTGAATCTTCACATGGCACAATGGATGGAGTGCTGGATGTGTGAAGACCTGGTTTTGAATCCTGCCTCACATACTTACTAGCTGTGTGACCCTAGAAATATCACAAAATCTTCCTTAGACTCCATTTCCTCATCTGTAAAACAGGGATAATAATAGCGTCTACTTAACATAGTTATGATAATCAAACAGCACAATACATGTAAAGTGCTTGGCCAACCTTAAAGTGCTATATAAACATTAGGTGTAGTACTATTACTTCATAAATGTTTGTTGAATTGAATTGAATTGCCAAGGACACTGTTGCTCTTCAGTCATTTCAATTATGGCCAACGCTTCCTGACCCTATTTGGGGTTTTCTTGGCAAAGACAACGGAGTGCTTCACCATTTCCTTCTCCAGCACATTTTAAAGATGAAGAACCAAGGCAAACAGGGTTAAATGACTTGCCCAGGTTCATACAGCTGGTAAATATCTAAGGCCAGGCTTGAACTCAGGAAGATGAGTCTTGCTGACCCCATGACCCCCTACTCTATCCACTGTATTACCTAGCTGTCCTATCCATGGACATTGACTGATGCTTAATTTTTGTTGCCCTTAAATCAGGATATCACCAAAATGGACAGGAAGGAAAAATATAATTTTGTGTAACCTAAAATGCACTTGGCAGCCATTCCCAGTCTTCATTATGCTCAGCAGCCTTGCAGACAGCAAAGAAAAGCTGTGCTGGTAAGGAATCAGACAAAGAAAAGAAAGGAATTAGCCCTCTGAAAAAGTCGCGTTTGTTTTTGCCACTTCAGCACTGCTGCAGAAACAGACGGCTCATGGAAGTCGATGGCTCCTAACCACCCCCTCTTCTTGAACAAGGCATCTTAGGCTGTGTTGTGATAACTTCTCCTCTGTATGAGTGTGAGGGACTTTTTGTCACACTCTGATGTTAATTTGACAACGCTATTTCAGGTCTGGAATAAATTCAAAAGCACTATCTGATAACTAGAGTTTGCCTATAGAGGGAAAAGAGAGAAAGAGGAGTTTTTACAATCAAAGACACAAGCTGAAAGAGACATAACATTAACCAGTTACTGCTCACAGCAAGAAAAAAAAAACTTGATAAAATCAAAAAATCCTAATCTGTTTGACCCGACTCCCTGCAAAGGCAAATATTTCTAGATACTATCAGTCAATCAACAAACCTTTATTAAGCACATGCTGGATACAAAATGCAATAATCATTTGTGCTCTTAAGGTGCTTATATTCTATCCTACTATGCCATAATCTTTTCCCTCTACATGACTCAGTTTATAGTCTCCGTTATTCTAGTTTCCTTTAGCCTATGACTCCAGCTAACTAGTTTCAAAGGAATTCTGATTTGCTTATCTAGGGAAATCTAAAGCTCACAATTTTCAGATATTGCACCCAAGAGAATCAGCACTTTAAAATGCTTTCCTTGGCATCAAATGCTATATTTACAGTCCTTATGTCTACCTGTCCACAGAGGAATCTAAAAGAGTCTACTGGCAATTAGGGAAATAGTCCACCTCTGGCAGCTGCCAGATGCTCCTCCACCAAATGATACTATGAATTTTAATCTCCCTCCTCCCCCAACCACTCATCTCTGCCATAGTTGATCCAAACTGTTGGGAAGCCCCGGAAACTCCACTAGATTTAAGATTCAAATCTCCCAGGAAAGATTTCTATTCCCAAGGTCATGCTGGAACCTCTCCCTGGCACTTGGGTAGTGGAAATTTAGTAATCCACAATTCAGATAATATTCTTGTAGAATTTGCTAAAATGTAAAAAGCTGACTAGGTTTGGTTGTCTTCTGAAATAAGAGAACAGAATCTTAGAGATCAGTGGGACTTTTGAGATCACCTGATCCAATCCAATCTCTTCTTTTTACAAATGAAAAAAATGCAATCTAAGAGAGGTGACAGGACCTTAGTAATCTACAACCCAGATATTATCCTTGCAGAATTTGCTAAAATGTAAAAAACTGACTTGGTTTGGTTGTCTTCTAAAATACAGAACAGAATCTTAGATATAGTGGGATGTTTCAAATCACCCTGTCCAATACAACCCCTTCTTTTTACAGATGAGAAAATGCAATCTAAGAGAGGTGAAGGGATTTGTTCAAAGTCACACAATCACTTAGCATTATAGTGGGGCTTAGGTAGGAATAGAAATGATTTATTTGGAATTGAGGAGCTCATAGAGTATGAGGTGGATGTGTTACTAGGTAGGTTGAGTGACTCTTTTCCTCATAACAAACTTAAAGTATGTGGTCCGAGTCTTGATCTCCTTGTAGAGATAAAGAGATGTTATATAGCTTGCCTTTGGTCACACAGCTATTAAATGTCGGAACCAGAGTTTGAATAGAGAGTTGACCTTAGGACAGGGAAGACCTGGGTTGAAACCTTGCCTCTGGCGTATTCTGGTGTGGTCCTTAGGCGAGTCACTTAACCTATCTATTGGTGTTCTGGGCAACTATCTGAGACCCTAAGTTGCAGAGAAGGAAGGTCCTGACCTCCATTTGTAGTGGGAGATTCCTTAACCACTGAGCTCCCTGTACCCAAGAAATCCCGGGGCCAGTCCCTTTTCCTAAAGAGATAAAATGTTATTTATCCAGCATTCTTTCCACTACATCATGTTGCTTTATCTTTTTGGCAATAGTCAATAGGATGTTGGTGGGCTGGACCTCACTGAATAAATAGGCAATTTTGTTCGGCTGAGAGAGGAAGAGATATTTAATGAGAAACAGAATGTGCATGGACTTGCAGAAAATTTCAGTACAAACATACAATTCCTAGAAAAAAATGATTTTTATAAATTAAGAATATAAGTAAGAAGAGAGCTGGATTTGCAGTCAGAGGACCTCAGTTCAGATCGGGCGTCTGCCAATTATTACCTGTATGACTTTAATCACATGACTTAATTTCCTTGTTTCAATTTCTTTATTTATAAAACAGGGTTGAACTAGGTTGAACTAGAGATCTCCTCTAGCTCTATATTTGTGATCCTTTTAAAATTTGCCTTAAGAAGATAAACAAGTATTGCTATAAACAAATATAATCATAAGATTTTAGCCTTAAGAAAACAAGTATTGCTGTAAATAATAAATATAATCATATATAATCATATTTATATTATATAAATATAATGTAAATAATAAGTATAATCATAAGATTTTGATAGAACTTTAAGATTTTCAAAGTGCATTGAATACATGATCTTCTCTGGAATTAGAATGCCTTCCTTAGGCTCAGTTGAAGCTACCTAGCATAAGAATATGTGGACTTCCCAAACCATGGGGGAGGGGGAAAAAAAGGTAATTTGGGTCAAGGAGGTTACAGGAATGGTGAGCAGAGCCTTGGGCCAGTCAGTTGTCATGCCCAATCCAGAAGCAGTAGTAATATTGATTTGGTTACTCTTCTAAGAAAGGGGGAGAAGAGAAAGGGACATCAGAGGAGACAGCAAGGTGTCTAGTATGGACAGTGGGATAGTTGAGTTTGCCCTTATCAGAACATCTCAGGCTTAGGGTGGAATTCCAAAGCCAAGTCTATTTATTTCCCTAGGCATTGTCTTTGAAGGTCTGGTCTTGTAAGTACTGTTTCAAGTGAGGAAAGCCAATAAATGGCAGGGCAGATGGCAAGATATCCAGGATGGGTATATTTCTGCCTTCTTTGAAGGAAAGCAAGAATCAAGAAAGTGACAAGGCAGAGCTCAGAAGACTCATGGACCTCTTATCCCTTTCCACTATAGCTGATCTACTTAGCGTATGTGTAATAACCTTTATTCTTGTTAGAGTCTGACCCTTAGCATACCCTGAAGGTTGGAGGCAACATCATTTCTTGTGAATTCCAGTGTCTATGCCAGATCTGAGGGACAGTAGAGGTCCTTCCCATGGAATAAATCCAGCCAGGTTTTATTTTTTTTTGTTCGTTTTTGTTTTTTTAATGTAACCCATCTTTCTGAATCGGTTGTCATACACTGATGAAACCACAAGTCCTGTAACTATACATATCCCTGTTGTTTTCTCTATAGTTAAGGGGGAAGAGGTAGAATGTTATGATACTCCCTCTCCCATACCAAATAGCAGCTAGCTAGCTGTAGTAACTCATCATTAACAACTATGGTATTTTCAAGGATTTCTAAACAGATAGGCTCCTAAATTACCTTCAATTGCCATAAGAGTGAAGTGATATTTAAAAAAAAACAGCATCAAAGCAGCAGCGTGTTATTGTGTGAGAAGCATTGAGTCTACATCAGGGTTCTTAACCTTTTTTATGACATGGACCTCTTTGAAAGCTGAGTGAAGCTTGCTGTTTTTCAGAATAATGTTTGTAAAGGCATAAAATGCATTTTAACAAATGTTTCTAAAATATTTAAAATGTTTTAAATATATAAAATAAAATACCTAGGATTATAGAGGAAATGAATGCTATTAAAATAGCTATTGGGCAGCTAGATGGTGTGGCAGATAGAGTGCCAGGCTCGGTGTCAAGAAGACTCATCTTCCTGAGTCCAATTCTGGCTTCAGACACTGACTAGCTGTGTGACTCTGGGCAAGTCACTTAATCCTGTTTGCCCCGCTTTCCTCATTTGTAAAATGAGCTGGAGAAAGAAATGGCAGATCATTCCACTATCTTTGTGAAGAAACCCCCAAATAGAGTCACAAAGAGTCTGGAGCAACCAAACAACAAACAAGTTATCAATTTTGTTTAAAAGCCCTAGGTTAAGAATAAATGAATGAATGAATGAATAAAAGAAAAATATTTATTAGGCACTTAGCCCTGTGCAAAGCACTGCACTAGAGATAGAAATAGAAAAATGAGACCATCCCTTCTTTCCAGGAGTTCACATTCTATTGAGAGTGACAACAAATATGGAAGGTTTCAGTTTCAGATCAGATGAAAAGATCCTGGAAAGGTACAATCGTCCTCAAGACCCAGTGACAAAGCAGATCATACTGTTCTTCTTTAATGACATTTCCACTAATAAAATCACATCATTTTTAAAAATATTGAACCATTTGACAATGTTAAGGACTCTGGGGACAAGAACCTTCCCTTTGTGGATCTGAGTTAGCTGTGGCTATACTTATGGCAGGGGCAGAAACCAGACTGCGTCTCCATAGGTGTTGCTCTTCAAGATGATGGCTGATAGCACTGGGCTGGAAGTATTACTGTTGCAAAGGCAAATAGGCTCAGAGTCCTGAGTTATTTCCACTGGGGCATAAGGGGATGTGGCGGTTACGGGGATAGTGGTAGTTTGATTTGTCTGGCACATGGTGGTTCCTGTGACTTCCTCAGGGTACCTTGCTGCTTCTGCTAGGTTGGTCTGCCTACACTGTGGGTGGCAGCTGGTTGCAGCTGGTGGGGATGGCCAGCCCTTTCTTCACAGAAGATGCTTACCTGGATAATAGTTGCAAAGACTGCTACAGAAGCCACTGGTTCAAATTCTGTCTCTGATACTTGTTATCATTTGTCAAGTCATTTAACCTCTAGCCCCCAGGCTTCTCATCTATAAAGTGGTCATTGCAGTAGAAAGCTCTCAGGTCCTTCCCAGCTCTGTATTCATGATCTTCCAAATGCTTGCAAAGGATGTAATCATGCAAGATCAATTAAAGGGCATAATTCCTGGGTTGCCCTGTCATCTCTCAGATTATCTTTTTAATTCAAGTGTATGTATGTGTCCCTGTGTGTGTACACATACCTATCTATATAGACCAGGTATCAACAGTGGTTAGCTTAGTAGTCAGGAAGGGATTAGAATTGGAAAGGTTACAGAAGTAGAAGGTGCTATCCCTTAAACATCTCCATGAAGATCTACAGAAGATCTAATTAACAGAAGGAGCTACTCCTACTCTCTGTCCGTATGTCTCATTTAAGTTGATACTAACGGACAATGGGAACCAGAACTGGGTATGTGATTATTTTTATGTTTTCCCCTACAGATTATCTTGTTAAAAATAAATGCACAAATACATAAATATAAAAAAGTATCTGCTTCGTAGAATTTCAGGGCAAGATAGGACCACAAAGGATCACCAGGCAGAAGCATACTATGGATCACTTGCTGATTGAGGAGAATCAATCCAATTATTAAAAATTCCCAGAGGAGATTCTGTAACCTCTCATAGGAACCTATTACATTATTCAACAACCCTCACGGCCAGGAAATATGCCTTTTTATTTAGGAAATTCTAATCTAAAACCTTCTTCACATTACAACTCAAATCCCTGGAGAATGAGAGAATTACTGAAGGACTAGAGGAGGGCAAATGTTTGCTCATTTTTCAAAAAAGGGAACAGAATAGAGTGTGCAAACTATTTATTAGTACACTTGACTTCAATTCTTGGCAATTTCTGAAACATTATTAAAGAGACCATGAACGAACATTCAGAAGAGGAAGTGGTCATCAGAAAAATACAGGATGGCTTCATCAAGAACAGGTCAGGCTAAACTAACCTTATGTCTCTTTCTTTTCAGTTACAAAACAGGCTCATCAGGGGAATGTAGAAGATAGAGCATAGCTACATCTTATTGAAGTATTTCATAAAAGATTTCCTGGTATTCTAGTTGAAAAGATGAACAGATAAGGGCGGGATAAAAAGATGAATTTGAAGCTGGTTGAGTGGCCAGATTTTTTAAAGTCATTTATAATTTGATGACTTGGAATGATGTCTCTAGTGGAGGGATCCAGGACTCTGTGCTTGTTCCACACTTTATTTAATTTTTATCCAGGAGAACAGATTCAAAGATGTCACAAATATCAAATTTTCAGATGGCTCAGATTTTGGAAGGATACTTAAAACATTGAATGATAGTCAGAATTAGATCCAAACAGACTAGAACAAGGGTTGGCAAAACATGGTCTGTAGGCCAAATCCAATAAGAATGGTCTCAGCCAAGGCTAGATTTAATCTCCAGGCTGTAGTTTGCCAACCCCTGAACTAGGAAATTAAGCTGAACTGTATAAGGTGAAATTTAATAGGGATAAATGGGAAAGTCTTATACTTGGGTTCAAAAAGCAATCAACTTCACAAGCACAATATGTGAGAGGCAGTTAGAACTGTATCTGAAAAAAAGATCTAGGAGTTAGTGAAGTGCCAGCTCCATGGGAGTCAGCAGTATAGTGTGAGCCAACAAAGCTAATGTGATCCTTGGCTACATTAAAAGTGTCGTGAATGCAAGAACTAAGGATGTCGTAGTCCCACTATTCTCTTCCCTGCTTGGATCACACTTAAAATGTTGTGTCTAGTTCTGGATGCCATAGTTTAAGAAGGATGTTGCTAAGTTGTAGTTAGTAGTATATTGGTAAATAAGTGCTTAACAAATGATTCTCCATACACTTTTTAGTTTAGTCTTCATCGTTAACATTTTCTACCTCACTTTCTTAAGTCTAAATAATCAACAGAACAATAATTCACATCCTGATTTGTAGCATTTGCCAATTTCTGATGTATAACTGTTCACATTGAAAACTTAACTAATCAGCTAGACAACTGAACTGTTTCTAGCACACTCCTAGAACTGTAGAACTTCCAGGGGTTGGTATCTATGATGGTAAAGAGTCTAAAATTCATCCCATGATTGGATCATTAAAAGAACTTGAGATGGTTTAGCCTAGAGAAGATAAAGCTCTGTGAGGACAACAAGAATTTTATTCAGTATTTGAAAAGATATCATATGGAAGAGGAATTAGATTTCATTCTGAAAAAGAGAACAGAGAAAAGAAACAGGGATAGTTGGTAGAAGATGCAAAGAAGCAAATTTAAGTTTTTTTGAGAGGAAACTTCCTAACAATTCAACTTACCCAATCATGGAACAGGCTCTCTTGGAAAGAAGTTGTCAGAAGGCTTCAAGCGGAAGCCAGACAACTAACAATCAGGAGGAGAACTCAATAGTAGGGATTCTGTTTTGGATAAGAATTGAACTATATGCTCACTGATGACAGCTAGGTGGCAAAGTGGATAGAGCACTGGGCTTAGAATCAATTGGGAAGACTCATCTTCATAAGCTCAAATCCAGCTTCAGACAGTTACCAGCTATGTGACATTGGGCAACTCACTTAACTCTGTTTGCCCCAGTTTCTTCATCTGTAAAATAAGCTGGAGAAGGAAATGGCAAACCATTCTAGTATCTTTGTGAGGAAAATCCCCCAAAGAATGGAGTCATAAAGAGACAGACACAACTTAAAAGACTCAATGACAGCAACATAATGGAGACTGAGGTCCCTTCCATTTCTGAAGTTTTATGATTTTGTGATTATCTATTCTTTTTGCTTCTAGTTTTAACAAAACAGAAGAACTTGTTAGTATCTTCTATTAGAATCCAATATATCTGTGAAGATTTACAACTAAATTATTCCTTAGCTTCTCCTGTTTAAATCATAAATAATAATTAACATTTCTCCATATATGAAGTAGTCTGGTAGAAAGAATACTGAACTAGCAACCTATTGCCACCTGCACCCAATTTTTGATATGAGGACACTAGACAGCCACTAAGGCCACTTCTAGCTCTGGAATTCTATGATTCTGGGATTGTCTACTCCCTGTGGCCTGTGAGGCTTTCACCACTGTGGACACCTAAAAGAGGTGAGAAGGAGGGAGGCCATTTTTTTATCTCTGAAATTCCCCAATGTATTCCCTTCTTCCCAACTTCTTAACATTAATTTAATGCCCAAGGTTTTTATTGTATTCAGTAAGTACATAGGCAACCCAGCGCTATACCCCATGCCACCATTCCTGAAGGAAAGGATAAGTTAGAGTCCAAGAATCCTGAAGAATGAAGAAAAAGGAGAAAAACAGGGATTGGGGTGAGGAGAGATCAGAAGCAAAGGCACCCTTGGCAATCAGATACACTGAATTCCCTTAGTACTAGACGTAGAAGGAGAGAAAGAGGTTAAGCATATGGGTCTCAAGGAAATCCTTCTAACTGGGATGTGGCTTTGTGAGATCCCAGAAGTCCAAATCTAGAAAGGACTCTGTACCCTTAGCCACTCCTCCCATAGGAACTCTGAGAATACCTTCAATGCCGAGCATACATATTTTCCAAGTACCCTCTTTGTTTCTACGCTTGTAAGGTACAGTAACATCAACAATCGCCAGGGGTGAGAAAAATCAAGACTATTTATTGGGCACCTACCACTCCCCCAAACTTTGGAGATCAGAAAATAACTCCAGTGTTACTTCAAGTCAGTCCAGTCAAGGAGTTCATCCATATAATTTTCCTTTCTTTGGTTGTCTTGCCCTTTCAGAGTTCAGAACTAGAACAAATCAGCAAAAATTTCAGAGGAGATTTTATCTCAATAACAAAGAAAAACTTTCTAACAATGATTACTGTCCAATAGTAGAATGCATTATGAGGAAGTGAGTTCCTTAGAGGACTCTAAGCAGAGACCAGGTAATCACTTCTTGGGCATATTGTAGAATTACTACTTTAGGTAAAGATAAGGATGGATGATTCTTAAGGCTCCTTCCAGTTCTAAGATCCTATGATTCTATGAAAGTGCTTTATACACATAATCTTATCTAACATTCTGAACAACTTTACTGTATAGTACCTTTATTGCTAATGTGGAAACCAAAAAATATGGGGTAAACTGTATGTTAGAGAAGTTCGTCTTTTTATATAAAATCCTCATTTTTATTCCTTGTGCTTTAAAAGCGAATGTTTGTTGATGATTGTCAAGTACACATATTTTTAAAACATTAAGTGATATTTCCAAGGTCAAACACATTGGCAACATCAGATTTAAAACTAAATTATCCAAAATCCAGCATTCTTTTTCTTTTACTCTCATTGTACAGTGAGTTTTTTCTTTCTCAGCTTTAGACATCATTATTCCCATCATTTTTCTGATCATTCCTCTAACTTTCCAAGGTTACTTTGAATTCTGATTCTTTTTCCAAGGTCTAACCACCATATTCCCAGGAACTGGGTATCATCTGCAGGCTTAATGAGTATTCTCTTTACTTCCAATCTTTTCCCACAAACTTTCCTATAGCTAACCATGGAATTCTTCATGAATCAATTTCACAAATCCTCTTTCAATAGTTATAATAAATATCTATGATGGATTTTCCATGTCATTCTAAAGAACAAAGTAAAAGAGGCAGAAAACATCCCAGTGCAATGCCTAATTTTCTTGGCACAATTTCTTTGTGCTTATCTCTATTTCATAGCTATTCCAGTGACATTTTCTAAAGCTTCTCTTTAAGACTTATAACAGTCTCACAAGGACTTGTTCCTTCTCTCCTTAAAGCTACTGGAATAGGAGTATACAGATCTATTTTTTTATCAGAATTGCTAAACCTCATTTCAAGCTGTGATCAAACCTCCTCTCTGTTATTCTGCCTAATCTAAAAATCTCTTCCTGAAGAGTTTGATTGGTTCCTTCCCTCCTTGCCTACCCATACCGCTATTTAGCACTGCTTGATCAAAGAAGGAAAAATGGTAGTTTTCTGGCTCACAAACCCTCTGGCTGAATATAAATGCACATCCTCCTTCAAGAAAATACATTTGCTAGTGTCCATTTGACCTCCTAATGACTCATTACACTGAGAAATACTGTCACTGTCAGTTAGTTGGATGTGGGAGCAGGTTTAAGAATAAATAAAAATGAAGATCACAGGGAGAACACAACCAGGAGCAAAATCTTAAAAGGAGAACTCAGTTGGGACCATTCCATTCAACCTCAGGAGACAAAGATCAAATCCTCTTTATGTTCTTGGGAGTGCTAGAAGGTGTCTCAAAGAAGAAAAATGCTATATAGAAAGATCTGTGTAATTATTTTTCTAACTTGTTATGGTATCCAATGAAGCCCACTAATTCATGATGGAGCAACCTTCTTTGCTCCAGTCATATGTGATCCTGATGATGTCTTTTCATGTGCACTTTTCATGAACAAATTGTTGTTGGCAGGATGCTGCAGGCTACTTAAAACCACTGTTCATCTTTCCACTTACCTTAAAGTCACCTGTAATAGTGATTTTCTAAGAGTCATGATTCTCAGACATATTGAATCCCTATAGTTTAAATGATGTGTTTTGGCAGCAGAAAGAAACTTGCTATTATAGAAAGTACCATAACAGTACACCAAATGTGATTGAGCTCACTTTCTTCCTTTTCCTCAGTTATAGACCAAACTCACTGTCTGAAGTACCCATCCAACATTTTTACAATAATAGACTAGTCTAATGACCTGCCTATTTAACTTCATGTCACAAACTGGGTAATCAAGTTTTCATCTACTCGTTGTTGGGATTTTTTTCCCTGTGTGGTATTGCTAAACCAGGGGTGGGGAACCTGCAGCCTCAAGTCCACATGTGGCCCTCTAGGTCCTCAAGTCTGGCCCTTTGATGAATCCAAACTTCACAAAACAAATGCCTTTAATAAAAGGATTTGTTCTGTAAAACTTGGACTCAGTCAAAAGGCACTAGGACCCAAGGATCTAGAAGGCCACACGTTCTCTACCACTGTGCTAGACCAATCTCTTTTGAGCAGCTGTGAATCACATTTACGATGCCTTTAGTTCTCTAAGGCTTTATGTAATTAGAAGTTTTCTCTGAAAATAAGGCCTTTTAGATAACTTTGTCTTCAATAAAGGACTCATCTTACTGCTCCTTCTCTGTCTCCTTTGCTGGATCTTCTTCTAGACCATACTCTCAATGTTGTATGTAGGGCTCTCTTCTCTTATCTCTCTATACTACCACACTAGGTAATTTCATTAGCTCCCGTGGATTTAATTGCCATCTCTGTGCCGACAATTCTCAAATCTACCTATATGACTCTGAACTCTCTGTTGACCTTCAATCTTACATCTCCAATTGCCATTCAGACATCTTGAACTGGAGGTCCAGTAGAGAGCTTAAACTCAATACATCTAAAATGTAACTCAATATCTTTCTCCCAAATCCTCCCCTCTTCCTACCTACCCAAATAATATAGAAGGTAACACACCATCCTGCTAATCCCTAAGGCTCACAACTTCAGACTCCTCCTGGATTCCTAGATATCTGTTACCCCTCATATCCAAGCTTTTGTCAACACTTCTAGATTTCATCTTTCCAACATCTCTCAAATATGCCGCTTTCTTCTGACACTACTACAACTCTAGTAGAAGCCCTCATCACCTCACACCTGGACTATTGCAATAGCTTACTGGTGTGTCTGCCTGCCTCAAGTCTCTTCCTACACCAATCCATCCTCCATTCAGCCAATAAAGTGATTTTCCTATAGTACAGGTCTTACCATGTCTCACCCCTCCACATAATCACACACACTCAACAAACTCTAGTGGCTTTCTATTGCCTCCATGATCAAATACAAAATGCATTGTTTGGCATCCAAACTCTTCATAACTGAGCCCCTTCATTCCTTTCCAGAATTTTTATACCTTACTCTCTGAAATATACTCTTTGATACAGTGACACTAGCTTCCTGGCTGTTCCACAAACAAGACACTCCATCTCAGCTCTGATCATTTTCTCTGGCCATCCCCCACACCTGGAACACTTTCCCTTCTTCACTCTGATTTCCCTGGCTTCCTTTAAGCCCCAACTAAAATCTCACCTTCTTCAGGAAACCTTCCCCTGTCTTTTTTTTAAATTTTAGTGCCTTCCCTTTTAAAAATTATCTCCTATTGGGGGCGGAGCCAAGATGGCAGCCGGGAAGCAGTGACTGGCCTGAGCTCCCC
>CM053626.1:94030906-94064768 GCA_028646595.1 Phalanger gymnotis
AAAAAAATTATCTCCTATTTATCCTATATCTTTATAAAGGAGAGATAGATAGATGATATGCATACACATGCACACATACATACATACAGGATTCTTTGCAAATTTTTTTTGGATGTTGCCTCCTCCTTTATATTATGAGCTCTTTGAGGACAGGGACTCTTTTAGCTCTTTTTGTACCCCCAGGGCTTACAACAGTGCCTTAACATGGTAGGCACTTAGTAAATGTTTATTGATTGACTGACTTTTATTTGGATATTGTATGAGAAATATTTATACCTCTGAGCAAAAATCTCCTTGTAATATGCCTTACTTGATGATAACATCTAATAGATATTTGAGCATCAACTATGTTCATAATTGTCCTGGAATCTTGTATGATCTTAACATATGCACATAAAAAGTTTGAAGAGGGCTTTTGTTCTGAGTTCTACTTTAACCCAAAAAAATTGTTTTATTTATGTTCATAAATTTAGAACTAGAAGAAACGTTAGAGAACACTGGGTCTAACCCCCTCAATTTACAGATAAGGAAACTGAGGGAGAGGGGAGTGAGGTGATTTACACAGGTTCACAGTGTTTGGGATGGGATTTGAATCCAGTCCTTCCTGAGAGCAAGATTGTCCACTATAGCATGATGCTCTACACCTCAGCCCCACTTGTCCAATTATTAAGTGACTAACAACTGGAATGTGGGAAAAAGTGTTGAACAAAGATGTCTTCAAAGACAAAAAGAACTTAATTAAGGAAATGTATGGTCTTTTAAAACAAGAAATATGAAGTGTTGGCTCACTTGCTTTTAAATTTAAGTACAGGGAATATAAATTTGTGTTCATTTATTTTTATTTAAAATCTCAATATTATGAGTCTATATTGTGCCTAAGGATGAGAAAATAGGAAAGATGTAGAGAAAAGAGGAAATCTGGGTTCAGGAAAGCTGACATTTCAGATGGAGGATAGAAGTGAGACAAGAATCACATAAACATAGAGCCCCGGGATTGCAAGAAACACAGAGAGTGTCTAATCCAAATCGCTATCAATTATAGCTGAATGTTTATCTAGTTAAAAGTTTACAGAGGGTTAGTCTACATTACCTTATTTGAAACTGACAACAAACCTGTGATGTAGATTCAGCAAGTAGTGATTGTTGACATTTCACGGATAAAGTAACTGAGGCTGTAAGGCTTCATGATTTGCCCATGGCCATATGACTGGCAAGTAGCAGAGGCAGTATTCAGTCTCAGATTTTCCTAACTCTAAGACCAGCGTATTAGCCGTGGTGTCATTCTATCTTCACTCACTAGTGCATGAGACCCTGTATAACATTTCAGACAAGAGGTTATCCAGTCTCTGCTTGGACACCTCCAGTGATGGATAAATCACTATCTCCTAAGTCTTAAGCCTGACCTCATTAAAATTATGATTATGATTATTACTAACTCATGATGTGACTAGCCTGCCTCTTTTTCTCACTAAAAATGGCATTGCTAATGTTTTTTATACCATTTCCAGCATTCAAGTCATTTTTGGTCACTTGCTACAGCCAAAATAGGCTTTCTCCTCCCGCCTCCAACTTTCTATTGCTCTTGGGGGTCACTGGAAATGTTAATTTTCTGAGATTATGATATTTCATGATTACAGCAAATTGCCTAGATCATATTTTATACCTAGATGTGGAGAATATTAATATTAAAAGATGAATTCTTGTAGCAGTAAGCAGCTTAGAATCATTGAAAGGACTTCATGGATTCCTAAAAGTGATACAGCCCGGTCTTCCATTAAATTTTGGCCTTGACTAATTGTTTATCTGTAGCATCTATCCAAAATATATGATCTGTTGGGGATAACTCAACACATTGCCAACCAACTTCTAGGGAGTGATTTGAGCCATATGCTTCCTTCCATTTTGTTTTGGCTTCATTATGACTGTTTATCTTTTTAGCGTCTATAAATCTCATTGAAAGGTCCTTTAGCCACAAACTCACAGGAAAAATTGGATAGAATTTCAGAGATCATCCATTCCAGCCTGCATTTGAAGAGAAGAAGCCCTTAGTACAGCCTGGTATAATTGATAGAGTATTGGACTTCTTGAGTCAGGAAGACCTGATTTCCTATCCTATCTTGAATATTTACTGGTTGTGTGTCTATGGACATATCACTTAACCTCTCTGGACCTTCGTTTCCTCATTTGTGAAATGAGAGGCTTGGATTAGAGGCCCTTCAAGTTCACTTCCAATTATAAATCTCTGAGCCTCTGAACCTATGATCTCTGAGAAATAGGCATCTAGTCGTCTTCAAAGGCCTCCAATATTAAGGAATCCTCAATTTTCTGTGGCAGCCCAATCCATTTGCGGGAGGGTGGGAAGCTAGGTGACATAGCAGATAAAGTGTTGGGCCTGGAGCTGGGAAGACTCGTCTTCCTGAGTTCAAATCTGGCCTCATACACTTACTAGCTGTGTGACCCTGGGCAAGTCACCTAACCCTGTTTGCCTCAGTTTCTTCATCCATCAAATGAGCTAGAGAAGGAAATAGCAAACTACTCCAGTATCTTTGCTAAGAAAACTGCAAATGGAGTCACAAAGAGTCAGACATGACTGAAAACAACTGAACAACAAACAAGTAACTGTTTAGAAATTTTTCCTAATTTAAGCCTAAATTCGCCTTTATAATTCTTCTTGGGACTCCTAGTATTATCCTCTGTGGCCATATAGAAAAAAATTCAGTCCCTTTTCCACATGATAGACTTTCTAATGCAAGTATTATCTTATCCTATCAACATCTCTTCTTCATGCTAGTTATAATCAGTTCCTTAGTCCCTTCAGATTGATGGAAGAGACAAATGGAGAAGGAAAGGACAAAAAGACAGAAGTATAGATGCCTGCGGCTTTCAGGTAGGGCCCCTCATAGGCTGATTCAGAATCTCAAATCTTAAACCAATTCAGACAGCAACCACTGCCAAGCCACCCTCCGTTTGGCATTGCGGCATTGCAAGTAGCTGGTCACAGAGAAGGAAGTAGTGCTTCAAATTATATGCTGAAGAGCAGTGGAGACTTTCCACCATTTCAATAGGCTCTATGGTATAGTGGATTTAGAAGTAACTCGAAGGAATAAAGAGCTAAGTTCACATCCTACCTCCAGTGTTTACTACTTATGCCAACCAAGGGCAATTCACTTAAATGTTTTAAATTTTTCCTCTTCTATTAAATGGGCATGCAGAAATACTAGTAGAACCTACCTCAACTGTATGTTACAAGACTTAAATGAGAAAAGTTAAGTGCATTGCCAATCTAAAAGTATTATGAAAATGTCATCTATTATTACTTATCATGGGGAGAAGGACATTGTGATAGCAGCTCCTGGCCATGCTAGCTTCCCTGTGATCTGACCTTGCCTCAGGTTTTCCTATGAGCCTTGGCCTCCACAATAAAGCTTTTATCACAACATGGCTCCAACCTACCTTTCTAATCTCATTCAGTATTGCTCACCTTCACACATTCACATTTCTGGTCAAAGTGGCCTGATAACTGTTCCATATATACATGTGTGTATATATTATATGTATAAATATGTATGTGTGTATGTGTATGTATATGTGTGTGTGTGTATATATGCATATATATACACACATTTACCATTTTATATACACATATATGATAAGGGGGGGAAACAAAGTTAAAAAAAGGCAAACATAGAACTTTTCTTCAAGGTACTTTTATTTTACTGGGAAGAATTAAGCATTTATTAAGTACCTACTATGTGCCTAGCACTCAGCTACAATTTAGAAATTTACAAATATTATCTCCTTTGATCCATACTATAACCTTGTGAAGTGGGTGCTATTATTCTTATAGGGTATACATACACACACACACATGCGCACACACACACACATATCATACCATTCCTTGCATATATGTGTGTATGTATGTATGTGTATTATATATATAGTATGTGTATATATGTGCATATGTATACATATATGTATGTGTATGTATATGTATACATACATACATATATCTAGATACATACATATATATACATACATATATCTATATACATACATATATATACGTGTGTGTGTGTGTGTGTGTGTGTGTGTGTGTGTGTATGTGTATCACGCCATTCCTTGCCTCTGTGTTTTATAGAGATTACCCAATCCCAGTCAGGAATATACACTTTCCTCATTTCCTGTTAAAAGCCTTAGCTTCCTTCAAAGCAGAGGTCAAGTACCACTTTCTCCACAGGGCCTTTCATGATTCCCCAGCTATTGATGCCTTGTATATATCTTGTCTGTGAACATGCATTCCTTTCACTTCTATCTGTCTCAGTTCCTCAATGGTTGAGATAACTGTTCTTATTGGTCAGTCATTTTCAGTTGTGTTCTACTCTTCATAACACCATTCTGGGGTTTTCTTGGCAAAGATACTTGAGTACTTTGCCATTTCTTTCTCCAGCTCATTTTACAGATGAGGAAACTGAGGTAAACAGGGTGTAACTGATTTGCCCAGGGTCACACACCAAGTAGGAGGCTGGATTTGAACTCATGAAGATGAGTCTTCCAGATTCCAAGCCCAGTGATCTATTTGTTGTGCCACCTACCTGTCCTCACCTGTACAATGCGGATAATAATAACACCTACTTTGCAAAGTCATAGTGTGGAGCAAAGGAAATAATATTTGTAAATCACTTAGTTTGGTGCCAGGCACATAGTAGGTAGTCAATATATGCTTACTTCTTCCCAGTGAAATAAAAGGACCTTGAAGAAAGATTCTATGTGTCTTTTTTTTTTACTTTGTTCCCTTCCTGTTGCAACAATTCGGCTAGCAGCTGTCATGGGGGTGAAAGACCAAAACAAGCCCAACAATGAGAGCGCTGCCAGCTCAGGTTCTTTTGATCTGCTTTACTAAGGAAAGTAACGTTAAGAGGTTAACGATCTTACTTTAATCCAACATATACATATAAACTTACTTAGTTCAGGAGGAAAGGCTAGCAACCTGAACTTCAGAGCAAACACAAACAAGTTACAAACATACACAATATAAACAGACCAGATCACAATTCATAGTTACCAAGGAACTATCAACATCTGGATGGACAAGCCGGGGAGCTCTTAAAAATGTCCGGCCCAGAGTCACGCGCCACTTCTCCTGTGGAGCCCTAAAGGAGAATGCCAACCTCTGGGTTTACATATCTTGTTCAGGAGCAAAGGTGAGTCACACATGTGACCTAAAAGCATCAAAAAAATGTGACTTAAACCCAAGTGGTCTAAAAGCCTCTGATGTCACAAGCATGTCACTCAAATCCATGTAAACTAGGCTTTCCCTTGAGTCAAGAAGGTCATCAAGGACTCCTAATTTAAACAAGGAAACAAAGGTCAAACTCTTCAAGGGCACTTGATTGAATAAGTGCTAAAAGCCCACCTTAATTACCAATACACCTCCTCACCAGTGCACATAATAGGCATTTAATAATTGTTTGCTGAATTGAATTTTACTGAATTGAGTTGTCTTCCCCTATCATTTATTATTACCATATCTGTTCTGTGGGGAACAAAAAAGTTACCCCCACTGCAAGAAAATATTTCAAAGCCCTATTCTAAGGTGAATTTAAGTTCATTGGTATTGGCGTATTGTTTTTTGAGGCTGTAGCCATTTTGTCACCTCTGATTCTGCTAGTCCCTTAAAATTCTGGTTAATGTTTTGGGAAGCTATTCCTTGCTCTTTAACTTTTCTTATGGCTTCCATATTTTCTTAGTATATACCAGCTCCTGTGGGGAGAATCAACATAAACAAATAGTAGAGTTATGGAAGGATAGATGAGGGCAGGAGTCACTGAAAAATACAAATAGGAGGAATGATAATTATTTCAGTCAAGTAGTATTGATTTTTTTGCCTTGTGTGTATTTTTAAAATGTTGCTGTGATAAATTCAGAATCAGAAGCCTTGGATTCAAATCCCACACTATAAAAATAAGAGAGTTATCCTAAAAGATCTCTAAGTTCTCTTTCATTTCTTTGATCTTAGATCTTCTGATCAAATGTAGGAGTTCTACACTCATGGAGTCTGCAATGTAATTAGGTAGATAAGACATGTAGACAAATGAACAGAAGATAAAGTAGAAAAATGCCATTCCAGGCACGACCAATCAATAAATATTTATTAACCTCCTATAAAATGCCACCACTGTATGAAGTTAGGAAAAGAAAGACAAAACTGAAACAGTCCTTGCCCTCAAGGAACTTAGGTTCTGTGGGGATGAGAGACACAAAATTACATATATATATATATATATATATATATATGTGTGTGTGTGTGTGTGTGTATATATATACATGTATATATATGTATGTATGTATATATGTATATATATACATACACATATATAAATACATAATTTTATATGTGTATCTTTATTAAAATGTATATATGTACACACATATGCTTGTGTGAGCATATATACACAAAAAAAATAAATACAAGGATATTTGGGGAGGTAAAATATTAGTTGCTAGGGGTAATCAGAAAAAGCTCCATGTTGAAGATGGCATCACAATTGAATTTTGGAGGAAACAACAAATTCTAAGAGGCAGAGTTACAAAGGGAGTGCATTTCAGGGGAGAATTGAAGCAAGAACTCCAATTTGAAGGTTGTTAAAATAGTCCAGGCAAGAAACAGTGAGAGGCTGATGAGGGCCTGAACCACAATGGTGAGGGCCTGAACCATGGTGGTAGCCTCATGAGTAGAGAGAAGGGGAGAGATTCAAAAGGATAATCGAAGGCACTGACTAGGAAGTAAGATTTCAGAATTTCAGGATGATGATAAGGAAAAGAGATTCTAGGTAAGGGGAATAGCTTCAGTTAAGGTTCAGATTAGAAAACACTGGATGTGTTTGAGGAGAATAGAATAATCCATTTTAGCTCCATCCTAGGAAAGTCTGGAAATGAGGGTATAGTATAATAATACTTGCAAGGTTTCTTGGCTCACTATCTGCCCAAACCACTCCTGTGGAAAATGACCATGAACCTTTGACGAGAATGTGTATTGATCTTTTAGGGCTCTTCTAGAGGAAAAACATTTGATTGTGGTAGACACCTTCTCCAAATAGCCCCGAGTGCTCTGGCTTACTCTGTCGTAATGATCATAGCTAGGAAAAAGTTAGTTGTCTGCATATTGAACATGTCAGACACCATCTCCATTTACAGGCCTCTGCTGAATTTTAGGAATTTTTGGACAGGAACTTTTTCCAAGCAGTCCAGCCTGCCCATGCTCAAACAAATAGACAGTCTAAAGAGTAGACAATTAAGGGTACCCTGAAGCAAACGGTTGAAGAAGAATGCCCAGGAATATTCGACAGATTTCTTATCACTCAACTTGTCACACTACCGTGAGTTGGGCTCAATTAGTCATGAGGCAATATCTCAAGACTGTCTTTGATTGTCTCTATACAGACTCATCTGAGGAATTACAGGACATAAAAAGTATAGTTCTTGGATGCTCCTTTTAAAAGGACTCCTTACCCGACAACAGGATCCCTACTGTCTCTTGAGTCCATGGTTGGCCAGACAGTGGCTTCCCATCCTGGGCCCTGAATAAATCATTGTGGCAGTCATGGCAGTCCCACTGTGCTAATTTGATCAGTTCTGCCCTACTAACCCTATCCTTGCCTTTGAATGTTTTTGAATGTCCTTGTTAGGAGCACAACAGAGATTTTCCAAATTTTTTGTTCCTCCCCTCTTCTTTTCCTTTAAACCTCAACACACATACATACATACACACACACACACACACACACACGCACACAATATGGCAAGATGAAGGAGAGGGAGAACCATGAGCCACTGTGGTCTCTTATGCTGCTAAGCCCGTGAAATAGAAGTTATCAAAGACAAGTAGAACCGAGACCTCATGTTGTGGTGGAAGTACATGACTGCAAGGAGAGACTTGATAGAAGGGATAGTGAAAGCCACCTGAAGTTGAGAGCTGACTGGGAACCAGTCACTGTAATAGTTGATGAGACTTACAGAATAATCCAATCCACACGTCCTGAACACCCCCTTCTTCCGTGGAATACTAAGGGTGGGGGCAGGAAATGGAAACAAATGGACTCCCTTTAATCATCTAACCTTTTCACTTCCTATACCCTCTGACCAGGAAAGGAGTAGGGTGAGCAGAAGAGATTCAGTCTCCCTTAGCTGCAGCTATAACTCACACTACATGAGACTTAAAGTCCATTTCTTTAAATCAACCTTAATCTTCTTTGTGTTATAGAAGCCCTTTAGCAGCATGGAGAAACCTATAGACCCATTCATATAATAACTTTTAAATGCATAAAATAACATGCATAGTATTACAAATAAAACCAAAGGTTAGTGAAAATAAAGATATAATTTTTTTTTTCTCCATCATGTTCATAGACCTGAATTCTGCAGAATTAAGGGGCAGAACCTATTAAGGATCTTTGGATTCCAAATTGAGAATCCCTATGACAATTTGTGTTCAGACTCATCAGTGGGCTGTATGGATCTGAGAGAAAAAGAAGAAAACCCAAAGGGGAGAAGAAATTTTCCTCAGCTAAGACTGACATAAAGATGAGCCACTAAGAAAATCCATACTCCAAACTCCTTTTGAACCCAGGGAGAGATTTAATGTAACCCAGGTAAGCTCTGGGGGTCCTTATTCCAATTTGACTCTCACAGATGACTGTCAGATCCAGAAGCAAGGATGCATTTTCACCTTGAGGTTCTTGGAGCAACCCCTGAGGACTCACGATTCACTCATGCCACTGTTTTGAGCCCCTACTAGGATGTTTCCCCCCAAGATTATTGAGACTCAATTAGTAGTTTTTAGAAGTATTTTGGGTTTTAGAAACTAGTTTTTCATTTTTAGAAACTAGTATTCACTAAGGTGTTACAGAAAGAACGTTGGCACAAAATATCTCCCAAAAGTTTGTGACACAATCTCCCACAAATATATACAGAGCTCAGGGGAAAGTGGGCTCAAGCTTAGACAGCATATGGGATAAAGGGATATAAGAAAGAAAACCAGCATTTAATAAGTAGCTACTATGGTCAGGCATTGTGCTAAATAGTTTACAAATATTACTTCATTTGATCCTCATAACAACCTTAGAAAGAAAGTGCTATTATCACTATTTTATAGTTGAGGACACTGAGGCAAACACTGGCTAAGGGATTTGCTCAGGCTTACACAGCTAGTAAGTTTCTGAGGCTGGATTTAAACTCAGGGCTTCCTCACTCCAAGTCCAGCACTCCATCCACTATGTGACCTACCTGCCTTTAGGCAGGCAGAAAAGATATGCAAAAGAAAGGAGAAGGCAGAAAAAAAAGAGGAAGGAAGGAAAGAAGGAAAGAAGGAAGGAAGGAAGGAAGGAAGGAAGGAAGGAAGGAAGGAAGGAAGGAAGGAAGGAAGGAGAGAGGGAGGGAGAGAACATTTTAATCCTACTCCCAGTGTCTTTGCTAAAGTTTCCTGTGCCTGTCTTCCCACTGAAATTTAAAGAAATTATTTGTAACTGCTTGCTAAACATTTTTTTTCTTAGTATGTTTCAGCCTTGTATAGAGTACACAAGAAAAATTCTGCAGGGATATTCATAGGTCTACCATAGAAAACTCATATTGATTAAAATGTGGTAAAAACGTGTATGTGAAATCTAAGCACAAAGAAACCTGCTTTGCATATAGAGATTTAAGAATGGAGCTATTCGTATTACATATTATATGCACATATGTATTACACACATATATGTACATACACACATACATACATACACCTATCTACTAAGGAGTAAGTCATAACAGCTCCCGGTTGCTGAAGAAGTTTTCCCTTAGACATGGTTTAATTCTTTTGCTAAGATCCTCTATGGATCTGTGAATCTATGTCTTTTCTTTCTTTAGCTTCCAAAGCAAATGCTGGCATCAACTCATATAAGAATGTGGCTAGGCAATGGATAGGAAGATAGGAAGTCCAAAATCCTTCAAACCTTTAAAAGCTCACAAAATCCCTTTGGCCAAAGGTGAGGAGGAGACCCAATTAAGACTGAAGAGAAGGCTTCTCTTTCCCACCAACCTCCAAGCAATTTCTCCTCCAGAAAGAGCTAGCAAAGCATCTTTGCTCCAGTTTCTGGGACCCAACACGTTAATTCAGTGCCTTCATACAGGACCCAGAGCGCATGACGAAATCATTCAGCTAATGGGAATAATCTAGCATCATTTCAATTAATCAAATAGCTTTCAAAGATTTTCTCTACTTGCTTTAAGATTGAAATGAATTGATGGGGCGTTACATCACTTACTTTAAGTGGAATAGGGTTGATTAAATCAATCACCCCCACCCTTACATTAATAAGTAAATAAACCATTGTCAGTGAAAGCTGAGGTTGGTGCATTTGTTCATCTTTTGTAATTGGATCCCTCACAACTAGTGTGGTACCCAGCACATAGTAGGTACTTAAAAATGAATGCTTGGTAATCGATTGATATTTTACCCAACACCCAGATAGTCTCCCATCTGGCTACACAGGGAAAATAATGACAAAAAAATTACAAACTCTAAGAATTAGAAAGGAGTTAAGAAGTAATTTAATCCAATCCATACCAAACTAAGAAGTGCCACTGGACTATCCCTACCAAGAGAAAGGGTCCCCCTGCCCTTTCCCAGAAAATCAATAATGGTGCTCTGTTCATATTCCTCCATGTGATTATTAACTAAGAACTAAATGATTTATCTGAGAACATCCTACCAATTTTGTAAGTTTCTCTAAAATATAATTAATTATACCCCAGTCCTTCGCGCTGATTTAGTCTACATCCAGTTCACTCATTTTTTATCACCCCAGTCTTTGCAAGGAATCATGAAGGCTGGATCATGGTGGGTTCCTGACACCGTAATTGTGTTCAAAGGCCCTGTGTCAGGCAAAGTCCAGAGTGCACCATGGGTGAAAAAGGTATTCTGCATAAATTACTGTTCCACATCTTTGAAACTTACTCATTCAATCAGTCCAGGCTGTGGTCATATCTTGGCTAGGTCACTGCAATAGCCTCCTACCTGATCTCCCTACTTCTAATCTTATCCCTTTCCACAATCCATGCATACTTCTGCTAAACAAGTTTTTTTTTCTAATGAAGGGACTTGATCATATTATTCCTCTACTCAAAAGAATTCAAGTTGTTTACCTGGTGTTGGAGGCCTTTCACAATCTGGTGCTGAACTACCTTCACAGAGGACTCCCCTTCCAGCCAAATTAGATTGCTTACTGTCCCACAAAGGCACCCTGTACTTTCTCACCTCTGTGACTTTGAATATACTGTTCATACTTCGATCTGTCTTGGACTGCCGTCCTCATCCTACCCTACTTCCAAAGCCTTTCTACCAATCTTTCAAGACCTAGTTCCAATGCCACCTCCGTTATAATGGTCTCCCACTCAGAAAAGATCTTTTCTTCTTTGGAGACTCTAAGCTTTTATTATTCATTCTCAAATTCATGTAATTATAGCAGTAATACTATATCTTAGCCATTTTTGATATAAATTGTTTGCCCCTTTATGATTTAAAAGAGTCCAATGTATATGTTTTAACTTTTTATGGGCAGAGTCATCAATATAAATATCAAGAATTATGACTTATAGAGGCACTATTAAGGTATTTTGAGTAGGCTAAGTTGTTCCTCCACTAAATGACCAAAGAATGATACTCATTTTTATTTTTTGTGTCTGCACACACAAACACACATATACAAAAAAAAAATCTGTCTCATATCTTACCATCAGACTGTCAGTAATTGTTTCTTACAACCATCATACATCAGGCAGGTAGACGGAGTGACTGATAGAGCACAGCCCTGAAGTCAGGAAGACCTGAGTTCAAATACAGCCTTAGACTCTTACTAGCTGTATGCCTCTGGGGAAGTCATCTAATCTCTATGTCAGTTTCCTCAAATGTTAGATAGGCATAAATATAGCATCTACATCTCAGGGTTGTTGTGAGATATTTTTAAGCACTTAGCACAGAGTCTGGCATCTAGTAGCATTATATAATTCAAATTATTATTATTATTACTAGTCAAGCAGATATTTTCCTTTCCAATTTTTTTGAAGGGCTGCTCCTAAGAAAGTAGAGACACAAGGTCATTAAAATTGCGCGTCAAGAAAAAGTAGTTAGTCACTGAACAAGAACCTCAAGGGCTCTCTTAGAAATCAATTGCCCAAGCATCAGTGTACGAATTTTTAAAAAATCAATCTTGGATGTTCATAGGTCATATGGTTATCCCTTCCACATTATAGGGGTTAGGGGTATGATGCCCTGTGATATGGAAAATGCATGTAAAATTTTTTTTTGCATTCTCTTGGTACCAGAGAAGAAGTCTGAATTTTTTCTTTTTCTTTTATGGGGTTTTTACAGTACCGTATTGTAAAACTTGAGTTGATATTGTACATATATTTTACACATTCCTGAGGTTCTAAACCTTTTCTGTGTTGTCTGTTGGCCTTCACATACCATCTGTGGCTTCCACAAAACTCCCCCCAAATTTCCCTACAATTTCTTATGCTGACCCATGATATATCAAGGCTGTGGTAGGGGAAGTTGCAATGTGGAAGGGATACCTGTATTTATTTTTGTCACACTTCTTGATTTGGCAGTTCTAGACAGTTGAGGCTGCTAGAGAAGTGAGTTCTGAGTAAGTTGTTACTATGCTTTTTTCTCTCATCTTACTAGCATGAAAGGTATAATTTTACCATTTCTGTTCACTTATACAAAACACTAAAATTTTATATTCATCTTCAGGCTAATGCTGTGATATTATTCTCCCACACTTCGACATATCACCTTTTTTTTACAGTTTATCAAAACTTGTGAAAATTCCCAAAATTCTTGAGTTAAGATGTCCACAACATGACTAAGTTTGGCAATAAATATGTTAAAGCACTTCACACTTTCACCTTGATTTTTGGCATTTAATCTAAGGATGAGCTCCCTCTCAAATATTTAATTTGAAAAGCAATTGCTCTTATGGTAGAATATACGTGTCTTTGCAATGAGGTAGAACATAAATTAGGCACCAGTGGAAGACTCAAATTCTCAATACTATAATTTAATATTTGATATGAAGTATTCCACACATGGAGTCATAAAAATGTCAGGGATGTATTAATAGCCATTAGAATGCTGTTTGAGGTATGCCCCCCTAAAAATCTTGCTTTTTATAAACAGTATCCATCAACACTCTATGAATCTTTGTGAAAAATTAGGAACTGATGATGATGATGATGATGATGATGATGATGGCAGAGATAATAATAATAGCTAACATCTATATTTATTATTGTTGTTCAGTCATTTTCTACTCTTCGTGACTCCATTTGGGATTTTCTTGGCACAGATACCATAGTGGTTTGCCATTTCCTTCTCTGGGTTCATTTTACAGATGAGCAGGGTAAAGTTAATTGCCCAGGGTCACACCGTCATTAAGTATCTGAGGCCAGATTTGGACTCAGGAAGATGAGTTTTCTTGAATCCTACTGTGCCAGCTAGCTTCCTGACAAACGTTTATATAGTAATTGCTGTGTTAGCAGACACTGTGCCAAGTAGTTCACAATTTTAATCTTATTTGTCCTCACAACAACCCTAGGAGGTAGGTGTTATTATACAGATGAGGAAACTGAGGTAAACAGGGTTAACTGACTTGCCCAGGGGTCATATAGTTAGCAAGTGTCTAAGGCCAGATTTGAACTCAGGTCTTCCTGACTCCAGGTGCAGCACTTCACCTAGATGCCCAATAGAATCAGTTATCATGTGTTAAATGAAGTGGAGTATTCTATCTGGGAGACTCCTTCCTGCAAAACAGTAACTATGTTATAATATTACATGTGTACATATATATATATATACACACACATATATATACATATATGTATATATATATAACTATGTTATTATTAACTATGTTATCGTGAGGCATTTTACACACCATAAGGTGTTTTGTAAACCTCAACATTCAATAAAGTGGTAAAATTGCAAACACTTCGAAAACGTGTTTTATCTCTGAAATTCAATCAGAGGCCAACTTTTCTTTGTTCTAATACTGACATCCAATTTCAGTGCTAGAGAGGTGGCAAAGTATGTAAGAGAAGAAGGAAGATTTGAAATTAGTGATGGTATCTAAAATGAGAGAGGTTATGGAGAGGTACAACCCAAAACCTCAGGCAGCCTGAGGTGTTACGAAGACACATTGGATGCTTCCTGTCACTTTTCAAATTCTGGATCTTGTGAACCAGATACTTTTCTTTTAAGTAGGTATTGTATAAAATTATTGTTGTTGTCTGTCCTTCATTCTCAAAGAGAACTGTAATTCAAGAAGGTGATGCCATGACGTGCAAGTGATTTGGATTTAAGTGAGGGAGGGCTATGCAAAGTTACCAGCCTCACTCTCTCCTCTGGAGCCATCTGGGTCCAGTGGCAAGACATAGATCAGGATGACTGGAAATGGCCCTGGATGTAGTAGGAGATCTTGGAAGCCTTTTAAAACTAAGGTCTTTCCCAGGTCTCAATTTGACTGAGACCATACCTATTCAGTAATTAGGGCTAGGGAAGAAACAAGACAAAGAATGGCTTTTTTATCTAGTCAAAAAAAAATTAACCTGGTAGGGGAAAACCCCCAGCGTTTCTGGCCAAAAGAGAAACAATTGCTATTTACACTCTCTCTGAGCCATTAGATCACAAACAATGACCAAGTGAAGCTTGAGCTGGGACCCATTGTTGGCCAATCATTGATAGACAGAGTGATTTGGGTTATAGGCATGGTCCTTAAGAAAGAAATCTAGTCTGTAAATTCCAAGATATCTCATGAGATTTCAGTGATCAAAATTTATATTCCTTTGGGCAAAGGACCCACAGGTAAGGTATGATTCCCTATGTGGACAGATGGAGGGGAAGGAGGGAGGGAGGGAGGGAGGGAGGGAAGGAAGGAAGGAAGGAAGGAAGGAAGGAAGGAAGGAAGGAAGGAAGGAAGGAAGGAAGGAAGGAAGGAGAGAGGGAGGAGAGGAGCTACATTGCCAAATTGGAACTGGGCAGTTGGGTCCCCAGTGGGGCAGCTACTACTACTTGCAGGTTGTTTTTATCCTTCCTTCTTAAAGAGGACCATGACATCAGGAAAGTGATGCTGTGATTTGCAAGTGAATTGTATTTAAGGGAGGGAAGGCTGTACAAAGTTACCAGCTGAGGCTCCTCTGGAGCCATTGGGGTATAGTTACAAGATACAGGTGAAAATAACTGGAAGTGCCCCAGATGTAGTGGAAGACCTTGTCCTTTTTAAGTTAAGGTCTTTCTGTAGAAAATAATAAAGAAAAATAAAATATATTAAAAATATAAAGAAAAATAAAATACCTATCCTCTATCTTGAAGGTGTTCCATTGAAATGACAGAGACGGTGCATCAGAAAAAAAATGGAATATATACAGAATAAACATATTTACAGAAAGCTGAATTTTGGTACAGGCAATATAGGTGTCAGTTTACATGGTAAGATTTCAAGAACTCCTAGAGGTTCCCTATGTTCCTGAAAATACCTCCTTTGTAAAGCCTGAAATTACTTTAGTAGAGAACAAAGTCATTCATTCCACTGTAAGGAAGAGGTTGACACATCTTTTACATCGGAGGTGAATTTTCCTTATATATTTTGCTGCTTAATTTTTATTGTAACTTATTATTTCTTATAGCAGGTATGAGAGAGAGAGAGAGAGAGAGAGAGAGAGAGAGAGAGAGAGAGAGAGAGAGAGAGAGAGAGAGAGAGATGGATAGATAGAGTATTTATTAAGTGGCTACTACAGTTATCTCTTCCATATCACAGGGGTTAGGGGCATGCCTCTCATCCCCACCCCTGTGATCTGGAAAACCTAAATAAAATTTTTTGGCCCTCCCGGCATAACAGAGAAGTTTGAATTTTTTTCTTTTTCTTTTATGGAGTATTTGCAGTACTTTATTGCAAAACCGGGGTCATCTGTGCTGCCACAAAACTCCTCCAAAATTCCTATTTAATTTCTTATACCTACTCATAATATATCAAAACCATGATGGAGAAATTCAGATTGTGGAAGGAATAACTGATGCCAGATACCCTGCTAAATGTTGAGAGTACAAATACAAGCAAAAAGAAAGACAATCTCTGTCCTCAAGGAGCTTACATTCTAATTGGGAAGACAACACAAAAAGTAGCTGAAAAGTGTGGGCAGGAGTAGAGAAGTCAATATTCAGAAACAGAGATGAGAGGACTGAGTATGAATGGCTTGTGAACTTCTTTAAAAGGAGGTTCTAGAGAAGAACTCATCAATTGGAGGTGGGGGCAGGATTGTAGGCATTTTCCAGGGTGAGAAGACTGCTAGGATAGGGGTGGAGAAGTCCAGATATTTCAGAGCAGAATCATGCAGCTGACATAGACATTTGCTCAAATGGAGATTCTAGGAAGGAATTCAACAATTGGAGGAGGTATTTTATAGGGTAAAAAAGGTTGCTAGAGCAGCTTTGCAGGACTAGCCTATATCTTGCTAAAGGTTTGTGAGTGTGATTAGAATAGATGAAGCTGGATGATTTAGTCTGGTAGTCATCTATGACATATATTTTAAGTTGTGGGAAGGGTGTTTTTCTGGGTATGAGAAATTGATATGCAAAAATTTGAAAGCAAAAATGAGTTGCAGAAGAATAACACTTAAGTTTCCTTGCTGAGAATGAAGAGTCCTTATATGTAAAAAGGAAAATGAGAGCCATTAGACAGTAGGAGGCCAAATGAATAAACAAATAATTCATGTTTATTTCACAGAATCTAAAAACTGAAAGGGAAAGCAGAGACTGTTTAGTTCAACCAGTACTTAGCTAAGAATCTCTTCTATAATATCCCTGATAAGTGTTCATTCACTTGAACCTCCAATTGAAGACCTCCAATGAAGGTACACAACCACTTCTCAAAGGAGCCAATTTCCTTTTTGGATAACTCTAATTATTAAGAAGTCTTTCCTTATTCTATATCAAAACTAAATTGTGTCTACGCAGATGAGAAAGCAGGGTAATAAAGCAGTATAAATTATTTTCTGTATAAATTCCTCACTCCAACAACTTCTAAATAAAAAGGAAAGTGCCAACTGTATAGTAATTAAAACTTCAGCAGGAAGAGGAGAGAAGAAACAACTCCATACGATGAAATAACAGCAGAGGGCAGATGTGCCTTAAGTTTCCATTCCCTCTAACGACGCACAGTTTCCCCATGTGCCACAAACCCAGGACAAACAAACATGACCAAATTGCTTTTGCTGTGATTGCTTCCATTCTGTCTCCCTATAGCAGCCACTAAGTTGGACTCCTTTCCCTACCCCACAACATGTGGAAAATATTAAATATATCTGGCCCTCTGACAGCAAAGGGACTCAACTGTGAGGTGGAGGAGCTGGGCTGAAGTTCAAGATTACAAAGCCAACTAAAGGGGAAGGAACTTCCATGCCTAAGAGAAAAGGCAATCAAGGTAATATTGGAATTGCTATTCTAAAATGTAATGAGGTCATGTATTCTCTCCCCCTATGACATATCCTATAAAGCTGAACCCAATCATCAATGAAAAAAATATAGGATTCACAAAAAAGGGGTATATCAGTCATTCTTCCAAAAGAAACCAATGGTAAGCAGATCATTGAAATTATGAATACTTCATAAAAAGATAAGATAAAAAGTATGGTTAACAAGGAATAACTAAGCAGTGAAATAAATTCCCTCATTTTTCAAGAGAAGCAATAAAAAGTCATTATCTAAAAGAAGAAAGAGAAAACAAAGAGAGACCTAAGGGGATAAAAATTTAAGAGAAACAATAGAGTCAGGAGAAGGGAAAGAGAATGAACATTGCATGAACTAAAATCAATATTCTCTTATACATGATTTTTAAGGGGAGGAGAGAATGATTAACACGGAAGTCATATCTACAGGTATATGATAGGTATATATGCACACACATACATACATGTGTGGTATGTATATATGTAAATGGTGTATCTGTGTACAGACATATACCTGTATACATGTGTGTATACACACACTATATATATGTGGGTGTGTATTGTGTATATATTTGCATACATATACATACATGCATACACTCATATACATATACACACGTGTGTGTATATGTGTGTATATATATATACATATATATATATGATAAATGTAACAGATTGGGGAATCTGAGATGAACTTCTATCTGCCCTGGGTATGAGTAGAAAAGTGATACCAAAATCTTTGGTCTTATAACATGTGTAGAAATTTATTGTCGTTCAGTCATGATTCTTTTGACCTCGTTTGGGGTTTTCTTGGCAAAGTTACTAAAGTGGTTTTCCATTTCTTTCTCCAGCTCATTTTACAGATGAGGAAACTGAAGCAAACAGGATTAAGTACCTTGCCCAGGGTCTCATGACTATTAAGTATCTGAGGTAACATTTGAACTCAGGTCTTCCTTACTCTAAGTCAGATGCTCTATCCACTGTACCACTTGGCTGCCCATGCAAGGAAAAGCATAGGTTAAAAGTAATGGAGGGGGGCAGCTAGGTGGCTCAGTGAGTAGAGCACCAGCCTTGGAGTTGGGAGGACTTTAGTTCAAATCTGGCCTCGGACACTTGACACACTTACTAGCTGTGTCACCTTAGACAAGTTACTTAACCCCAGTTGCCCTGCCTTCTCCCCTCAAAAAAAGGAAAGAAAAGTAGGGGAGGAAAGGGACTAGGGTTAAGAGAAGAGTGGTTTTGCACAAGAAAGGTAGTGGTGGAGAGACATGGAAGCACATTCTTGTGATAGTGGTGAGAGTCATAGTCATCTTATAATGTATTTTGTTTAAGGGGAATGAGAACCTTAGTAGACTGCCTCCTCTGAGCAAGAGTTAGACTTCATAGGTCTTTGACTCCATCCCAGAAAAGAAAGTAGAGGGTTGTCCAGAAGTTGCCAGTATTCAGAGTAGAGAGAGAAACATGGTTCTAGAATCAGAGTAAGCTGACCTCAGCAGGGATCAATCAATTAAACAGCAAGTATTTTTTAAGCCCTTGCTGTATTCCAAGCACTGTGCTAAGCATAAGGATAGTGGGTAGGAGTGTGCCTTGTGACTTAGGATATACTGTACCAGCACTATATCACATTTTCTCCTTCATAAATTGATATTTCTAGGAATGAGACTCAGCAGCAAGACTCTTGGAAATCACAAAAAAATTAAATGAAAATGGTAGTATTAGTTAAATATTCAAATTAACTAAAAGAAAAAATAAATTGAAAAGGGAATAAAACTTTGATCTTCCAGAATCTTTACCTTGTACAAGGTACAAGAGAATGAAGGATGAATGTCTAAGTGTACGGCCTATGAAAAGCACAATACGTGGGGAAGAAATAAATGGAAATTTGCTTGCCTTGGAAATGTACACCCGAAATTAATATTATTCACTTTAAGAGTTTAGATGATGGAGAGGGGAAGGGGAAGATGTTGATTATCATTCTTCTCAAGCAGGGTCATAGATAAGACAAAATGGGGAAATAAAGAAAGCAAGAAAGGCACAAAACATAAAGAAACAAATGAGACACTAACCATGTAAGCAAAATCAAGGAACTGGGGATAGACTGGTAAATAGGAGGGACTTGGGGAGCTCCTACAGGGGAAAAATGGGGCCAAGTTTGAAGATAAGGACAGAAGTTGAAGCTATCATTTCATGGGTATAGGGAACTCATGGGTGAAGGAATTCTCTCCATCGATGTAACTTATAGTCATAGAGAGTCACCTAGACCATTGAGAGGTTAAGTAACATGACCATGTCACAAAGCCAGTTATATGTCAGAGGCAAGATTTGAACCTAGGTCTTACTAGGTTTGAGGTCAGCTCTCCATCTGCTATACATATGTGTGTGAATGTACATATACCTGTTATATATCTAAACATATAAAATATGTTTATGTATTGCAATGTACATGTAAGTATATACATGCATCATGTATATATACACATAATAAAATATGTACACAAAATATGTACATATATAAAATATGCATGTGCATATATATTCTACTATTTTTCCTCCTATGATTTAAAAAAAACAGGTTACCTAATGATTTCTTAATACACACACATATACATTCTGATGGGACCTCTGGATCCACATCAGAAATTTTTGGAGTACAAGCCACTTCCTCCAGGTGTGGTCCAGCTCATCTCTCTGTTACTGCAGGGTCTTTAACCTTTTCTCTGTGTCAAAGACCTCTCTGGCATTATCATTCTGTGGAATGATAATCTGTGGAAGCCTATAGATGCCTTCTCAGAATGATGTTTTTTTTAATAAATAAAATAAAATTCATAGGATTGCAAAATAAACCAAATATATTTACAAAACAATGTCATAGAACCTACGAACCCTGCTCTTTAGGAAGAACTGATACATATCATGTAATAACAAAAGTTCAATGATCCTTTTTTGTTTTCTTCTCTTTGTAACTTTATTCAATCATCCAACCTCCTGAAATATATACAAATTCCCCTTTGCCTCTTTACATTCTTTTTTATTTCCTTCCTTGAAACACATTTTTTTTCAAAGAGCAGTTAACTCTCTCAGATAGCCTAGAAAGTAGAAAAATGTTCTTAGCTCTTTCTTCTTTCTCCTTTGGGAGAGAGAACAACTTGTACTTTGTGCCTACAGAGGTGGTACACGGGATTGGCAGAAATGCAAACATAGCTCACTATGCATATTACTTCAAAATTATCTTGGTCCTCCTACTTACTTGACACAAGTTTCACACTCCTTTTGGTAACCATTTTAATGAACTGTTGTGGTTAATGATTATTAAAAAATTTTCTATTTGCAAGATAAGAGATGTAAAATGCAAATACAATGAGATTCATCCAGTTCAATTCACCTTGATACTGCTCTCCAGAATTTTTCATCTACTTCCCTGGATACTAGACTCTTTTTTGATATATGATGCATCTGGAGGCAAAACAGAGTTACCAGGAGAATTAAATAAGCAAAATGATACTGAAGACAAGAGTTTCTTGCTGTGGTTGAACACCTACTCAAGAATGCAAAAGCTGATAATGCAGAGGTGAATGGGAGTTTGTTGCAGAAGTCCAGGGACAAAATATGTAAGTCCTGGATTTGAGTTAGGCTATGGAAAAAGAAATGATACGGTAGATCCAGGAAATAATGAAGGCAGGAATGAGTCTTTTTGTGTCTGATTTGACTCCAATATGATTTGATTAAAGGAGTGGAAATGATAGACTCTCTGGTCTGAAGGACTGCTTTCGATTTTAGAAAGAAAAGGCTTGTAGCAGAAAAAGGAGAAGAGAGAAAAAAGGAACATTCAAGCATAGGACCTCAGAAAGTATCTCTTTCTTTTATTCTATACAAGCCAAAGTCTATTCCAGTTCCAAGTGACTCCACCAAAAAAAAATTATTTCAATCTGGTTTCTGCTTCATGTGTGGCTAAATGATGAATATCCAAAGCTACTATACTCCCTTGTTGCTATGCTTTGCTGTTTCCAAAATCTTCTTGTGTCTGGTACATTGAATATATGAAAAATGAAATGGAAAGTGAAGTCATTAAGTGCTACTTCATAGTTGTTGTGGGTCTGAGTTCATGTTGTTGTTTAATACATTGAGCTGTTGCATTTCATTAAAACCTGTGCACTGCCTTCGACAGTTACAGAACAAATGCTACCACTTGAATTTACAAAGGTCTCTGGGATCTCATGACTTCAAGCAGAAGCTGAAGTTATTGTTAATTTTTTGTTGTTAATTTTTTTAATGCAAACCAAGCAAAATAAATAAAATAATAATTTACTTTGATGCCACTGTATCAAGGATCAAATTTCCTCTGCGGAAATTATGCACATCCTTTCCACAATATGGTGAAAAAGATGAGTCACCTGTCATTGACCTTCACATATTTATGTGTACTTATCTAAACCTCACATCTGTTCTTTATTTTCCAATAAAAGAGACCATATGCCCCTTGACTCACATAGAGGAGCATAATGTTCTAAAACAAATACACCAAAATTAATTTAAGGGATAAAATGAACTTTGAAGAGGATTCACACACACACACAGTGTTGTCTCAAGAGGAATAAAAAAAAAACAAGTCCAGGAGTGAAAATGTGTCTCTTCCTCCCTCATACCCCAATGGTTTGTTGAAATGAGGGAGGAACAAAATTGCTGAAAATCAGGTAAAATTTTATTATCCATAGAGGTGACTTTCTAATCAAAAGTGAGAGAATAAGCAAATAGCCATAAGAATTTTATTCAAATGCACACAAAAATCTGGTGCTTTTACTATCTTCAGAAACATTTGAAATTAGTCTCCAATACAAAGTTTTCTCTTCTTTCATCCAATTATGCTTGATTTTGGAACTGGGTAGTTGACCCAATTATTCACAGAGCTACAAAAGACTAGAATTCAAAAGGCTTGGGGCTCAAAGACAATGGGCCAAGAATTGTTCTGAAGCCAAGATTCCAAGCATACCTTCCAATAGGGGCTTCCACCTGCCCCAGCATCTATCCCTAACTCTAACCCTGCAAGCCCCGATGACATCATGGAAGTAATTTATCTAGCAACCTGAAAAGAGAATAGGAAGAAGACAAGGAGAGCTGGTTTTCAACTTCAGCAATTCAGAGCAATATCAGAAGAGAGATATGAGTTCAAATCTTAACTCTAACTTTTGTTGGATAACATTACACAAGTTATCTTAGCTTTTTTGACCTTCCATTTCCTCATATGCATATTGATCAGGGGAATTCCTTGAATAACTTGATAAATTTGAAAGGAGTTAAGCCTTTGTTTGAGACTTTGATTGTATCTTGCTATGGAAGAGTAGAGATGTTCATGATGACATCATTGAGACAACTGAGGGTCATCTACTTGGATATGCACAAGAACGACTAATCAAGGTCTTTCCTAAGTCACATTGGCTGGATTAATTGATTGGTCTGGGATTTTTTCTATTTTCGCATACTGTTTGGGGATAAAGTGGTTGGGTCAGGCTTTATGTATGCCCTCTTGTCCTGGACCTATAAAAGGAAGTCATTTGAAGAATTAGCCCTTTCTCAGAGACATTCTGAGAGGCCTGAGAACAGCAATATGGTTCTAACCCATATGTTCTAAGCCAACCAATCTATCAGCAATCAATTAGACTTAAGGAGTGGACTTCAGTTTCAATGAGGTGTTTCCAATGTGCTCTAGAAACTGAGCCCTCCCCACAATTTTCTCAGTGAGTTTGCTAAGGAGAATGTCCTCCATACCTTCCATAGGAATATACAAAGTCTCCACAAAAAGCTTAGCATCCTATTACCTCATCAAATTGAAATCCCCTCTTGTCAACGCCTTCCCTATAAAATAATGATAATATTTAATACTTATACTACCTAATTCACAGAGTTATTGTGGAGAAAGTATTTTCTACATGACTTGAAGTCATTTAGAAATTATTGTTGTAATGACCAATAAACTTAGTAAATACTGTCATTCTTAGAAAGAACATGTCAGTCAATTCTCCTGTTACTCAAATCACCATCTCTATGACCAAACACCTCTATCTGGCCCTGCTCCCATATATATATATATATATATATGTTCTTCCTCTATTAGAATATAAGCTATTTGAAGGCAGGGACTGTCATGCTTTTTATATTTATATTCCTAGTAGTTTGTTCAGTGCTTGGCATATAGTAAATACTTAATTTTTTCATTCATTCATTCATATACGGTATAAAGTAAAATATAATAAATGAAATGAAATCACCATGGAAGTTTGCATAGCAACATGAAAATGTATACATGTAACCAGATTCAAGTCTAGGCTCCATTTCTGTGGTGTAGTATTGTGAGTATGTCACTTCTCTGTGACTATCTGAAAAATGAAGGAATTTAACCACATGATTTTTACAATTCATTCAAATTCAGTGATTCTCTGTGCTTTCACTAAACTAAACAAGGTGAGAACTAAATGAGTCACATTCACAACACTACTACAATCAAACCTCAACATCTGCTTTCACTGCAATCAGCCAAGCATTTATGAAACACCTACTACGTGCACATCACTGTATTAGGCACTGGATATCCAAAAACAAGAAAAAGAAATCATTGCCACTCTTAAGTACTGACTTTCTATTGTTTTGATCCATTCAGCTCAGACAAAATTCTTTTCATCTAAAAGACAACAAACACATGTTTTCCTAGGCTGAGATATATCCAAACATCAAACTGCCACTTACCTGCTATGGTTTAGTTACCTTTATGATGGCACCCCTACATCTTTCCCTCCTCTATCAAAGGGTTAGAAGTTATGGGAGAAATGGGGAGCTTCCTTGAAGCTTTGATGCTTTCCAAATTATTCATGCCCAAGGCATCAGACTCAGAGTACCCAGCAGCTGACCCAGACATAGGTCATCTCTTTGAAAGAGTCACACCCCAATGTGCATTACCTTGGAAATAGTAACTCCATTCCTGATCCACTGTAGCATCACTAACTTATTCTATTCAATTTATAGCTTCTCTAAATAGTGCACACCATTTTCTGTCACTTGAAACATACCAATTTCTCCTGAGAACCTTCATGCTTTTATGCATTGACATTTTATTGTTTTATCTGAAATATACCTTATGCTATTAGACTGAACTCATGGCTTTTATTTTAAAATTATCTGCTCTGAATGGAACTGTGATTGTTTCTGTGCTTACATTGCAGAAGAATGAATAAATGAAAGTCACTTTCTTCCCCTCTCCCTGTCCCAAAAGAAAGATTCTGTATTGATGGGATAACTACATTTGATAATGTGTTATTTTAACATTGAACTTTCATCTTCAATTCTACTGCTGGTTAAAAAAAAAGCAATCTGTTATTTACAAATACACTAGTATATTTTTTCCTTTTATTTGTATATTCATGTTCACTATAGTGGAAATATTTTCAAGCCTACCCTTCTTTTTCTCTTTCTAAGAACTGATCTCTAGATACTAAGAGATACATTTAGACAAAATCTAAGTTAAAAATCAAAGGTTTTTTTCTGTTACTTTATACAGCTTACTACCTTAAAGTTTGTTATTGTTTATTTTATAGCTGACACTCTCAATAGGAGTCATCTTAACCCCAGCATGAAAACAGAGGAGTTTGCGGGCTTTAAAAATGGAATAGACCTTAAGACATCAAGTCCAAACCTCTTATTTTACAGGTAAGGAAACCAATTCGAGAGACTTGCCCAAGGTTACACAGGCAATAAGTAACAGAGGTGAGATTCAAGCACAGGTCTTCTGACTCCAGATTGAGGAGTCTCTGTCTGTGCTCCTGACTTTGGTTGTTCAGTTGTTTCAGTAGTAACTAACTTTGTGATCCCATTTGGAGGAGCTTTCTTGGCAAAGATACTGGGGTGGTTTGCCATTTCCTTCTCCAGCTCATTTTACAAAGAGGAACTGAAGCGAACAGGGTTAAGTGACTTGGCCAGGGTCACAAAGCTACTAAGGGTCTGAGGCCAAGTTTAAACTCAAGATGATGAATCTTCCTGACTTCAGGCCAGCATTCTATCCACTGCACCACCTAGGTACCCTTTCTCCTCAGCTACCAGTGGACTGAACTAGGACAATTGCAGAAATCAGTCCTCCATGTTTTCAGTAATAATCTCATTGCCTTCTAGCATCATTCCAGAAGGATGTATGGTTCTATGGGTGACATTTTATTTAAAAAGACAACACCTCAATAGTCCTTATGACAGACACTGTCTACTGGAGACTGCTAAAATTAAACTAACTTGTTTAGTTTAGCTTCCCATCAAGACCAGGAACTATCTAGAGTGAGGGTGGGGGGAGGTGGAGGGCAGAGGACCTACAACCTCAAGGCCACATGTGGCCCTCTAGATCTTTGAGTACAGTCCTGTGACTGAATCCAAACTTCACAGAACTTTATTTAATAAAAAAGATTTGTTCTGTAAAACTTGGACTCAGTCAAAAGGCCTCACTCAAGGATCTAGAAGGCCGCATGTAGCCTCCAGTTGCCTTCCATAATTTTCCCTAGCTATATTTCTATTCCAGAGAATACATGAAGGAGAAGGGAGCCATTTAAATGATCACATATTCCCCTAAATGTTTATATTTAGAAGAGTAGAAATTATGGATTTCTAAGCAACATATCCATAATTGTCTTTTTATGGACTAGTCTTTTAAACAATTCTGATTTTTTTTTCCTTTTAGCACACATCATGAGAGAGGAATGCAAGTAGATTTATAGGTACTCCGTGTGATTTCATTCCATTACTCATTTTAGCACCTGCCTCTTCCTATGTCAGCAAAGGACTGTGCTCTTCTTCCATTTCCCTACTTCATCTGCTCCAGAATTTCAGCCAACAGCAAAGAACACGCTTGAGTTCTTGGCAAACACAAGGCCCAGATGCTGAGTTTTGGAATAGTGCTCACCAGCTTACTAGTTACTAATATTCTGATACCAGCTCTTTGGCTGGAGCCAGAGGCACAATGGATTGACTTATAAGACTAGATTGTGTTGTCACACTGAATTTAAATGGTCCTAACATCAAGTAACTGCATATGGAACAACTTTTGTTCATGCCCACTAATTGTGAAACCCTAATGAAATTGGGATCCTTCAAACTTTAATAATAAAGAGGTGATTATTTCCCAGATATAGAGGTGAGTCATGTTCTGAGAATTAACTTTCCCATCCTCTCTCCAGATATAAACGCTTTTCAGTGGAGCAGCTAAAAGGCATACTTATATATTTTATAATGCATTTCCATAATTTTATCATCCTTTCAAAAGGGTTTAGTTTGCTATGTTATGTAATTATAAAATAGGTCTTTTTATTTTCATGACACATTTTATTTTTAAAGCTCCTCTGGTATCTTTATGAGGTTGACTAATTTTTCCCCAACAGGCAAACAGGTAAAGAGTAATTTAGTTGGGGTCTACACAAGCAATCAAAGCAACCACTGACCTAAGCAGCTAACTTCGATAAAAGCTAGTGGCTCCTTTAGTCAGTCATAGGACCACCAAACAACTCAGAGCAGAGCCAGATGCTTCTACAATTAGGTATCACTGACAGCAGTTTTTGATGCAGTTTTTGAACATAATGAGGTTATAACTGACCAAGTCTGAATTTGTGGTGCCACACAGGCATAGATGTTATATTTCCCACCAAATGCCACTCATTTTTTAAAAGAATGGATCCCTTTCTGTAGACAAAGGCACTTCACCCTCCTAACTAATAGAAATTGATGAATATTTAGAGCATTTTCTTGATGCACCTCAGACCCCCAAAATTGGATTTCGACGATTTCCAGTGTCTTAGTATTTAATGAGACCATAAGACAGGGCACCCGGTGAGCTCTACAAGCATAGGTTTCTGTCTTTCACAAGGACTGCTTGCTCCCTCTAGCTGCTAGGGAGTAGCAATATAATTTGTGATTCTCCCTTCCAAGAATTGCCTTATTCTAATTTAGCTTAACAAATGTTGTTTTCTCTCCTATCTGTGGTTATTTCATAGGGTTAGAACACCATGCTAATGAGGACACATTCATGGGTATAGTTCTAATGTGGATAAGGCAGCTAAGTTCATGTTCACAGTCAAAGATTATATTCTTACCTTGAGCCAACCATCTCAAAAGTCATCGATCAAGAACAAGCAGATAAGGCTATAAGGAAGACCAGAAAAATATTTTCATGGATTAGTATAGATGCATCAACACTCTCGGAAAAGCGGCTAAAAATGCACACTAGTCAATAACATCATCATTGCATGCATCAGCAGCATGTTTATGTATATGGATTTTATATGCATGTATGTTAGCTGTAGGGAGCATGTACATAGACTTTATGTCAGTCAGTAAGCCTCTACTAACCGTTGGCTATTTTCTAGGCACTGTGCTAAGCATTAGGAATATGAAGACAAGCAAAAGATATATCCTGGCTTTGTGGAGTTTTACGCACATATCCATACAGATATATTACAGATAATATGAATGTAGATATAGATTTCATGTACATATGTATTAAATGTATTACAGGCAGCATGTTATTTTATGTACTTGAATATTAGATATATTATAGAAGATATGTATATTTAGATTTTATATGTATACATTAGATATATAATAGCATGTATGTAGATTATATGTGCATGTATATACTATGTATATCATAGGCAACAGAGAGAGAAAAAGAGAAAGAGATGTTATGTACAGATAGAGTAGATACATATAGGCAATGTGTATAGAGATACAGGTATTGTGTACACCTGTTAGAAATATATGTATATGATATAGATTTTATGTACATCTATATTAGCTATATTACAGAAAGTATGTATATTTAGATTGCATATGTATGTGAATTAGATATATTACAGGTTGTATTTGTATAAATATAGATTTTATGTAGTATGTATAAATGTTATAGGTAGGATAGATAGACAGACAGACAGACAGACAGACAGACAGACAGACAGACAGATAGATAGATAGATAGATAGATAGATAGATAGATAGATAGATAGATGGATGGATGGATAATAGGCAGATTCTATGTATACATGCATATGATAGATATAGGCAGGGTGTATAAAGATACAGGTTGTATTTACATTTGTTAGAAATATCATAGGTGGTATGGATATGACATAGACTTTATATACGTTTATGTTAGCTATATTAAAGAAAGTGTATATTTACATTTTATATGAATGTGAATTAGATATATTATAGGCAGTATTTATATAAATATAGATTTTATGTAGTATGTTTTAATGTTATGTGCAGGATAGATCAATCAATTGATCATAGGCAGATTCTAAGTACCCATATGCTAGATATATTCAGAGTGTATAAAGATATAAGTTTTATTTGTATATGTTAGAAATATTGCAGGCAGTATGGATATGATACAGATTTTATGTACATGCATATTTGCTATATTATATGAAGCATGTATATACAGATTTTATATATGTATATGTATAGATATTTATTTATAGATATGTTCAATTCAACTCAACAAGCAGCAATACAGGCAAGAATAAAATGGCCCTACTCTTAAGGAATGTACACTCTATTGGAGCAAAAGCAACATGTATACAGATAAATAAATGTAAAGGAGACCCAAAGTCCTATATAGAAAAGGGGAAAGGACAGTAACAAGTGAAGGTAGAAGGTAACACTTTAAACTTGAGGGAATCTAAGAAGACTATGAAATCAAAGTAAAGAGGAAATGTATTCCAGGCATAGAGGACAGCTGGTTTAAAGGAATGTAGTGATGGCCTCAGCTGAGACACAGGGGAAGGATTTTGGTGAATGTAGTGTGAGGAGAGGAGAGAAGGTTTGGTATATAAGGTCAATCAGGGTAAAATAAAAGAGTTTGCATACAGCAGTGAAGACCTAGTTGAAATTATGTAATAAATCTGTAGTACACCCGGTTAGCTCATTTGCGTGACTTTTTCCATCGGTGTTCAGTAACACATGAACTCAATGATTCAAAGGACAGTGAGTAAGGCATACGGCTAAAGTAATTCAGAAGTGGAGTATGCATGTAAGTACGTATGATATATCTGACAATGATAAAATTCGACCTGAAGAAACTATATCATAAACAGCAGCTAAAATTTTTAAAAGTAATGACCTTTCATGTACTTCAAAGAACACTAGATTTGTCATCTGCAGGTATAAACTTGAGTCCTTGTCCTTTTCAATGACTAGCTCATATGGCCTTGGAAAGGTCACTTATTTCCTTGGAGCCTTCATTTCTTCCTAGGAGGTAAAAGAATGAGAGAGTTAGATTAGCTGACCTTTGGTCCTTTAGAAGCACTAAGTTTAAAAAAGTAAATCTGTAACACTCTTTTGATACCGAAACTTTCTACCCGCGCCTCCTTTGTAGAGCACTGGAAATTTCCTTCAGTTAATCAGGTAATACATTTTTATCGTAAGTTTAATTACATCTTTAGGACGTGATTTCTTACATCGTGGAAAGGATTTTTAAAAAATCAATAAGAATAAAATTGAGAGCTTAAAGTATTATTTTCCTTTTTCAGGAAGTCCTGAAGTAAAAGGTTAAAAGATCCACAATATGCAATATGCAGTACATCCAAAGGAAGCATTTTCCTCGCAATAGGTGAATAATGGAACCGTTACAGCCATCAGTCCAACAATAAAGAAAACTGGTTCACTTTATACCTAGTTTGATTCCCCAGTGAACCAATGCCCTACATCATTATCAAAATATCCCTAGACCTAAATTGACTTTTTGATTAAAATATTTTAAAGGTGGGATGACAGTGGATTTCATTGGAACTAAGTGTTCTGAGATAATCTTTTCTGAAATCCCCATTTTTTTCCTGTAAGAAGTAGATTCAACAAATCAATGTTTCAAAGCAAGACAAGATCACTTCTGAAAGTCATATTTTCTAATTAAAAGTGATTCAGTTATTATTATTCATAGTTGTTCTGTCAGTCTGAAAAATAAATTTATTTGAGTCACTTAAAGAGAATTTTTTCCCAAAAAAATGTGGGAATTATTTATGCATTATCTCTACTCTTCTAGCTAGAGTTTCTCAAACTCACCATTGGGAATGTTTTGTTCTTGTCAAACTTTTGATATTATTGGGTGAAGAACAAAAATTAGTTCTATCTCACTAAAAAACAGTGTGTCAGGCATACACCAATCTTTTCCACTACTATGATCCTCACAGAAAAAGTAATCATGTCAATGTATTATTCTAATTTCTATTTCCTGGGAACTAGTTTTTCTCAGTTTTTACAGGCCCCTCCAAAAGATAACAATAAGTTTCTCCTAGCTTGTGCTTCCCCTAAGATACTTTCCAAGGGTATCTGTAGTTATAAAGGGTATACTAACATATATGTGTGTGTGTATTTTTTCCATCTAGCCTTCATTTGAGCTATTACACACACACACACACACACACACACACACACACACACAAAACCTCCCCATTCCTAGTGTGGCTCGCTTAGGATTGAGTCAATGTTCATGTTGTCATCTGTAAACAGGGAAGACCAAGGCATACCCCAGAGTTCTAGAATATGAGAACTAAGGCCAGGTATGCTAAACGAAGAAGTCTATTCAAGAGTAGTGAGACTGGACCTCAGGCCTCCTGATGTCCATCTAATCATTTCACCTTTCAAATACAGTTATAGTCTTGTATGGCTCTAGTAGTGTAAGTCAATTCTAATATCTTATAACTTGAACCCAAGATCTGATCACTTAGGCTTCAAGCTAACATAAATCTTGTGAAATTTATGAAGCTATAGGGAAAATCCAAGAAGAATTCTGAATTATTAATCATAAAACTCATCTCATCCCAGGAAAAGTTAATACAAAACAATCTAGTCTCTGCAATAAATTAGGTATTTATGTAAAGTAAGGACTTCACAGTTTTCCCATTTTAAAAACATTGTCAAATTGAATGTCTAATGAATAGAAATATATGGCATGCCTTGTATAAAAGAAAAATTCCAGTTGAAGCTGTTCCATTTGGCTGGCTATGTTCTTATAGACAATTCCAATATGTTATTTTTCCAGTAAGATAGAAGAATTTAGGTTTGTTTGCTTTCCAATAGGCAGGAAATCCTTAGAAATTGCTGCATTGTACATTTCATTGCTGGAAAGAGAAAGATTATTCAACAATCGGTATTTGCATGCTACACAAAAATCTTATCATCAAAATGAGAAAGTGTTCATTTATTAATCAAATAAATCAAAAAGAACTTTCTCAAAGTCATATATGTACGTATGTTTGTATATATATATAACTTTTTGATTAAAATACTTTAAAGAGGGGATGTATGAAGACAGTGGATCTCATCGGAACTACGTGTTCTGAGATAATCTTCTCTGAAATCCCCTTTGTTTTCCTCTAAGAAGTAGATTGAACAAGATTCAACAAATCCATGTTTCAAAGCAAGACAAGATCACTTCTGAAAGTCATATTTGCAAAATAAAAAGTCATTCAGTTATTATTTGTAGTTGTTCTGTCAGTCTGAAAAATAAATTTCAGTACACATATACACACACATTCTAGCCTTTAGATATATGTATAATAAATGTAATATGTATAATACACACTACATATATCTCAAGGCCAAACAGTACACACATTTAAAGAAAAGATTCTAGATTCCTAAAATTCTGTCCAAAATAATGAAGCAAACAAGTTCTATGGAAAAGACACCTAACAAAAAATGAGGGAGGGTTACATTCAACAACTGTGATTATACCATACTCTGTTAGTGAGGTCAACCCAAGTGAAATAATCTTTGATCCTTAACTTCCTCCTCCTTTATTATCCTCCAATAAATGAGAAACTCCCTCTTTTAGGGGAATGGGAGAGCATCCATTATCATATAGGTAGCTTCCCATTACTTTTCAAGCATGTAGTATTATTGTTAGAATTCATTTACTTGGTCATCATATTTTTATTGTTCTAACCATTACTCTAACTTTTGCCTAAACCTTTAACATTTATTAATAAAAAAACAAAATATTTAAGTATCGGTTTTTCTATGTAGTAAGGAAGAGACGAGATCAGTTTATTTTTAAAATCTCACCTTATCTGTGGTTGAGAGAAATAAAGAATTGAGAGAATAAAAAGAGAACATTTTTGACTGAAGTTCATGAAAGGACATAAAGTAAAATCATCCAAGGGAAGAAAACATTAGGATAGGAAAATAATTTTCTTTTTCATAATGGCTTCCACAAATATTCATGTCTTTCCCAAAAACAGGAGAGGAATGGGGTCATGTTTTTACAAATCTTGAATCCTTCTTCTCTGGAATGGACAAGGACAGGGTCAAGAAATAATACAAAAAGTAACAGTAAAAGCAGAACAAAAAATATAACTGGTTTTAGGCTGGGCAGCTGGTGGTAGGGAAAAGCATCTGTGGATGGATCCTATGATCAGATTGTCTCAAACAAAACAGCCCCCAAGTACCAAGTGTAGATTTGTTTTTAAAGGAAATAACCAGACTTGTGGGAGAAAGCTAGGCGGAGGGGTGTGTCTATGGACAAGAGGCATTTGGGATCAGATAATTTCAAGCTAAATAAACCTTAATGATTTAGTGGTAATTGCTTTTAAAAAAAAAAAAAAAGCAGAGTAATAGTTTAAAAAACTCAGTAGTGTTGCTAAGACCTATGTTGATCCTCTTTACCTAAATTAGGTCCAGGCCCTGGAAAGTCTCATACTGAATCTGGAAGATATGTTCTCTGGTAATATTGGTTGGGAGGTGCTAAGATCTCTATGGTTTGCAAAAAGTGGGCAACTTTTTACCCCTGTCCCAGTTCCATCTTTTCCCCTCCCTAACGCCTGTCTCATTAGTCAAAGGGGATGTAAGTGATGCATACTTACCCAATCAGAACAAATGGGCAAAATTGATGAATGACTTTGGTATAATGGAATCAGTCATTATGAACAGAGATATGTTCTTGGTAATATTTTTTTTATTCTTTGCACAGAATTAAAGGAATAAAATAATCTATAATAGAATACCTACTCTGCGCATATTATCCACTCCTTCTCCTACACCCAAACCATCCCAACTAGCATATAAATGTATTCCAAGCCTAGAAATTTTAAGAAAGACATGGTCCCAGAAGTTGATTTTTCTGTAAGCAAAGAAATACAGGAAAATGCAAGAAATTTTCCAACTGATTTTGTGGACTCAACAAATTGATCTAAGACTTGGTCATTCCTCATGATGTGGAGATGTGGACTTAGAGGAGCTCCAGATAAATCAGAAGATCCTAAAGCTGCTTTTTATCTGATGAGTTTTCTGTTCAGCCTATGCCTCC
>CM053626.1:94065268-94081526 GCA_028646595.1 Phalanger gymnotis
GGGCTGGGAGGTCCGTGTGGGACAGACCTTACCCAGAGACCATCCAGGCTGTCCTGGGTTGGGGCCCTGCTTCCCTCTGCCACTTTGTGGGTTCTGCAGCTCTAGAATTGGTTCAGAGCCATTGTTTTATAGGTTTTTGGAGGAACTTGGTGGGGAGCTCACGCCAGTCACTGCTTCCCAGCCGCCATCTTGGCCGTGTAAACTTTTTGCATGTTACTTGTAAGGCCCTGAATAGCACCCAAGTTATCTTCTTGGTGTGGTTTTAAGCTATGGAAGGTTGCATAAATGAGGCAACTAAATCTCACGGAGGCTAAGTGACTAGCTCAAAGTCTCAAGATAGGAAGCAGTTAAATCTAGAACCAGAACCTGGATCTTCTGACTCCTAGTTCAACTCCTCTCCCACTATATTATGGGACTTCCCTTATAGCAGACTTCTATGGACAACTCAATTTAATATTACCTCCCTTATCTCATTAGGCTAGATTCATATTACATGGCTGAATTCATTCTAAAATCCTTATTAACTACATTCCATCTCCATAATGATGAATAATGCAGTTTTATGGTTATTTAGGGATATAAGCTGGACCTGTGGTTTTATTTGTATAAGGAACTCCTAGAGGAGGAAAATATTGTCATAAATGCAAGCAGGGGTGGTAGGCCAAATAAGTTTGGGAACCTTGGCTAGTAGATGGGGTGACCTTCCTACAGAAGGAAGGTGAGCCTCAAAAGAAGGCTGTGATACTCAAAGGCAGATATAAAGACAGAGAGTATTCTAGGTATGGGAGACAGCTAGGGGAAAGTCACAGGGAAGGGAAGTGTTGTGTTGTATGCAAGGAACAGGTGGAGATGTCCAACAGGCAGTTCCTGATGTGAGACTGAAGCTTAGGAGAAAGATAGAGTTAGACATATAGACCTGATATAATACGGAACAGTTACTGGGAGTGGAGGAAAGCAAGTCCTTTCTATTCCATATATTGAACTTGACTCATTAACAACCCACTGAATGGGAAGCTCAAATCTTTGAAATAGAGAGGTCAACTCAGGTTCTTAAAGGCAAGATAGGGAGGGCCATGAGGCTATTCAGTCAATTGAGAACCATTTTCTGAAAAAAAAATACCTTTCAGTCAGGGCCCAGAGGCCTCTATGACATTGATAGAGTCTTGCCTTCTAGTTTCTGAGAAAAGGTGACTAGATAGTTCTGTCTGCAGGTAAAATTGTGAAGTGAAATGTTTTTCTCCTTGGCCTGTCAGCTATTTCTTTTTTTGCCCCGCACCCCACTCCAATATTACTCTCCTTCTATGACCCAGTGACCAATGTTCTCTCTCTCTTCCTCCTTCCACCAGCAAAGCCCTGTTCTAAGGAAAGAATTTGCTATTCATCACTTACATCTAAATGTGAATGAGTTTCAGTCAGTGTTTTTTTCTTCCAGACATATTTGCGTTCTAAGACTGGAATGCAACATTTTATCCCTTTGAAATAGTAGAGTGTATTGCAATCAGTCCCACAGCCAAGTAGCCCAGTCCTTGTGGTTATGACCTTTGGAAGCCTCATGGACCATGTGAGATCTCTCCTCAGCAGATAAACATTCCTGGAGAATTTTTCTCCTCTATCTTAACTGTGCTTGGTTCCCTGCCCATTATAATGGTGGATATTTGTCAAATTCCACAATGACATGTGAATAGAAGAGATGTAGAAGTTGTTTCTGTTAGTTGCCAGAAACTAGAGTATTAACTCTTGTTAGCCATCTTACTCCCTGTCAACCTGAAAGTTTGGTTAAAGGAGGCAAACAGGCTAGGTGATATATAAATTCGTATAGTTTATTCCCCTGAATCTAGCAGATACATGATCTTGGAATCAGAAGCAAACTTCTGATTGACTGAAAGAAGAAAGACAAGGTTTAAGTAACAATTTCAACTCTAGTTTATGATCTCCATATGAAAGAAAGGAAGTTCTTAGTTGAACAAGACAATTGACAAGGTAATGCCACTTAGAGGTTATGATCCCAAGATGAAAATGTCCCTGGAATATCAAGATAACAGAAATCCCACTGTCTGGTTGCAGACATCCTGTCACCAACAGGAAAGATACCCCTTGTCAATTTTATCTGGTCTTTGAAGTTACTGACACAGAAAGGGGCATTTTTAGAGTAGAGCAAAGCAGTTTGGATGCTTCAGATATTATTGGGGTTCAAATAATCTGAAAGGATTGTCATCCTAAATGCTGTAATGCAGAGGATATGGGATGAGTGAGGGAGAACCTTCCATAATTACCATAAACAGTTTACACAGAATCATGCTGACATACAGTGAAAGTCACTACCTTCAGCAGAAATGCCTGCAACAGTTCAAGCCGGCAGAGATTTGGGGTTCTAGATTCTGGCTGCGGCTCATCTCTCTGCTGAGAGTGAAACCTGAATCTTGAGGTAATTATTTCTTGCATACAGTGGCACAGAACTATGGGCAGACACATTATAAACAGATTCCATCTATTATCTCCATGCTTCATCACAGGCTATTTATTCCCTGTACTTAGATTTTTGCTCTCCTACCTGTTGGGATACCTAGCTCTCTTCAAGGATCAGATAAGGCACCGATTTCTTCATGGAACCTTTCCTCATTTCATCAGTTGTTAATGCTGTCCCCCTCTTCAAACTGCTTTGAATTTACTTGTATTTATTAATTTGTACAGCAGTGAGGTGGGCACAGTGGGTAGAGTGCCATGCCAGGCCAAGCCAAGCCGGATGATTTAGGAAGACTTGTCTTTCTGAGTTCAAATCTGGTCTCAGACACTTACGTGCTGTGTGAGTCTGGGTAAGTCATTTAATCCTGTTTGCCTCAATCTCTAATGAGCTGGAGAAAAAAATGGCAAACCATTCTGAGTATCTCTGCCGAGAAAACCCCAAATGAGGCCGTGAAGAGTCCAACATAACTGAAAAATGACTGGACAACAACAAAATTAGTGTAGTGGTTCTCAAAGTGTGATCTGGAGACTCTTGAGGGTCCCCAAGATCCTTTCAGGTGGTCCTTGACATCAAAGTTATCTTCGTAATAATATGAAGACATTTTAATTTCCAAAACATAGTAATAAATATAACCCAGATGAAAGCTTTTGGAAGAGTCCTCAGTAATTTGAAGAGAGTAAAGAAGTCTTGAAACCAAAACGTTTGTAAGCCACTCTAATAGTGTATATGTTGTATCTCTCCCAGAAGACCATAAGCCCTTTGAGGATACAGATTGTTTTTTTTTTTAACGATATGTCCTATTCCTTTGCCAGTCTGCCTTATAAATAGTAAAGGTTGAGAAGTACTTGTTGAATTTAATTGGATTGGTAGTTTATGGAAATCTATGTTTGGATTGCCAAGAAACAATATCATTTGAGAATGGCAGGGTGGGGGGTAGGCAAGGCATGAATGAAAAAAGGAATGGAATTCAAAGTTGTTATACAAGTCCCTCTATTCCTAATTCTTGCTGTTCAGTCCTTTCAGTTGCATCTGAATCATCGTGACCCCATTTGTTTTTTGCAAAGATATTGGAGTGGTTTGTCATTTCCTTCTACAGCTCATTTTGAAGATGAGGAACTGAGGTAATCAAGGTAAAGTGACTTGCCCAGGGTCACACGGCTAGGAAGTGTTAGATTGGATTTGAACTCAGGAAGACAAGTCTTCTGGGACCCCAGGGCCAGCACTCTATCCACTGTGCCACCTAGCTACCCCAAGGGCTGCATTAAATCAACAATCCTAGTCCTTGTTTAGAGAGAAGTGAAGTTTTAAACCCAATGAAAATTTCAAAGGCTTCTCTTTTGATATCACAGCATCTTACAGCATGATAGCAACGTAATTCTCAAACCCAAATGAATTGTCAACATCAGAAAATCATGTTCTCCACCCTCCTACCCCAAAGGCTAAAAAAATGTTAATGGACTTCTTTTTCCCCCCAAGGGGAACATGGAAATGAAGAGAAAAACTGGATCTCCTGGGGTCAGTCCTGAGGGCAACTTTCTATAAAACTAATTATGGACCTGATCTATGTGAACAGAGTTCTGGGGTTAGGGGTTTGAGGCCACACTTACACAGAAGCAGCTAGAGAATGTGCACATAGAACATGATGTGGAGACAGGAAGACCTGAGTTTGAATCCTCCTTCAGAAAGCTTCCTAGTTGTGTGACTTTTGGCAGATATCATTTACTCTCAGCCTAGGTTTTTTTATCTGTAAAAATGAAGATAATAATAGTACCTACCTCACAGGTTTATTCTGAAGATCAAATGAGAAAACAAACAAACATACCTGAAGTCTCTATATAACAATTTATCATCATCATCATTATATAGACATAGTGTTTCTTAGTAGTGATGGGGTTTAGCCTGTGGGAACCCCCTTGAACATCACCCTGAATCTTCCCACTTGATCTGGCTTTTCATGCTCAAATAGCCTAGCTCAGCCTTCCACTGTCTGGTTACCTCCAGATTGCCTTCTGAACAGTTGCCATCAACATATCTATTCCCATCAACAGATCCTATCAACATATCTATACCCAAGTCTGTTACCCTAGCCCTCTATTGTCTGTCAACTCCAGCTAGCCTTCAGCTATTTCCCACCTTGGAGTCTGACCTATCCCCAGTCTGCCCTAAACCCCTCCTCCCATCACTCCAGACTACTGGACCACACTAGATCCCTCCCACAACCTTTCTGTATATAAGATCCATCTTGCCTCCATGAAGGTGCTAAGATTGTATCTAGCCTGCTTACAAAAGCTCAAGGTTCAATCTGTCCCACTGGCATTAGCATCACAAATGCTCAGGCTCCCTAAGAGTCTGCCCATCTTTAATAAACTTTGTGTTTTTACTTGGCTGAGAAGGTTTGAGTCAAATTCATTTGAGCAGGACCTGGGGTGTCAGTATTTTGGGGTCTCAAGCACCCCTAAACCTCAACATATGGTTCCCTGACCGGGAAAAACTGCTAATCTTAAGTTCTTCTCCAGCCAAGACTGGAAGGTACATAAGCCTCCCCCTCTCCCTATCCCCTTCTCGCTCTCCAAGTACCTTGGAGGTGCTTTTCATGACCTCTCAGGTCCCAGTAGGTCAGACAACTAGGAGGCTATTTTGTACTCACGCTCTTGGTCCAGTGGTTATGTTGGAGGCCATGGACCTGGGTACACATTCTGAAGCATGGAGGACAAGGACAGAAGCCCCATCAAGAAGTGTATGCCCTATTCTTTCAATTCTCTTGGTGCCATCAGTAGAATGCTAGCTCTCTGAGTGAAGGAACTTTTTTTTTTAATATTTCTATCCCTAGTGCCCAGTACAATGCCCAGCTTACAGTAGGCACCTTGCATTTGTTACCGATCACAATTAGAATTCTTCTAAATGTGGGTTTTTTCTCACATAAGAATGTCACAGCTAGAGCAGTTGCTTATAATCATGCTGTTCTACTTGAGAAGAGAATTAAAAAAATTCCAGGCTGCAGGAGGTATTCCAAGGGGTTGTTCTTTACTTGTGATAGAAAAGGAAACAGCCATTTATAACTTCTGGAGAACCTTTGGATGTTCGAATATCTATTATTAATAGATTTGAATAGGGCTTGACAAATCACTTTACTTAGAAGTGATTAATGCCCAATCCCCAGGCCAGAGTGGTGACTAATATTCTGTCTTTAGTCCGGATTGTGTGGGCTATATGACAAAGTCAAGCAGTTTCTGCCATTTTCTTGGCCTTCTTCCTCATAATTTTTCTTATCAAGTTTAAGGTTCCATTGCAATGCTAAAGGGTTGTTGCCAAAAGGGAACAATTGGTCATTTAAAAAAAGAGAATGTAGGCTCTCAAAGAGAGATCAGTTGTGAGATGTTAAAAAAAAAGATTGAAAATTCCCAGGGGCCTTTATCTCTATCCTCTTTGGAACATCAGGATTTAGGTCTTCCCCTCTGACTGTCTTTTAAAATAGAGTAAAAATGGCATGCATTTGAGATAGCAGCACTTAAGTTCTAAATCTTCATTTTCATGAGACTACGTATTTTTATGTTCAAATGAAAAATCCTTCACTTTTGGTATTTCACTTTGGTATTACCTGTATCCTTTGTGAAGGTAATCTAAGCAGCTTGACTGAGCTCCCATTTAGCTGCTTAAATTGTTAAGAGGTTTTCTTCCTTTGTAAAACTAATATTCTAAAGGGAAGATGAAATTACAGTTCTCAGAGAGATTATAGAACCAATATAACTCTTCCTAAATTACTAAATTCAGCCAGGAGCACCCAGGATGCCAAATTTCTACTGAGGGCTGATTGGTTCCCAGGGCACCATTCCTCAGTCCTGAACAGCTCCATTTAGAAGCATAGAATCTCTAGTTGAGGGTGGGTGGATGGATTGTAAATGTAGCTCTGTTGGAGTTCGAAGAGCTGATTATCTAAAGTGTACCTGTAGTTTTTTCCATATAGGGTGTAGCATAGAACCACTGACAAATGGCAGACATGTACATTCAAAGAATAAAAAAAAAAATAGAAACCGATTATGTAACAAGTATCAGAATTGAATCAGAATTTTCTGCCAACCTTGCAGAATTTTGAGCTTATTTCCTATTCTGGATTTTTTTATTCTTTGTACCCTCATCACCCAGCACCCTGCATTTCAGATAGTTAGTATGTAATGAAAACTTGCTGAATTGAATTAGGTTGAATTAGTTTATAGAAATTTGTAGTTTGTGGGAATCTGGATGTAGGTTGTCAAGAAACAAAATCACTTAGTAATTCCTAACATTTACATATTACTTTAAGATTTGCAAAACACTTCACGTGTATTATCTCATTTTACCCTTGCAACAGTCTTGTGATATGGGTGCTATTATTCCCATTTTGCAGATGAGGAAACTGAGGCTGAGAATGGTCAAGTGATTCGCCTATAGTCTCACAACTAGTATCTGAGGCAAGATTTGAACTCATCTTCCTAATTTCAAGTTTATTCACTGAGCCCACCTAAATGCAATAAAAACAAACAGAACTTACTGAACCAAAGCATAGAGAGTAACATTGTGTGATGCAGTCCCTCTATACCTAAAAGCTGAATAAAACAGATAATCATTGTGGTCATTTTGAGGAAACTAAGAGATTCTCAAAGGGGAAAATGTTTTTTTCTTTGATGTGCACTTATACAATGATAGCAAACCTCTTTTTAAAGAGGTAGTGAAATCAGTTAAGGACCCTTACAGTAGTGGTGGGTTTACTAGGCAGAGGCCAGCTCTGGGTCAGAAAGCTGATTATTAAATCTTCAGTGTGAACATTTATACCACAGATATCAATAAATGCTGCAGGTCAGAATTTTTTTGGTTATTGTTTAGGCTTAATAAAGAGATGCAAAAAATGTTAAAATGCATTTTTTACTCATTTAGTATTTTATTTTCCCTCAATTACATGTAAAAACAATTTTTAACATTTTTTAAAAAAAATTTTGAGTTCCAAATTCTCTCCCTCTGCTTGCCTTCCCCCATTGAGAAAGTAAGTAATTTGATATAGGTTTTACATGTGCAGTCATGCAAAACATGTTTCCATATTAGTCATATAGTAGAAGAAAACATAGACCAAAAAGAAACCCAAGAAAAAAGTTTAAAAAAAGTTTGCTTTGATCTGTATTTAGACGGCATCAGTTCTTTCTCTGGGAATGGATGGCATTTTTCATAAGTGCTTCAGAGGTGTCTTGGATCTTTGCATTGCTGAGAGAATAGCTAAGTCATTCACAGTTTGCTGTTACTATTTTTTTTTTTTTGCTTTTGCAGGGGGTAAGGCAGGGCAATTGGGGTTAAGTGACTTGCCCAAGATCACACAGCTAGTAAATGTGTCAAGTGTCTGAGGCCGGAATTGAACTCAGGTACTCCTGATTCCAGGGCCGGTGCTCTACTCACTGTGCCACCTAGCTGGCCCTGCTGTTACTATTTACAATGTTTTCCTGGTTCTACTCATTTCACTTTGCATCAGTTCATCTAAGTCTTTCTAGGGTTTTCTGAGAGCATGTGGCTCATTAGCAAATTAAATTAAAAAAAATGCAATGCAAACTATTTTTTTTTCCTTACCGAGAGCCTATTTTTAAACATTTACTAGCACATCTCTTAGGAGGAATATAATGAGTTCTGTTTTGGACATATTAAGGTTGAGATGCTTATGGGATATCTAGTGGGAAATTACTTAAAGCTTGAAGGCATCTTAGAGATCATGTAATCTTATGCTATCATTTCATGGATGAAGGAAACTACACTGTTCTATTATTGTCAAAAGCACCACTATCCTTCCAGTTTACCTAAGCTTGAAACTTCCATGCTATCCTTAACCACCTTACCTAGCCAATCCATTGCCAGACCTTGTCATTTCTACCCTTACGACATCTTTCCAATACTCCTCATTCCTAAAGCCTTACCCCTGGTTCAGGCTCTCACTTCTTCTCACCTGAACCTTTGCAATACTTTTCCAAATTGCCTCTGTGCCTCAAGCCTTTTGCCAGTCCTATCCAACCAGAGGCCAAAATGATTTTTCTTGAAGCACAGGTCTAACCACATCACACTCCATCCTTGCTGAATGAGTTCCAGTGGCTTTCTGTTAACTTTAGGAACCAATATTAACTTCACTGGCTTTTAAAAAGATCTTCATAACCTGGCCCCTTTCTACCTTTCCTTACTTTTTACTCTCCTCTATATACTCTACAGTCTAGTAATATTGGTCTGTTTGCAGTTCCATGAAAACCATACTCCATGTTTTATCTCCATCCCTTTGTATTTGCTGTTCTTCATTTCAGGAATGTTCTGTCCCCTCAGCTCTGTCTCTTAGTTTTCCTAGATTCCTACAAAACACAACACAAATGCCACCTTCTGCATAAGGCCTTTCCTGATCCCCAGGCTGCTAATGCCTTCCGCCTTCAGACTGCTTTCCATCTGCTCCATATATATCTTGTGTGTACTTAATTATATACATGTTGTCTATTTGAATTTAAACTACTTGACATCAAAGACTATTTTTGATTTTCTTTGTATCTTTAAGCTTTTTGCATCATGCCTGGTACATAGTGAGCACTTAATAAATTCTTTTTGACTGACTGAGGCCTGGACAGGGGAAATGGTACCCAGTCACATAGATTATAAATAACAGAGCCAAGATTCAAGTCAAGGTTCTTTGACCTCCAAATCTGGCATGCTTTTCGGCATCCCATGCTATCTCCATGCATTTGTTTTAGATTGGAAGTAGAATGTAAATCCTTGAGGGCAGAGACCTGCTTCATTTTTATCTTTGCATTCATATTTCCTAGTATAATATCTGACATATAGTAAGTGTTTAATAAATGCTTTTTGAATTGAATTCAGTTGTTAAGCTGGTAGAAGGTCGGAAAGAAATCAATGTAGTTATTTTTGTAAAGAGCCTAGCACAGAACCACTTACAAATAAATGGCAAATTGATTAGCTGTTTATTATGAAAGGAAACCTTTTCTATTTCATTTCTTGATGCTGAAGATCCTTCTAGAATTTGTTAATTTATTTTATTAGCTCAGTGTGCTATACTTAGTAAATATACTAATTAACTTTTTTGATTATTAGGTGCCTGAGATTCATCATCCTCTTTCTAAGCAGTACTCTACATACAGACTTAGAAAGTATGGAAGGCGGCATTTAGTGAGGACTGATCATAGGAGATACTTTGAAAATCTCTTTAAAAAACCAACAAAACTTTATCAGTTAATTTTGTTTTCATTTTCCTCTTGTTTCTAATAGCAGAATGCAGAGAAAAATAGTTAATTGAAATTTTATGACTCTGGGCAACTCTCTTAACTTCTGTTTGTCTCAATTTTGTCATCTGTAAATATAGAGAATAATAGCACCCGCTTCCCATAGTTGTTGTGAGCATCGAATGACATAATAATTGGAAAGTGATTAGCACAGTGCCTGGAACATAGCATGTACTACATAAAAGTTATTACTGTTGCAGTTTTTATTATTATTCTATCAGACTCAGCTATGATTGTTTCATTGGCCCTCTCGTTCCATATCTTTGAAATGAGGGAGTTGAAATTCATAAACTATGATAATCACTTAATCCATTACTATTCTCTAACATTTTAGTATCAGTATAGCCCTGACTTATTTTTCTCATATTCTAAACATAGAATCAAAGTAATTCTCAAAAATCACCTGGTCCAATCCTCTCGTTTTACACATGAGCCATTTGAGGCCCTGTGCTGAGACCATGCTAATTCATCATAGAATCTGAGCTGGAAGAAGCCTCAGAAACCACTCCATAAAATTTGTACTTCAACAGAAACCTCCTCTAACAGAACCCTAACAAATGGGGCATTCTCTATCTTCTTATTTCACCTTGGACAGCTCTTTGTGGTTTCCTTTAACATTGAACAAAAAATTGCCTTTGAAAGTTCCACTCGTTGCTTCTCATTCTGCCAACCAGTACAAGTCTAATCCTTCTTTTACATACTTGCTCCTAAAATACTTAAAAGAGAGCCATCATATTAATAATTTTTTTTCCTTCTAACCATTCCCAGTTCTCTCATGATGGCATGGTCTGAATTGCTTTTATTCAAGTGTACTTTTGTTTGTCAATGTCCTTCCTAAGATGCAGCATCCAGAATTGAACATATTAATGCTGAAGATAAGGTTTGAATAGTATAGAGTATGTCGAATCTCTCACTTTCCTGATTTTGGTTGTAATGCTTCTCTTAGTTCAACTCATAGCCCTTTTAGCTTTTTGGTTTCAGTGACAAAATGTTGACTCATTGAGCTTTTGGGTCCAACAAAGCTTCCGAATCTTTGTCATACACACTGCTGTGTTAGCCATTTGTCCCCCATATTGTAATTGTGCTTTTCTTTTTCTTTGGAAGACAAGTGTAATATATTTACATTTCTAACAATGAAATTTCATTTTAGTAGATTTGGTCTATTGAACTCTTCTTGGATCCTGATTGTAGCAACTGATATGAACTATCAATTTACTATCTCTCATAGCTTCCTTCATATTTGATGATTGCCATCTTTATCTAAGTCATTAACAAAAAAAAAATATTACATGACACAATGCCACTGTCAATTTACTGGGATAAGTAACAAAAAATGGCTGTTCATATTGACATCAGCCCTTTAATGACTATTTTGGAGGTCCAATCATTCAAAGGAGTTCCAAATATACTTACCTGAACAAGCATCTCTATGTCATGCCCTAATCGTTCATTTTTCACAAAGCTGGCATGAGGTATTTTGACAAATCCTTTATTGAAATCTTGGCATACTATATAATATTCTTGTAATGAATCAGTCTATTAACTTGTTGAAAAAGGAAATTAGGTTAGCTCAGCAGTCCATTTTCTTGATGAATCCAAACTGGCTTTTGGGGATTTCTTTTTCTAAATGCTCACAAACCATTCCTTATATTATTTTTTAAAATTATTTTTTTTGAATCAGACTTGTATCTTAATCACTATAGAAAGGTGTTTCACGGGTAAACACAGGTAACACGATTGTACTAATGTAAGACAGGTAGCACAGGAAGGCAACTAGCAGGTGTTCTAGCACAGGTTCCCTCTTGATCTGGGCAGACAGGAAGACAGGAATGAAGTCATAATAAGGAGTTAAATAAGTTTACTTTATTCTAGTCTATTCTTGAGGAGGTTTACTGATAATGGGAGCACTAACTCCTAGAGCATTCCCTAATCACCCTTCTCACAAGGGCCAGCGGAGAAGTGGGGGGGGGGGGAGGGGCAGCTACTCCTATGTCTCAATGGGGTCAGTTTAGATAGGCACAGCATTTCAGCTTGCGAACTCCCCTACATCCCCTCAAGCCTCAATGGGGGCTAGTTGAGGCAGGCACATGCATTCCTCTATGCGTTACACAAATCCCAAATCCCCACTTACTGACCAGTGTCCTCTTGATTTATAGGGCAACAGGCAAAGAAGGCATCTTGTCAACAATAGCCTCACAATCTTGTATGACTTCATCCCTATATCTCACAGTGCAGTTGTGATAGAAACTGTTTTGAACCATGATCATGAGAACTCACATCTAACAACTGGGAGCTAGAGATTGTTATGGCCATGGATCCTGGGAAATGCAAATCAGTAACTTCATTGCAACTTATATTCTTAGTAAGCTGCTGCCTGGGAGCCCTGAGAAGTTAAGTTCATGCTCAGGTTCATGCAAGTAGAAGTGCGACTTAAACCCAAGTCTTCCTGGCTTTTAGGACAGCTCTCTACATACTTATATTTAGGTTGAAGTTTGAGGGAAGAGGAGAAGGATGAAGGGAGAGAGGGTAGGAAAGGAGGGAAGGATGGAGGGAGGGAAGGAAGAAAGGGGAAGGTAAGGAAGGGAGGGAGGGAAGAAGGAGAGAAGGAAGTCAAATGATTTATCCAGGGGTCACATAACCATTACGAGTCAGAGGTAAGACTCAAACCTTGATCTTCCCACCTCCAGGGTCAGCTCCTCATCCATTGTGCCAATATGTTTCTCAGACTTAACACATAGGAGGAAAATAATTGACAAGCTTGGTACTTACCAGAAGCTAAGTGTAGTACAGACTTTTCTAGTCCGGTAGTACATTTCAAGACTGGCTTCATTTCCTGTGGATGTCTATACTTCTTTAAATGTGACCATGAAAACTAGTCTAGTAGTAAGGAGACCTCATTGTTTCTTTCTACTTCTGCCACTAATTTGCTCCCTAACCTTGGGCAAAGATCCTGTATCATCCTGGAATTTAGTTTTCTTTTCTATAAAATGTGAGGTTTGATGACCCCCCCCCCAATAAGCTGAAGCACTGCAAGTTTAAGACTAGATGAGCCCTGAGATTCCTTCCAGATTTAACATCCTATTTATCATTTTATGACCTTCCCAGAGTTACTTTCTATAGCTGCTTTTCACCCCTTTTCTTTTCTAGGCTGGGTCATTGGCTTTTGTTTTCTGGGTCATTGTGTAATAAATAGCACTCTGAAATCTAGAACATGGGTCAACAGCATTTCAGAAGTAGGTTGCTAAATTGCTGACCTCTTTTTTTCTTCTGGATTTTAACTGATGTCTTTCGATTTTATGTCATGTCAGGATCCCCATGCCAAGACCAGCCCTCTGTTTTTATTTCACTATTAGGAAACACCTTGTTTTCCAGAGCTAAGGTCCAGCAAGCAAGCTGTGCCCTGAGATTGGCAACAAAAATGCCTAGTCCCCAAACCACAAGATAATTTGTGAAGTATAAGCAATGAAAGCCACATGTAAGGATATGATTTCCCACATGGACAGAAAGCAAAGAGAAAGAAGATGTGGGAGAGGGTGAAACGAAGAGGAGGAGGGAGGAAATAGCAACCTCGCCTGACTGGAACTGGCCAGTTGGGTCTCTGGGGGTGGGGGGCAGCCAATACTACTCCTCACAAATTGTTGTTCATCCTTCCTTCTCAAAGAGGAACCACGACATCAGGAGGTTAATGTCTTGACTTGCACGTGAATTGGGTTTAAGGGAGGTAGGGCTGTGCAAAGTCATCAGCCTTATTCTCTCCTCCAGTCATTAGAATCTGGTGGCAAGATATTGGTCAGGATGACTGGATACAGTGGGAGGCCCTGGCCTTTTTAAGCTCCAATGGAATAAAGAAGGCTTTTTGCCTATAACCTCTGTGAGCTCTTCGGTTTTATTTCATTTTTCAGAGTTAACTGTTGGGGTATTACCTTTCTGAGCTCTTTGGTTGCGTAATCTTTTTAACTCTTTGGTCATTTATTTTCAGTTGACAGTCACAGTCATTCATGATTCCCACAACTCAAAACTGAACCACTCCTGGATAGAGTACTAGACATGGAGCCAGGAATACTTAACTTCATATCCTATATCTGGCACTACTAGTAGTGTGAGCCTGCACAAGAAGCTTAATTTTCTCTTTCCCTCTTTTGAACCTGATATTTATTATTTGTAAACTGAGGGAGTTGAATGATGGCCTTTAAGCTTCCTCCCATCTCTAACCTTATAAACACTTGTAACAGAGCAAAACAATAAATCAAGAATCGATACCTCGCTTGCATCTAACAATGTATGTAACATTCTACCCTTGTAGTTCCCTACCTCCCTTTTAAGAAGAGGGAGGAATGTTTCATTACCTTTTGTCTGGAGCCATTATTGGTTTTTCAGTCACTTGGAGTCTAGCTTCCTTTTATTTCAATGATGTTGGTGTAGTCATGATTATTCTTCATTCCCTTTATTTCGTTCACAACATCAATCAGTAAACATTTATTAAGTACCTCCTATGTTCCAGGCACTGTGCTGAGAGCTTGAGATACAAAAAGAAGCAAAAGACAGTCCTTGTCCTGAAGGAGCTTGCAGTTGAATGGGAACAGAACTCTTAATAGTCATCATTTCTTATTACACGACAATATTTTGTTACATTCACATGCCACAGTTTATTCTGCCATTCCTCAACTGATACACAAAAATATTTTGTTTCTAGTTCTTTGTCAAGTGACATAGTGGAGAGATTGATGTACCTGGAGTCAGGAGAGGTCTTTGTTCAAATCCCCTCTCAGACGCTTCTAGCTATATGAGCCCAGAAAAATCACTTCACTTCTCTAAGCCTCAGTTTCCTCATCAGGAAAATGGGGACAAAAAGACCACCTACCTCAAAGGGCGAATAAGCGAACTATGTGTGCAGACCTTAAAATGCCATATGCCCTTGAGCTTGTGTTATTAGTATTTCTATCGCAAAAAGTGTTGCTGTGAATATTTTGGCATACAACATACCTAACTTTCTATTTTCAAACTCCCTGAGGGCATATACCTAGCAACTGAATCACTGAGTCCAGGGGTATGAACTGATTAGTTACTTTTCTTGCATAATTACAAATTGATATTCAGAATAATTCATAGCTCCCACAACAGCGTATGTACCTGTATTCTCACCTTATCTTAACATTGACTATTTCAGTTTTTGTTAACTTTGCCAATTCGCAGGGTGTTAAATTTATTTGCATTTGTCTTGCTGTTAATGATTTGGGGCAAATTATCATGTTGTGATTGACAGTTTATGATTCTTTTAAAAAAATGTTCATCCCCTTTCACCATTATCTATTGGGAAATGCTTCTTGGTCTTATACGTGTATATTAATTCCTTATATATTGTGAATATCAGACTTTTATCAGTAACATTTTATATAAGGATTTGCCCTCTGTGGGTTTTATTCTTATTCTCTGCATTGATTTTGTAAATGGGATTCATGCTTCAGTTAGGTGTTAAACTGCATGACTCCTAAGGTACTTTTCAAAGCTAAGAAACTGTGATTTCTTTCTCCAGAATCTCATAATTGGCATGGTGTCAAATAAACTTTTGCTAAAGGTTTACTAATTGCCTGGTGGAGTATGAAAGGCACTGGATTTGGAGTCTAAAGAAGGAGGTTCAAATCAGAGCACTTCTGCTTATTAACATAGGAGGTGTAAATTTGGACCTGAGCCTTAGCTTCTTCATCTTAAAAATAAGGATGTTAAACTAAATCATCTCTAAGGTCCCTTCCAGCTCTTAATTCTATTAACTTGTGACATTGCACAAGAAACAACAGAAATGACCCTACCCCCCTCCCTATTCTCTGACCTCATAGATCTCTCCAGTGATCCTTTTCTCTATCTGCTGTCCTAGACCATCATCCCCACTCTCACCTTGTTTTCCTCCTTTCAAAATCTTGATGCTTTAATTAGTTATTTCAACATTACACCCCAAGTCTCTGTCTTAGGCCCTTTCCTCTTTTCTGTCTTCATTCTCTCTGTCCTAATGATCACATCAGCTCCCCTAAATCAAATGATCACTTTATGCAAATTACTACCAAATATACTTATCCAGCCATCATTTCCCTCAGCTCCAGTCATGTCTCCAACTCCCTTTAAGACACTACCAATTAGATGGAGCATAGAAATTTCAACCTCAACATACCTCAAACAAGTTATTATATTCCCTTCTAATGTTCTTATTTCTATTGAGAAGATTTTCACTCTTCCAGTCACCCAGGTTCACAACCATGGAGTCATGATGGACTCTTCACTCTCACCACTCATACCCAATCATTTGCTAAGTCTAGTAATGTCTATCTTCTCAACATTTCTCACATTGTCTTTACTCACTCACAATCACCTTAGTTTAAGACCTCATCACCTATTGCCTGAACTATTTTAATGACCTTCTAATTGATTTTTGTACCATATCTTTCCCCTCTAAAATCCAGATTCCACATACCTAACAAATTCAGATGTAAACATGGCACTCTCTGCTCAATACACT